>BSYR01000027.1:44928314-45609129 GCA_030270665.1 Hibiscus trionum | reverse complement strand
GTGTTGGAAATTGTGGTTTTCAGTTGGGTATTTGGGGAACACGAAAATGAGAACTTTGTGGTTAGCTTGGGGTTGGAATTGTGAAGTTTGGCTTGTGTTTGTGAGTTGGGTTTGTGGCTGAGTTTAGCATTGAATCGGTTGAGTAATATTTGTCTTTTGATTGGTTAGAAGCTAGAGGAAACATCGGAGAAGGATCGGGATCGAATCCGGGAATTGAGGAGGCTTGACTCGCTTTGCTTGGTTTGCTAAGGAAGGGTGGTGAGTAAAACTTTAAATTGTTTTAAAGTTGGTTCAAGTGTGTGTAGTGGAGGTATTGGAATGAGCTTAGTAGGCCATTCCAAGGTAGAAGTTAAATTGGTAGTTTAACTTCTTGTTTGTTAATGAGCTTTAGATACCTATGCCTATATTGATCTTGTGAGGTATGATTTGATTTTGTATGTGTATACATGGATGTGTGTGATTATGGTTGTATGATAAAAATGATGGTTGTTGTGATGTGGTTTAAAAGTAATTGGCACTAGTTAACTTACCTGGTGTAAATGATCGATCATTAGGATTAGTGTGCACACGTTTGAGTCAAATTCGCGTGTGGCCTTGATGGCGTTTAGTCATCAAGGAGGAGTACGGTGATGTAATATTCCATCGGAAATTATTTATATTATACGTGATGATGAGTAGAATCCCATCCGTAGGGCATGTGGTGATGAGTGGAATCCCACCCATGCAAGGTCCGGTGATGAGTGTAATCCCACCGAGGTAATGTTGTTGTTGAGAGTAAATCCGCACATCCGAGTAAACTAATAGTGGCCAATGTACTTGTTCATATGGTTGCGATGTTGAGATATTCGATTTACATTGTTGAGCCTAATATGAAGTAAGATGCCATATTTATGACTCTTGTAATGCTAGCTAGGTTGTTATGAGATGCCTATGTATGTTGTGTGTGATGTTAAGGATTGCATGCTTGAACCCTGCATTGTCATTGTTTTGGTTTTTAGAGCATCCTCACTAAGCTTCTAGCTTACGCTCTCATTTTCGACAATGCAGATCAGTAACTTGGAGTTAGCAAGGAGCAAGGTGAAGGGGCATTCCAAGTTTGTAGTTGCTCAAGTATGATTTAGTAAATAAAGTAGTAGTTTAGCAATGGGGCTACTATGTGTTTTGTATGAGCGTTGTATGACTCAGGAATGTTAATGATGTTTATGTTTTGCTTGGATTTGTAAACCATGGTATGTCTTGTTGAATGCTTGTGTTGATGAGGCTATGCCTTGGATGTTTATGTTGCTTTGGTTGTGATTGCAAACCCTATATGTGAAGACATGTGTCATTTGGCTTTTTGAGCTTTTAAGCATGCCTCTATATTTGCAATATCTATCCTTTATGTGAATGCCATGTGTAGATGCCTTTTTATTCATCTAGATTTCTCTATGTGTTAGCTCTTGGTCGTGAAATGTTGTATGGATGCTTAAACGTGGTTAGGGGAGTCTTAAATTGCATCTAGAATCGAGTCTTGTGTTGTTTTGCTGAATTTTGAGGTCTTGCAGTGAAGGGCGTATCGATACGCCTGCGGGCCGTATCGATACGGTTTGCCCTCCAGGACTCAGTTTTGGCTTGGTGTATTGATACACGGGGGCGTATCGATACGCTCAAAGCTCATTGGAAATCCGAGAAATTGGTGAGGCTTTGGCGCATCGATATGGGCTCTAAGCGTATCAGTACGGGTTTATCTCGTTGACCACGAGATGTTGACCGAGAAGGGCGTATCGATACGCTCAAGGGCTGTATCGATACGGTCTTCCTGTGTTGACTGAAGGATGTTGACCTTGGTCAAGGCGTATCGATACCCTTGATTGGTGTATCGATACGACCTGTCCAGTAAGTATAAAATGGACTGTTAACTTGTTGTTTGGGGTTCAGTTGTGTATCTTTCTTGATGTTTTCCGCTGTCGTGATCACATAGGAAATAATATGCCTTTAGACAAGATTTAATTAAAAGAAATTTTCTTGGGTTGCTAACCGAGGGGGAACCTTAACGGGTTTCGCTTCGGTTTTCCCCGTGTAGCCTACTCGGGCCGGTCATCCGGCCAGACCGGGATGAGGGGGTTACATTTGTTGGTATCAGAGCCTGAGGTTACCGAGACCTCGGGCAGGTAAGTGAGGTAAGCTTGATGTGTTTAGCAATTGTTATGTTTCGGTGTATGCTATGCTATGTATTCTTGTTGTTTGATCGTTCATATGGTGTTTGGAAGCATGATTGTTGCGTTTGGTGTAGTGTCGAGTTCCCATTGCTACTATTACTTAATTTAAAAAGGTTTTGTAAAGAAAAGTACTTGAGCACAGTTGGACCCTTGCCTTTGCTAACTTGATCCTTCTATGTTTGTTGTTGTAGTTATTATCTTGCTAGCTGTATCATGAGACCAGGAGGGAGGCCTAGGGTGGTTCAGCCGGAACCACGGGCACAAGCTCCAGGAATTAAGCAAATTGGTGGGGCGCAGGCTCCTCAACCTCCTCCACCTCCTCCTCATCAAGAGGGAGGTGAGGCGGGAGCCGAGGGCGTAGGACCTCAAGTTTGCCAAGGACCGGCCGTAATAGATTTAGCTCCCCTAGTTCAGGCAATAGCCGGGGCTTTCCAGGCTGCAGTGGCTGGGGGTCAGGCAGCGGCACAACCCCAGGGGGAGGGTACTGGTTTGCCATTGGAGAGACTCCGCAGTTTGGGAGGTGAAGAGTTCAGAGGATCGAAACCAGAGAGGTCTGAGATGTGGTTAGAGAAGACCGTACGTATTCTGGAACAGATGGGATGTACCGGGGAACGCAAGCTAGGGTGTGTTATATCTTTGCTTCAGGGTGATGCCTACACTTGGTGGGTCACCATCACTACGGGTACGGAAGAGGTTGAGATCACTTGGGAGTTCTTCGAGTCAGCATTCCGTAAGAAATATCTGGGTCCTCGATATCTTGATGAGAAGAAGAGGGAATTTATGGCTTTGCTTCAGGGGAGTATGACTGTGACAGACTATGAGATCAGATTTGTCAGGTTGAGTCAGTATGCATCCGAGCTTGTTCCTACTGAAGTGGAACGTTGTAACCGTTTCCGCTATGGGTTGAATGAAGAGATCAAGAGGTACACTTTAGCTTCTGACTACACAGATTTTGATGTCTTGGTCGCTAGGGCCAAGGACTTGGAGCACAATTTGGGCTTGACCAAACGATCTGGTGGTTCTAGTTCTGGGAAGAGATCTAGTGACTTTGATAGAGGTGATGCCAAGAGGCATCGGGACAACCAGCATCACTATGACCATAGACGTGGTGGAGGTAACCACGGTAGGGGCCAACAGGGCCAGAGGACTGGTGGGAGGTTGCCCACATGTGCTAGTTGCGGGAGGAATCACACCGGTGAGTGTTGGGGAAATTTCCACTCGTGTTGGGGTTGAGGAGCTAGAGATCATATTAGGTGTGACTGTCCACATCAGGTGGGGCAGGCACCAGCTCAGGCTCCTGCTAGAGCCAATGACTTTCAGAGAGGCCGCGGGCGCGGTAGAGGTAACTTCCTGCCGAGAAATGATGGCCAGAGGAACTTAGCGCATGTAGTTGCAGTCCAGCTAGAGGGCGGAGGTCAGGCCAGAGTTTACGCCCAGCGTGGGGATCAGCATGACACATATGTGATCGCAGGTAACTTCTCGATACAGTCTTTCGGTTTGCTTTCTTTGATTGACTCCGGGTCTACACATTCCTATTTTTTTAGTGAGCATGCAAGGTTGTTGAAATTGCCGCGTGAAATATTAGAGGTAGGAGTTAGTGTTACTAGTTCCTTCGGGGATACGGTAGTAGTTAGAAAGATGTACAGAAGGTGTCCGTTGATGGTTCAGGGACATGTGTTTCCAGTGGATATGATGGAGCTACCATTTTATGGCTTTGATGTGATTCTGGGTATGGACTGGCTCACTGAGCATAGAGCTAGGATAGACTTTGAGACTAAGAGGATTTCTTTGAGACTCACAGATGATTATGAGATAGTGGTAGTAGGTGAGAACGTGAAGTTCTTATCTAATGTAGTTTCAGTTCTAGAGGCTAAGAGGTTAGTTGAGATGGGTTACGAAGCATATTTGGCCTATGTGATGAATCCAAACATGAGTGAGGTTAGACCTCAAGACATCCGGACAGTGTGTGACTTTCCTAGTGTGTTTCTAGAAGAGTTGTCGGGTTTACCACCTAATAGAGAGGTAGAGTTTGCTATAGAGACTTATTCAGATTCATCTCCTGTTTCGATTGCTCCGTATAGTATGGCACCGAAAGAACTGAAATAGTTGAAGACTCAGTTGCAAGAGTTGACAGATAGATCCTTCATTCGACCTAGTTCTTCGCCTTGGGGTCCTCCAGTTTTGTTTGTGAAGAAGAAGGATGGAAGCATGAGAATGTGTATAGATTACAGACAGTTGAATCAGTTAAAAGTGAAGAACAAGTATCTGTTGCCGAGAATTGATGATTTGTTTGATCAGTTGAGAGGGGCATCAGTCTTTTCAGAGATTGACTTGAGATCAGGTTACTACCAGTTGAAGGTAAGAGAAGTTGATGTACCGAAGACAGCCTTTAGAACTAGATATGGTCACTATGAGTTTTTAGTCACGCCTTTTGGGTTGACTAACGCACCGGCTGCTTTCATGGATATGATGAATAGGATCTTCCATTAGTATCTAGATCAGTTTGTAGTTGTCTTCATAGATGACATCTTGGTGTATTCGCGTACCAAGGAAGACCACGACCGACACTTGAGGTTAGTTTTGAAGAATTTGTTTGATAATCAGTTGTATGCGAAGTTGAGCAAGTGTGAGTTCTGGATCCGAGAGGTAGTCTTCCTAGGGCACGTAGTGTCAGCCGATGGGATTAGAGTTGATCCGAAGAAGATAGAGGCCATTGTTGAGTGGAAGCAACCGAAGTCAATAACAGAGGTTCGTAGCTTTCTAGGCTTAGCTGGATATTATAGAAGATTCGTAGAAGGTTTCTCGAAGTTAGCCACTCCTTTGACACAGTTTCTTCAGAAGAGTGTTCAGTTTGAGTGGTCAGATGCAAGACAGAGAGCCTTTGAGAAGTTGAAAGAAGCTTTGACCCAAGCACCGATCTTGATTCAGCCAGAGTCTGGGAAGGACTATGTAGTTTACAGTGATGCTTCCTATGTAGGCCTAGGTTGTGTTCTCATGCAAGACAAGAGAGTGGTGGCTTATGCCTCAAGATAGTTGAAGACTCCCGAGCGCAACTATCCGACCCATGACATAGAGTTAGCTGCAGTTGTGTTTGCTCTAAAGATTTGGAGGCATTATTTGTACAGTGAGAAATGCACAATGTACACGGATCACAAGAGTTTGAAGTACATCATGACTCAACGAGATTTGAATCTCAGACAGCGTAGATGGTTAGAGTTTCTAAAAGACCATGATCTCACGATTGAGTACCATCCGGGTAAGGCCAATGTAGTGGCCGATGCTTTGAGTAGGAAGGTAGCTGTAGATTTGAGAGCCATGTTTGCTAGATTGAGCTTGTCCGGAGATGGTGGCTTGGTAGCCGAGCTTCAGGTTAGACCTACTCTAGGTCAGTTGATTAGGGAGAAGCAACTCTTAGATAGATCTTTGGCACCTCACGTGCAAGATGTAGCCGAGGGTAGACCTTCAGACTACAGTTTCAGTACCGATAGAGTCTTGTGTTTCAGAAATAGGATAGTTATGCCAGAAGACAGTGACTTGAGACGTACGATCTTGACTGAAGCGCACAGTAGTCCATTTTCTATGCATCCTGGAAGTACGAAGATGTACCGCGACTTGAAGAATGAGTACTTTTGGGTTGGTTTGAAGAGAGATGTGGCCGACTTCGTGAGTAAGTGTATGGTGTGTCAGAGAGTGAAGGCGGAACATCAAGTTCCTTCAGGTCTGTTGCAACCGTTGAGAATTCCGGAATAGAAATGGGAGAATATTACCATGGATTTTGTTTCGGGCTTGCCCTTGACTCCTACGAAGAAGAACTCAGTTTGGGTTATAGTAGATCGTTTCACGAAGTGTGCTCACTTCTTATCAGTCAATACGACTTATACATTAGATAGATTGGCCGATCTGTACATTGGTGAGATTGTTAGACTGCATGGTGTGCCAAAGTCTATTGTGTCCGATAGAGATCCGAGGTTTACAGCTCGATTTTAGGAGTGTCTGCATACAACTTTGGGCACCCGTTTGAATTTCAGCACGTCTTATCATCCTCAGACCGATGGCCAGTCAGAGAGGGTTATACAGATTCTAGAGGATATGTTGCGTTGTTGCATCATTGATTTTCAGGGTACATGGGAGAAGCACTTGCCTCTAGTTGAGTTTGCTTACAATAATAGTTTTCAGTCGAGCATTCAGATGGCTCCGTATGAGGCCTTGTATGGTAGGAAGTGTAGAACTCCAGTTTGTTGGGCCGGAGTGGGACATAAGTTTTTACCTATGCCGGATTTGCTTAAGGGGACCACCGATAAAGTGAAATTGATTTGCGATCGCTTAAAGGCATCTTCGGATAGGCAGAAGTCCTATGCCGACTTGAAGAGGAAGGAAGTTGAGTTCTCAATGGGTGAGAAGGTGTTCTTAAAAGTGTCTCCGTGGAAGAAAGTAATGAGATTTGGCCGAAAGGGGAAGTTGAGTCCGAAGTACATAGAACCGTATGAGATTGTGAAGAGGGTTGGTCCAGTTGCTTATCAGTTGCGTTTGCCATCCGAGCTAGAGAAGATACATGATGTGTTTCATGTGTCGATGCTCCGTAAGTATAGGTCAGATCCATCACATGTTATGCCTGTAGAAGAGATTGAATTGAATCCGGATTTGACTTATGAAGAGGAACCAGTTGAGATCTTAGCTTCCGACAATAAGGTGTTGCGGGGTAGATCGATTGAGTTAGTGAAAGTGTGGTGGCAACGTCGAGGGGTGGACGAGGCCACTTGGGAGAGGAAGGAGGATATGGAAAGGCAGTTTCCCTATCTCTTTCAGTCAGGTAATTTTGGGGATGAAATTCCTTAAGTGGGAGAGAGTTGTAACACCCGTGTTTTGGGGTTGGGAGTTAGACGCGTGTGTTTGGTTCGAGTCGTCAAAATCGATTTAATTTAACTTGGCCTTGGTTTTGATTTAAAGGAGATTAAAATGAAAGGAGGAATTTTTGTAATTAAATTGAAATATGGAAGACAACCTTTTTGAATCAAAAAGAAAAAAAAGTTATCTTCTTCCCCCTTTTTCCATTTCACGTGAAAGCAACCCAAACCCCTCCCAAAACCCCAATCTACTATTCCATCCATTTACTCCTCTAATTCAAGATATTTTTTGAAGGTAAATTCATTTCTCAACTCTCCTCACCATCCTAAACATTTTCATGGTCTTAGATTTCAAAACCATCACCATTTGCATTTTTCAAGTTTAAGGAAAGTTTGGATTTTTAATGGGTTTTTCACTTACATTTGGTTTGTTGAGTTGTGTTTTGAATTAATCTCACTTAGATACACCTAATATCTTAAAATGGAAGGATTTTGGGGAAAATCCCGAAGTGGGTCTTTGGGGCATTTTTCAAAGTGTCTAAACTTGAGTTTTTGATGTGTTTTTGTGTTGGGTTGAAGGGCTGATGATATAGGGTTGTTAGGGAAGTGTTTTGGAAGCCATTAGATGTCATTTGGGTGTTGGAAATTGTGGTTTTCAGCTGGGTATTTGGGGAGCACGAAAATGAGAACTTTGTGGTTAGTTTGGGGTTGGAATTGTGAAGTTTGGCTTGTGTTTGTGAGTTGGGTTTGTGGCTGAGTTTAGCATTGAATCGGTTGAGTAATATTTGTCTTTTGATTGGTTAGAAGCTAGAGGAAACATCAGAGAAGGATTGGGATCGAATCCGGGAATTGAGGAGGCTTGACTCGCTTTGCTTGGATTGCTAAGGAAGGGTGGTGAGTAAAACTTTAAATTGTTTTAAAGTTGGTTCAAGTGTGTGTAGTGGAGGTACTGGAATGAGCTTGGTAGGCCATTCCAAGGTAGAAGTTAAATTGGTAGTTTAACTTCTTGTTTGTTAATGAGCTTTAGATGCTTATGCCTATATTCATCTTGTGAGGTATGATTTGATTTTGTATATGTATACATGGATGTGTGTGATTATGGTTGTATGATAAAAATGATGGTTGTTGTGATGTGGTTTAAAAGTAACTGGCACTAGTTAACTTACCGGGTGTAAATGATCGAACATTAGGATTAGTGTGCACACGTTTGAGTCAAATTCGCGCGTGGCCTTGATGGCGTTGAGTCATCAAGGAGGAGTACGGTGATGTAATATTCCACCGAAAATTATTTATATTATACGTGATGATTAGTGGAATCCCATCCGTAGGGCATGTGGTGATGAGTGGAATCCCACCCATGTAAGGTCCGATGATGAGTGTAATCCCACCGAGGTAATGTTGTTGTTGAGAGTAAATCCGCACATCCGAGTAAACTAATAGTGGCCAATGTACTTGTTCATATGGTTGCGATGTTGAGATATTTGATTTACATTGTTGAGCCTAATATGAAGTAAGATGCCATATTTATGACTCTTGTAAGCTAGGTTGTTATGAGATGCTTATGTATGTTGTGTGTGATGTTAAGGATTGCATGCTTGAACCCTGCATTGTCGTTGATTTGGTTTTTAGAGCATCCTCACTAAGCTTCTAGCTTACGCTCTCATTTTCGACAATGCAGATCAATAGCTTGGAGTTAGCAAGGAGCAAGGCGAAGGGGCATTCCAAGTTTGTAGTTGCTCAAGTATGATTTAGTAAATAAAGTAGTAGTTTAGCAATAGGGCTACTATGTGTTTTGTATGAGCGTTGTATGACTCATAGATGTTAATGATGTTTATGTTTTTCTTGGATTTGTAAACCATGGTATGTCTTGTTGAATGCTTGTGTTGATGAGGCTATGCCTTGGATGTTTATGTTGCTTTGGTTGTGATTGCAAACCCTATATGTGAAGACATGTGTCATTTGGCTTTTTGAGCTTTTAAGCATGCCTCTATATTTGCAATATCTATCCTTTATGTGAATGCCATGTGTAGATGCCTTGTTATTCATCTAGATTGCTCTATGTGTTAGCTCTTGGTCATGAAATGTTGTATGGATGCTTAAACGTGGTTAGAGGAGTCTTAAATTGCATCAAGAATCGAGTCTTGTGTTGTTTTGCTGAATTTTGAGGTCTTGCAATGCAGGGCGTATCGATACGCCTGAGGGCCGTATCGATACGGTTTGCCCTCCAAGACTCAGTTTTGGCTTGGTGTATCGATACACAGGGGCATATCGGTACGCTCAAAGCTCACTGGAAATCCGAGAAATTGGTGAGGCTTTGGCGTATCGATACGGGCTCTAAGCGTATCGGTACGGGTTTATCTCGTTAACCATGAGATGTTGACCGAGAAGGGCGTATCGATACGCTCAAGGGCTGTATCGATACGGTCTTCCTGTGTTGACTAAAGGATGTTGACCTTGGTCAAGGCGTATCAATACCCTTTATTGGTGAACCGATACAGCCTGCCCAGTAAGTATAAAATGGACTGTTAACTTGTTGTTTGGGGTTCGGTTGTGTATCTTTCTTGATGTTTTCCGCTGTCGTGATCACTTAGGAAATAATATGCCTTTATACAAGATTTAATTAAAAGAAATTTTCTAGGGTTGCTAGCCGAGGGGGAACCTTAACGGGTTTCGCTTCGGTTTTCCCCGTGTAGCCTACTCGGGCCGGTCATCCGGCCAGACCGGGACGAGAGGGTTACAGTTGGGTCACGTCGGCACGCCCCGTGGCGCAGCGGAAAAATTAATCCGACGTAATCCAGCCTGGATCCATGTACAGGACCGAATCTGGGGTGAAAAGATGAAGAGTTACCTTTTAAAACTCTGAAAACTGGAAAACTGACGGTATGTCGGAATAACCACGTCAAGTAAAACCGGAATCGTCACAGGTTTGCAACGACCTCTGCGGAGTCCACCCGAACAAAATGAACAAAGTTTCTGCCTCCCTAACACTTAGGGATAAATTTCGACAGGTTTGAACACATTTTAGGGAGAAGTTGAAATCCCTCCAGGGATTCCTTATGGAGTCTGAAATCGACCAGGGGTTCTACCGGGACTTGGATTCGAACTAGGAAATCGCCAGGAATTTGCTAGGGGTCAAGAGGAAAACGAGAAAAATATCGAACAGCTTCTCAGAAAAAATCTGGGACTTGTCGAAAATTCCAGAGGGGAATTCCCAGGGATATGTCGAAATTTGCAAGGAGGAATAGGGATGATTTGGTTGCTAGCCCTTGTCCCTTTAAATAGTATTCAGAGACTTAATTCTAGTTGAATTCCTTAAATCCAAGTTCAACCAAAATTCATAGAATCTAATTCTACTTGAAATTGGTTTATATTAAATATACATTATATTTAATAATATTAAATGAAATATATATATTTAATTATGTAGAATCTTATTCTGCATAAAACATGGATTTAAATATGCATTATATTTAATCCAAATATATATATTTTATTATATAGAATCTCATTTTATCTTTACTTGGATTTAAATATATATTTTTAATTATGTGGAATCTAATTCTACATAAACTTGGAATTAAATATACATTATATAAATTTCAAATATATATTTAAATTTCTAGAATCTTATTCTATAATATTTAAGTCTCTAAATATTTTCCATACTCTAAATAATATTTGATAAATACAATATTTATCCAATATTATTCCCATTCAAGGGAGTTGCCGATTTCCCCTATCCTATAGGGGTTTTTCGGCAACCTCCCTAAAATAGGGAGTATGGTTTCCAATTTTTTTGTTTGTTTCATTCGAAGGGTGTGACCCTTGTAGGTTCATGTAACATTAGCAGCAAAATTAGAACTGTTCTAATTTTACAAACAATGAGTGGCATCTAGCAATACATCATTGCTACCTAAGTTGCATGAAGTCATGGTTTGACTTTCTTAATTCTTGAATAAACTTCCTTTATGTATTTCATCCTTTTGTCCTTTATATCTTAGATGAACACAAGTCATGGGTTAGTCACACTTGTGTTGTCCATCTAGTGTTTCTTGATGTCTTGAGTAGATTATGATAAACGAATCTCTATGATATCTCATATCATAATATTCGAGCATGGTCATGCATTTTCTAATCTCACTCAATCAAGTGGCCGAAGATATTTCTCCCATTATGTAGGAGGGACAAATCCTTTCTTGATCAACCATATTTCACTACATAGGTCATCACGTATCCAATCATCAATCTTTATAATGTAGTCAGTTACGACACACGTTTGACTATGTCAAAATACGTAAATCTTTATGTTAAAATCATGTTGATCTCAAGTCTGAGGATCATACATATGTTTATCATGAGCAATGTTGTGACTGTCACATAATTACCCAAGAAACATGCTCATAGCGGGTCAATCCAGTATGTTGTTCTCTAACAAATACTTATGTGTTGATTTTGACATCTCTATGTCAATTACAACACTTGTTATCAATCAACCACATATTAGTCTTTATATATTATCACTGTCCATACCCATAATAATATTCGACTAAGGATTCTATTTAACAATAATCGTATTATTGTATGGACATTATTATCCAATGGTTAGTTTGATGCACAGAAAAATACCAAATGATAATAACGACAATGCCATTACTTGATAAATCTAGTAAAATAGTATGTCTATTCAATCATCATATGATTGGTCTTTGGGCATACTCCAACACACTGTTGCTGATGTCATCCTCTCGTGCTGCTGACGTCATCTGCTGACGTGTCGCCGAATCAGTGCATTCATTCCCACTAATCCGGCCATGAATCCAAAAAACTTGCAGATTTCGGCCTTTTTCGTAGTATTTCGCAGCAGCGAGGTCCTGCACAGTAAATCACGTAATGAGCCACAATTCAGCACTACAAAGCAACCAATTGAGCATAATTAGCATGAAAATATTGATCAAACTAGCTACTCATCAAATTCCCCCTCACTTATCCGATGCTTGTCCTCGAGTATCAAAAATTTAAACTATTGAATCTCATGTTCTCATCCTCTATTTCACGAAGTCTTTAATGTGCAAAAATGATAAAATATCTAAAATGGAAGAAAGTAAAGAAACCAATAGATAAATGGCAAAATTATTATCAACACAAATATTCCAACAAAATAAGTTAAGCCAACATAGGCAAAGTATATCATAAACTTGTAAATGAAACCTAGTCTTCACTGTTAACATGAGGCATTTTTTATTTTTTCACTTCTTGCTAGAACCAGTTTTTAGGCACTTCTAGCTTTATATTTTTGTCTCTACTAGAGCCAGTGATATACACTTCTAGCTTTTATGAAAAATTTCGACAAGTATTTCAAAAAAAATTAATGAACGCTAAGACTAGTTTGGCATAAAGAATCAAATTATGAAGGAATGTCATGAAACACAATAATTATGCCATGGTTTAAAGTGTAATCTATCTTTTCTAACAAAATAGATACAAAATCACAATGACATAAAAAAGACAAGGTAAAAAAGAGGATAAAAAACAATCAAATCAAAATGAGAAAAAATCAAGAGAATCAAAGAGCAACCAAACGGATAAGCAAGAAAAAGAATTTGACCCAAATTCTTACTCCCCCTCATTTAAGTCATTTTGCCCCAAAATGTATATCAAAATTAAAAGAGAAGGAAGGTAAGAGCTCCTTGAAATAGTTGCGGTGGCGCTATCCTTTGACGATCGCTAAGGATGATGGGTGTCGGGCGGTTGTGGCGGGCTTGCTCTCGAGTGCGGACCATGGCGGCGGTTGAACGGGTTGGTTGAAGGTTGAGGTTGTAGAAGAAGAATTGTGACTAGTTAGCTAGGTTGAAGGAGATGAAAATGATAGTTTTGTGGGAGGAATATTTTAACGAAAATAAAAAGAGAAAAGAGGGGATGGGTTATCACATTTGATAAGGGGATAAAATTTAAATATAAGTCAAATTTAAAAATTTGGTTTTGAAAATCTGAATAAGGGAATTAAATCCTAAAGTGAATTAAAGAGAGGTTTTAAAAAAAAAGTTTTAAAAAAGTTTTCAAATTTAAAAACATGATAAAGTTTTCCCATATTTTTAAATTTGTTTTAATTTTTTCCTTTATCAAACGTGATAAAAAAATTTATTTTAAAATAAGGATAAGAGATGTGGTTTAAAAATTAAGAGAAAAGGGATTTTGGATTGGGATAAAATGATAAGCCATGTCCAAGGGATTTACCACCGTGTTTTAAATTCCTACACATATTTAACCAAAAATTCGATTAGCAAGGGATTATCAGAAAAATAAATTTGAAATAAAATGATAGGAATAAATTTAAAGAAAATTGAAATAAGATAAAATAAAAAAGAATAATAAATAAATAAAATATTCGATTAAAAATAATTAAAATAAAAGAAAAGAAATGGGTTGCCTCCCATTAAGCACTTTATTTAACGTCGTTAACTCGACAACCTGATCATAGATCAAAACAAACTTTAATTAGTAACTTTGTCAAAGTTCCCGGCAACGACGCCAATTTGACATGCGTCGTTTTTGCATCAAAATAATTCCTTATTCTCTATTAATAAATAAAGGAAAATAAATGTAGTAAAAGAGAAGTAAGGGTCGATCCCACAGGGACTCAGAAAACTTCCTGATTTATGTTCGCTTGATCAGTGAGCCAAGAAGAGAGTTAAATGATGTTTAAGTAGAAAAGGGAGTGACTTGTAGAATTTAAGTAAAAATAAATAAAAATTGTAGAGAATATTAAAAAATGGATTCAATATAATAAAGACTAGCTTCGGGCTTTTTCTTTGACTCAATTTCCTCAAATCATTGGAAAAGGTTTTTACTTCAAGATTCACGTCGATTACTTGCTTACAAGGATCAATCCTTGAGACTTGTTTATTTTCTCTCTAGTAAACCGATAATCTAAAATCAATTTTTAGATTCCAGTTTTCTAGTTAGATTAACCGCGGCTATCACCGTTAAAAATAAACAGTTTTAAAGTTCTGGAAAAACTCGACCCGGATTGCATTGTTTCAATAACAACGGTTCTGATCTCAATTTTCTCTTAGTAATCAATTTACTAAGTGTGTTCCTAGGAAGTCGAATGTGCTTCAATAGCCGATCCTTCCTCCCACATATTTAACCAAAAACAACATCCTGACCAAAGTCAATCTTTAGTTTTGAAATCGTTTTGATTTTTGAAATTAAGCTTAGAAAACTGAGAGAAAAAACCTGATATTATTCAAGTACTTTTCATTCCTCACGTTGGAATCGAGTCATCGCTTTAGCCTTTGGCTATGGAAAAATAAAACTTTATTAAATTAAAATTCCTAAGAACAAATAAAAACTAAAAGATGAGATATGAGATGTGATGTTTGAGTCTTACCCCAAGGGGTATTTATACTAGTCTAAAACCCTAGGAATTACCTAAGTGATAAGAAATAAATAAATTCAAATTACAAAAGATAAATCCTAAGAGATAATTCCTAAAAAATATTTAAATTAAATAAAAGAGAAAAATCACAATTCTTTATCAAAATCCTAGTCGATAAGCTATCATCCTGAATCTGATAAACTATCGGAATATCCTGATAAGCTTTCACTTCTACCGCCACGTCATCATCTGATCATCACTATTGCTGATGTCATCCTCCTGTGCTGTTGACGTTATCTGCTGACGTGTCACTGAGTCAGTGCATTCATGCCCCAATTCATGGCCACTAATCCGGCCATGAATCCAGAAAACCTGTAAATTTCGACCTTTTTCGTAGTATTTCGCAGCATCGAGGTTCTGCACAGTAAATCATGTAATGAGCCACAATTCAGCACCACAAAGCAACCAATTGAGCATAATTAGCATGAAAATATTGATCAAGCTAGCTGCTCATCAGCGCTCAAGCGGACAACGCGACACTCATGGCCTTTCTCACCGAGCAATTCACAAGCTTGCACACATCTATTGGCTCATTGGACACCAACATGAATGCCGAATTTGCCACTATTGATACTCACTTCACATCTTTGGAAGAGCGAGTCACCGTTCTTGAGAATCACCACAAGTCCATTGATGATCGTGTTGCTACGATTGCTTCTAAACAAACTTCTTTGACATGTCTTTTGCAGCATTTCATCATGAGTGGAGGCAATCTAGGAAGAACGATGATGATGGTTGTAACACCCCCTTCTCGGCCTGGTCGAGAACCGGGTCGGAGCGTGTTACCGATGAACAATACGGTGATCGGTGCGATAAAATTTCATTCCAATTTCAACACTTAGACAATATTACACAACAAAAGTTTACCGGATGCATATCTTAGTCCAATTCACTCATTGGAAAATAGTAATTAATCAATTAAGACCAATATATAACTTTTACAAGTTTTAAGGACTATTTTGTAAATCATACAACTTAGAGATCCTTCGATACAATAGAAAACAACACAATGAAATTCAGTGCAATATTAGCTAGCTTGTACAATTTCATATAATTTGAAGTCCATAAACTCATTCAATTTAATCCTTCAAGATTCAGTGTCTAAACTGTGAACATTGCAGTCTGTTTAATATGCCTTTAACTAACTTAACTAACCCAGTATTGAAACACCCCATGGCTGTTTCGAAACGGGTGGACGATGGTCAACCCTTATTGACTTACCCCTTAGACCGTATCGATACAGATATGCCCTTGTTGACAAAATTTCAGTTTAATCTTAACATTTACATCAACAACATTCAATAACACAATACTTCGATGTATATAGGTCTAATTAAACTAAAATTTTGTCGCATCGATTACTTATTGATCATCGATAGCACCTTCTGACCCGGTTCTCGACCAGACCGGGAATGGGGTGTTACAATGGTGAAGATGAAGATGACGATGAAGACGAACCTTGAATTTTGCATCTCATTGCATATCATCTTTTAGGATTTCCTTTTTATGCACCTATCTATGTTTTTCCTTTTAGGACCTATGCTTTGATTTCTTGTTCTTAGGATTTAAGTTTAAATATTATGTTTGGATATTTTAGAACCTTTCCTTTGGTTTATTATGCCTAATGATATTATGTTGCTTTAAATTTTGCTTTGTCTCATGCTTTATTGCTTTTTGTCTTGGTTATATCCTTTGGTTCTTCATTGATTTTGATCTAACAAAAAGGGGAGAAGGGTTAAGCTAAATTTCTTCAAAACATAGCTTAAAGAAAGAGTGGTACTTAAAAATTTACTTTGGTTTTGTTATATCAAAAAGGGGGAAATTGTAAAACCTATGTTTGATTTTGCTATAACAAATTGTTTTAAGGACTTATTTGCAAAGTAAATAAAATTTTAAGTACTTTAAAGTCTCACAATTGACTCAAAATTGACAAGTAATTTTCAGCCCAAATTGTTTTCCAAAGTCAAAACTTAAACCTTATAAAATTTTCTAAGGGTTTTTAAGCCAAACAATACAAAAACGTACAATCATTTCGATACACCCAAGGGTGTTTCGATACGACCAAACCTTATTTGGCTACTTGAAAAAATCTTTTCGATACAGGCTTATACTGTTTCGATACAACCTTCTATAAGGTTTAAGAATTTGCAGCATCTTGTATCGAAACGGAAAGGCCTTGCCGTTTCGATACGGTCTGAGAGATTTGTAAAATCTTAGCATTTATTATTTTGACCGTTACTTGTTAGTTATTGGGAACATGCAATTTTTAAAAAACAGTTAACCCGTATCGGTACGCCTTAGGGTCGTTTCGATACGGAAATTATTAGTAGCTCAATAGACAAAATTGCATCAGTACGACCAAAACTGTTTCAATATGACCCATTATACTGTTTCGATACGCATTCCCGCATTTCGATACGCCCTTATTTATTACCTGCAACGATTCTTTCTGTTTTGAGACAGGGATCGGTACGTGCCTTCGTGTTTTGATATGGGCAAGTGTAGAAGTGCATTTATGGTAGGAAATAAAGGCTCCAACGTCTTTATTGATGACCTCAACCACCCTAACGGCTAGAAATCAATGCAAGGGTATAAATACAAACCTTAAAAGCTTCAACAACAACTATTGAACCAAAAAGCAACATCCAAGCAATCAAATCCAAACCTTAGTACTTATTGTCAAATTCTTGTACCCAACTCCTTGAGTTCTTATTGTAAATCAAATATGAGAGTTTGGTGAGTGTCTGTAAATCAATTGGGCTATAT
The DNA here is from genome assembly GCA_030270665.1 of Hibiscus trionum. Lineage (NCBI taxonomy): Eukaryota > Viridiplantae > Streptophyta > Magnoliopsida > Malvales > Malvaceae > Hibiscus > Hibiscus trionum. Next base: position 45,591,883 of record BSYR01000027.1, on the reverse strand, counting down.
TTATCTTGTGAGAGATCAATTGTAATAGCCAATATTCTTCTTTGTAAAGTGAGAGTCTTGTGGTTCAATCTTTGGGTAGAAAGATTGAACATTTGTAAAGGTTGCCTCCTTAGCCTAGAAAAGTGGAAGAACAAATTAGTGGAGAGTTTGTTGAAAATCCTTAGTGGGAGCTAAGGTAGTGGATGTAGAGCTTGTTTAGAAGCTTGAACCATTATAAGTGCCTTGTCTATCATTTTTACTTGTTCTTTTTGCTCCCTCCATTTTTTAAAGTGCCAATTTACCCCCTCTTGGCCATATCAGTTAATTTGATCCACTCAACAAGTTATAATTTGGGTTTTAACTCATAAATCCTAAATTATAACCCTAAACTCTAAATTCTTACAAATATCCGTGAATTCTAAACCCTACCCTTAAACCCCTAAACCCTACACCCTAAACTAAGATCTTAAACCCTAAAACTAAGGCGCTTGTAGAAACTTTCAGTTTCCACCACCATTGTATATGATAATAATCCATAAAAGAAATGACAATATATATGTGGTGTAAAAATATCATTATATTAGTTAAAAACTTGTACTCCATATATCGATAGATTATAATAAATACTCTATACGTCTAAACAAATTAAAATGGTAATAGAATCATTATGGTAAAATACATACATATATATATAATATAATAAATATTTAAAGAAATAATTAGATTTAAACAAGCAACTAATGTAAAACATGCCATATAAACCTAATTTAAACGCATTATTAAAGCATAAACAAGGACATATATAAAAACATAAGCACATGTACGATAAAAATATAGATTCTATATTTATCATAACATAAATATTTTCTTTACATAAAAAAAACATAAGAAAGGTACTAAATAAGACATTTACATTCAATAGAAATAATCAATTTACATATATGCATACACATTTAAAAAGAACAAAAATATAATTCGTGTATATGGTATGTACGTATATAAATATATGATAAGAGTAAGTAAGAAGAGTCAAATGATTTAATAATATAATACATAATCTATGGACTATGCATAAATTAAAGTACTTGAAATGAAAGCATACATATGTGTAGTACAACAAAAATAATGTATATATATATATATATTCAAATAAAAGGGTAATAATATATTCGTATACATAATTATATACAATATATAATATATTAGGGGTAAAAAGAATCATAATACATACATATATAATAATAGCAATAATAGTAAACAAATAATAAGGGACTGAAATTAAATATTAAGAAAATAGGGCTGAAATTAAAGCAGAAATAAACATGCTAAATTAAATAAGCCTAAGAGCCTTTTGGCATGGCTTAAAAATGAGTTTTTACTTAAAAAATTGACTTTTCACCTATAAGTATTGCCAAATATTTTTAATTTTAGAGTGGAAAATCATTTAAAAAAGTAATTTTTCATCTTACCTCAAAAGTTAAAATTTCTAACTTTTGGGGATGAAAAATCACTTTTAAATGTGAAGTTACTTATTTACCCTTAATTATTAACACTAATATTAATATTAATATATTAAAATAATATTATATATAATAATTATATTAAACTAATATTTTAATATTAAATACTATAATTATTAAATATACTAATTATTAAAAAATTAATAATTTAAATAAAAATAAAAAAAATTAATATTATAAATAATATTAGGTATAATAATTATTAATATATTAAATTAATATTTAGTTATATTACGATAATATAAAAATGTATAGTTTAAACTTTAGATGCTAACTTTTTTATATTTAATTTAAAATTTATATTAATTATTTAAAAATATTTAAAGTTTATATTTTATATAAAAAATTGCTAATGAATTGTCATGGTTTTTATATTTTTATTATTTAATTGATTTTATTCGTATATAATAGTATAAATAAATTTTGTGATAACAAATTTAAACATCATTTATGTTCATTTATTTTTATTTTACAATATGATGTCTAAAATGGACATTTTTATCTTTTCAAATGCATTGTTTGACAACAATGCCAAACACTAAAATCTTACAATTAGCTTTTTAAAATCAATTTCTGATAACACTTTTAAAAGCATTTTTCAAAAGCCTGCCAAACGAGCCCTAAACGAAGAAGGGTTTCGATGGGTAATTAACCCACTTATTCTCGGGCCAAATTAAAAAAAAGGCGAGATTGCAATGTTTTTGAAAACATCAAGGACTACGGAAAGGGATAGTTTGAGGCGGAGGTCCTTATTATGCGAATAATCTATTTTAATTATAACACCCGGTATATAACACAATTTTAAACAAAAATAAACCCTTATTTCATTTTTGAACCCATATCCTGAAAAAACCCCAAAGCCTCTTATATAAACTATGCTAGGGTTCTTCAAACACGGAATCTGGTGGCTTTGTGCCGCACCGAGCGCAGTCGGTCGCCGCTCATCGATGTCGACGGACTCCGAAACAAACCTAAACTATTTGATCTCTTCTCCCCAAACCCAAATCTCACTTTGATCTTTTCAAAACAACTCACTCTTACTGAAATCTAAAGAAAACCGAGCCAAAATCTTGCAATCCCCTAAAAGAAATATGAAAGAAGACGATGTAGTAATGTCGTTGAGCCTAATGGGTCTTGTAATATTATTGGATTGTATTGGATTTGGACTATTTTAATTAAATGGGTTTTCATTGTAACAACAACAACGACGACGACGATGGCGACAACGATGACGACGACGACAACAACAACAACAACAGCAACAACAACAACAACAACAACAACAACAACAACAACAACAACAACAACAACAACAACAACAATAATAATAATAATAATAATAATAATAATAATAATAATAATAATAATAAAAGTTATATTCACTAACTTAATAGTGTTTTTATCATGTTTGCATTCACTTCAAGGAATGAAACAAATCCGATAATCTCATGGAATAAACACCATGCTTGTATTCACTTTAGGGAATGCCTCCCACAAAAATTCTTAGATCAAGACAAATTTTCGTAACTTGAACTTTGGAGAAGTCTATAGTCGAGTTTTTCGACGCATAATAATTATTGCTTTTGAGCAAATATAGATTTTTATAACAATTTTCTTGTAGATTCAATGTAACACCCAGGTTTTGGGGTCGGGAGTTAAGTGTGTGAGTCGGGTTCGAGTCGTTGGACTCGTTTTAATTAAAATAGACTTTGGTTTTATTTTAAAAAGGGTTGAATTTCATTAATGGCAAAGTTGTAAAATTTTAAAAGTAGGAAAAGATGAGAAAAAGGGCTTTTGAAACATTTTCTTCATCTTCTTCCTCCATCCACTTTTCACGTCAAGAACTCCCTAAAACCCCAATCACTATTCCACCAAATCCCTCCCTCATGGCAAGTGCTTTCAACAAGGTAAGACCATTTTTGACTTTTCCTCTTCATTCCTAACACATTGATGGTTTTAGTTTTTGGAAAATATCACTGTTGAGAATTTCAAGTTTTCAAAGCTTTGAAAGAAAAGGATGAAACTTTAATGGCTTTTTGATTTGTTTTCTGATTTGTAGAGTTAAGTTATGAACTAATCTTGCCCTAAGGTACATTATATCTTAAAATGGTGGGGTTTTATCAAAAATCTCGAAATGGGTTTTTGGGGGTATTTTAAAAGGGTGAAAATATGAGTTTTGGTGTGGTTTTATGTTGGAGAGTGGGGCTGATGTTATAGCAATGTTAGAGAGGTGTTTTGAAGGTGTTTCATTGTGTTTTGGGTGTTGGAATTAGTAGTTTTCTGCTGGGTTTGGTGGGAATACGAAAAGGGGATTTTTGGTGTTGACTTTGGTTTGAAATTGTAAGAATTTGGTTTGTGGTTGTAGTTTGCGGTTGTGACAGTGTTTGATGATGATTTGGTTGAGTAATATATTGTTTTTGATTGGTTAGAATCAAGAGGAACCATTGAAGAAGCTTCGTGCGCGATTCTGGAAAGTGTGGAGGCTTGATTCGACATTTCTCGGTTTGCTTAAGGAAGTTCGGTGAGTGGAATCATTTAAATTGGTTCAAGTGTATGGTTGTGGAGTTGGATTGTGCTTGGTAGGCCAATCCAAGGTAGAGGTTAAGTTGGTAGCTTAATCTCTTGTGTGTTTTATGAGTTTTGCTTAATATGCATGGTGTAGACTTGTAAAGCATGTGTTGATTATGTATGTTGTTATATACATTGATGTATGTGGTCTTTGATATGTTGAAATGCATGATGGATTGTCATGGTGTGACTTGAAAGTATGATTTGCACTAGTTAATTACCGGGTATAAATGATCGATCATTAGGATGAGAGTGTGCATACGGTTGAGTCAAATTCGCGCGTGGCCTTGGTGGCGTAAAGTCATCAAGGAGGAGTACGATGATGTAATATTCCACCGGAAATTATATATTATTATGTGATGATGAGTGGAATCCCATCCGTAGGGCATGTGATGATGAGTGTAATCCCATCCATGCAAGGACCGGTGATGAGTGTAATCCCACCGAAGGTAACATTGTTGTTGAGTACGTTGGAGGTGAAAACCCCAACGGAAGTTATCCGTATATCCGAGTAAACTAATAGTTGCCAATATACTAGAACATGTGTGGTCGTTGTTAAGATTATTCTTATATCTTGTTGAGCATAGCATGAGGTAAGATGCCATGTTAATGCATTCATGTAATGTTAACTATGATGCTATGTTGATGCTTATGTATGCTTGTGAGTTGTCTTAAGGATGATATGCTTGAACCCTGCATTGTCGTTGTTTATGTTTTAGAGCACCCTCACTAAGCTTCTAGCTTACGCTCTCATTTTCGACAATGCAGATCATTAGCGTGGAGTTAGCAAGGAGCAAGAAAAGGGGCATTCCAAGCTTTAGTAGTTGCTTAAGTATGGTTTAGTAAATAATTTGGTAGTTTAGCAATGGGGATGCTATGTGTTTTGAATGAGCGTTGTTAGACTCATATGTGTTGGTTTTTAATGTTATTGCCTTTGTTGTGGATTGTAAACCATGCTTACGTTGTTGCCTAAATGCTTTGTGTTTTGAAGGCTTATGACCATGTTCCATGTTTGCTTATGTGTTATGTTTTAAAGCATGTAAACCTTGGTATGCAATATTTATGTAAGTGTTTACCTCCTATGAATGAAATGGTTTAGTTATGTATGCCTTTATACAAGTTTCCTATCTAAGTGCTTATCTTGTGTGGGATGTCATGTTTGTTTGGTTAAGTAACATCGTATGTTTAGATTTGGTTGCTAAAGGTTGTATGAGGGTTTGTTTGTTGCTAGACGAGTCGTAAATTCCATCTAGAGTTGAGTCTAGGTGTGTCTTGCAGCGAAAATGCAGTTTGCAGTGCAGGGCGTATCGGTACGCCTAAGGGCTGTATCGATACGGTCCTACACTTTGGACTTCATTTCAGGCTTAGCGTACCGATACACGAGGGTGTATCGATATGCCAAAAGCTCTCTGGAAATCTGAGAAATTGATGAGATTTTGGCGTAATGGTACGAGTCTTAGGTGTATCGGTACGATCTTTGTTGTTTGACCGTGAGAAGTTGACCGTTGAGGGCGTATCGGTACGATCAACCAGTGTACCGATACGGTCTTCTTAGGTTGACTTTGGGCAGTTGACCAAGTCAAGGTGTATCGATACGGTCTTCTAGCGTTTAAATTGCTTGTTTTGTATGCTTGTATTGTTTCGTTGTCTTTCCGTTGTCATATCTCACATAGGATAGATTAAAGCATTTAGACAAGATAATGTTTAAAAGAAATTTTCTAGGGTTGCTAACTGAAGGGGAGCCTTAACGGGTTTCACTTGAGTTTTCCCCGTGTAACCTACTCGGATTGGTCAGTTGTCCAGACCGGGACGAGGGGGTTACATTTGTTGGTATCAGAGCCTGAGGTTTCCGAGACCTCGTGTAGGTAAGTGAGGTAAGTTTGAAGTGTTATGTTGTTGCTATGTCTCGATGAATGTTTCGCCATATATGCTTGATGTTTGCTTGTTAGTACGGTGTTTGAAAGCATGTGTTAGCGTGAATGTGGTGTCGAGGCGTAGTGTCGACTTCCCATTGCTACTATTATTTATTTTAAAAGATTTTGTAAAGGAATATACTTGAGCACGATTGGACCCTTGTAACCCCCTCGTACCGGTCCGGACGCTTGACCAGACCGAGTGTGCTACACGGGGATAACCGAGGCGAAACCCATTAAGGCTCCACTTCGGTTACCGACCCAAGAAAACTTTTTCAATTAATATTATATTGTCTAGATGTATTGTTATATCCTATGTGAAAAGGGAAACAGCGGAAGAAAACAAGCGAGGCGAAACAACAAACAGATAATTAAAACAACCCATTTTAACTTTCATAGCATGCCGTATCGATACACTAAGAGAGGGTATCGATACGCCCTGACTAGGTCAACAGCCCAAGGTCAACCCATGGAGACCGTATCGGTACACTGGTTGACCGTACCGATACGCCCTCACTGGTCAACTTCTCACGGTCACCGATACAAGACCGTACCGATACACCCTAGGCCCGTACCGATACACCAAAATCTCGTAAAAATCTCAGATTTCCAGAGAGGCTTTGGCGTATCGATACACCCTCGTCTACCGGTACGCTAGGCCAAACTTGAGTCCCAAAGTGTAGGACCGTATCGATACGGCCCTGAGGCGTACCGATACGCCCTGCACTGCAACACTCAAATTTGTAGCCAAATACTCCAAAACACAACTCTAAATGCATTTTAAGACTTCCCTAACCACATACAAACATACATACAACATCCAACATCCACGGAACATCATACGAGTCAACCAAAACGATCAAGGAACATACATTCAAAGGATTCAAGCATTTACTCAAAAAGAGACATACATTGCACTTATAAGGTCTCATGCTTAAAACAACCATACATAGAACATTCATAAAGGGGCACAAAGCCCAAACTCTAGGCAAGAAGCCTCAAACATATCATCCACAAATAAGGAGTCTAAACATGCTCCTAAAACCATACATCATCATACATCAAAAGCTCAAATCAACATCACATATCCCATTGCTTGACTATTACATCTTATAACTAAAAAGTCCATACTTGAAAGCTAAGATAGCACCACAAGCACACTTGGAGGCCCTCTTCTTGCACTAGTAACCCACGAACTACGGATCTGCATTGTCGAACAAAAGAGAGCGTAAGCATAAAGCTTAGTGAGGGTAGCTCATTAAAACAAACCTCGACAATGCAGGGTCCAAGCACGAACAACAACCAAGGTAGAATGCATGATCTTACCTTCGAACCACATAAGCCAAAATATCAATGATGCATGAACACAAACTCATATTATGCCATGCTCAACAAGTCCATAACCACATCATATGTAAACACATATATTAATCCATATTGGCACCTAGCTATGACTCGAATACGCGGATAACCGTTCGAACTCACATCCAACACAACCATTACCTTACGGTGGGATTACACTCATCACCGTTTCACGCGGAGGGGATTCCACTCATCCTCACGCCCGTCGATGGGATTACACTCATCACCGACTAACATATATAAGAAGATTTTCCGGGCGAACCCGTACTCCATCTTGATGACTACCATCACCAAGACCACGCGCGCATTTGACTCATGTGTGCACACTAAACATCCTAATGATCGATCATTGTACCCAAGCATACTAGTGTCAATACTAAACACTTTTCACAACATCATTTCATATCAACTTCCGTGCTTAGCACGTACTCACCATGATCACCATCATGCACAACCCACATGCATATCACAATGCATCAAAACCATGCCTCAACATACATGTATAACACAATATACATAACCACCATAAACACAATTAAACATGAGGCATAAACAACATTTACAGTTCAACCAAAGTCTCTAACTAAAGCTTGGGATTAGACTACACATCTAATCCCAACTCTAGGTGGGTCTACCAAGCCCAACCTAGTCCACATGCTCGAACCAACACTTGAAAACCATTTAAAAACATTTAACTACTCACAGACTATTCAAAGCTCAACACATTAGCCGATCAAGCTTCCAAAGATTCCGGATTCGTTCCTGAGGCTTCACCAACACAAATACTTGCTTCTAGTCAACTCAACACAATCAAAACAACCTCAAATCAGTTCACAAATCAATGTAGCCAACCCGAAACACTAACCAAGTACAAAACACAAGATTTAAGCTATGAAAAACTCCCAAAACTCTCATTCCCGAGCAGTCATGAAACTCAGTCCAAAACCCTTGATTTCAATCTTTTTAACACACTTAAAAGCTCCCAAAACAACCCTTAACCAACACACTAACATCAGCCCTCAATTCCCAACACATAGCAGCCCCAAATCCAACATTAAAACCCTCCTAAAACCCCACTTAAACCCAAATCCGAGAATCATCATAAAACCCTTTAAAATTCATATATGTTGGACCTTATGGTTTACAAACAACTAATCTAACAACAAGAAATCAAAAGCTTAGTTAAAGGACCATAAAGCTACAACCTTTAAACAAAATCTTTGAAAAACCCATAATACAAAATACTTGGTTTTAATGAAAACTAAGGGTACCAACATGAAGAGGAAGGTAAGGACAAGTTAAAAACGTATTTACCTTTTAAAAATTACCAACAAAGAGCAAGGGAGATGATGGAATAGTGAACTTGGAGGGGAAGGGGTTTTGACGTGAAAAATGGAAAATGAAGAAGAAGAAGAAGAGTTTAAAGTGGTCTTTTAATAGAAAGGGGTTTTAATTGAAAGACCATTTAATTACACTTTTGCCATTAATGAGGATAGCTATCTCAATTTCCAAATTTCATGGAATTGGGCTTTAAAATCAAAACATGTCCAACATAAATTATTTGTTTTGAAAACCCGAGGCCCAAAATATTATTTTATTATTTTAATTGTGAAACCGATACCCGAAACATTATTTTAATATTATTTTTCACCGACCCCCAAACACGGGTGTTACAACTCTCCCCCATTTAAGGAATTTCGTCCCCGAAATTACCTGACGAAAACAAGTACGGAAACTGCTCAAGCATATCAGCTTTCCTCTCCCACGTGGCCTCTTCCACACCTCTATGTCTCCACAACATCTTGACCAACTCTATGGTCTTGCCACACAACACCTTGCTATCAGAAGCAAGTATCTCAACCGGTTCTTCGTTGTAAGACAAATCCGGATTCAACTTTATCTCCTCAACGGGCATAACATGAGACGGATCTGATCTATATCTCCTAAGCATCGACACATGAAAGACGTCATGGATCTTCTCTAACTCTGAAGGCAACCTCAAACGGTAAGCTACTGGCCCAATCCGCCAACTATCTCATACGGACCAATAAACCTCGGACTCAACTTGCCTTTCCGGCCAAAATGCATTACCTTCTTCCACGAAGATACTTTCATAAACACCTTCTCACCCACTGAGAACTCAATCTCTTTTCTCTTCAAATCTGCATAAGACTTCCGACGATCGGAAGCTGCTTTCAAACGGTCACAAATCAACTTCACTTTATCTGTAGTCCCCTTAAGCAAATTCGGAATAGGTAACAATTTCTGACCCGTTTCAGCCCAACATATCGGATTCCTACACCGTCTACCATACAAAGCCTCATAAGGAGCCATCTGTACACTATCCTGATAACTGTTGTTGTAAGCAAACTCAACTAAGGGCAAGTGCTTCTCCCAAGAACCCTGGAAGTCAATCACACAACAATGAAGCATATCCTCTAAAATCTGTATCACTCGCTCTGACTGTCCATCTGACTGCGGATGATACGAAGTACTGAAATGCAAACGGCTACCTAGGGCACTAGGCAAACAACTCCAGAACCTCGAAGTGAATCTCGGATCTCTGTCTGAAACAATAGACTTCGGAACTCCATGAAGTCTCACAATCTCGGGAATGTACAAATTCGCCAATTTGTCTAAAGAATCTGTAGTGTTCACTGCTAAGAAGTGAGCACACTTGGTGAATCTATAAACTATTACCCACACAGAATTCTTCTTCGAAGGAGACAACGGTGACCCCGACACAAAGTCCATAGTGATCTTCTCCCATTTCCATTCCGGAATCTTTAAAGGCTGTAGCAAACCTGAAGGAACTTGATGTTCTGTCTTCACTCTCTGACAAACCATGCAACGGCTCACATACTCGGCTACATCCTTCTTCAAACCAACCCAGAAATAATCATTCTTCAAATCATAGTACATCTTAGTACTACCCGGATGCATCGAAAAAGGACTCGAATGTGCTTCGCTCAAAATCAGACGTCTCAACTCAACATCTTCAGGTACTACAACTCTGTCTCTATTGCATAACACATTCTCACCACTGAAGCTATACTCGGTCGGTTTACCTTCGGCTATGTCCTGAACATGCGGAACTAAAGACACATGTTACAACTGCTTTTCTCTGATCAACTGAATCAAAGAAGGCTTCACTTGCAACTCTGTGATCAAACCACCATCACCGGATACACTCAATCTAGCAAATATATCTCGCAACTCAACTGCAACTTTTCTGCTCAAAGCATCGGCTACTACATTTGCCTTACCCAGATGGTACTCTATGGTCAAATCATAGTCTTTCAACAGCTCAAGCCATCTTCTCTGTCTCAAGTTCAGCTCTCTCTGAGCATCAAATACTTCAAGCTCTTATGATCGGTGTAAACTATGCACTTCTCACCATACAAGTAGTGACGCCAAATCTTCAATGCAAACAGCTGCTAACTCAATATCGTGAGTAGGATAGTTCTTCTCATGCACCTTCAATTGTCTCGAAGCATAGGCAACAACTCTTCTTTCTTGCATCAGAACACAACCTAGACCTATGTAGGAAGCATCGCTATAGATCACAAATTCTTTACCTGAAACTGGTTGTACTAGCACTGGAGCATTCGTCAAAGCTTCTTTCAACTTCTCAAAAGCCTTTTGTCTTGCATCTGACCACTCAAACTTAACTCCTTTTTGCAACAATTTAGTCAACGGAGCAGCTACTCTAGATAAACCATCAACGAATATCCTATAGTAACCAGCTAATCCTAGGAAACTCCTAATCTCGGTCACTGACTTAGGTTGTTTCCACTCAACAATAGCCTCAATCTTCATCAGATCAACACGGATACCTTCAGTTGAAACAACTTGGCCAAGAAACACAACTTCTCGAATCTAGAACTCACATTTACTAAGCTTAGCATACAACTGATTGCTCATCAATCTCTGCAGAATAAGTCTCAAGTGCTCATCATGCTCTTCTTCTGACCTCGAGTACACGAGAATGTCATCTATAAAAACAACTACAAATCGGTCTAGATAGTCTCGGAAAACTCTGTTCATCATGTCCATGAAAGCTGCTGGTGCATTCGTGAGCCCAAACGACATCACAAGGAACTCATAGTGACCATATCTAGTCCTAAATGATGTCTTCAGAACATAACATTCTTTTACCTTCAACTGATAGTACCCTGATCTCAAATCTATCTTCGAGAACACGGAGGCACCCCTCAACTGATCAAACAGATCATCTATACGAGGCAACATATACTTGTTCTTCACGGTCAACTGATTCAACTGCCTGTAGTCAATACACATTCGCATGCTGCCATCTTTCTTCTTTACAAACAACACAGGAGCACCCCAAGGCGAACTACTAGGCCTAATAAAACCACGGTCTAACAACTCCTGAAGCTGACTCTTCAATTCTTTCAACTCTTTAAGAGTCATATGATACAGAGCAATAGAAATTGGAGTAGACCCTGAAACAGTCTCAATCATAAACTCTACATCTCTGTCAGGAGGCAAACCTGGTAACTCCTCTGGAAACACATCCGGAAAGTCACAAACTGTTCTGATGTCTTTCGACCTAACCTCACTCATATTCGGATTCATCACATACGCTAAGTAAGCACTACAGTCGGAATCCATCAACCTATGAGCCTCTAAAGCTGACACAACATTCGACAAGAACTTAACGTTCTCGCCTACTACCACTACCTCATAGTCATCAGAAAGTTTCAAAGAGATTCTCTTCGTTTCAAAATCTACACTAGCTATGTGCTCGACCAACCAATCCATACCCAGAATAATATTAAAACCATAAAACGGAAGTTCCATCATATCAACCGGAAACACATGACCCTGAATCTTAAGCAAATACCTCCTATACATCCGTCTAACTACAACTGTCTCACCAAAGGAACTAGTCACATGCATCCCTACATCTAAGATCTCAACAGGTATGTCTAACTTCTTTGCATGCTCACTCAAAATGTAAGAATGCGTAGAGCCCGAATCAACTAAAGAAAGCAAAGACATAGACTGTAACTCAAAATTACATGCTATCACATCCGTGTCATTCCCGGCCTCTCTCTGAACGTAGACTCTAGCTGGTCCACCGGCCTCTGGATGTACGGCCACAACATGAGCAAGGTTCCTCTGTGCCTCTATCCTAGGTGCATCAGCCCTAGGCTAGAAGTAGCCACGACCGCGCCCATGACCTCTCTGATAATCAATGGCCCTCGGAGGAGCCTGAGCAAGATTCGGTGCTTTTGCCGCCTGATGCGGACACTCACTCCTGAAGTGGTCCCTCGAACCACAGTTCCAAAAAGCATGGAAATTACCCCAACACTCTCCAGAATGCTGCCTTCCACAACGAGTGCACTCGGAAAAACGCCCACCAGCTCTATGGCCCTGGTGGCCTCTACCATGGTGACCACCGCCACGCCTCTGGTCAAACTGGTGTTCACCACCCCGATGCCTCTTGGCATCACCACAGGCAAAGTTGTTATTTCTCTTTCCAGAACTAGATCCTCCTGAACGCTTGGTCAGCCCCAAGCTATGCTTGATGTCCTTGGCCCTAGCAACCAAGACAACAAAATCAGAATAATCTGAAGCTAAGGTGTACCTCTTAACATCCTCGTGAAGCCCATATCTGAATCAGTTACAACAGTCCATCTCAGTAGGAACCAACTCGGGAGCATACTGACTTAAACGGACAAAACAGATCTCATAGTCAGTCACTAAAGCATGTCGCTGAACAAGAGCCATGAACTCTCGTTTCTTCTCATCAAGATATCTTGGCCCCAAGTACCTCTTCATGAAAGCAGACTCAAAGAAATTTCGGCCAATCTCAGCCTCAGGCACACCAGTAGTAATGGTGACCCACCAGGTTTAGGCATCACCCTGAAGGAACGAAATCACACAGAGGAACCTCACTCATATTCAGATTCATCACATATGCTAAGTAAGCACTACAATCGGAATCCATCAACCTATGAGCCTCTAAAGCTGACACAACATTTGACAAGAACTTAACGTTCTCGCCTACTACCACTACCTCATAGTCATCAGAAAGCTTCAAAGAGATTATCTTCGTTTCAAAATCTACACTAGCTCTGTGCTCGACCAACCAATCCATACCCAGAATAATATCAAAACCATAAAATGGAAGTTCCATCATATCAACTGGAAACACATGACCTTGAATCTTCAGCGGACACCTCCTATACATCCGTCTAACTACAACTGTCTCACCAAAGGAACTAGTCACATGCATCCCTACATCTAAGATCTCAACAGGTATGTCTAACTTCTTTGCATGCTCACTCAAAATGTAAGAATACGTAGAGCCCGAATCAACTAAGGAAAGCAAAGGCATGAACTGTAACTCAAAATTACCTGCTATCACATCTGTGTCGTTCCCGACCTCTCTCTGAGCATAGACTCTAGCCGGCCCACCGACCTCTAGCTGTACGACCACAACATGAGCAAGGTTCCTCTGTGCCTCTATCCTAGGTGCATCAGCCCTAGGCTGGAAGTAGCCACGACCGCGCCCACGACCTCTCTGATAATTAATGGCCCTCGCAGGAGCCTGAGCAAGATTCGGTGCTTGTGTCGCCTGATGCGGACACTCTCTCCTGAAGTGGTCCCTCGAACCACAGTTCCAACAAGCATGGAAATTACCCCAACACTCTCCAGAATGCTGCCTCCCACAACGAGTGCACTCGGGCAAACGCCCTCCAGCTCTATGGCCCTGGTGGCCACCGCCACGCCTCTGGTCAAACTGGTGTCCACCACCTTGATGTCTCTTGGCATCACCACGGTCAAAGTTGTTATTTCTCTTTCCAGAACTAGATCCTCCTGAATGCTTGGTCAGCCCCAAGCTATGCTCGATGTCCTTGGCTCTAGCAACCAAGACATAAAAATCAGAATAATCTAAAGCTAAGGTGTACCTCTTAACTTCCTCGTGAAGCCCATATTTGAATCAGTTACAACGGTCCCTCTCAGTAGGAACCAACTCTGGAGCATACTGACTCAAACGGACAAAACAGATCTCATAGTCAGTCACTGAAGCATCTCCCTGAACAAGAGCCATGAACTCTCGTTTCTTCTCGTCAAGATATCTCGGCCCCAAGTACCTTTTCCTGAAAGCATACTCAAAGAAATCCAAACCAATCTCAACCTCAGGCACACCAGTAGTAATGGTGACCCACCAGGCGTAGGCATCACCCTGAAGCAATGAAATCACACAGCCCAACTTGCGAGCTCCCACACATCCCATCTGAGCTAAGATACAGATCGTCTTCTCCAACCACAAGTCGGATCTCTCAGGTGTAGACCCTCTGAACTCTTCTGCTCCTAGGCTACGGAGCCTCTCTAACGATAAACTCGTATCATCACCTCTCGGTTGAGCTACAGACTGAGCTCCGGCAACTACGGCCTGAAACGCTCCCGCTATAGCTTGTACAAGCGGAGCCATATCTATTCCCGCAGAACCTTGGCCACCCTGACCAACCTGAGGTCTCGTTCCCTCAGCTCCATCCTCGCCTCCCACTTCAGGCTGAGGAGGTGGTGGTCAGGCTAGAGTTTATGCTCAGCCAGAGGGTGGAGGTCAGGCTAGAGTTTATGCTCAGCGTGAGGGTCAGAACGACACAAATGTGATAGCAGGTAACTTCTCGATACAATTTCTGAGTTTGGTTTCTTTGATTGACTTCGGGTCTACGCATTCTTATATTTTGAGTGAGCATGCAAAGTTGTTGAATTTACCTTGTGAGGTACTAGAGGTAGGTGTTAGTGTTACTAGTTCCTTCGGGGATACAGTAGTGGTTAGGAAGATGTACAGAAGGTGTCCGTTAATGGTTTCAGGGGCATGTGTTTCCAGTGGATGTGATGGAGTTACCGTTTTATGACTTTGATGTAATTCTGAGTATAGACTGGCTTACAGAACATATAGCTAGGATAGATTTTGAGACTAATAGGGTTTTCTTGAAGCTTGCAGATGATTATGAGATTGGGGTAGTAGTAGAGAATGTGATGTTCTTATCGAATGTCGTTTCAGATTTAGAGGCTAAGAGGTTAGTTGAGTTGGGTTGTGAGGCGTACTTGGCCTTCGTGATGAATCTGAACATGAGTGAAGTTAGGCCTCAAGAGATCATGACATTGTGTGATTTTCCGAGTGTGTTTCCGGAAGAATTTTCGGGTTTACTGTCTGAAAGAGCGGTAGAGTTTGCTATAGAGACATATTCAGATTCAGCTCCTGTTTCGATTGCTCCGTACCATATGGCACTGAAAGAACTGAAAGAGTTGAAGACTCAGTTGCAAGAGTTGTCAGATAGAGGCTTTATCCAACCGAGTTCTTCACCTTGGGGCGCTCTGGTTTTGTTTGTGAAGAAGAAAAATGGAAGTATGAGAATGTGCATAGATTACAGACAATTGAATCAGTTGACAGTGAAGAACAAGCATCCCTTGCCACGTATTGATGACTTGTTCGATCAGTTGAGAGGGGCATCAATCTTTTCGAAGATTGGCTTGAGATCTGGTTACTACCAATTGAAGGTAAAAGAGGTTGATGTACCGAAGACAGCTTTTAAGACTAGATATGGTCACTATGAGTTCTTAGTTATACCTTTTGGGTTGACTAATGTACCGATTGCTTTCATGGACATGATGAATAGAATCTTCCATTAGTACTTAGACCGGTTCGTGGTTGTTTTCATAGACGACATTTTGGTGTATTCGCGTACCGAGGAAGATCATGACCGGTATTTGAGGTTGGTTTTGCAGACTTTGTTAGACAACCAGTTGTATGCAAAGTTGAGCAAGTGCGAGTTCTGGATCCGAGAAGTAGTCTTCCTAGGGCATGTAGTGTCAGCCGATGGGATTAGAGTTGATTCTAAGAAGATAGAAGCCATTGTTGAATGGAAGCAAAAGAAGTCTGTAACAGAAATTTGTAGTTTCCTAGGCTTAGCCGGATACTATAAAAGGTTTGAGGAAGATTTCTCGAAGATAGCTGCTCCTTTGACAAAGTTACTTCAGAAGAATTTCCAGTTTGAGTGGTCAGATGCGAGACAACAAGCCTTTGAGAAATTGAAAGAAGCCTTGACCCATGCACCGATTTTGATTCAGTCAGAGTCGGGGAAAAAGTATGTAGTCTACATTGATGCTTCTTATGTAGGGCTAGGTTGTGTTCTCATGCAAGACAGAAGAGTGGTGGCTTATGCCTTAAGACAGTTGAAGACTCATGAGTGAAACTATCTAACACACGACATAGAGTTAGCCGCAGTTGTGTTTGCCTTGAAGATTTGGAGACATTATTTGTAGGGTGAGAAATGCACAGTGTACACGGATCACAAGAGTCTGAAGTATATCATGACACATCGAGAGTTGAACCTTAGACATCGTAGGTGGCTAGAGTTGTTGAAGGACTATGATCTTACGATTGAGTGCCATCCAGGTAAACCTAATGTGGTGGCAGATGCCTTGAGTAGAAATGTAGCCATTGAGTTGAGAGTCATGTTTGCTAGTTTGAGTTTGTCTGGTGATGGTGGTTTAGTGGTCGAGCTTCAGGTTAGACCTACTTTAGGTCAGTTGATTAGAGAGAAACAACTCTTAGATAGATCTTTGGCACCTCACGTGCAAGACATAGCCGAGGGTAGACCTTTCAGACTACAATTCCAGTGCTGATGGGGTCTTGTGTTTCAGAGATAGGATAGTTGTGCCAGATGACAGTGATTTGAGACGTACTATCTTGACCGAAGCACACAATAGCCCATTTGCTATGCATCCAGTAGTACGAAGATGTACCGTGACTTGAAGAATTAGTACTTTTGGGTTGGCTTGAAGAGAGACGTAACCGACTTCGTGAGTAAGTGTATGGTATGTCAGAGAGTGAAGGCGGAACATCAGGTTCCCTCAGGTTTGTTGCAACAGTTGAGAATTTCGGAATGTAAGTGGTAAAATATCACCATGGATTTCATTTTGGGTTTACCTTTGACTCCTACGAAGAAGAACTCAGTTTGGGTTATAGTTGACTGTTTCACGAAGAGTGCTCACTTCTTAGTTGTTAATACGACTTACACCTTAGATAGATTGGCCGATTTATACACCGGCGAGATTGTGAGACTGCATGGTGTGCCGAAGTCGATTGTGTCCCATAGAGACCCGAGATTCACAGCCCAATTTTGAGAGTGTCTACATACAGCTTTGGGTACCCGTTTGAATTTCAGCACGTCGTATCATCCTTAGTCAGATGGTCAGTCAGAGAGGGTTATACAAATTTTAGAGGATATGTTGCGTTGTTGCATCATTAATTTTTAGGGTACTAGGGAGAAGCACTTGCCTTTAGTCGAGTTTGCATATAATAATAGTTTTCAGTCGAGCATTCAGATGGCTCCGTATGAGGCCTTGTATGGTAGAAAATGTAGAACTCCGATCTGTTGGGCCGAAACAGGTCAGAAATTGCTACCGATGCCGAATTTGCTTAAAGGGACTACCGATAAGGTGAAGTTGATTTGCGATCGTTTGAAGGCAGCTTCGGATAGGCAGAAGTCCTATGCCGACTTGAAGAGGAAGGTAGTTGAGTATTTCGTGGGAGATAGAGTGTTCTTGAAAGTCTCTCCATGGAAGAAAGTTATGAGATTTGGCAGAAAAGAGATGTTGAGTCCTAGGTACATTGGACCGTATGAGATTGTGAGCCGAGTCGGTCTAGTTGCTTATCAGTTACGTTTGCCATCCGAGCTAGAGAAGATTCATGTTGTGTTTCACGTTTCGATGCTCCGTAAGTATAGGTCAGATTCGTCGCATGTTATGCCTGTGAAAGAGATTGAATTGAATCCGGATTTGACGTATGATGAGGAACCAGTTGAGATCTTAGCTTCGGACAGCAAAGTGTTGCGAGGTAGATCGATTGAGTTGGTCAAGGTGAGGTGACAACGTCGAGGGGTGGGCGAGGCCACTTGAGAGAAAGGGGATATGGAAAGGCAGTTTCCTTATCTCTTTCAGTCAGGTAATTTCGAGGATGAAATTCCTTAAGTGGGGGAGAGTTGTAACACCTGGGTTTTGGGGTCGGGAGTTGAGTGTGTGAGTCGGGTTCGAGTCGTTGGACTCGTTTTAATTAAAATAGACTTTGGTTTTATTTTAAAAAGGGTTGAATTTCATTAATGGCAAAGTTGTAAAATTTTAAAGGTAGGAAAAGATGAGAAAAATGGGCTTTTGAAACATTTTCTTCATCTTCTTCCTCCATCCAATTTTCACGTCAAGAACTCCCTAAAACCCCAATCACTATTCCATCAAATCCCTCTCTCATCGCAAGTGCTTTCAACAATGTAAGACCATTTTTAACTTGTCCTCTTCATTCCTAACACATTGATGGTTTTAGTTTTTGGAAAACACCATTGTTGAGAATTTCAAGTTTTCAAAGCATTGAAAGAAAAAGATGAAACTTTAACGGCTTTTTGATTTGTAGAGTTAAGTTATGAACTAATCTTGCCCTAAGGTACATTATATTTTAAAATGGTGGGGTTTTATCAAAAATCCCGAAATGGGTTTTTGGGGGTATTTTAAAAGGGTGAATATAGGGGTTTTGGTGTGATTTTATGTTGGAGAGTGGGGCTGATGTTATAGCAATGTTAGAGAGGTGTTTTGAACGTGTTTGATGGTGTTTTGGGTGTTGGAATTAGTAGTTTTCTGCTGAGTTTGGTGGGAGTACGAAAATGCGATTTTTGGTGTTGGCTTTGGTTTGAAATTGTAAGAATTTAGCTTGTGGTTGTAGTTTGGGGTTGTGACAGTGTTTGGTGATGATTTGGTTGAGTAATATATTGTTTTTGATTGGTTAGAATCAAGGGGAACCATTGTAGAAGCTTCGGGCATGATTCCGAAAAGTGTGGAGGCTTGATTCGGCTTTTCTCGGTTTGCTTAAGGAAGTTCGGTGAGTGGAATCATTTAAATTGGTTTTAAATTGGTTCAAGTGTATGGTTGTGGAGTTGGATTGTGCTTGGTAGGCCAATCCAAGGTAGAGGTTAAGTTGGTAGCTTAATCTCTTGTGTGTTTTATGAGTTTTGCTTAATATGCATGGTGTAGACTTGTAAAGCATGTGTTGATTATGTATGTTGTTATATACATTGATGTATGTGGTGTTTGATATATTGAAATGCATGATGAATTGTCATGGTGTGACTTGAAAGTATGATTTGCACTAGTTAATTACCGGGTATAAATGATCGATCATTAGGATGAGAGTGTGCACACGGTTGAGTCAAATTCGCGCGTGGCCTTGGTGGCGTAAAGTCATCAAGGAGGAGTACGGTGATGTAATATTCCACCGAAAATTATATATTATTATGTGATTATGAGTGGAATCCCACTCGTAGGGCATGTGATGATGAGTGTAATCCCATCCATGCAAGGACCGATGATGAGTGTAATCCCATCGAAGGTAACATTGTTGTTGAGTACGTTGGAGGTGAAAACCCCAATGGAAGTTATCCGTATATCCGAGTAAACTAATAGTTGTCAATATACTAGAACATGTGTGGTCGTTGTTAAGATTATTCTTATATCTTGTTGAGCATAGCATGAGGTAAGATGCCATGTTAATGCATTCATGTGATGTTAGCTATGATGCTATGTTGATGCTTATGTATGCTTGTGAGTTGTCTTAAGGATGATATGCTTGAACCATGCATTGTCGTTGTTTTTGTTTTAGAGCACCCTCACTAAGCTTCTAGCTTACGCTCTCATTTTCGACAATGCAGATCATTAGCGTGGAGTTAGCAAGGAGCAAGAAAAGGGGCATTCCAAGCTTTAGTAGTTGCTTAAGTATGGTTTAATAAATAATGTGGTAGTTTAGCAATGAGGATGCTATGTGTTTTGTATGAGCGTTGTTAGACTCATATGTGTTGGTTTTTGATGTTATTGCCTTTGTTGTAGATTGTAAACCATTCTTACGTTGTTGCCTAAATGCTTTGTGTTTTGAAGGCTTATGACCATGTTCCATGTTTGCTTATGTGTTATGTTTTAAAGCATGTAAACCTTGGTATGTAAGTGTTTACTTCCTATGAATGAAATGGTTTAGTTATGTATGTCTTTATGCAAGTTTCCTATCTAAGTGCTTATCTTGTGTGGGATGCCATGTTTGTTTGGTTAAGTAACATCGTATGTTGAGCTTTGGTTGCTAAAGGTTGTATGAGGGTTTGTTTGTTGCTAGACGAGTCGTAAATTGCATCTAGAGTTGAGTCTAGGTGTGTCTTGCAGCCAAAATGCAGTTTGCAGTGCGGGGCGTATCAGTACGCCTAAGGGCTGTATCGATACGGTCCTACACTTTGGACTTCATTTCAGGCTTAGCGTACCGATACACGAGGGTGTATCGATACGCCAAAAGCTCTCTGGAAATCTGAGAAATTGACGAGATTTTGGCGTACCGGTACGAGTCTTAGGTGTATCGGTACGATCTTTGTTGTTTGACCGTGAGAAGTTGACCGTTGAGGGCGTATCGGTACGGTCAACTAGTGTACCGATACAGTCTTCTTAGGTTGACTTTGGGCAGTTGACCAAGTCAAGGCGTATCGATACGGTCTTCTAGCGTATCGATACGGCCTGTTGTAAAGGTTAAAATTGGATGTTTAAATTGCTTGTTTTGTATTCTTGTATTGTTTCGTTGTCTTTCCGCTGTCGTATCTCTCATAGGATAGATTAAAGCATTTAGACAAGATAATGTTTAAAAGAAATTTTCTAGGGTTGCTACCCGAAGGGGAGCCTTAACGGGGTTTCATTTCGGTTTTCCCTGTGTAACCTACTCGGACTGGTCACTCGTCCAGACCGGGACGAGGGGGTTACATTCAAAATCACTATGATTTATCGCACTTTAAAATCGTAATTTAAAGAATAAAAATAAAAATAGAGTTTACCGATACTGATTTTTCTCTCGAAGACATTGGAGACGTAACAAATAACAAAGACAACTTCTCATAATCTCTTTATGCCATGTCTCTTTCCAAGCCATTTAAATATATTATGAAAAACTCAAAGTACGGTTAAAAATATCAACTTTCATTAATAAAAGAATATTGATAATTAATTATAAATTAAAATATTATGAAAAGCTTAATAAACTTACCACGGAAGAGTTTCAGATTCGATTACTGACTGATACAAATATTTGAAAAGTAATGGGGATTTTAGTTTAAATCATAAACAAATAAATATATTTATTTTTTACTATACGATAATCAAATACATATATTAATAATTATATTATAAATAAAATAAAAAACATTGAGAAAAATATCAAGTATATAATAAATAAATAATAAACAAGCTTTAAATGGTTTACTAAGCAACCTTTAATTAAATATAAACGAACTTTAAATAAATTTGATCATGAACATAAATGAACAAAATATACTCACGACCGAGGCATTAATAGGTTGAGAGGGGGTGTTGCCCCTTTTAAATTTTTTGGTATAATTGCATTTTTAGGTCCTCTTTAGTTTAAATATTAATCAAATAAAATCTTTGTCCCACCCACTTTTTAAATTTAAAGACTTAATAAATTTCTGCCCCTTCCGATGCTTAATCCTATACTCGTCCCTCAATATACCTTATTTTTCTTCAGTTTCTTTAAGAAACGAATCCAAAATCTTGTTCAATTGTATTTATTTAATTTGATAAATAAACAAAAACCGAATTATTTATGAACTGCTCACACAGCATATTCATCAAAGGCCTTACTAAAAGCGTTCTTGTGAATTTTACGTTGTTGTTGGACACTTAATATTTGTGAGCTCGAGAATTAGTTTAGCGATAAAACTCGATTCAACTTAAAAAAATTAAATTATTTAACTTGGTTTAATGTGAAAATACTTAATTCGTCTTGACTCGATTTATAATTTTATAAGCTAAACTCTAAATTAGAAATTTGAAAAACTCAAAATTTTGAGTTATAAATTAGAAATTCAAAAAAATTTCAAATAAAGTTTGAGTTATAAATTAGAAATTCGAAAAAATTTCAAATAAAGTTTGAGTTATAAATTAGAAATTCAAAAAACTCAAAATGTTTTAGTAATTAGTGGATCAGTTTTCAATTTCGAGTCGAGCCTCTCAATTCTGTCCAACATATATATATATATGAAGAAATGTATGTGTATTGTATATGGTTATAGAAAATCATTTAAATTGGAATTGATTAGATCATAATATTATAAATGCTTACAATTAAATTTGAAAACTCAAACAACTTGACTTGAAACGACTCGAATTTTATAAACTTTACTCAAGTCGAAAACATTTCAAATAAAGTTTGAGTTATAAAATATGATTCTTCAACTTGACTAACTCAAAATTTTTTGACTCGACTAGACTCAATCAAATACCTATCCCTAAGCTTAGCACGATGATATGTCAGCATATCAAATACTAGTTTTTTTAATGTATCAAATACTAGTATTTGATTTAATATAGGGTAAACTACTGCAGGGGTCACTTACGTTTAGCGTCTGTACAGAGTTAGTCACCACTTTTGAAAAGTGCCTATTAGTAGTCCTCTACGTTTTCGATGTGTAAATACTTGGTCACTCCGACGTTAACTCCGTTAGTCCCCTAACGGATTGCTGATGTGGCGAAATTAAAATAAGGATAAATTACTACAATAGCCATTAAAATTTATCTCATGTACATTTTTTCTCCTCAATTTAAAAAAAGTAAACATTATAGTCACTAATAAAAATGTTTCTTTATAATTTCACCCTTAAATTTTTTAAAATTCATTTTTCAATCCTAAAACTTTACAATCAATTAACACAATAATATTATAAATGCTTAGATGAAAAATAGGTGCCCAAAGTATACCCTTTGAAACTTAGGTGCCCAAATTGTTCCTATTTAATAACTCAAACTTAAAAATTTAGTCCACTAACTACTAAAAAATTCGAGTTATTGGAATTTCTATTTTATAATTCAAACTTTATTTTGAATTTTTGAGTCGAGTTTATGAAATTATGAGTCGAGTATTTTCACATCAAACCAAAAAAATTAATTTTTTCGAGTCAAGTCGAGTTATTGGAATTTCTATTTTATAATTCGAACTTTATTTTGAATTTTTGAGTCGAGTTTATGAAATTATGAGTCGAGTATTTTCACATCAAACTTAAAAATATAATTTTTTTCGAATCAAGTCGAGTTATTAGAATTTCTATTTTATAATTCAAACTTTCAATACACAGCTTTTGGTCTCAAAAGCTTTTACTATTTTCCATTATGATTCGATATAGGAGTATTAATTAAAGGTGTATACTCATGAATTAGAACTGTTTTGAAAAGAAGAAAAAAAAAAGCTTATCACAGTGCCACAGTTTTAATTCTTTTCGATTGTTTCTTATATTCTTCGAACATTTGAAATTTAGTTATCTAGTATTTTATTTATAAGAATTTTGTTTTATATTTTTAGAATTTAAAAATTCAAGTCTAATTCTCAACATTGTTAATTTTTTTGTTAAATTTAGGTCCACGCTAACGTAGTTATGATTAAACTATGAGGGGCATAATGATTAACTTTGAGATGAATTAAATCTTAAAAACATTTAAATCGTAAAACATTATAGGAGCTAAGGTTTAATTTTATTAATTTTAAAATTAAACGGTCTTAAAAATAATTAAACCTGAAAATTAAGGGATAAATATATTTTATTAATTTTAACTGACGGAATCCTAATAATAATAAACCAAATTTTTTTTATTAAAAATAATGGCTTATTTTCAATGGTTTCAACATACCTGTCGTGAGGGTAACAAAGTTGTCGATCAAATGACGAAGTTTACGGTTTTGAATGATTTGGAGGCGTGTTTGTTCCCTAATCCCCTGTGATAATCGGACATCGTCCGTCTTTCTTCATGACAAAGTTAAATATTATTTTATAGTTCAAACTTTATTTTGAATTTTTTAGTCGAGTTTAAGAAAAAATAGAAATTCCAATAACTCGACTTGATTCGAAAAAATTAAATTTTTAGTTTTGATGTGAAAATACTCGACTCATAATTTCATAAACTCGACTCAAAAATTCAAAATAAAGTTTGAATTATAAAATAGAAATTCCAATAACTCGACTTGACTCGAAAAAATTAAATTTTTTGGTTTGATGTGAAAATACTCGACTCATAATTTCATAAACTCGACTCAAAAATTCAAAATAAAGTTTGAATTATAAAATAGAAATTCCAATAACTCAAATTTTTTAGTAGTTAGTGGACTAAATTTTTAAGTTTGAGTTATTAAATAGGAGCAATTTGGGCACCTAAGTTTCAAAGGGTATACTTTGGGCACCTATTTTTCATCTAAGCATTTATAATATTATTGTGTTAATTGATTGTAAAGTTTTAGGATTGAAAAATGAATTTTTAAAAATTTAAGGGTGAAATTATAAAGAAACATTTTTATTAGTGACTATAATGTTTATTTTTTTAAATTGAGGAGAAAAAATGTACATGAGATAAATTTTAATGGCTATTGTAGTAATTTATCCTTATTTTAATTTTGCCACATCAGTAATCCGTTAGGGGACTAACGGAGTTAACGTCGGAGTGACCAAGTATTTACACATCGAAAACGTAGAGGACTACTAATAGGCACTTTTCAAAAGTGGTGACTAACTCTGTACAGACGCTAAACGTAAGTGACCCCTGCAGTAGTTTACCCTTTAATATATTACAATAATTAAAAAAAAAAGGTTTTTTTCTAATAGAGTAAATGACTGAAGTAAGGTTTTTCGTGAAACTTTTTAAATTAATATACATTATTTTATTAAAAGTAACCATTACTCCATTAGTAGTAATTATATTAATTATCTTTAACGTATAATAATATTCTCTTATATATTTAATTTAAATATTTAATAATTATATTGAGTCTCAATTTATATTATTTAAACTTTTAATAATAAAAAATCTTTTAACATTTGATTCTTCACATATAATATTCAAATTTAAAATCTTATTTAAGAGCTTTCGACCTCATTCCACTGACATATGTGTATAGAGACAGTAGTCTTGACCTTTCAAAAGTGACATTCTTTTATTTAATCTCTTTGGAAATTATATATATATATATATATATATATATATATATAGATAAATTAGTATATGAAATATATATATTTTTTGAAGAGATAGTATATGAAACTATTGCATTTTACTATATTTGTTTATTCAGATTTGGCGGTTCAATTCCCCCAATAAGTGTTTTATGTATTTATTAACTTTAAAACAATAGCAAAGTTCGTTCCAAAAGAAAATATATATTGGTTGAAAAATTTTAGTACAAATGTTAAAACATAAAATTTCAATAACATGGGTCACTATTAAAGCAACTTTCTTATGTTAGGAGATTATAACTCATTCAATCTATTATACATAGCATTTAAAATTATTAGAGTAGAAATTTTAATTTTACATGGTGCAATTATTAAAAAAGCTATTACTTTTAAGCAAAATTTTCTAGAAAAATATAAATTTATGAAAGGTTCAAGGATGAAGTTAGAAGTGTGATTTGGCCTCGAAGATCTTTAGAGTTAGAATGAAGCTTGTTGTACCTCCATCTAAGAAGCCTTTTAAAATAAGCAATCACATTTGTCCGGTTGGCTAAGTTGCTCTTTCATCATATTCCTTTAGGTCATGGGTTCTACGCCCACTAGAAGCGCCCTCTTTCTTCCCCTAGAGTTTTCCTTCCCCTCCCTCTAGGTAGGATTAAGATTAAAATTATCAATTAAAAAGAAGCCCTTTAAAGTCAACAACAATCTCATTCTAACAATTTCATTCTAGCTTATTCTACTGTCTAACAAGTCTAATTTACAATTTTATTAACCAATCAATACTCA
This sequence comes from Hibiscus trionum, assembly GCA_030270665.1. Lineage (NCBI taxonomy): Eukaryota > Viridiplantae > Streptophyta > Magnoliopsida > Malvales > Malvaceae > Hibiscus > Hibiscus trionum. The sequence continues at coordinate 45,565,690 of BSYR01000027.1, read as the reverse complement.
TCAATACCTATCAAGCTTAGGGTTGACATCAACCGCTAGAAAGACACTTAAATACACACATGGATTAGACTAAAAAACTCTTTGGAATCCCCACTTTCATTATTCATCTTTTTCTTCTTCAACGCCTCTTTTCTCTCATTTTTCTCTATACTTCCATAAAATGCGATTCTTTGCTCAAATTAACAGTGGTGAACCATTTTATTTTTTACGTCAACAATTGGTGCAGTGAGCGTTGATACACTACTGACCTTTGAAACTTTTTCATGAAGTTTGAAGCTCTATGAGTAATATTTACTTTGTTACCAGTTTTCTCAATTATTATTTATCCATACTCATCTTCTTTATGTTATGGTTTTCATCAAATTTGATAAAAATTTATCAAAATTAAGTGCAAATGTTACTTACCCATAACTTAAGCATTAGTATAGTAACAAAAGCCATTTGATAAATAATTTTGCTCGACTAGAATCCAAGAATTATAAGCATGCAACGTATGATGTCTTCTCTGGAAAAAATTCTCTTGGCACCCAAGTACCTTCAGAACACCTTCTGGTGCCCATCCTCCGCACCTCCGAAACACCCCTTGGTGCTTGATAGGGGCGTCAAAAAATACTCAACCCGTTACAAAAAGAATCGTGATATATATTTTTTAAAAATTCGAGTTGGGTACCCTGCAACACCCTTCGCCCGGGTTAGGAGCGAAAGAGCGTTACATTTTAAAAGAACAGATTCGGAAAAACGAGATAACATAACATATAACTTTTCATATTGTAACCCCCTCTACCCAGCCTAGCCACCAGACCGACCCGAACGGGTTACACGGGGAAAACCGAAGAGAAATCTGTTAAGGCTCCGCTCTGATTAGCAACCCTAAACTCGTTCTTTTTAAAATTATCTTGTCTAGATGCCGTATTTAAATCCTATGTGAGGAGACAAGCAGCGGGAAGCAAACACGAACATGGATTAAGAAAAAAACGAACATTAGAGGTTACTTTTAATAATTAAACCACAGACCGTATCGATACGCCTAAGGCCCCTATAGATACGCGTTCAATGGTCAAACTCCCTAAGGTCAACCCCAAGAGACCGTATCGATACCCTAAGGCCCGTATCGATGCCCCAATTTCTCGTCAAAATCTCAGATTTCTAGAGACCAAAGTGGGTATCAGTACGCCCCCGCGTATCGATACACCTTGTTTAAAACAAGGGACCGTATCGATACAGCCCTTGAGTGTATCGATCCGCCCTGCCCAGAAAAACTGATTTCTGCAGTTTTAAGCACAAAGAAAACCAACACAACTCATTAAACGAGCACCTAATCAACTCCTAAACATGCACCCAACATAAGCCAACCATGAGCATTCATTCAGACATGATAGACAATCAACGAAACACGATTCAACATGGCAAGATTCATTAAGGAAAACAGTCAAGCATAGCAATCACAAAAAGGGGTCAAAAGACAATCCATGGCACGTCCAACATGTTTAGAGGCTCCACAAGCAAACATAACTAAACAAACTTGTCTAAAGCAAGAGACATAACAAATAGCCCCCTTAAACATAAAGGTCCTATCCCATTGCTTAACACTATTCATTTAAGTCTAAAGCCATACTTGAGCAAACCAAATCCCCTTGGATTTTCCCTTGTTCCCTGAGCTACTCCGTAGGGCTAAGGGCCTGCATTGTTGGAAAAAAATGAGCGTAAACATATAAGCTTAGTGAGCAGTGCTCAAAACGGTAACTACAACAATGCAATTTCAAAACCATAGCTTGCTTGAAACCAAAGCCATTTCCAAATCATTTCCCTCATGCATGAACACGTAACAACATGCATTTAACATCTCGAGCATTTAACGAATGCATCAACAAGCCATAGGCTTACCTCATGCTCATTCTCAACACACAAGCAAGAAACCAACCACATACATAAGCATAAATGGAAAAGAGCAATATAACATGCTTAACATGAGAATTTAGAGCACCATGGGTATATTGACATTCATCACTTTTACTCGGATATGCGGATAGTTCTCAAACAAACTAGACACTTTCGGTGGAATCTCACATCACTGTACTCACTCGTCTAGCAAAACATAGCTTCCGGTGGAATCTCACATCACCGTAATCCTCCTTAGTGGATTCTAGCATCACCAAGGCCACGCACGACTTTTACCTCAAGTGCACTCACATCCTATTGGTCGACCAACTATATATGGTAATAAGATTTCACATGTCAATACCCACCAAACCAACACTTACCTTGTGTTCTCATGGTCACAACCATAACCAACATGGAATCAATTAAGGCAATCAAATGCATAACACAAGAACGTTCAAAGCATCATGCATTATGGAAGGTCATTCAAACACAGTAGATGTTATCGAAAATGAAGACTAAAAAGTTTAAAACTTACTCTTGAGCTTAGATTGGCTTATTAAGCTCAATCTAAACCCCTAAAACAAATCCTTAACCAAGTTAAGGCTTAGAAAACAATTCCACTCACAGGTACAACCCAACGATAGTCGAGACACCGATTCAAGCCTCCGAACTACCCGGTCTCACGTCCGAAGAGCCGAAATTCATTTTCGCTGCTTCTAAACAATCCAAAACAGAGTATTAATGCCCTTTTCGACATACATACCCACTAAATTCACAAACACATTATTCAACAACATTCGCTCATCAATTCGTAGCCGAAGTTATCAGAAACATCATCCAATCAGCCCTAACCAAAATCCAGTAATAACCCAACAAATTTACCATCAAAACTACACCTTTAAACAACCAAAACACCTACCCAAAGTCTAGAAACCATAAGCACAAAGATCTTCAGTAGAACAAACCAAAAACCTTAATTTTCAACTCCAAAACCCCCTCATTTTTACTAGTTTCGGGTTTCCCATCATTAGGCCACTATCCTAACATTTTTAGAACATCAAAACAAGGTTAAAAACACCTTTAAACCTAGGATCAAACAACCCAAACAAAATTTCTTCATTTTCCTTTTTTCCAACTCAAAGAATTTTGGAAACAAATTTAAACAATGGGTTCAAAGATAGATTTCATCTACAACATGTTTAAGGAAGAGAAAATCAAAATAAAAGAAGGGTTACCTCGAAAAACTTGCTTGGATGAAGTGGTGAGATCAATGGAATAGTAGAAATGGTGTTTGAGGAAAATAACGCTAAAAGAGAGTTTGAAGAAGATAATGGTATTTTCAAAACCCTTTTAAAATTCCAAAATCCCCTTTTGCCCTTCTTCATTAAAATCCTTTAGTTGTTTGTTAAAAATGGTTTTTTATCAAATTAATTTAACCCGAACCGGTTTAACTAACCCGATTATCTCCTGGGCCCTAAACTCGGGGTGTTACAACTCTCCCCCACTTAAGGAATTTCATCCTCGAAATTTACCTGATGGAAAGTGGTACGAATATTGCTCTTCGATATCCGCTTTTTTCTCCCAAGTAGCTTCTCCCACACCCCGATGTCTCCACAAGACCTTGACTAACTCAATGCTCCTCCCACACAAAACTTTACTATCCGTGGCAAGAGTCTCAACTGGTTCTTCGTCTTACGACAAGTCCAGATTCAATTCAATCTCTTCCACTTGCATAACATAAGACGAATCTGATCTATACCTTCGAAGCATTGAGACATGAAACACATCATGAATCTTCTCAAGCTCAGATGTCAATCTCAACCTATATGCAACAGGACCAATCCTCTCCACTATCTCGTAAGGACCAATGTATCGCGGACTCAACTTCCCCTTTCTACCAAACCTCATTACCTCCTTCCACATGGAAACCTTCAAGAACACTTTGTCTCCAATAGCATACTCAATCTCTTTTCTCTTCAAATATGTATACGATTTCTATCTGTCTGAAGCCGCCATCAAGCGATCACAAATCGGTTTTACCTTCTCGGTAGTGCCCTTAGGAAAGTCTGGCATGGGTACAAGCTTTTGTCCGGCTTCGGCCCAACAAACATGTGTTCTACATTTCCTACCATACAGAACTTCATACGGTGCCATCTGAATGCTAGTCTGATAATTGTTCTTGTACGCAAACTCTACTAGCGGTAGATGTTTTTCCCATGAACCTTGAAAGTCGATGATGCAACACCTCAACATGTCCTCTAACACTTGAATAACTCTCTCTGACTAACCATCTAATTGTGGGTGATACGAAGTACTGAAGTTCAACCAAGTTCCCAAAGCACGATGTAAACACTCCCAAAATCTAGCCGTAAATCTCATATCTCTGTCTGACACAATCGATTTTGGCACACCATGCAATCTCACTATCTCATTGATGTATAGATCATCCAACTTGTCTAACTGGTAAGTAGTATGAAAATGTATGAAATGGGCACACTTAGTGTATCTGTCTACTATCACCCATACTGAATTCTTCTTCGAAGGAGTCAACGATAAACCTGACACAAAATCCATAGCAATTCTCTCCCACTTCCACTCTGGAATCTTCAACGGCTGTAACAAACCTGAAGGAAACTGATGCTCGGCCTTAACACGCTGGCAAACCATACATCAACTCACAAATTCGGCCACATCTTTCTTTAACCCAATCCAGAAGTAATCATCTTTCAACCCACGGTACATCTTTATACTACCCGGATGCATAGCAAAAGGACTGTTGTGAGCTTCATTCAAGATAGTACGCCTCAACTCGGCATCTTCTAAAACAACTACTCTATCCTTGAAACATAAGATCCCATTCTCACCAAAGCAGAAATCTGTGGGTTTACCCTCGGCTATATCTTGCACGTGAGGTGCCAAAGATTTGTCTTGCAACTGTTTTTCTCGAATCAACTGAACTAACAAAGATTTAACCTGAAGCTCGACTATCAAACCACCATCTTGAGACACACTCAATCTAGCAAACATAGCTCGCAACTCAACTGCCACTTTTCTACTCAAAGCATAGACCACTATGTTTGCCTTACCCAGATGGTACTCTATTGCGAGGTCATAGTCTTTAAGAAGCTCTAACCACCTACGCTGTCTAAGATTCAACTCTCTTTGCGTCATAAGGTACTTCAAACTCTTATGATCGGTGTACACTGTGCATTTCTCACCATAAAGGTGGTGTCCCCAAATCTTCAAGGAGAAAACCACAACTGCTAACTCTATGTCATGGGTGGGGTAATTTTTCTTGTGAATCTTCAATTGTCTCAAAGCATAAGATACAACTCTTCCTTCTTGCATAAGCACACAACCTAAACCTACATATGATGCATCACTGAAGATTACGAACTCTTTCCCTGGTTCAAGTTGAATTAAAATAGGAGCTTCTGTCAATGCTTTCTTCAACTTTTCAAGCGCTTGTTTCCTTGCATCTGTCCACTCATACAAACCATTTTTCTGTAATAGTTTAGTCAAAGGGGCAGCAACCTTCGAGAATCCCTCAGCAAACCTTCGATAATACCCAGCCAAACCTAGAAAACTACGGATTTCAGTCACTAACTTTGGTTGTTTCCAACTCACTATTGCTTCTATCTTCTTGGGATCCACACTAATCCCATCGGTTGAGATCACATGACCTAGAAAGACTATTTCCCTAATCTAAAACTCACATTTACTCAAATTGGGCATGCAACTGATTTTCAAGCAAGGTCCGTAGCACTAGTAAAAAATGCTCATCATGTTCTTCCTCGGTCTTGGAGTACACTAAAATGTCATCTATGAACACTACTACAAATCTATCCAAATACTCGTGAAACACTCTTTTCATCATGTCCATAAATGCATCTGGGGCATTAGTCAAACCGAAAGGCATTACCAAGAACTCGTAGTGCCCATATCTTGTACGGAAAGCTATCTTCGGTATATCCACATATTTTACCTTCAATTGATAATAGCCGGATCTCAAATCAATCTTCGAAAAGACTGTATCAGCTCTCAACTGAACAAGCAAATCTTTGATCCGTGGTAAAGGATACTTGTTCTTTACTGTTACCTTGTTCAACTGCCTATAATCTTCACAAACAAGACCGAAGCACCCCACGAAGAAATATTAGGCCTAATGAAACCTCTGTCTGACAGTTCTTAAAGCTGTGTCTTCAACTCTTTCAACTCTATAGGTGCCATTCTATACGGAGTAATGGATACGGGAGCAGAATCTAAATACGTCTCAATAGCAAACTCAACATCTCTATCTGGAGGTAAACCCGACAACTCTTTTGGGAAGACACTCAGAAAATCACAAATTGTTCTGATATCTTGCGGTCTAACTTCACTCATGTTCGGATTCATCACATAGGCCAAATATGCTTGACAACCCGAATCCATCAATCTCTGAGCTTCTAAAGTAGAAACAACATTGGACAAGAACTTAATGTTCTCGCCAACTACTACAACCTCATAATCATCTGCAAGTCTCAAGGAAACTCTCTTGGTCTCAAAGTCTACCCTAGCCCTATGTTCCACAAGCCAATCCATGCCCAAAATCACATCAAAACCATAAAACGACAATTCCGTCATATCCATGGGAAAGACATGACCCTGAACCATTAAAGGACATCTTTTGTACATCTTTCTAACCACGACTGTTTCACCAAAAAAACTCGTGACACTCATACCCACATCTAATATCTCAACTGGAATATCTAACAACTTTGCTTGCTCACTTAATATGTACGAATGTGTAGAACTAGAATCAATCAAAGAAAGCAAAGTCAAAGACTGTAACGAGAAATTACCTGCAATCACATCTGTCTCATTCCTATCCTCACGATGCCCATACACTCTAGTCGGTCCACCTCCCTCGGGCTGAACTGCCACAACATGAGCCACATTCCTCTGACTATCGTTCCTAGGCTGAAAGTTACCTCGACCGCGTCCACAGCCTCTCTAATGCTCGATAGCTCGTGCAAGAGCTTGTCCATCCCTAGCCGGATGTGGACAATCACGCTTTAAGTGCGTTTTAGACCCGCAGTTCCAACATGAGCCATAAGTGCCCCAACACTCACCGAAGTGACGCCTACTACACTTGGTACACTTAGAAGTACGATTTTCAGTCCCTTGGCTGTGATGGCCTCGCCACGGTTTACCAGCTCCGCGCCTATGATCATGACGAGGTCTCCTATCCTTTTTTCTCTTGGCACGGTCTCTATCCCACTCGACGGTCCTTTTTCCTGAACTAGATCCACATATGCGATCCGCAAGTCCCAAAGACTGTTCAATGTCCTTGGCTCTAGCGACCAACACATAAAAATCTGTATAGTCAGAAGCCAACATGTAGGTCTTCACCTCCTGGATCAAACTATACCAAAAACGCTCACATTGTTCCCTCTCAGTGGGAACCAACTCAGAGGCATACTGGCTGAGACGTACGAACTGTACCTCATACTCGGACACGGTCATGCTACCCTAAACTAGAGCCATAAACTCTCTCTTCTTCTCGTCTAGGTATTGAGAACCTAGATACTTCTTACGAAAAGCAATCCTAAAGAATTCCCAAGTAACCTCGGCCCCTGACATACCCGTTGTGATGGTAGTCCACCAAGTATAGGCATCTCCCTGAAGAAAAGAGACGATGCATCCTGAGGCGGTGCTAATATACGAACTGTGCTCTCAAAGCATGCCTCTGAACCCTCTGGGTGACAATCCCCGAAACCCGACTCCGCCCAAGCTACAAAGTCGCTCTAACAACAAACCAGAACCTGCATCCTGAGGCGGTGCTGCAACCCGAACACCTGCTAAACCTGTCTGAATAGTCCCGGTGATAGCCTGAATCAATGGATTCACATCAATGCCAGCCTGTCCCTGCCCAACTTGGGGTCCAACACCTCTGACATTTAGTCCACAACCTGGAAGAGGAGGAGGAGGAGGCAAGTTCTCCCTTCGCACGTCCTCAACGTTCTCAATTTGCTCAACCCTCGGATTATCCATTCTAGGCCTTCCCCTCGGTCTCACCATGCTAACATGTGCAAAACTAAACAATAAACACAACAAGCGAAATGATTTGGGGTCAGCAAGGAACAAGGTCCAAGGTGCTCAAGTCTTTAAACTTAAAACCTCTTATAATAACAATATACAAGAAATGGGTGCCTTTCACTATCTCCCGACCAACACAAGGAAAACCATAAGCATGCTTAATCACCGTGCATCCCAACCAACAAGCTTACAGAATAAAACTTACCTCACTTACAATTCGGCTTTGCGGAAACTCAACGAACCTAGGCGAAACTGTAAAGTGTCCACGAGTCCTATATTTCATACACATTCCACCTCTTATTATTACTATTTTAAGCATATTTTAGGCATAAGTAGGTGCATGCATGGCATTTTACAGTATTCCATTATTTTACCTTACTTTTATAGATTATCGTTTATTTGGTAAACAAGAGATACTATTTTAGTGTATTTTTGTATTTAGGTACTAAAGGCTGAAAGAGGGAACCGAGGACACAATGCTGGGGGAACAAACTTAGGAGCTGTACTGATGCAATTCCAGCAGAAGACCGTTGCTGTCGACCTTGCTGCCGAGTAAAGTTGCCACCGACCTTGCTGCCCACGACAGTTGACTATCGAAGTTGGAGAACAGGAGTGCGATCTGTAGAGCTAAAAACCCTGAATCTATCATCGATGTCCACTTGATTTTCCGACGTCTGTAGTAGCAGCCAGAGCTACCGAAGCAAAATCTCAAGGTTACTTGTGGGCTAAGCCAAACGAGATAAAGTCCATATTCCACGCAAAGAAGTCAGAGTTTAAAGTCATATTAAATATGGAAAGCTATTTTTGAGGACTTCTACTTTAAAGAGGAATTAACCTAGTCATTAGTCTATAAATACTCATTGTACTCCTAGTTCAAATCATCTTAGGTTTTTTATAGACTTTGCTAGTGTTCTTTGCCGCCGCCATGTTCTAAACTCCATTTGGGTTAGGGTTATGTTGTAAATTAGTTGTGAAACGGTTGTATTAGGTTTTGAGTTATTTTTCAATAAAATATTCCAAGTTTGCTTAATATGTGCACTTCATTCTTTCAATAAGTCTACACTAGTCAGTTGAGAGAATCCATTTGTCGGGCACGAAAGTGCAAGGCTGACGAAAGGGTTAAGTATGGTCACAACATGCTGAGGCGTGACTAACTTAGTTCCTAACCAGTTCACAAGTTTCAGTAGCTAAAAGGGATCACCAACCGAGTTGAGTAGCCCATGTTAGGTTTACATTGAGATTTCTAGGTATTGCCTACGTCACGTTAGCTCTCGAGCATCCTTGCCTAGAAATAGGAAGGATCACTATCGACTATCCCGCCGAACTTGGAGTATCTGGCAGATCTGCCGCCGAGACTTATTTTCGTTCCACCTGCTGATACAACGAAAGTTGCAGGGGTAGTGACCCGCTGCGGCTGCGTGACAGGGTCGTAGCCTGCCACCCACCAAACCTGCCGAGGTAGCACGAAACAACTCAGACCTTTTACAACGCAGTTTTCACACTAAGGATCAGCATAACCCAGACTGCTCTATCAACCTGAATTACTTCCCTATTACTTGTGTTTTTAATTACTTTTCATCTCAACAAACTATTCACTTGTGCTTTTATTTTACCTTGTGCAGGGACTACAAAACGAACCGAGTTGTCCAATCCTCGTGGGATTTGATATCTTTTATACTATAACTTGGAAGGAGTGTGCACTTGGGCTCTCACAAAAAGGGAACACCTACACACCCTACAAGTTTTTGGCGCCATTGTCGGGGATTGGTAATAGCGGAATTCGTTTTTAATTTCTGCAATTTTATTTAATCACTAGTTTTTATTATTTTTATTTTTAATCCAAAAAAAATTATTATGTGGGAAAATGCTTATTTAGGTGCCCCACGAGTAGAGGGCAGCTATGTTTGGGAAAGTTCTTGAGAATTTTATGAAGGCAATCATGCATTCGAAAGTTGCCCTCAATTATTTGCAGCAGCCATGTCGAGAAAAACCACTTGGGAGTGGATGCCTAAATATGAACAGCAGATGTTGCCGCCGCAGCAACAGGGATAGTAGATGTCGTCGCAGCAGCAACAGGGATAGTAAATGCTGCCACAATAGCAACATAGACAGTAGATGCCGCCACAGCAGCAAGAGGGACAGTTGATGTCGCTGCCGCAATTGCCAACGCAGCAGCAAGATTTTTCATGGTATAATCAAGAATCTCAAATTTTTTTACCATAACGGTTTTGATGCAGAAATCGACATGCCCTGGAAATATAGTTATCCGCAAGAACAATCAAAATACTTGGAGGACACACTTCAAACTTTCCTTGTGCTCACGGATAAGGGAGTAGTTACTTTAGGAGATGCATACCAATGCACTCCTAGAGTAACAAAATTTTTAAGTTTTTATTTTTCCACATCTTTATTATTTTATTTAGGAGTAGATTTTACCTACTTAGAACCAGATTTTATTTGCGTTTTATTCCCGTCTCATAACTACTTACCCAGATTCAGACCCTAAGAAATCGAGCCGTCGAGCACAACAGGGGCAACACTGCCGCAACTAGCGGAAGAGCATATAACTCTTCTACATCTTCTCCACCATCTGACAGCAAATAGGCCTGAGTTTTCTTTTCCCTTTCTCATATTTATTTTTCAGTTTTAGTTTTATTTTGTGCATTGAGGGCAATGCCCATCTTGAGTTTGGGGGGGGATAGCCCTCACATCATTTGTCTAGGCATACTTAGTAGCATATAGGTTGCATTGTACTTGCCTTAGTGATAATCGGAACAAAAAAATTTGTTATAACTTGTGCCCATGATAGGATAGCCGATTAATTTATTTTCGCACCAAATTAAAATTGAACTTAATTTTTGGAAAAGAATGAAAACTGACTTAGAATTTTTTTCTTTTTGCCAAAATTGTCAAACACCTCTGTTACTTGCTGAATGTGTTAGAATATTTGATTAACATTGCCTGTTTGTTTTTAGAATTCTTTGCAAAGTTCTAACGATAATTACAGGTAGCCGTCGAGGCAGGCAAAAAACAGTAAGATATAACACTACCACGACAGCGGAATAAAAAATAAGGAACAATGTTGTGTTACCCTAGAGGTGCCCGCAACATGCTCTAGGAAGAATCGTGTGGGAGGACACTCTGCTGCTATCAAAGTCCATGAATATGAAAGCCTTGAAGTGATGGACGAATTAGCATGAGTGAATGAAAGCCTTCACATAATGGCTCTACTCCATGGGTTCGGGGTTTTGTAGTGTGCTCCTATCTCAACTTTAGACATAGAAGAGTAGTTATGATAAGCTGAAGCCCTCACTACCATGATTGAAAATATTGTGCTTAACTGTGCTGCCTCGGCAACAACCTTTAAATCACAGCAACATCTTTGTTTAATTATTTATTCTGCATATTCAGCATGCTTACAGATATGCACACACAGCACATGCATGAGAATTTTAATTCTGAGTTATTTTCTTGCTTATTTCCCTCACTAATTTAATATAGGTGCCACGGCCTTTAGGCTTAAAATCAAGTTAAGAACAAGTTTTTCCTTCTGATTATTATTAGAGCAAGTATTTTAGTTTGCATTGCTTGAGGACAAGCAATAGTTCGAGTTTGGGGGTGTGTAAAATGTCCATAAGTCATATATTTCATACACATTCCACCTCTTATTATTACCGTTTTAAGCATATTTTAGGCATAAGTAGGTGCATGCATGGCATTTTACAGTATTCCCTTATTTTACCTTGCTTTTATAGATTATCGTTTATTTAGTAAACAAGAGATATTGTTTCAATGTATTTTTGTATTTAGGTACTAAAGGCTGAAAGAGGGAACTAAGGAGCTGAGGACACAATGATGAGGGAACAAACTTAGGAGCTGTACTGATGCAGTTCCAGTAGAAGACAGTTGCTGCCGACCTTGCCGCCGAGAAGAGTTATCGTTGACCTTGCTGCCCGCGGCAGCTGACTATGGAAGTTGGAGAACCGTAGTGCGATCTGTAGAGCTAAAAACCTTGAATATATCGCCGACGTCCTCTTGATTTTCCGACGTCTGTAGCAGCAGCCAGAGCCGTCGAAGCAAAATCTCAAGGTTACTTGCGGGCTATGGAAAACAAGATAAAGTCCATATTCCACGCAAAGAAGTTAGAGTTTAAAGTCATATTAAAGATGGAAATCTATTTTCAAGGACTTCTACTTTAAAGAGGACTTAACCTAGTCATTAGTCTATAAATACTCATTCTACTCCTAGTTCAAATCATCTTAGGTTTTCTATAGACGTTGCTAGTGTTCTTTTCCGCCGCCATGTTCTAAACTCATTCTACTCCTAGTTCAAATCATCTTAGGTTTTCTATAGACGTTGCTAGTGTTCCTAGTTCAAATTAGTTGTGAAATGGTTGTTTTAGGTTTTGAGTTATTTTTCAATAAAATATTCCAAGTTTGCTTAATCTGTGCACTTCATTCTTTCAATAAGTCTACACCAGTCAGTTTAGAGAATCCATTTGTCGGGCACGAAAGTGCAAGGTTCACGAAAGGGTTAAGTACGATCACAACGTACTGAGGCGTGACTAACTTTGTTCCTAACCAGTTCACAAGTTTTAGCAGCTAAAAGGGATCACCAATTGAGTTGAGTAGCCTGTGATAGGTTTACGCTGAGATTGCTAGGTATTGCCTACGTCACGTTAGCTCTCACGTATCCTTGCCTAGAAATAGGAAGAATCATTGTCTTCTATCTCGCCGAACTTGGAGTATCTGTCAGATTTACCTCCAAGACTTATTTATGTTCCACCTGTCGAGACAACGAGAGTTGCAGGGGTAGTGACCCGTTGCGGCCGCGTGACAGGGTCGTAGCCTGCCGCCCACCATACCCGCCGAGGTAGCATATTGTGGCAGCATGAATCAACTCTGACCTTTTACAACGCAGTTTTCACACTAAGGAGTAGCATAACCATGCCTGCTTTATCAACCAGAATCACTTCCCTATTACTTGAGTTTTTAATTACTTTTCATCTCAACAAACTATTCACTTGTAATTTTATTTTACCTTGTGTAGGGACTACAAAATGAACCGAGCTGTCCAATCCTCGTGGGATTCAACATCTTTTATATTATAACATGGCAGGAGTGTGCACTTGCGCTCTCACAAAAAGGGAACACCTACACGCCCTACAGAAACCTAGGCTCTGATACCAACAAATGTAACCCCCTCGACCCAGCCTAGCCACCAGACCGACCCGAATGAGTTGCACAGGGAAAACCGAAAAGAAACCTGTTAAGGCTCCGCTCCGATTAGCAACCCTAAACTCATTCTTTTTAAAATTATATTTTCTAGATGCCGAATTTAAATCCTGTGTGAGGAGACAAGCAGCGGCAAGCAAACACGAACATGATTCAAGCAAAAACGAACATTAGAGGTTACTTTTAAAAATTAAACCACAGACCGTATCGATATGCCTAAGGCCCGTATCGATATGCATTCAACGGTCAAACTCCCTAAGGTCAACCCCAAGAGACTATATCGATACCCTAAGGCCCGTATCGATACCCCAATTTCTCGTCAAAATCTAAAATTTCCAAAGACCAGATTGGGTATCGGTACGCCCCCGCGTACCTAATCAAATCCTAAACATGCAGACAACATAAGACAACCATGAGCATTCATTTAGAGATGATAGAAAATCAATGAAACAAGATTCAACATGACAAGATTCATTAAGGAAAACATTCAAGCATAGAAATCACAAAAAGGGGTCAAAAGACAATCAATGGCATGTTCAACATGTTTAGAGGCTCCACAAGCCAAACATAACTAAACAAAGTTGTCTAAAGCAAGAGACATAACAAACAACCCCCTTAAACATAAAGGTCCTATCCCATTGCTTAATATTATTCATTTAAGTCTAAAACCATACTTGAGCAAACCAAATCCCCTTGGATTTTCCCTTGTTCCCCGAGCTACTCCGCGGGTCTAAGGGCCTACATTGTTGGAAAAAAAAAGAGCGTAAGCATATAAGCTTAATGAGCGGTGCTCAAAACGGTAACTACAACAATGTATTTTTAAAACCATAGTTTGCTTGAAACCAAAACCATTTCAAAACCATTTCCCTCATGCATTTAACATCTCGAGCATTTACCGAATGCTTCCATAAGCCACATGCTTACCTCATGCTCATTCTCAACACACAAGCAAGAAACCAACCACATACATAAGCATAAATGGAAAAGAGCAATATAACATGCTTAACATGAGAATTTAGAGCACCATGGGTATATTGACATTCATCATCTTTACTCGGATATGCGAATAGTTCTCAAACACACTAGACACTTCCGGTGGAATCTCACATCACCGTACTCACTCGTCTAGCAAAACATAGCTTCCGGTGGAATCTCACATCACCGTACTCCTTCTTAGTGGAATCTAGCATCACCAAGGCCACACACGACTTTTACCTCGAGTGCACTCACATCCTATTAGTCGACTAACTATATCCGGTAATAAGATTTCAATGTCAATACCACCAAACCAACACTTACCTTGTGTTCTCATGGTCACAACCATAACCAACATGGAATCAATTAAGGCAATCAAATGCATAACACAAGGACGTTCAAAGCATCATGCATTATAGAAGGTCATTCAAACACATAGTATTGTTATCGAAAATGAAGACTAAAAAGCTTAAAACTTACTCTTGAGCTTAGATTGGCTTATTAGGCTCAATCTAAACCCCCAAAAAACATCCTTAACCAAGTTAAGGCTTAGAAAATATTTCCACTCACCGGTACAACCCAACGATAGCCGAGACACCGATTCAAGACTCCGAACTACCTGGTCTCACATCCGAAGAGCCCAAATTCGTTTCCGCTGCTTCTAAACAATTTAAAACATATTATTAATGCCCTTTTCAACATACATAGCCATTGAAATTCACAAACACATTATTCAACAACATTTGCTCATCGATTCGTAATCGAAGTTATCTGAAAACATCATCCAATCAGCCCTAACCAAAATACAACAATAACCCAGAAAATTTACCATCAAAACTACACCTTTCAACAACCAAAACACTTACCCAAAGTCTAGAAACCATCGGCCCAAAGTTCTTTACAAGAACAAACCAAAAACCCAAAATTTCAAGTTCAAAAACCCTTCTTTTTACTAGTTTCGGGTTTCCCATCATTAAGCCACTATCCTAACATTTTTAGAACATCAAAACGAGTTTAAAAACACCTTTAAACCTAGGATCAAACAACCAAAACGAAATTTCTTCATTTTCCTCTTTTTCCAACTCAAAATATTTTGGAAACAAATTTAAACAATGGGTTTAAAGATAGATTTCATCTACAACATGTTTAAGGAAGAGAAAATCAAAATAAAAGAAGTATTACCTTGAAAAACTTGCTTGGATGAAGTGGTGAGATCAATGGAAGAGTAGAAATGGTGTTTGAGCAAAATAACGTTAAAGGAGAGTTTGAAGAAGATGATGGTGTTTTCAAAACCCTTTTAAAATTCCAAAATCCCCCTTTTGCCCTTCTTCATTAAAATCCTTTAGTTGATTGTTAAAAATGTTTTTTTTCAAATTAATTTAACCCAACCGGGTTAACTAACCCGATTATCTCCCGAGCCCTAAACTCGGGGCTTTGCACATATCAATCATAGATTTCACATCTTAGAACGTAGAAATGGTGGGCTAATAAAAACTTTTACTTAACTAGTTCAAATGGTTTACAATTTCAAACATGGTCATTCATACAAGGCTATCATATTAACATGCTTACACAATAAACCACAATACAAGTTCAAACATAATATATAACCTATTCAAACATATCAAATTATATACACTTTACATATTAATAATCAATCATGTAACCAACATCATTCAAACAACATGTGAACAAGTATACAAACCATACATCCCTACACAACAATTAGACATTTCAAATTAATCTAGAACACCTAGGACCATTTGAATTGATCACTATAACCTCTAATGTCGTTCAAATCAAACAACAAGCATTACGATCATTTCTATCACATATTTAATGATAATACTAAATGCGTTCCACATTCCTATACATATATGTAGCATTCAGACCAATTAGAATCCAAGAAGCATTGATTGACATATCATCTCAATCATTCGAATTAATCAAGAACCATGAAGCATTCTAGATGCATTTCCACCTAACCAACCAAGTTATCATATTATGATCCATAGAAATTCAACATGTATTAACATATAAACTATACACATCATTGCAAAATCATTTCAAACATAGTCACACACACACACACACACACATAAACCATCCAAACATTGTTTCATACTTACATATCATGTAAATCTTATCTTAACATATACAAAGATCCAAAATGCATGTGACACTATAAATATGTAACTATGCCACCATATAGGAGTCTAGCAAAGCTATATCATACTTGAGTCTTGTCTTGTGATTGCTCCCGGATCAGATTAGACAGCTTTCGGAATCGGAAACCTATTATTTTGGAAGAAGAAAACATGAGAGTGATAAGTACAATATGTACTTAGTGAGGCAGTTCCTATACTTACTAATTCAATCTTTTAATGTGTTATTTCATATGATCAAGATTACTTAGCTAGGCTTAACACCAATCAAGTCACACCTAGCTAATTCATTTCATGCTCAAGTATACCTAGCTAGTTCATTTCATGTAATAACATCAAAATCATGTAAACATGCTCATAATCAATAGCAATTAAGCATAACCTCATGTAATTCATTCATATAGACCAATTTTATATCAACAATGTCATTGAACATCATGTAACAATCAACCAAAGCATGATCTCATTTCATTCGAATAGGGTCACTACTAATATCATTCATATCATTTCATGTAACATGTAACCTTATAACATATCATCTTTTCATTGATTGTGTAACGTTTTATTACAAGTTTCTTAGGTTTTTCCTTGGAGGATTAGATGGACTAGGTAATCAAGTCAATGGGTACCAAGTACCAATATATAACAGTAGATGCACAAAGCATCAGTAATCAGTAGATACACAATTGTATCAAGGTGTCTAACTACACCATATAACATGTTACATGTAAAAGTAGATGCACAAAGCATTAGTAGGTGACTAACCACCTTTAACAGAGAGTACATAAAGTACTAAATAGTAGAGCTCAAGACTCTAAGGCATGCCCTTCTACCTAAGGACCACTAGTCAACCAAGGACTTATTAAGTCTTTTAAATTCCAACAAGATCAACTAAGTGTTTCACAAAAAATTTACATGGTCATATAGCATGTACATGTCACCAATACACTAGACCTATTCAAGGTCATCATTCAAGCAATTTGTTGAGTTGATCACACAATTGCAAATGGCCAAGAGGGGGTGAATTGGCGATAAAAATTTTGGTAGGTGATAATAGGGAAAAATAAAATGTGACACAAGAAGTTAGAGTAGTTCAGGTTCTCCAAATGAACTCTACATCCACTACCTTAGTTCCCACTAAGGATTTTCAACCAATTCACTACTTGAATTCTTCCCCTTTTCTTGGATGAGGAGGTAACCTTACAATTTTGATTAAGCTTTCTACCCAAAGCTTAATCCACTCACTTTTACAAAGAGAAGTTTTTGGTAAACTCTACAAATTCCTCTCAAAGGATAATTGTTTACCCATTTACAATTTTACACTCCCCAAACTCACAATAAAAAGATAACAATTGAGAACACAAGAGTTTGGTACAAGAATTTGACTCTAAGGGTGAAAAGTTTGGATTTGAGTGCTTTGATGATGCTTGTAGGTTCAATAGTTGTTGCTTATTCAATTGAGACTGGTTTTTATACCCTTGTATTGAATTCTAGCCGTTTGGGTAGTTGGGATCATCAATAGAGCCGTTGAGAAGCATTTTTCCCGCAATAAATGCAGCTCTGCTGCCTACCGTATCGGTACGGGTAGGGGGCGTATCGATACCTATATCAAAGAGGAAAGAGCCGTTGTGACTGAAAAACATCGCGTATCGATACGCTTAGAAGGCGTACCGGTACGGTTTTAAGGGGCGTATCGATACGTAAAGGCGTATCGATACTGGATTTGCTCACTGGAATCCAAAGTTTGGTTTTCATAAAAAGCATATCGATACGCATACTTGGCGTATCGGTACGGTATAACGGTCATTTAAATATTGGAATACCAACTAACTAACAAGTCAACGGTCGAAAATTAAATGCAAAAATTTTGCAAAGATAAGCTTATCGTATCAATACGGTTGCAAAGCGTATCGGTATGATATCATTGAAAGTGTTGCCCAGATGAATATCGTATCGATACGGGGTAACACCGTATCGGTACACTATGTCCATTAAAATTCCAGTGGCTAAAAAATGTATCGATACTCCTAAGGGTATCGATACGCCTGAGCGTTTTTGTGTAGTTTGGCTTGAAAACACATAGGAAAAGACTTAGAAATATTTATCACTTTGAAAACTTGTCTTGAGATATTATTTTGTTTAAAGTACTTGTCAATAGTGAGACTTTAAGGAGTACTTAAAAATTTGTTGTTTTGCAAATTGGTCCATAAGTTTAGATGTTATATCAAAATCAATTTTGGTTTCACAATCTCCCCCTTTTTGATATAACAAAACCATATATAAGTTTTTAAGTTTTTGAAACTTTTGAAAAACTTTCTCCCCCTTAATTTAAGATGGATTTTCAAAATAAAAAAATTGACTCTATAATCCTTCACCCCCTTTCTGTTAGATCAAACATAAACACAAGGATAATAGCAACAATCATAGCATAAAATTCAAAGCAAACTTCAAATTAAAGCAAACATAATAGTTCAAATGAAACTTCAAAGGAAAAGTAACATAATAATCCAAACTTAGATCCTAAAACATAGATAAAAGGCATAAAGTACTAATCATAGGTGAAAAAACTAAATGTCATGAGATGGTATGCAAAAACTACTCGTCCGCCTCATCATCATCACCTTCCTCGTCCTCTTCATCTACATCGTCTCGAGTGGGTTGATTCCTTTTATTTTGGTTGAGCCAAACACCATGGAAGGCGGTGAGAGAGATATCCATGGAGTTTTGTTGAAGAGCTATGACTTTCATTTGATTCTCCATACCTTTGGCGCGATCTTCCAAGGAGGTGAATTGAGTGTCAATGGCGGTAAACCCAGCTTCCATGTTAGTGAATTTCTCATTGAGGAATGTCATGAGGGTGCTCATGGAAGAGGACTCAATCGGAGCTCGTTGAGAGATTGAAGAAGCATGAGGAGCATCAACCGAAGCATCTTGTTGAGGAGCATGAGGGACACGAACCATTCATTGTCAACATAAGAAAAGTGGGCACGAGATAGAGAACGCTCATCTATGGGTTGGCCAAGGGGTTCGGGATAATCATAGAAACAATCAATTTCAAGTGAGTGGAGGAGGTGACTCAACGCCGTAGAATAGTAAAAAGATTTGACTTGTTCGGTATGACGGTGTTGGACTAGATAGACAAGGTCGGCAAATAAAATTTGACAAAGATTTGGACGATGACCCTCCCTAAAGCACCTAAGCCAAAAATCATCTACTTGATGTATAGTAGAAAACTTACCTCCCGATGGACGCAAAAACCAAGTAATGAGAAGATGAAGAATACGGTCATAAGCATTTAAGACTTTGACTGAGCCTAATGAACCTTGACCTAAGGACTTCTCATCATCAATTCCTATGTTTTCAAAACCAAAAGCTTTGCAAAGAACCTATTGATCAATTTTAATGGTTTTGCCCATAACAAGTGACTCGATAGCAATGACATGTTCTCTAGGTTCATCATGAACACATATATCATTTGAAAAGAATATGATGACCAAATTCCTTTATAGAATAGGAGGAATGCTTAAAAAGGTTAGAAATTTCCATTGCCTAATTAAAGGGAGGTATTGAAATTTGAAACGGGCAGAGCTTAAAAACGGTATAGAGACAATGCGTTCTTCCCTAAGGGTGAAACCTTGAAATAGTTTGTAACGAGACATATCGGATGGGTCGAGAAAACTACATTGGATAATATAAGGGATATTGGGTTTAGGGTTACCCTCTTCATCCTCACTAGGATCGGAATTGGCAAGATAACGTCTAGATCTATTTTTCGGTGCCATAACCCTGAAAACACATCAAAACGATTCGAATATGTATGCAATTAACATCTCATCCAAACCAATAAATTCTAACAGTTCAAGGTAATTAATTTTTAAAAAAAATTATTGTGTAAAAGATATGTGCATATATTAGAAAGAGTTAAAAAATTAAAAAAACAAATTAAAAAAATACGAGTAGAAAATATATTCGAATGAAAATTTTTTAATTTTTTGAAGAATTTTGATAAGAAGATTAAAACCCATGTTATAAAAGTTTGTTTTGTACAAAAACTAAGTTGAAACAATTAAAATAATCAAACGAAAATAAAAGAGAAACTTTTATACCTTGAATTGGTAGATTAGGTGAATGTGTTGATGTAAGTGCACAAGATTGCTGAAAAAGCTTAGCTTTGATGTGTTGATAAAAAAACCCTCAAAGAATTTTTAAGTTTGATGGAAAAAATTGAAGGATTGAGGGGGTTTTTATAGAGGGTTGCGGCTAGGGTTTTTAAGAGAAAAGATGGGTTTTTAATTCTAAAGTGTTTTTGTAGATGCAGCCCTAAATAACCTCTCCATCGAGACCGTATCGGTACGCTTGTAGAGCGTATCAATACGCTTTTACCCTAATTTTTTATTTGGCATTATTACTGTACCGATACGCAGGATCATATCGGTATGATTTGACCTGGATTACTGCCCTTGACTTAACCGTATCGATACGTGGGGTCGTATTGATATGCATTGAGCTTCAAAGATTTCCCATTGATGTACCTGTATTGATACGCTTCAGTCGTATCGATACGCCTTTACCAGATAAGGCATTTATGACAGATTTAAGTTCAAAAATCCAACTGTAAACGTCCCTAAATGCATGTAAATGTCATATGAACAAGTTTTAGTGGCTAAACTTAATGCATACTCCCCCTAGCAACATGCATAGAAGCAAAAGGAGCCAAATTAACATAAGCATGAATCACAACCAATTTCAAGCAAATTTTTGACATTTTGGGACCTAAAAAGGGTCAAGAGAAGCTAGTTAAACCTAAATCTCTCCTAAGGGTCCAAAAATACTCTTTATCCAAAGGTTTTGTGAATATATCCGCTAATTGGTTCAAGGTATCAACATACTCTAAAACAACATCATTTTTCAACACATGATCTCTAATAAAATGATGTATAATTTCTATGTGTTTAGTTCTAGAGTGTTGGATGGGATTCTTAGTGAAACAAATGGCGCTAGTGTTGTCACACCTATGGGGTATGGTTTCTACTTCAACACCATAATCTAAGAGTTGTTGTTTCATCCAAAGGACTTGATCACAACAACTTCCTAAGGATATGTATACCAGTTCGGTGGTAGATAAGGCTACGCTATTTTGTTTCTTAGAGAACCAAGATACGAGCATACTACCTAAGAATTGGCATGTCCCGGAAGTACTTTTCCTATCTATCTTACAACCCCCATAATCCGCATCCGAATAAGCATGAAGGCTAAAGGAGGAATCTTTAGGATACCAAAGGCCTAAGTTAGGTGTATCTCTAAGGTATCTAAAAATTTTCTTAATGGCAACTAAGTGTGATTCTTTAAGACTAGCTTGAAACCTAGCACACAAGCAAACACTAAACATGATATCTGGTCTACTTGCATTAAGGTAAAGCAAAGAACCTATCATGGATCTATAAAGCTTAGAATCAACACGCTTACCTCCTTCATCTTTGTCAAGCTTTATGGAAGAGTTAATGGGTGTGGCTTGAGGCTTTGCATTCTCCAAGCCAAACTTTTTGAGCATATGGTTCACGTACTTAGTTTGATTTATGAAGGTGCCATCTTTCCTTTGTTTGATTTGGAGTCCCAAAAAGAATGAGAACTCCCCCATCATGCTCATCTTGAACTCACCTTGCATTAGCTTAGAAAATTCTTTGCAATAACATTCATTAGTAGAACCAAAAATGATATCATCAACATAAATTTGTACTACTAAGATGTCATTATTATATCTTTTTATGAAGAGTGTAGTGTCCACCTTACCTTTTTCAAAACCCTTTTCAATTAAAATTTTTGAAAGTCTTTCATACCAAGCTCTAGGAGCTTGTTTTAAACCATAAAAAGCTTTAGTTAGTTTGAACACATGATTTGGAAATTTTGAATCCTCAAAACCCGATGGTTGTTCAACATACACTTCTTCATTTATAAAACTGTTTAGAAAAGCACATTTCACATCCATTTGAAAAAGCTTGAAATCATTATAACATACAAATGCCAAAACCATCCTAATGGCTTCCATCCTAGCTACGGGTGCATATGTTTCATCAAAATCAATTCCCTCTTCTTGGGTATAGCCTTGAGCAACAAGCCTAGCCTTGTTTCTCACTATAATACCATTTTCATCTAGTTTATTCCTAAAGACCCATTTAGTACCTATAGTAGATTGATTACTAGGCCTTTCAACTAATGTCTAAACTTTCCTTCTCTCAAATTGATTTAATTCCTCTTGCATGGCCAAAATCCAGAAATCATCTTTTAATGCTTCTTTAATATCTTTAGGCTCAATGCATGAAAGAAATGCAACATGGTTCATTAATTTGAGAGAGAATCTAGTAGTTACCCCCTTGGATGGATCACCCAAGATTTCACCACCTTTGACATAGTTGAACTCCCTTGGGTAAGATACCTCCTTTTCCTTAAGAGCCAAGTCCTTCAAGGCTTTAAGAGGTGGATCTTGTGCATCTTCATCCTTAGTTGAAATCTCATCCACCTTTGACGTTTGTCTTCCATCAATGGCATCAAGAATTCCTACATCATCATCATCATAAGATTCCTTCCTCGGAAGGAGGTTATCATCGAAAACAACAAGTATAGACTCTTCAACTACTAAAGTTCTTTTATTAAATACACGATAGGCTTTAGAGTTTAAAGAGTACCCTAAGAAAATAGCTTCATCACTTTTAGCATCAAATTTACCTAAGTTTTCTTTACCATTATTCAAGACAAAACACTTGCAACGAAAAGGATGAAAATAGCTAATGTTAGCCTTCTTAGATTTTAAAATCTCACAAGGTGTTTCCTTCAAAATTGGCCTAATCATTACTCGATTTATAATGTAGCAAGCGGTATTTGTGGCTTCCGCCAAAAAATATTTAGGTAAATTATTTTCACAAAGCATGGTTCTAGTCATTTCTTCTAAAGTTCGATTTTTCCTCTCAACTACCCCATTTTGTTGAGCAGTGCGAGGTGCGGAAAAAATATGGCTAATCCCATTTTAATTTAAAAACTCTTCGAAACCTAGATTTTGAAATTCGGTTCCATGATCATTTCTAATGTGAGAAACTTTAAGTTCAAGATCATTTTGAGTTATTTTAGAAAATGTGATGAATTTTTCTAAAGCCTCATCTTTTGTACTTAAGAATAGAACCCAAGTAAACCTAGAATAGTCATCTACAAGTACAAAGGCATATGATTTACCACCCAAGCTCATTGTTCTAATAGACCCAAAAAGATCCATATGAATCAATTGTAAACATCTACTAGTAGAGACATCATTAATGGATTTAAATGAAGTTCTATGTTGTTTACCCTTAGAGCATGCATCACAAATTTTATCATTAGAGAACTTAAGTTTGGGTAAACCTCTAACTAGATTAAGGGAAATCAATTTTTCTAAAACACTCATGCTAGCATGTCCTAATTTTCTATGCCAAAGCCATGAGTCATGTTCATCATGTGCAACTAAGCATGTATGAGATGTATGGATGTCATCTAAATGCACCATGTAAATATTGCCTATTCTATGTCCTATGAGCATTAATTGATTTATTTTAATGTTCACAATTTTGCAACCACTTTTATCAAATAAAACATTAAAACCCTTATCGTATAATTGACTAATGCTCAATAAGTTGTGTTTAAGACCGTTGACATACAAAACATTTTCAATGAAAATAGAAGAGTGATTACCAATGGAGCATATTCCTTCAATATTGCCTTTGGAGTTGTCACCGAAAGTTACCACTCCACCACTCTTTGGCTTTAGTTCCACGAATCTACTCTTGTCACCGGTCATATGTCTTGAGCATCCACTATCAAGGTACCATGAGTTTTGGCTTGAAGCTTTGGCCTTGTAGCAACGCTCCCCCTACAAACAAAGAAATTAGGCATTGATTTTTTGTACCCAAATCATTTTTGGTCCATGTGTGTTAGCCCTCAAAACTTTGGTTCCCTTAGGGATCCAAGAAGCAATAGCATTCATGTTATTAGAAATAATGAGTTCCTTAGGAACCCAAACACTCCTAATCCTTTGACCTCTAGATTGCTTATGAAAATTTCATTGTTTAGGAATAAAAGGTTTTCTTTTTACATATTGGGATTTAGAAGAATTTCCCTTTTCAAAATGGTTTTTCCCAATAGCAATAGATGTTTTAAGATTATCCACTTCATTTGTGTGATAATCTTGAAAATCGGAAAGAAGTTTTTCAAGTTCAAGATTTTTCTTTTTAAGATCATTTGAAAGATTTACTAAGTACAAAACCTTCTTTTCCAATTCGGAGTTAGTTTTTGAAATAGATTCATTTTGAGTTTTCAAATCGGAAATGTTTTTCTTGTTTCTCAAAATAGACTCCTTATATTTTCCAACTAACTCATCATAAACCTCTTGCAATTCATCGTAAGCATCTTGAAGTTTATCAAAGGTAAAATCAAAATTAGATGAGTTAAGGTTTACCTTTGGTTCATCATCAATGGCCGTGAGACAAATATTGGCCACTCTCTCCTCCTCCTCGGATGACTCCTCGTCACTCCAAGTTGCTACTTGAGCTTTGAGCTTGTTCTTCTTCCCAAAGCTCTTGCTCTTCAATTGAGAACATTCGGAACGGATATGGCCGGATTTTTTGCACTCATAGCAAATGATTTGGTCCTTCTCCTCTTCTTTACTCTTGCTCTTGAACTCTCCTTTTCTAATGAACTTTCTCCCACGATTAGACTTCATAAAGCGAGTGAATTGTTTGGCCAACATGGCCATCTCCTCATCTTCATCTTCGCTAGAATCGCTTTCATGGTATGAAGCTTTAAGGGCGATTCCAATCTTCTTCTTACCAACCTTCTTCTCCTCCATTTTCTTTTCTTCTTCTCTTCCCTTGCTCATGATCTCATAGGTGAGTAGAGATCCAACAAGAGCATCTAGCTCGAGAGTCTTCAAATCTCGAGCTTCAATAATAGACATTCTCTTGCTATCCCATGATTCCGAAAGAGAGTACAACAATTTTCTCACTACCTTGTCTTCGGGGATGATCTCATCGAAACCCTTCAATCCATTGACAATGACCAAGAATCAATCAAACATCTTGGTAACACTCTCATCGGGATCCATTTTGAAATTTTTGTAGCTTAGATTGAGTAGCCCGATTTTTGTTTCCTTGACGTCGCTAGTTCCCTCATATGTTGTCTCGAGGGTGTCCCAAACTTCCTTGGCATTCTCGATCGAAGACACCTTGGAGTAGATATCCGGACCAAGTGCACAAAAGATGACATGAAGAGCTTTATCATTTACTTGCATCCTTCTTCGATCATCTTCCGTCATTTTAGCTTTAACCTTTGGGACAAGTCTTCCTTCACCATCTCTCTTCATTGGTATGAATTGACCTTCTTCAACCACATCCCACACCATGTAGTCGGTAGACTTGATGAAGAGCCTTATCATATTCTTTCAATATGAGTAGTTATCCCCATTGAAGAATGGTGGCTTGGTAGTAGATTGAGACTTGTAGAGGTTGGAGTTGGAGGTGGATGTCATTGCTTGACTAGTTGTTGATCAAACTCTCCTAGAATCGACTCAAGAGAGTTGTAATCCTTCCAATGAGTGTAGCTTTGATACCAATTGTTGAGTTGATCACACAATTGCAAATGGCCAAGAGGGGGCTGAATTGGCGATAAAAATTTTGGTAGGTAATAATAGGGAAAAATAAAATGTGACACAAGAAGTTAGAGTGGTTCAAGTTCTCCAAATGAACTCTACATCCACTACCTTAGTTCCCACTAAGGATTTTCAACCAATTCACTACTTGAATTCTTCCCCTTTTCTTGGATGAGGAGGTAACCTTACATTTTTTATTAAGCTTTCTACCCAAAGCTTAATCCACTCACTTTTACAAAGAGAAGTTTTTGGTAAACTCTACAAATTCCTCTCAAAGGATAATTGTTTACCCAATTACAATTTTACACTCCTCAAACTAACAATAAAAAGATAACAATTGAGACCATAAGAGTTTGGTACAAGAATTTGACTCTAAGGGTGCAAAGTTTGGGTTTGAGTGCTTTGATGATGCTTGTAGGTTCAATAGTTATTTCTTGTTCAATTGAGACTTGTTTTTATACCCTTGTATTGAATTCTAGCCATTTGGGTAGTTGGGATCATCAATAGAGCTGTTGAGAAGCATTTTCCCACAATAAATGCAGCTCTGCTGCCTACCGTATCGGTACGGGTAGGGGGCGTATCGATACCTGTATCAAAGAGGAAAGAGTCATTGTGACTGAAAAACATCGCGTATCGATATGCTTAGAAGGCGTATCGGTACGGTTTTAAGGGGCGGATCGATACGTAAGGGCGTATCGATACTGGATTTCCTCACTGGAATCTCAAGTTTGGTTTTCATAAAAAGCGTATCGATATGCATACTTGGCGTATCGGTATGATATAAAGGTCATTTAAATATTGGAATACCAACTAACTGACAAGTCAACGGTCGAAAATTAAATGCAAAGATAAGCTTATCGTATCGATATGGTTGCAAAGCGTATCGGTACGGTATCATTGAAAGTGTTGCCCAGATGAATATCGTATCGATACGGGGTGACACCATATCGGTACGCTATGTCCATTAAAATTCCAGTGGCTAAAAACCGTATCGATACTCCTAAGGGTATCGATACGCCTAGGCGTTTTTGTGTAGTTTGGCTTGAAAACACATAAGAAAAGACTTAGAAACATTTATCACTTTGAGAACTTGTATTGAGGTATTATTTTGTTTAAAATACTTGTCAATAGTGAGACTTTAAGGAGTACTTGAAAATTTATTGTTTTGCAAATTGGTCCATAAGTTTAGATGTTATATCAAAATCAATTTTGGTTTCACACAATTTCCAGCAAGTATATCATGCCATTTCACTAATGAATTCATCAAAAACAGTAGCTTAAAATCACTTATAAGCTCATATCATGAAGCACATATAGCCAACATCTCATAGCAAAGCACATTGATCACCAACAATGTCAACTAACACTAAATATGTAACATATTATCCCATTTCATTTATTCCTTCTTCCATTACATTTTATTACCAAATCCTTATTAGATTCATTTCATACTTCATGTGAAATAATCATATAAACTTAAAACATTGGTTAGGACACTAGTCCTAACCCTAAAATCAACTACACTCACTATACTCCTAGCTATGTTGTTTCCTTGATCATTATGCTCTTCCCCTTTCTATTTGGTTGTCCAACTCTTGAATCCTCCAAGTAATCTTCACACTCTTGCTCTTAAACATTCAAACAAAACATATACAAATCATATTAGAATTCATTTCAACCATATAAGTCCATTTATATAATCGCAAGCACTTAAACATATAAAACTATCCATTTTTGGGGTGAATTTTTAAAGATCACTGTCCAAAACAGGGCAGTGCTTGGCAGATTACACTAATTTCTATCTTAAGCTCTTTATAACTTATTTTCTTGGCTTCCACCACCTAATCTAATTTTACCAGATACTTCTACGTTTTCTCATAACCATTTTTAACATCTTCAAACATAAATTTCCAGAAATCGTTTCTAACTCTTCAAATTCCCAGATTTTTCAAAAGCAACATGTTAAGCCGAATCTGTCAATTTCAACAGTTTTATATGATCATTTCATGTTTGTTTTATCATTCTAAATGCAAACACCTATTACCCAGCAACCAATCAAGATAACAACACTAACTTTTCATCAAATTTCTAGAATTAAAAACCCTAATAACAATAAAAAATAGAGTGGAAATCGGTTAGCACAAACACACTTACTTGAGTCTCTTATGAACATGCATGTATTTCTCACTTGTTTTAACAGTCTTCAAACACTTGAATCTTCATCTTATTTTCCAGATTTCAAAATCTCAAACTCTCTCTCTCTCTCTCTCTCTTTTTCTTAGTTAGTTCGGTGAAGTGTGTGGTGAGGAAAATGATGAGAAAAAGGCACAAATGCCTTATTAGTTTCTTAACTTGTCGTGTGGCAATAGGAAGACACATGGGCTGTTTTAGTCCATGTAATTAATCCCACAACTAACCCACTATCTTATATTATATATATCATATTATAGGTTTATCCCACTAATAACCCACTATCTTATGTTATATATCATATTATAAGTTTGTCCCACTAATAACCCACTATCTTATGTTATATATCATATTATAAGTTTATCCCATTGTACATATTAATACACATTATTATAAAGTTATATTTCCACTATATGATCATACATTGTTAATGTGACATACACTATATACTATTATTGTTTTAATTCTATTAATTCACTCTAATCTTTGTTCAAGTATAAAATATTTTTACTTTTCATTTTTAATTTCTTATGATTTCTTCTAGGGTGTTTTTAGGGTGTGACATATTCGACCTGCTAAATTTTACGGGTTCACAGGTTGAGCTCGACTCGCAATTTTTAGATTGAACGAGTACCCTACCTATATTCTTATTTTTTTAGATTATTAATAAGACTTTCTTTAGTTAAAATTAAAATATATACATCCTCAAATATTTTACATTCATTTGATGCATATATTATGTCATTAATCTAAAATGTCTTTTAACTGGTCCCTTGAAAGTTGCATATATGTAAGTGAGTATTACATTAATTTTTTTAATAGTCTAAATGTTATTACAATGTATTATATGTTCATACATATTCTTAAACCTTTTGACAATGCACACACACCTTGTAGACAAAGTGATTGAACCTGGGTCTCCTATGATGAACATCATCCGTTTTTCCATTAGGACCACTTGTTGGGTTCTACATTAATTCTTTTATCTGATCTCTTCCAATCATTATATGTTATAGTTCTCTTTTAATAGATAGTGTTATAATGTTGAAATGTAATTGAGTAATAATTTAATGTTTTGCTATAATATTTTAATGTATGTTTACATTTTATAATTCATTGAATGATGATGCACTACTCTAGAATTTAGAAACATACTAAAGTTTGTCCTTTTTAATTGCTTTAGATTGTTTGATTTGGAAAAAAAAGCACACATATTTGGTCCTGATACCCTATAATCTAAAATTACGGGTGGTTCGGTTATTGTGGGTACCCGATATTCCTGGGTCAAATCACAAGTCACTATTTTTAGTATCTGAAACACCAGGTACTCAAAATTACGTGTACATGGTTTTAAACACCCTTGGTGCTTGGCCTCTGCACCCCTAGTGCCCATTCTCCGCATTTTCGGAATACCCCATGGGTCTGTCCTTTTCACACTGAAAAGCACTCAAGCACACCATCAAAAAGGTTCAAATATATTATTATACAAATTATAATATTGTTCACAATTTCTTTGAGTCCCACAGGGATGAATATTGGGTCATACACATTGTCATGAATTTTCCTGCAAATACACAAGTCCACGGAAAAAGAAATAGAAATATAGATAGAACTAGAGAAAGAGAGAGTGAGAATGGATTTAGGGAGGAAGAACCAATTGATTTATAAGTTTTTTCATAATAAAAATAAGCACAACCCTTGAATATATATAAGACAGTTTGCTATTCAAAAACAAACGTGGCTCCACATGTCATGAACAATTTTTTTCATTCCTTGAGTTCTTTGTTCATAACATTACTCCCGTCTCCGATAGATCCTTATCCTCAAGGTTCGAGATAGAATACGTATGTCAAGTTCCCCATAAGTAGCTACATGAAATATTGAACCTGAATATATTATGCACTATTTGTCCCCATAGCACAGTGTAGGCAATATCGACAACGTATTTGAGAGTGAAAAACTTAGTGACATAAGGATCACAAATATTCAGTGTTGACACATCCTTGCTAACACAATCCTCAAAGTTGCCTTTCCCCAAGTCAATGCCCACTTTGGTATTGCTAGGTGTAAGTTTTTCGTACAACAAAAATATGACATCTATCGGATTGAATCCAACATTCTCTATCGGGATTCTATATACCACTTTGAAACTTTTAGTAAACTTAGCAATGCCATATTGATCCAATCTTTTTTCCTTAAAGGAGAATTCCTTTAACATTCTAGCCAACTCAATTTCAGTAGCTGCAACTCCATGTACCAGGTGATTGTTCTTGCACATTGCCTTATATGTATTAACTCTATCATCAACAATTGTTTCAAGATTATCCAGTACACTATCAGTACTTCGTAGAAAAACCAAAATGGAAATCTTGTTACCACCTTCTGCACTTCTCACAATAGTGACTCGAGAACCACTGATTTTCTTGACTGAAATTGAATCAATAAATCCCAAATCATCGGCCTTCGGTAGGCTGAGTTTCAAAAGAGAAAAAGTTCCTTTTGTGTGACAAAAATGCCTCGCTTCAAATTTTGAGCTGATTTTTAAGACCATTAACTTGTAATGGTCACATAAATGCAATGCCATTTCACTAACACCTCCTCACTAATTATAACTTTGACGCTAACATCAGCAACTGCTTTGATTAGCTCTTCAACCTTAGCTTCTTCGGTTTTAGCATAATCCTTAAACAGTTCAACAAAGTGAATCAATACAGTTCCTTTTTTTGGTGGCGGATGAATCAATGCCACTAGCAGACACAACCACCTTTGCATTCTCCATACCCTTTATACTTCCCACAAGTAACTCCCCTTTTTGGTTGAGAGCAACAATGGATGGTGTGGTCCCTCCACCTCTCAATTTCTCAATAATTTTGGGATTCTTTCCCTCCATGACAGCAACATAAGAGTTGGTTTTACCCAAATCAAAATCAATGACATCATTGCCAATCGGTTTAGAACTGAAAGCTCTAGAAAGATTCATCCAATAAATTCTGGTTGTGGTCTTGCTATTACTAATAAGCATGTAATTACATCTATCACCACCAATCTTGTAGTTCCAACAAAATGAAATAATTTTTTGGTCTATTAGCAACAACCTAAAGCCATAAGGGTCTTGCACTTTTAGAAACTCGGTAATATTCTTGAACATTGGTTTTTCATGTCGTTCGATGCAAATGATGACTCCCTGATGAAGATTCTAACTCTGATGGCATCCTATATCTATAACATTGCTTGCTCGGTGCAAGACTTCTAAAGACTAACGACGTCTCAACTCGCCTCAAGCACTTACCTTAAACTCGACATGATAATCCATCTTGGCAACTAAAGCAGCTCCCCCAAAACTCGGTTTATGCAAGAGTCTTACACTACAAGCTATAACGTGTTCGGAAAACACGTCGTCTATACCCTAACCCGAATCTAGCGTCGCAAGAAATGCAACCAAGGGATAAGGTTCCATCAAAAACCTCGAATCTCATGTCAAAAGGTAACATGTACACACCATAGTGTCGTACAACCCAACCCACAATCAAACTAAGCATACTTTCTATTTGGGTCTTGCCTTTGCCGACAAACATGAACAATACTCACCAAGAAATATCATTACTCAACGAAATCCTAACGAAACTGTGCACTCACCAATCATTTACAAGATCCACGGTCATCTATTTAATTCCCACAAAGGAAAATTGAAGCATAACACAACTCCACACTGACTCCCAAAACACAAGGTGAAAGCTTGGTACAAATTGTCACTCTCAAAATTCACCATGTGCTGCCCATTGTACTATATAGGAAGATTCTCTTGCCTTGTTATCTTTTTCTCTAAAGCACCCACAACAAGATCCTAAAGTCCATCAGAAACCCTCAGACCTAAATTCAATCACAACATAATTACAATCAGATTCTAATTCTGACGGCTTTCAAAGAAAATATATCCTTAACTCGAAGCTTAACTAATGAAACACACAGGTAACGGTGCTACATAGAGCTAGTATCGGTTTTCACTTACACGACCATCACTTGTGATCCTTGATCGTCCCACATGGGTAGCTTGATACTCTAACCTGAACTAACTTTGTACAACTCATCACTTATCAAGTTCACTTTACTTAGGTGGATGTTTGGTGGTTGCAAGGCTAAGTTTTTTTATTAACAAGCTACTAGCAACATTAGTACAACTACCACCATCTATAATAACACTACATAGCTTGCTTCGGATGTGGCAACAAGTATGGAATATGTTTTCTCATTGTTGCTCTCCTTCCACACTTTGGATGCTTAAGCTCCGTTTCACGACAAGTACTTCACCATGAACGACATATTCCAAATCTTCATGGTCAGAGTGTACTTCGGATTCAACTTCGTCCTCTTGTTCAGACTTAATTTCTCCACCGTCTTCTATGAACATGACCCTCTTGTTTGGACATTGACTAGCAATATGTCCCCTTCCAAGACACTTGAAGCACTTGATGTCATGAGTTCGATTGGGTGTGGCCTCGGTTTTTCCTTTATTCGACTCTTTTTCTGACTTATTATGTTTTGATATATCGACATTGTCTTTACTCCAAAAAAGTGGTGTCCCTTTTGTAGGCACCTTGTCCCCACTTGGTCGTTGGAATTGAAGTAGTAGAGGGTCGAGTAGTACCTCTTCCCTTTTGTTGTTTTCCACTTTAATTTCCATATGAATCATGTCTTTAATTTCGACATAGTGTTGGAGTTTTACCTTATAGACAATGTCACGATTAAGACCGGTTAAAAACCTTCCCATGGTAACCTCTTCATCTTCCTCCACATTGGCACGAATCATGGCAATTTCCATCTCTTTATACTAATCCTCCACACTCTGATTGCCTTGAGTGAGACTTTGGAGTTTTTAGAACAAGTCCAAGTGGTAGTGTGTTGGAACAAATCTCCTCCGCATGATGGATTTCATTTCGTCCCATGCCGACACAGGTCGCTCATCATTTCGTCTCTTACTCAAAGTTAATTGATCCACCAAATGATAGCATGATCGAAAAATTCAATGGCGGCAAGTTTTACCTTTTTGTTTTCGGAGTAGTTGTGACATTCGAAGACAAGTTCAAATTTCTTCTCCCACTCCAAATAGGCTTTCGGGTCGGCCTTCCCTTGGAAAGGAGGAATAACCATTCAGATGTTGCTAAGATTGTCATTCACTTGGTTCCGGTTCCTTGGACCTTGATTCCTTGGTGTTTGGAACCTAACATTGAAGTTGGATCCTTGGTCACTTCCTATTTCACTTTGACTATAATAGTCATCTTGGTTTTTCTTAAGTGGGACTCGTGGCCTTCTAAAATCGTGAGATGAACCTTGTTTGGTTCTTTCGTCCAAATGACCCAAACGTTCATCCATTGTTGTTAGTTGGATCCGAAGAAATCTATCCAACTCTCTAATCAAATTTTGTTTCACTCGATTCGGGTTTTCTTCACGGCCATTGTCTTGTACAGGCACGTCAGACATGATGTACCTTGCAAAAATATTAATAATAAAAGAAAACAAAAAAATCTCACCAAAAAATCACTTGAAAAGAAAGAAATGCTCCACTCATGTTTGCACTCGATGATGGCTTTTATCCAGTCTAATGATCTCACACACTCTTGCCTTTTGCCATTCTTGTTCTTTCTCTAAGCTTTGAAGAGAACTACTTTAAACTTACCAAAAGATCGTTGTGGAATCGGTTTCAAAACTATATGTATGGTAGGAAAGATGATTAGGAAAATAAGGGAAGACTAAGAAAAAAAGGCTAGAGGATGATGTGTGGCTACAAATTGTAAGAAACAAATAACGAGAAAGAGCCTTGTACTAAAAAAAACTTTTGATTCTTCCTTTTTTCGATCTTTCTCTTCTTTTTTTCTTGCTTTTTCTTTTGCTTTTTCTTCTTCTTTTTCTTCTTTTTTTTACAATCTGAAAAGAAAGAAAGAAATAACAAGATTCATAATTGAATAATAAACGAATAAGTACCTTGATTTAACTAGCTCTGATATCAAATGATGCGTGCTCGTCCTCGAGTATGAGTTCGAGTTGCTTATATTTCCCGATCGAAATCAATGATGTTGATACCTGAACACAAGAATATTCTGAATTAGATTCTAAAATCCACAACTTACCAGAGTTTATGTAATAATTTTTTGAAATTAGCAAAAACATGCTTTCTGGTTCGAATTAGACAAA
Organism: Hibiscus trionum; assembly: GCA_030270665.1. NCBI lineage: Eukaryota > Viridiplantae > Streptophyta > Magnoliopsida > Malvales > Malvaceae > Hibiscus > Hibiscus trionum. The sequence continues at coordinate 45,531,311 of BSYR01000027.1, read as the reverse complement.
ACTATCAGCAAAAATGGATTCAGAACGTCGAAAAAGGACAAGAGGAAGGATTTCCAAAAAATTCAACTCTTGGTCAACGGTCAAAGTCAAAGTCAACTAGTCAAACTGGTCAAAGTCAACTCCAGTCAAACTAGTCAACGATCAACTCTGGTCAAAAGAGTCAAAGTCCAATTCGATCAAATTGGTCAAATGAGTCAGTCAAAAGTCAAAAGTCAATGGTCCGGTTCAAGGCTTTATTCGGTTCAGTTCAATTAACATATTTGGTTTGGTCCAATTCATTGATTCAGTTCAATTCATTGGTTCCACTTGGATGACATGAAGAAGCAGTTTCCTTACCTTTTTCCACCAGGTAAATTTCGAGGATAAAATTTCTTAAGTGGGGGAGAGTTGTAACGCCCTGATTTTGGGCCTAGATGTTTTAGACGTTGAATTGGGCCGGTCGGGAACGGTTTGAAACCTTGAGGTTGGTTTAGGGAAAACCTAGTTCGGGATGTTTTAAAAACATGGAAAATATCTAAAAATCCTCATTTATTACGTAAATGATTATGGTAAAAACAATTTTACAAAATGAGCTTTGGGAATATTACATTTTGGTATAGTGACCAAAATGCAGTTTTTGCAAAAGTTGGCTAGTGACTGTTTTGTAAAGGATTGAAACTTTGAATCTTTAAGTAGATAATTTTTACCATTTGTTTTTCATCAGATTTCTCCTTAATTTGGGAGCTTTTAATAATGATTTTTATTAAAGAAATAAAAAGGGAATTAAAAGAAAATCAAAGGTTGACTTTTTATAACCAACTTTACCATAGATTTTCTCTTTTCATTTTCTCTCAACTTCCATTCAGGCAAACACTTTTCTCTCATCAAAGAACCTCTGATTTCCATCTTGTTTGCTGAGATTTCATCTTCCAAAACATTTCTTATCTTTGTTTCATCAAATCCTTTTGATTTTACTTTGGATTTTCAAAGAAACTTGCCCAAATAAAGGAGAGATCAACCATTAGAGGTAAGCTTCGTCCTTCTCCTCTAATGATCAGTTCTTTACTGAAATTCCCAAGTTATCAATCCTTTGTTAGTGGTTTTTGAATTGTTTTAATGTTATAAACAAGAAATAGTTGCTAAATTCAAGATTCTTGATGAGATATTGGTGGTTTTTGTATTTCTATGTTAAGCTCTGATTTGAGGTTGATTTTTAACATATTTTGGATGTTGTTTGGTGTTGAGAATGAGGTTTTCACAAATTAATCCCGAATAGGCTTGGGTTCCTAAGTTTAAGATGCTAGAATTATGGTTTTTGAGGTGTTTTTGGTTATCTGCTATTTCTGGAGGTATAAGGTCATTTTTATGATGATTTTTGTTGTTGATTGAGGTTTAGAAAAGGTTAGAATTGATAGATCTTGGCTGGGCTTTTATTTGAGAAAGTTTGGAAGTGATTTCGGTTATTTTAGATAGCCGAAATGCTAGTTTTGAGTAAAGAAGCGAGTTAGAATGGGTGGCTGGTGATTTTAATGCATAATGACGCATTAATCCTCTGCTCTTATGTGTAATGAACAAGGGAGACATCTTCGGACGCGTTTGGTGTTGATCCGGAAGTGCTGGAAGCTTAGAAATCGTTACGGCAAGCAAGGGAAACGTTATCGGTGAGTGAAAATGGTTTTAGACGTCCTTGAGGGACAAGGAAACAAGTTTTGGGGATTTAGGATTGGCTTGAAACACCATCCTAAGTTCGAAAGTAAGTATATTTAGATTTGCTCTCGAAATGTGGATGATGCCCCTAAATGCTTTTGACATGCTCTTGTTTTGATATAGACAAATTCATACTATTTTATGCATGATTTATAACATGAAATGATGTTTCATATTGACCCCATGAGATAGATTAACATTGCAAAGAGTTTTGAGATTTTGGTTAAATGATATACATGAATTGTGGTTTTGAAATGGGATGAGAATGATTTAGAAATGTTGCATCAAAACAGTAGGTGAGATGATGATTTAATGTAATATATTGGCATAAATGATGAGATGATTACCGAATATAATTGGTCGACCAATAGGATGTAAAGTGCACTATAAACTAAAATTCATACGCGCTCTTCGGAGTCGGGCAATGGGGGTAGTGCCATCCTGATCCAAGGTGAGGGTCCGATGATGAGAGAAACCATCGGGTAGGTCTTGTTGAAACGCTCAAGCTTTGTGGAAAGGATAGATATCGCCATGAGAGTCCGGTGGCGAGATCTCACCGGGGTAGGACTTGGCCTCGAGTCAAGCTATATGCATATCCGAGTAAAGATAGAATATGAAATGCCAATATATGAGAATGAACTTTGATTCACATGTACCAAAGATAGAAATGATTTTATGCAATGAGAAATGCATATGAGAATTTGAGATTATGAAATGCTTTTGTATATCAAGCATGTGTGGCCTTGCCATGAGATTTGCATTGGTTGAATGCATGAGATAGATAAATGGTACATGTGGTTTTCAAAAGATGTTTTGCTTTGAAATGGATTTCAACCATGAGATAGAAAGAGCGTGGTTTTAGAAATGGATTTCAAGATAGAGTTTTAAAAGCTTGCATTGTTGTGTTAGTGTTTTTAGAGCATGCCTCACTAAGCTATTGTGCTTTCGCTCTCTTTTACCAACAATGCAGATAATTGAGACATTTTGGGCAGCAAGGAGGCTTTAAGGAATTCAAGGATTGTTAAGCTCAAGTATGGTGTTATACTTTTACCTTAGTAATGATATATGGCAATGGGATTTTATTGGTTTGTTTTGGGAGATGTGTTTTGGACTCCTTGATGTGGAAGCAAGTTGCATGTGCCTATTTGGTTTGTATAAGGCCTTTATAATGGTTTTGATGCTTTATCTTGCCTTTTAGTATGCTAATGGTTTGTGATTCAAGCATGCTCTATTATATGCCTTGCAATGCTTGTGATGATCTATCAAATGTTTACCATATGCTTAGAAATGCATGCTTATATGTTAGGGTTGATGCTATAATCATATCCATGTGTTTTGGTGATGATTTTTTGAAGTTTAATATGACTTTGGGGATGTTTGTGGGACATTTCTGGTATGCGTATCGATACTCGGGCTCGTGTATCGATACGCATAAGCCAAACTTGTGCCTTTTTGCACAGGGGTATCGGTAAGAATAGAGAGTGTTTCGATACGGGTAGGCCAAGTTTGAAGGGCGTATCGATACGCGGGAGAGCGTATCGATACCCTTTCTGCGAGTTTAGTCACTGCCTTCCCGTGTATCGATACGGTCCCTAGGCGTACCGATACGCAACCGTTAATTTCAGTTAATGGCATCTTTTGAAGTTTTGAAATGTTATATTTTAGTCCCTAAACTTCATGTATGCAATTGGAAAGGTTTGGTTGGTCTGTTTATGATGAAAATTGACAGAGAAGCACAAAACATGACTAATTGAATAATGGTAACCTTAAAATCTGAAAGGCCTTTGTAATTTGCAGAAATTACATTTTGATCCCTAAATGTTTAATTTGCGTAATTAAACCCCTAAACAAATTCCGATCGTTGTGTCGTTTCTTCCTATGCTCTTGGTGATCACATATGATTTAATTTACATCTAGAAAATATAGAAAGAAAAAAAAGGGGTCATTAATCGGAGTCGGCTTTAACGAGTTGGCTTCGGTTTTCCCCGTGTAATTACCTCGGTTCAGGTCAACCATCTAGACCGGGATAAGGGGGTTACAGACAACCCCTTACAACTAGTGAAATGCCACGAATTCATGATCCGAGTTCAAGCTCAATGGAATGCAATGAAATTTAGACAGGTTTTTCAACCCTAATATGTTAAATCTGTCATCTGTGTCCCGATCTCATCCTCCCAACAAGACACTATCATTTGGGGCCACCACGATTCAGGTATTTACACGGTTAAATCGGGTTATCAATTCTTACAACACCCTCCTTTAACTATTGACAGGACCTCTCAGATTTGGAAACCCATTGCTAAGTTGTCGGTCATCCCCAAGGTTCACATCTTTGGCTGGAGAATAGGGCATGACGCCTTACCCATAGGCAGGAAGTTGGGAAACGCGCGTTTGACCCCAGGCATCTGTCCCTTTACAACAATAACCTTGAGATCGTCTTGCATACTCTTAGGGATTGTGAATATGCTAAAGAAGCCCTCATCCTTGATGGTCTACCGTATAAGATTATGCATCATCAAGCTTCATCGAATCTTGTATGGCTAGAATAGAGGGTTGGCTTGCTGTCTACTTATGCTTTTGCTACCTTCCTTAATGTGCTTTGGAACCTGTGGAGTCGACGCAATGGTTTGGTCCAAGAGAACAAGCTCTAGCCTATTTGGAGCACGGTGGCTAACTCTCTGACCCTTCTTCATGATCACCATGCAGCCTTGGTCGCTACCCATTCCAGCTCCACCAACAATGTCCCTTCGAATGTCGACCCGAGTTGGCAAGCCCCTCGTGTATGTTATGTCATGATTAACATCGATGGCTCCTTTGATTCGAGGTGTGGGGCTATAGCAATCGTCATTCTTGCCCGAGACGAGCATGGCTCGGTTTTGGGTGGTCTATCACAACACATGAGTGGATGCTTCAAAGTTGCCCTTGCCAAGCTGCATGTAATTGTTGCTGGCCTTGAACTTGCTCACGAAAAAGGATGATATCAGGTCATTCTTGAATCACACTTGGCCACGATCGTTAACAAGCTGAACCATATGACCGGCGACCTCTCTATCCTTGCACCGCACATCCAACAGCCTCGCGATCTTGTTAATAATTATAATGGTTTCTCTATTTGTTTTGTTCACTGAACTGCTAATGGAGCATCCCATACTCTTGCCTTTTGGGCTTTGCGAGCCATTAGCTCTTTATTTTTTGACTCGGTTTGTCCTGAGGTTATCTCTCATATTGTACAAGTTGATGCTTTATTTTCTTAATATTAATGCAATTTGGGCACTCTTTTCCCCTTAGGTGGTCAATTCCGGACCTCAGTCCTCAGTTGACCCTTAGAGGGGGTTTAATGATTCTCGTCTTCTTTATAAAAAAAAATCTAGTGATTGTTGGGTTCTATATAGTTATACTTATCTGCATGCACCATGAGTTGTCCACTTAGCTATCATATGTGGAGGCCTCACAACTCGGGCGGAAAAATCTAATTGTTCATGTCCTCCATGTCATTAAATTTGCTCATCATCTTCCCTTGTATACTATGTAATTCAACCAAATATTCCAATTAATAAAGTTCAGTGAATATGAGCATTGCATTCTATGCGTTTTTTACATAAACTAACTTAATTGTTCAACAGTTGAAAAATTTTGTTTTTTATTGCAAATTAAATTTAAATTTAAAAAATTTAAACTTCATTCATCATAAAAACTAATAGTATAATAATCAAAACTTCAAAGGTAGTGGCAGAACTTAGTGAAAGAGTTTGAGAGGAGCAACTTAATTTTTTTAAAAAAAAATTGAATTGAAAATTTCAAAAATTTTGAAGGATTTAATTTACATTTTATCAAAAAATTTGGGGTCCAATAAGCTTTTTGGAAATTTGAGAGACTTAATGAGAACTTTTTAAAATTATGAGAGAGATTTAATTTAAAATATTTTAAAAAATAAAATTTAATATGAATTTTTAAAATTTTGTAGGGGGAAATTATATTTTTTTTAATTTCAAATGACTAAATTATAAATTTCCCGAATTTACTGGCTCACCCCATGTCCTCAATGGTTAGGTGTTTATCACTTCAACTTGGGCAGCTTTTGAGATCTGGTAAGAAATAAAAAGAAAAAGATAAATTTCCCGAATTTTAGGGGGCGTGGCCCCCACTAGTGTCTATGACGTTCCACATCTGCTCAAAGGACCGTTACTCTCAAGCAACAAACTTGTCCAATATATCCAAACTTAAGTTCTTTTGACGAGGCGACATCATACAATGGTTATAATTAGTAATAATAATCGACACGTTGAGAGAAATACCTTTTAGATTAAAGCATCTTCTCTGAGATAAGACTATTCTAGTAAGACAAATAAGCGTCTTATTAGCATCTCATCGAATTCATAAAATGGAAAGAACAGGTGAAAACTAACAAAAAATAAAATAATTTACACCACTTTTTAAACAAACAAAACGAAAAATTATTAAAAAAGGCATAGTGGAGCTAAAATTATACATCAAGAAAAATAAGAAAGAAAATGAATGGAAAACAAGTGAAGAAAAAAATGTGAAATGAACGAGGTTGACGACAACCTATAAATTGTCTATGATAATAGTTGACGAGAATTGTTGTTTCTAAGGTTTTAAAAAATAAAACCTTAATATGGTTTATTTCTTTTTTAGAAATGAATTATTTTATTTAAATAAAAATTAAATTTGAATTTAAAAAGTGAGAGACGCTTTAATATATGAGATGGAGAGATAATGACAGTAGCGGGTCTAGCCTTCGTATCAAGTAACTTCAAGAAAGCCAAAGTCAAACGAACTAAAAATTTTGCAATATAAAAATAAAAAACTGTTGAATACATTTAAATTTATTAAACAAACTAACAATCCAGTAATAACAACAACAACAACAACTAACAAGAGTCTAAAAACTATCACTATCTTCCTTTCTTTTTCAGTAAATGCCATCGACAATTAATGACTCCGCATGTTAGAAAGAAAAAGACTTTTAAAAAACTTGAATTTTGAATTACGTATTTTAACCAAAATAATTTGAAATACTAAGTAATTTAACTAGGGGCCACTACCATCTTTTACTCCACTTTTGTAGATATTACTTTTAATGTTCTCTTGAGTTTGACCACTTTAAGTTTTATGTGGTTGTAAAGTGTCCACAAGTCTTATATTTCATGCACATTTCACCTCTTATTATCACTATTTTTAAGCTCATTTTAGGCATAAGTAGGTTCATACATAGCATTGTACATTATTTCTTTGTTTTACCTTGCTTTTATAACTTATCGTTTAATTGATGAACAAGAGATATTGTTTTAGTGTATTTTTGTATTTAGGTACTAAAGGCTGAAAGAGGGAACTGAGGAGCTGAGGATGAATTGCTGAGACAACGAATCTAGGAGCTGTACTGATGCAGTTCCAGCATAAGATAGTAGCTGCCGAGTAAAGTTATCGCCGACCTTGCTGCCCACGACAGCTGACTATGGATTTGGAGAAATAGAGTGCGATCTGTAGAGCTAAAAATCCTGAGTCTATCGCCGCCATCTACCTGATTTTCCGACGTCTGTAGTATCAGCCAGATCCGCCAAAGTGAGACCACAAGGTTACTTGCGGGCTAAGGCAAACGAGATAAAGTCCACATTCAACGCAAAGAAGTCAGAGTTTAAAGTCACATTAAATGTGGAAAGCTAGTTTTGAGGACTTCTACTTTAAGGAGGACTTAGCCTAGTTATTTGTCTATAAATACTCATTGTACTCCTAGTTGAAATTATCTTAGGTTTTCTATAGAAATAGCTAGTGTTCTCTGCCGCCGCCATGTTCTAAACTTTATTTGGGTTAGGGTTATGTTGTAAATTAGCTGTGAAATGGCTGTATTAGGTTTTGAGTTGTTTTTCAATAAAATATTTCAAGTTTGCTTAATCTATGCACTTCATTCTTTTAACAAGTCCTAACCGTCATTTGAGAGAATCCATTTAGGGGGCACGAAAGTGTCAACTTCACGAAAGGGTTAAGCACGGTCACAACGTGCTGAGGTGTGAGTAATTTGGTTCCAAAAGTTCACAAGTTTTAGCGGATAAAAGGAATCACCAACCGAGTTGACTAGCCTGTGTTAGGTTTACGCTGAGATTGCTAGGTATTGCCTACATCACGCTAGCTTTCGAGCATCCTTGCCTAGAAATAGGGAGGATCATTGTCGACTATCCCGCCGAACTTGTAATATCTGTCAGACTTGCCGTCAGGACTTATTTCCGTTCCACCTACTGAGACAGCGAAAATTGCAGGGGCAGTGACCTGCTGCGACCGCGTGACAGGGTCGTAGCTTCCGCCCGCCATACCCGCCGAGGCAGCATATCGTGGCAGCGCAAAAAAACTTAGCCTTTTACAACGCGATCTTACACTAAGTGGCAGCATAACCATGCCTGCTCTATCAACCTGAATCATCTCTTTAATCATTTGTGCTTTACTTTATTTTACTCTTCAATCCAACAATCACTTTACTTGTGTTTTTACTTTACCTTGTGCAGGGACTACAAAACGAACAAAGCTGATCAATCCTCGTAGGATTCGACATCTTATATACTATAACTTGGAAGGAGTGTGCACTTGCGCTCTCACAAAAAGGGAACACTTACACGCCCTACAGTGGTGGACCAAGAGGTTCAAGTACATTTAATTTTTTTTCTCAAACTTTCCTACTTTTTAGACCCAAATTAATCGATTGACCTCACTAAACTACACGTCAATCCACATGGACATGGATATAGACATCAAAATGTAGACATTAAATTCAATATTTACTAATAATTAAGCGAGTGAATATAATAACGGATTTTTTTATTTTTCGTTGCGCTCCTGGTTTCTCAAGATTTTACCTTAAATAATTTGGGCCGACTCACGTCACATACTTGTTTCTAAATCGAAATATGCTTAAATAATATCAAATTACTTACCGTTTAAATCAATCGATTAGTAATAAAAATAAGGGAATTTGATTGGCGAATTTGCTTGAATATTCCCATTTGGGAAAAATTTTGGACAAATACCTCCCTTCTGAAATCATTTGGAAAAATACCACCATTTGGTACACATAGGAACGACTCGTGTTCCACTAGGCGTGAATTCAAAACTCGCGTTCCGCAGGATGTGTATTCTATCTGATGTGGTGTATCTTATCTATTAACGTCTTTTAAATATTCAATTAAAAGAACTCGCGCTTAACACGGCACGAGTTCCACGAGATATTGAGACGTAACGACGCGAATTTATCGCAGTAAATATGAATGGTTAAAAAATAAATGACCGCATTGAATATACACAGAACTCGTGATGCACGAAACGCGAGTTCCCTGGTATTAAAAAGAAATATCACCCAATATACCACAAAATCAACTTAAACATGCCTATCCACCCATGTTTGCTTGTTCATCATGGGGAAAAACATGCTTAGATAGCACTTTTAACGCGATTTCTACACCCTTTAGGATGTCATATACGCGACAATTTTTGCACTATTATAAACATATGTTTCAGTACTATGACGTGAAAGTTCAACAACAACAACAAAAATCTCCCAACATTACACAAATTCCATTTAAACATGCCTATGGGCCCATGTTTGTTTGTTATTCCTGCAAAAAAAATGCTTAGATAGCGTTTTTATCGCGATTTATACACACTTTAGGATGCCTTATACGCGCCGATCTTTACACCATTTTCAATAGATGTTTCAATACTACGACGTGCAAGTTCAAAAATACGAACTACTATCCCCCAACACCCTGTAATTTCACCTACAACATGCCTATCGAAGCTTGTTTTAACAACAGAAATATATCAAACTCGTGTTTAACCAAACACGACTTTTATTTAGATCGAGAGATAAATTCGTGTCGTTTCATCTCAATATCTCGGCGAACTCGCGTCATGTTAGGCGCGAATTCCTTTAATCAAATATTTAAAAGACGCCAAAGGATAAGACACGCCACATCAAATGGAACATGCGTCGGGCGGAACGCTTGTTTTGAATTCGCGCTTACTGTAACGCGAGTCATTCCTACGTACGTGTACCGATGAGGGGTATTTTTCTAAATGATTTCAAATGGGGTATTTTTCACAAAAAAAAAATCAAAAGAGAATATTCAACCAATTTTACCCATTTGATTCGCCTCTAGTTCAACATTTATTTCGAATATAATTTAAAATTTTGAAAACAAAAACAGAAAGGAATCCAACCAAGGTTTCAAGCATCAAATCAAAGTCCCAACTCACAAGGCTTGAAAACTAGGGTGGATTACACCTTTGTTAGATTTGATGTGAAAAGAAATAAGATTGGAGCCCCCAACATGAACATAAACATCAACGTCAGAATGGCAGAGAAGAAGGCCGGCAGATTGATAGAAATCATCAACCCATTCATTCCTAGAAACGTGAGACCCCCTTACGACACGCCCTGACCCTTCTTTCCTCATCTGTGGGTCCCAACTTCAATTTCCCATGACCCACATGCACCATTAATGTCCTATTCTTTCAATTTTAAATTTCTTTATATTTAATTTAAAGATAAAAAAAACGTAAAACATTACTAAATTTTAATTTTAAACTTATTTTGGTCATAAATGTTTCAAAATATTTAATTTATTCATTGACGTTTAGATATTGAGCTTTTTTATCACTCTTAAACCCAAACAGTCATAGATAATGGTTGTTTGGTCTAAAATTTCAATAGTCACTTTTGAATTTGACCTTTATTTTATTATAAAGTGCTCTGAAATTTACGAATCAATCAAATCTTTTTGGTGTCTCTCTTGTCGATCTCCTCCTCCGCTATCGGATGGAGCCCGCTTCTCAATATGTTGTTTCTCTTGTGTTAATGAAGTTTTCCATTGTTCGGATCTTGAAGAAGTTCATTCGTTTGTCGGTAAATAGATGTTATCAAAAAGTTAACGGATGAGTGACAAAAAACGTCCAATGTCTAAACTTTAGTGAGTAAATTGAATGTTTTGAAATTTTAATAACCAAAACAAGTTTAAAAGTAAAATTTAGTGATGATTTACATAATTTACCCATAACTTAATTAATTTAATTTAATTAAAATTTAATCCATTTTTTTATAAGAGGGTAAACTTCCCCCAAGAACTTGTAAATAAAATTTGAATTTAAAGAGATTCAAGTGGTTATAAATGGTCATTATCTCTTATTTTAAATAAATTTAAGTCTTGATATGTATCGTGAAAATATAATTTTTTGTTTATTTAATTAAAAAAATTAAATAAGAAAATTTTACTTAAAAGTCATCGATTTTTAATAAATACTTAAAAGAATGATATAGATTTCATTTTCAAGTATACGAATTTAACCATTATTAACATTTTACGTTATTACTGTCTATGACTGAACAAGATTATTCTTATTTAAAATTTGAAGAAAAACTTAATATACAAATTGTATAAATTTTACTGTACACAAATTTATATAGAGATTAAAATTTATGGTTTAATATTAAAATTTTACATTTAACACTTAATGTTCAGAATTTTAAGACTATTAATTTAAATTTCATAATTTAAATAATAAAGTTTGTGTAAATTTTTATTATGAGTATAAAATAATAGGGTTATATTTTGATACATAAGTTGTGTAAAAAATTTACATAATCCTTCTATAAAATTTAAAACTCAAATCTCAAAACCTAGCACCTTAAAACCTACACTTTAAACCTTAAACCATAAACTCTAAATTCTAACCATAAATTCTACACCCTACGCACTAAACCCATAAATCCTAACCTAAAATCCTAAACTCTAAATTAAAAGGCTTGTGTAAACTCTAACAAACTTGTATATCAAAATATTTTCCAAAAATAATAACCCACTATTTTAGTAAATGATGCGGAAAAGGGTAGTGGCATTGATCCAAAAGAGGTTCAACAAGCTCTTGAAATAACGGAAACGAAATAATTATATTATTCTCGCACCATAAAATAAACGAGAGATATGTGGTTATATCAATGTCCGGACAAAAATTTATGACCATTGTTGATGTTATTTCGTGCTCAATATTAAAAATTTTAAATCTTAATTTTAAATTCTAATTATAAATTATACACTAAAAATACACCATACACCTAATATTTTAAACCGTAATTTTAAATCATAAACATAATTTTTTTTAATGATGCATTGCACGGACTATTCAACTCAATCCCGGCCCTCAGCTTACGTTTCTTTTGACTGACTATTCAACTCCACCTTCAAATCACTCATCTTGACACCATGCAGAGCAAAACCAACAATTCGTAACGCTAGCTGCCTCATCTTCTTTCAGTTCCCAAAGTTTTGAAACACATATCCTCGCCTGAATTACTAAAGAAGCATAAGATATCGGTCGTCTTCAATGCTATATAATCCCAAAGATTATTTATGAAACAGCTTTGAAACTTGTCCAAAGTCCAAACTAGTATGACCGGTCTTATCCCGGGAAAATTAACTTGCATGTTTATGTTTTTGATCTGTTACTGTTAAACGAAACAAAGAATAATCCCTTGAATGAACAAACATTCCGTACTTTTCTTTTTGCTTTATATTGAGAATTGAGAATAGACTTGTGTCATCACTCATCATCATTGAACTTGTTTCATGTTTCATGCAGTATATAGAAAGTACGTACATTTTTGGGCAACCTGAAGATAGAATTTTCAGCATATGTACCAGTTAAAAGAGAGTGAAACTAAGAGAGAGAAAAAAAGTGAAAGAAGAGGGAAGAACATAGAGAGAGAGAGAGAGAGTTATGATCAAAGAGTGCAGGGTTTTAAATCTCGAGACATTTAGGAGAAAGAGAAAAGGGTGAGAACGTGGGGTGTTGTTTGGGACCTGGGTCCATGGTGGGACTGGGGGGGGGGGGGGGGGGGAGAAAAAGGAGGCCCCACACACCGCCCATGCGCATATTCTTACCAAAATTTAATGGTTTAAATATATTAAAGATGTCTTTAAATAATAATCTCTATTTTAAATTAATTTTTAAAATTTTAATTTTATCCTCAAATCATGACTTTTATTTTAAATTTATTCTCAATTTTTTGATATTCCAGTTTTATCTTCAAACTATAACTCTAATTTTAAATTGATACATAAACTTTTAAACATTTCAATTTCATCCTCAAATTATCATTTATTTCTCATCATATTATCACATAATACACCTCAATGTTTAGACGACATTTAAAAAAATTTGTAACAGTTTTATTAACACGGGTTGCAATTAACATATATTGATAATTTCGCGATGAAATTAGAACGTTTAAAATTTTACATATCAATTTAAAAAGAGAGTCGTAATTTGGGGATAAACTTAAAATTTTTTAAAAGTTTAAGGGTCATTTTAGAATTAGGGTCATAGTTTGAAGATAAAATTAAAATGTTTTGAAGTTTAGGGTTCAATTTAAAATGAAGGTCATAGTTTGAGGATGTGTGGTGCAATTAACTCTATATTAAAAGATTTTCCTACTATTTCAAAAACATAAAATTTAATTTCTATTTATTAATATGAGTTAAATTAATCAAAATGATCAATACAGTGATTAAAAAGTTACTTTTCTTTTCATCTGTTAGGTTAATAATTACTGGTAAAATTAAACAAAAAGTTTTGAAGATAAAAATTCCTTAAAATAAAAAAATAATAGAGGGATTCAATATCATAAAATTAAAGCATGAAGCGTGAATTTTAAATTTTGAAACAATAGGAGGACCTTTAGCATATTTACACCAAAACTAAACCCACCATCATCGATGCAATACCTTGACCTAACCCTAACCCAACAACAACACTATTAGCTACAAAGCACACAACAATTCACCCCCCAAACCCAAACCCATAAACTGCCACTCTCTCTCATTTTTGATCATTTTCTTTACCTCTGTTCATTCTCATTTCCTCCCGAACCCTTAACCGACAACTTAGATCTTCATACAAGAGAAGCCAAAAGTATCTAAGAAAACAAAAAATCTCAAGCTCACACGAAGGGTGGAGAAAAGAAGCATGACTTGATTCAGCTGAAAATCTGCTGGCAGATGCTTCAAACCTCTTCTCTCCACCCCCCCCCCCCTTTTTTTTTTGTTGAAACCTGCAGTTACTCGATCAGTCAAAGATACACAAAAACCAAGAACCATATTGTTGTTTATTTTATCTTTCTCCATTACAATTTGATCGGTTGGTTCTTTCTTTCTTGCATGTGATTGTTTAATTAGGTTTAAACTTTGAAGGGAAGAAAACAAATGGACCCTGTCACAGCTCATGGCCGCCCGCTTCCTCCTCCTTTCCTCACAAGAGATCTTCATCTAAACCCGCTATATCAATTTCAGCATCACCACCACCAACAAAGCTCCGAAGACGAACAGAACCGTGGCCAGAAACGAGATCGAGAAGGAACAGCCACCACCGCCGACACTAGTGAAGGCAAAGAACTAGCTGTAGCCCCTGGTGCTGAAGGTGAAATCACCAGGAGACCACGAGGAAGACCCGCGGGTTCCAAGAACAAGCCTAAGCCACCGATCATCATAACCCGTGATAGTGCCAATGCCCTCCGATCCCACGTTATGGAAATCGCCGACGGCTGTGATATCATGGAGAGCGTTTCGACTTTCGCTAGGCGAAGACAAAGAGGGGTTAGCATTCTGAGTGGGAGCGGTACTGTAACGAATGTGACCTTGAGGCAACCCGGAGCTCCTGGTGCAGTCGTGACTTTACATGGAAGATTCGAAATTTTATCACTCTCTGGGTCGTTTTTACCCCCTCCGGCACCGCCGGCTGCATCAGGGTTGACCATATATTTAGCCGGAGGTCAAGGGCAGGTGGTTGGAGGAACCGTGGTGGGTCCACTTGTTGCTTCAGGACCAGTGGTGATTATAGCGGCTTCTTTTGGTAATACGGCGTATGAAAGGCTTCCATTGGAGGAAGAGGAACCACAGGCGGCGCCGGTTCCTGGAAGTGGACCCTTAGGCTCACCGGAAAGCATGGCTGGTGAACAGCCTCCGCAGCAGCAGCAGCAACTATTGCAAGATCCCAACGGTTCTTTTGGTCAAGGATTGGCACCAAATCTTGTAAACTCAGTCCAATTACCAGCGGAGGCCTACTGGGGCACAGGTCGTCCCTCTTATTAACGAAACAGAAAAAGTTTCTTCTTTCTTTCCCCCCCCCCCCCCCCCCCCCGTCTCACCTCTCTTGTTTGTTTGACCTTTTCACCACCTTCATTCTTCTTCTTTGATAAGATAGTTGGTGTTTTAATATGTTGATCGTCATGGGATTCATCTGGCTTTAATTGATGTACAAATTTCAAGGATTTCTCTTTGGTGGTTTTTCTTAGCGAGAGTAGCTAGCCTCTTCTTTCAATTCTCACTCATTACAGTAGCTTAATGTTGCCTGAGAAATTAATGTTCTTCCGACAAATAAAAAGAATAAAAAAGCAACCTTTTTGTTAGCATGATACTTTTAAAGATCATATCCTTAAAGAATGCTACTCTTTATTATTTGTTTTTTCTCTAAAAAATGGTCTGGATTCATAGAGGAGGAATGGCTGGGTTCTTGGTTTATTTAAATGAATACAAATTTATATTTTTATTGGATTGCAGTTCACAGAAACATTATATTTTTTTCTTGTTAACCTAGCAGTTACCTTCTTCTACTCTAAACACAAACTGAACTACTACTATACTAATACCACTATATATTCTTTATAATTTGATGTAAGGATAAGTATGAACATAAATTTAGTGGCAGTTTGAAGTTTGGTCGGGGGGAAAGATGGCAAGTCATGACATGAAGAAAGCAAGGTGATTGGCTTAGGGTTTGCTGCCTTTTTCACTTTGAATTTCTTTTCCCTTTTTCCTATAACTTGCTAGGGGATTCATCATGGAATCAAAGGTGAATATTGGGTACTGGGTTACAACTTACAAGTCCACAGCTCTTTTAAAAAATGTAAAGGTGAGAGCTTATTTTCGAGGCATCATCAACAGTTAGGACAAACTGATCTCAAGCGTTAAAGTTCTCTATCTCTCTCTCTCAAAAAAAAAAAAAAAAACTGTCATTTACTGCCATACAAGCAAAAGAGTTTGTGTGTGAACTAGTAAGGGAAGAAAGGGAGTGAGTCTAGGTGTTGCGGTGCCTCCTTAATTTAAGTGTAATTAAAAAGAGTAACCTAAAATATTAACACACAATCGAAATTTTATACTTTTTAATAACATTTTGGGACGTTTGATTTGTGGAAAAGATCATTACTTGGAGGAATGATCTTTTTCGAAATCGCATACCCACGTTTGGTTGGAGAGCATTCCCTCCAATGGGTAATTTTGTATTCCCAACAGTAGCAGATTTTTTCTTTAAATGGTGGGAATGTGATTCCCTTAGATTTCTTAGGTATTTGTCAATTCCCTCCCCTTTGGACCATATTGCCCCTAAGTTAATAGATTTTGTTCATATAGATTTTTTTTAAAATTTAATTAGATGATTAAATATGTGCGTGTAAATTAATTAAATATTTTTATTTAATATTTAAATGGTGTTACAAATATTTAAATATTATTTAAATATTTAATGTATTTTATCAATATTATATTTATGATGTTTATAGATTATATTCTTATGTTTATGATCTTATAAAATATTTTAGTAGGTTAAACTTATGATATAGATTCTTATTAGTATTATACAACTTTTAGATTTATTTTATTATGTACTTTAATTTGCTTGGCATGTCACAAGTAATAAAAAAATTAAAAAAATTGAACATATTAAATGTTTATCATTTAAAAATTCACAAAAATATTTTAATAGAGGATAATGAGGGTAAGTAAATATAAAATAGTTTTTTTAATAGTCTAAAGATGATTACAAGGTAGTATAAATAAAGTGATTGAACTCAAGTCTTCTAGGATAAACCTCATTCATTTTTCCACTGAGTCCACTTGTTGGATTATTTTAAAGAATAGTTAATATAATAATTATATTAATAATACGATAAATATATAGTTTTTTTTACAAATTTTAGATAGTGTAATAAAAAATAATTCTATTAATTTTTGTGTAGGTATTTTTTTTGTAATGACATGTATTTTTAAGTTAATATTGAAAGTTTAACCTATTAAAAAGAAAATATAACATATGGACAATTTAGTAAATTTTACTTTCAGATAACCTTATATACCTCCAACGAAACACAATAATCTTATATTCCTACACAATAAACCAAACAAGGTAATATAACCGTAATATGTCAAGTAATGTTACATTTCGAAAATCTTATTCCCAAAGATAATCTTACATTCCGTGAACCAAATGTACCCTTTAGGTTATTTGTTTTCAAGATAAGTTTCAAAACTTGTCAAAAATCCACTAGACTAAAATGTTATCAAAAGTATAATATTTTTTGTTGTACGATAATATTTTAGGTTACATGTTTTATAACATTTTAATTGTGCCGTTTTTTAGCCTTAAATTAGGCCGATGTACTCTAAACTCACCTAAACAAGATTAGCTAGAGTTTCTACATATATTACATTAAAAAAACCATGAGGAGTTTGTCTTGATTTTGTGATGGATGTATGTCTTTTCCTTTCTTAAATTAAGTTTTAAATACCCTATCAAGTTTTCCAAATTGAAACTTTACCGGTACCAGCTAAATTATATGGGTTAAGATTCGTGATTATTAGGTAAGTGAAATGAATGAATGAATGAATTTAAACGTCATAAATTAGTGCAAGACTAATTGAATTTTACATAGGGTAAGACTTATATATATATATATATCCCCTTTCTTCTCATTAACTTTCACAGTTTTTCTCCGTAGGCCATCTCCAGCTCCATGTATACTTAATCTCTATCATTAGTTTTTATTAATTTTAATTCCATTCATATTCCTTAACAATCTTTGATTGTGTATAATTTGTCTTTTTTTTGGTTTTCTGATTAATAAAGCCTATTTTTTTTATTTTCAATGAACTTAAAATCTGTTATTGCCCAATGGATTCCCAGCTTTGATGCGTTGGATTTCGTCCCTGCAGATGTGATAATTATTCTCTAATCAACAAGATTGAACAGGCAGAACCAGCGGAAATTCGAAAAACCATTAACGCTCTTATCCCTGGAAACGGAGCCTTGGATTTCTTTTTAAAATTGATCGGGTTCGGTGTTGTCAATCTTGCGCGAAAACGATTGGTACCCAGATACGGTCATGGACAGTGTTTGACGATGATATCTTCTCAAAGTAGTGAATTGGGTAATGCGCGTTTGCTGTTTGATAAAAGTCCTTTGAGAATGCTGTGCCTAATGAAAGCACATTGGTGACGGTCCTTTCAGCTTGTACTCAGTCGGAGTTTTTGAAAATGCCAACGGAGAATGGTCACCGAAAGGTGTGGATGGTGTTTGTGGGAAATCTATCTACGTCTATTCACTGGAAAGGGGTATGGCAGGTGTTCGATCGACACGGGGTGGTGGTGGATGTTTTCATCCCTCGGAAACTGGCTAGAAATGGATCTAGATTTGGGTTTGTGAGAATATGCAGTCGAAAGGATGCTGAGCGGGTGGTCGAACGCCTACATGGTAAATGGATTTATGGTTCTTGCATCTCTGTGTTTCCAGCGAAATATGGAGACCGCAATTCGTTCTGGCGACGGAAACAAGTTAACACAAGCACAGATCAGTCGGCACAAGCAGGGAATGTGTGACCCAAAGTGCCGTTGAAGCAGCGATCGGAGGAGGAGGTCAATCATGGCGACACATTTGATTATTCAATGCAGGGGTTTGTGGCAGTGGATAAGTTGGAAATTTTGCACAACTGTGCAGTGGGGTGGTGCAAACAACCATGGAGTATCAAGGAACTTGCAGCAAAAATGCACTTGACGGCGGTAGAGGGCTTGTCGATCATGCGTATCATCGGTTCAATGATATTGCTCATGTTCAAGGACCCTTCAACACGTGATAAGGTGATGCTTTTAGAATCAATACGAGGGTGTTTCTCAAGGCTAGAAAAGTGGTCACCGGAGATAGGTTTCGAGACGAGGCGGGTTTGGTTGACGATCAAGGGTTTACCGATCCATGCGTGGTCGCAACAATCCTTCGAGAGTATCGCGAATATTTGGGGGAACTTTGTTCATTTAGCGGATTCTACCGAATCTCCACAATCGTTTGAATGCAGATGGATAATGATCGAAACATCATTCATGTCGCGCATAGATGCTAAGGTGAAGCTGGAGGTAGACGATGTGTGTTTTTTCATACTTGTTCGAGAATTTAATTCTTTTGGCCCTTGGATGGAGTGTGAATGTACGACGGCGCTGTCTGATGATAAGAACTCTGAGCCTTCGACATAGGGATTGGATGGGGGGACACCGCGCACGGGTGATGCTCACCAACTGAAGGAAATATGGCATGTAGAACCGATCGGGGACCAAGTTCACATAGAGGGGACAAGGTTGTTGCGTTGCAATAATCTTTGGGAGGTGAATCATTGGTTGGACCATGCCGAAGCCTCCCAGGATGAGCTTGGTTCGAAGGGGCTGCCGGAGATAAATGAGATGCAGGAAGGTGGTGTGGCGGATCCGATGGAGGAGCAGGTTTCCGATAAGGTGATGGGCGAGGCTAGGAAGAGTCCAACACTGGCCAACCAACTTGAGGTAGTTCAATCACACTCGACTACTTTGGATTTGGATGCAAACAACGTGGAGATGATTGAACCGATTAAAACTACTGTGGATTTGGTGGATAAATCAGTTTCAAATATTGATAGGATAACAAATAAGGCTGGAGGGAAATTATCTGGTTCAGACATTGCAAACCAAAGCTCTCTACTTCGGATTAACGGTAGAAAAACAAAGTCGATTAATATCCTTTCGGAAGTGCCTCCGAAGCAAAAAGCTGGTAGGGGCAGACCGCGTAAACAGTTATTGCATCAACAAGCTTCGACGCAGGTTGTGAACGCTTCACTCTCTGATTCGGATTTTCAGAACCGTTAACAACTGTTAATTAAGGAAATACCGGCGACAGTGGCATTGGGTAGTATTGTTGGGGTAAGAACCGTGGGGTGTGAAGCAGATATTATAAAGGATCTTACACGAGTTTTTTTCTGGGGAGAAGCGAGGTCAATAGGGATGCGTGTGGTATCGTGGAACGTCAGGGGGTTAGGCTCATGTTTGAAACGCAGGGCGGTGAGCGATGTAGTTAATAAACAACGTGCAGACATGGTGATGTTGCAAGAATCAAAATTAGAGGACGTGTCGTCGTTATTGGTTGCAAGTTTATGGGTATCGGATGGATATGAGGTCATTTTTTCACCTTCGGTAGGTGCTTCGGGAGGTCTGATTACGATATGGGAAGGTTCACGATTCAGTTTAGATTCGGTGGAGGTGGACCGATATTTTATTCTTTTACAGGGGAGATGGTGCGTGGAGGATTTGCTTTGCTGCATTTTGAACGTTTATGCTCCTTGCGATGTGTTGGCACAGAATCTGTTATGGCAGCATCTTGGAGATCATTGGTGAGGCGTTGTGGTGGGATTGCCCAAGCCTATATACTGAACCTTCTAGTTCGCGGCCGATACATAACGGCATTTGTTGGGAACCACCGATGGCAGGGACGTTGAAATTCTCAGTCGACGGGTCCGCGCATGGTAAGCCGGGTCCAGCAGATTTCGGGGGTGTGCTGCGTGATGATCAAGGCAGGATTGTGGCTTTGTTTTCTGGCCCGCTTGGTTGTATCGAGTCTAATGAGGCTGAGTTGCGCGCGGTTGCCTTTGCGTTAACTTTCTTTCAGCAGTCGGCTTGGTCATCGTATCCATTGGTTGTGGAGTCGGATTCCATGGTCGCTGTTAGTTGGGTGCTACACGTGGACAAGCGACCGTGGCGGTATTGGGAGGTGTTTCATGAGATAGACAACGCTTGTAGTAGTTTGCATTCGGTGTGTTTTTCGCATATTTTTCGGGAGGCGAATGGTCTAGCCGATACATTGGCTAAGGAGGGGGTGTCGCGCGTTTTCTCTATTTTATGCGTATTAATGCTATCGGGTGGGTGTTGATTTCTTCGTTCGTATGTTGTCTGGTTGTATTTTGTTGTCACAAACGGGCCGTACTCTTTTCCTCCGTTAGGATTAGGGATGTTTTTAACGAGGCAACCGTTGTGACGTTTGGTTGTATATTCTCTTTTTAATATACGGCATCTTGTTGAGCAAAAAAAAAAACTTAAAATCTGTTAGATACTATCTCAATCAATCTATGGTTTTTAGATTAATTTTTATACTTTAATTTTATGTAATTTGTTCATATGTTTTAAAGGAAAAATTACTTTAGAAACAGTTAATGTTGTTAACTATTTAGACTAATTATATTCTTAAGCAAAGTCAGAGGTCCGTATCCTAAATTGTGAATAGAACAACTGAGTGGGAGGATCACCCATAATAGACATTTGTAGTATTCAATCGAATTAGTCAATTAATGAGTTGAATATAAATGGTTATATAAAAAGTAGACCCTAGAACTATACATAAGGATTAAAATCAACATTTAAATATTGTGGAGAACCAATTTATAATTTGACCTACTATCTATATACTTCATTTCCTACACCTTTTCCTCAAATCGAATATAAGTAAATCCATTTTGGGGCGATGATATAATTTGCAAAGTTTTGGTGAGTACAAGGTTTTTAGCTTGTAATATAAAATAAAAATGTCACCTGAGTGCTCAACCCAGAAGGCTGAAGCTTTTTCTGCAAATTGGAGGTAATAATTTAGTGGGGCCATATATTTGTCTAATGTGTTAGAGACAATGCCATTCTGGTTCTTCATGATTAATTAGCATCCTTCTCCTGATTCTTTGAACTACGCTTCAATGATTATCAATGCTATATAATATATTAGGATCCCTTTATTTTTGCCTTTTGGTATCTGTATCTCACGAAGAATGAAATAGCAAACCATAAATAATGGCGAGTTGACTATTATTATTGTTAGAGTTATGACCCAAATTTATTTTTAGATCAACTAAATATTAATAAAAAGCAGTGAAAAAAGTGAGGTATGCTCGAGCCAGAAGTGATTAATCCATGTGAACTCTACTTCACTTTTGGATACAATTTCAAGAGTAAGAAATTCAGTTTTGAATACAATTACTTTCTATGCAAGTTTTTTTTTATAACCAAGAAACTTATCCCTACAAATAGATAATAACGATTAGGGTTAAAATCATTCCTTGTAATCTCTTTCGACATAGTAAATTTTTCCTCTGCCCATGATTTTTTTCCTTCTTGAGTTTTCCACGAAAATCTTAATGTTTGATTTATTTACTGCGTCTGTGATTGTTTGTTATTTCATCATTATTGTATAGAAGTGTTTGGTAAAATTAACTGATAACTGATAGTTGTTTGCTTATTGAAACAAATAAAATGAAATATAAAGACATTATTGCATTCAATATTTGTTTAAATAGTTTATTAGTTATCAATATTTGGTATCTATACATTAATTAGATGATGAAAATAAATAGTTTTTAACATCACGTTATTAAGCATATTTGATGGATGTATATATTAATTTCTTATTTATGAAATTATTTTTTTAATATAACGCCATTAATTATTAAATTTAGATATATACATATACATATTAATTTTTTATTTATGCAATATTATTTTTGAATAGTCTAAAGGTGATTACAAGGTAGCATCTGATCATAGATATTCTTAACCCTTTGACAATGCTCATACACCATGTAGACAAAGCGAATTGAACTCGTGTCTCTTAGGATGAACATCATCCGCTTTTCTACGTAGACACTTGTTAGGTTCTTATGGAATATATTTTTAATTTTATTAGTTATTCAAATTTAGGTTATTTGAAAAACCTTCTTTGTAATTTTTAAGGACAAAAGAGTCTTTACAACTCTTATATCCAACCCTATAATCTAAAAAGCTCATTTCATGAGATTTTTTTAAATTAGAGGATTCAGCACAATTCATTGTTTTAAAAACAACCAAATTAACGGATTGGGCCGACCTTTAATTATGGGGTTGAAGGAGTAAGGTTAATTCGAAATAAAATTAAACATAGACGAGAAAATAATAAAACGAATTTAATAGAATTGAACATATTCAAAATAAACCTAAAATAGATTGACGAGGCCCGCACAAACGCATTTTCCTTAAGACAGATTTTAGCCACTCCTTTGTGCTTGAGTTGTTTGGCCGTCACCCTCCCCGGATACAACAACGAATAATCTTTGACAGTGGCGCTTCTAAAGAGATCACGAACAGAACCCTTGCCTTTGACTATCACCAAAAGGCACACTGCAATTTTTGAGAGTAGAAAATATTTCGAGTTGTGTTTAAAACTGAAGAGAGGTGAGGTTTATATAGGGGAGTGATTAGGTTAAATCATGGGAATAAAATTTTCCAATTTTAATGGTCATTAATTCTTTTCCTATTTAATTCAGAAACAAACAATCAATGTCATATTTATTCGGATATATTTCTTGAATTACAAACATTGCCGTTTTTAATATTCGAATTTAAGGAAAGCAGATAATATCCATTTTTAAATTCGAAATATTCTCAAAAAGATATGTTAATCTTAAGGAAAGAATTATTCAAAGTGGATCAAATATCCACAGGCCCACGAAGGGCCTGACCGGTTCGGACATTTGCGTCACCTACATCGTGCGGGTGCACCCAACCCAAATGGGATTGATTCACACCTTCTGCGTGCGAGCTACAGTTTCCATTCAAGTCATTCAATGACCACAAAGTGGGTAAGTGTATATAAACACTTCCCATGCCATTTATCCCATCTATGTGGGATAAGGGGGTTCTATCTTCCTTACTCAATTCACAACTACCTTATTTTAAGCATCAATTTCTCATTTATCACTCAACCATTTTGAGCGTATGTGTAACCCCCTCAACCCGGCCTAGACGGTAGACCGAACCGAACGGGTCACACGGGGAATATTGAAGTAAACCGGAAAGTTTACTCCAATAAACAACCATAATTTTTCTTTTTTATCTTTTCTAGATACTCATTAACCCTAGGTGATAGACTACGCAGCGGAACCATTTTCATCTTATTCGAACAACGGTTAAGGTCTCAATTGCACACAATCACATTTTAGGGACCATTTTGTAATTTTAACATATTATAGGGTCTTATGCCATTTATATGTTACCAACCTTTAATTAGTCACTTTACATGTATCTCTGTCAAATCTCAGCTCAAGATAATCATTCGTGCTCATTTAATTGCCTCCACAACAGTCAGGGACCAAAACGCAAAGAATTAGAACTTCAGAATATTCCATCAACTAACTTACCAACATGCTGTTTCGGTACATGCTAGTCCTGTATCGAAACAGGGGAACCAAAACAGGTTCATAGAGCTCAGAACACGGGCCCGTATCGAAACACCCTTTAAGGTGTTTCAGAACAGAGGTTTCCAATGGCAAAACATATCGGAACAGACCATCCCTGTTTCGAAACCAATATACCATTTCAGGCTCACTGTTTCAGTACAAGCTCGAGTGTACCAAAACACTTGGGCCTGTAATGACACATTTGGCTGGTTTTTCACACTTTAATCCATATTAAACCACTCCAACATGCTTCTAACATGTATACAACATATTGAAAACACCAAACCACAACATACATGTCATATTCAACATTGAAATCATGGCACTTTGCATCAAAGGTAAACTATAGGCATGCAACCTAATAAAAAACCGAGTTAGATACCAAAACGCATACCAAAGCAAAAACCAATAACCAAAGGTCATTTACAAGTCTAGAACAACATTAAACACATGCTCAAATAGGGAGTTTACACAAATCTCCCAAAACACAACGGATCCCCCATTGCCCTTATTACTTTAGTCTAAACAAAAACATACATTCTAAAATGAAGTCTCTTGGAATTCCCTTGCCTCTTGCTGCCTCCAAACCTCAATTATCTGCATTGATGGACAAAAGTAGAGCGTAAGCACACAAGGCTTAGTGAGGAATGCTCTAAAATAAAACACCATCAATGCATTAAAACCATTTCATGCCCACATTGAAATCTCATTTCAATTTACAAACATCCTTTGAAAAGCCATCATGCCCTTTTTAAAACCATGCACTTTCTTTAACAAATCAGCATGTTAAACATCATACAACATGTGTTATAATCCCAACAACAAATCCATTGCTAGCACTCAACTTAAGCCTTCCCATGCATAGCTACCATATGCAAAGCTTAAAGAGTAAAACATGCATTTTCAATTTTATGCATCATAAACCATATCATAACACATCATCAATTATATTGGCTCACAAGTGATCATCAATATGTTCATTTCTCAAAACCACATCGGATACACGGATTCACAAGTGTTGTCCCAACACTTCATACAATCTCACCGGCATCCCAAGGTTCACACACGAGAGCTACCCTCTACCGTTTTGACACCCGTGGTGGAGTATTCGGTACACCATATAAACCCCTCATCACCACTCATCGATAGATGTATATCCCTACTAACAAGAGACGGGACACTATACACTTTCCTCAATCGTTAGGGTACTTGGATGGAGTATTCAGTACACCGTATAAACCCCTCAACATCCAAGGCGACTTGTTTATAGTGCATTCAATCCTATAGCCAGCTAACTATATCTAATTTCATTTATAAACCATTTTGCAACATCACTTGCCAATATAATTCACATATTAATCCACACCTCACTGTTTCCAAAGCATCATAAATTAACCACATTACCAAGCATTAAACCATGCTTAAAAATCACAAGTATAACTCATATACCTCAAGGATCACTTACCATGTGCATCCTTGATCAATATAACATCAAAAATAGTAAACCACTTACTTTAAATCATGCTTTAAACAGTAGGTAATATACATTTAAAATCAAGTGCATCAACGATTGTTTCCGAAACTTACACTAAGTTCCGGACTTAGTAAAGCGTTTCAAGCTTACACTAAGTTCCCAAAACCACCTTTTAAGTGTTTCAAAGCTGGAAATCACGTTCTCACTCACCGACTCACGAAACCAAGATTTGCCGACACGAAAACAAGCGCCCGAAGCCCCCGAAACTTCACCGATTGCTTCCGATGTGATCTTGTAGAACTAATGTTTTGATATAATATTTGAAAAATGTTTTGGACTAAATTGAAAAGAATTTAAAATGTATTTTAATCAAAAACAACTTGAAAATATGTTTAAGGGTTTTACACGGCTTTGGAATAATTTAAAGTGTATTTAAAGTAGTCGAAACCGTGCTTTACAAGTACCCGTACCGATACGGTCTGGTACCGTATCCATACGCCATAGGGTTTCAACTACAATCATTTTCTAGTAGCCAAAGCCCGTACCGATACGCCTTGTCGTATCGGTACGATATGCCTTAAAATACCCAATGGCTAGTTCGCGTACCGATATGGTTGTATCGCGTACCGGTATGCCTAACTACCCCCAACAGTCAATTTCCCAACGGTCTTTTTAAATTGCAGGACAGTACCGATATGCTTACTAGGTGTATCGATACACACCAGCTGGAGTGCTCAATGATTACTTCCTTATTAGGACCGTATCGATACGGTTTGAGGAGTATCGATACGCCAAGCAACAGAACTGCATTTATGGTGGGAAATAGAGACTCCAACGGCTCTAACTCAACTCCAACGGTCCTCAACGGCTACAAACTCAATTAGGAGTATAAAATGGACCTCCAAGCATCAAGAGATGGTTAATGCTTCAACTGTCAACAACTGTAACACCCCAATTTTTGGCTTGGAAGTTTAGGGTCTGAACCGGACCGGTCTGATTTTCGGTTCTAATATAAAAGGTGGTTTTAGGGAAAGCCTAGTTCAGGATGCATTAAAAATATGTAAAAATATCTAAAAATCCTCTTTTAATATATATAAGAGAGTAGTGAAATCAATTTTACAAAATAAGGTTTGGAAGTGTGACATTTCGAAATAGTGACTAAAATGTAATTTTTGAAAAGTTCAGTGGTGACTGTTTTGTAAGGATTGAAACATTGAATCTTTAAGGAGCTAATTTACCCAAGGAAGGATTTCTCCAGATTTTTCTTAATTTTAATGACTCATTTAATGTTTAATTAATTAAAAGAAAAGAGGGAAAACCATATTTTAGTTTTCATAACCAACTTTTGTTTTTTTTGATCAAAATAACCAACTTTTGTTAAAATTTTCTCATCTCATTTTCTCTCAAAATTCCCTCAGCCAAACACATTTCTACAGCAACATTCCTTTTGATTTTCGCACTAAATGATGAGGTTTCAATCATCAATTGATTCCTAATCCTTTCTACATCAAATCCCCTTCATTTGCTATTTGGATTTTCAAGGATTTTGGCTATAAACAAGGAGAAATCTACATTTAGAGGTAAGGATGTCATTCTCCTCTAAATACTCAGTTCTTTACTGAAATTCCCAAGTTCTCAAATCCTTAAATTGAGTTTTATAAAAGGTTTTAATGTTGTGATCTTGATTTTGGCTTAAAACTCAAGATTTTGATTTAATTTTGAAGAAATTCGTAATGAATGTTTGGGCTCTGTTTTGAGATGTCTTTTTAATGTATTTTGGATGTTTAATGATGTGTAATTGAGGTTTAATGAATGCAATCCCGAATAGGTTGATTTTCCTAAGTTTTTACTTGTGAAAATAGTGGTTTTTGGGGTGATCATGGTGTTGTGTTATTGTTGGAGGTATAAGGACAAGTTTAGATCCTTTTCGGATGTTAATTGATGTTTAAGAATGTTTAGAAGTGATGGATCTTGGCTGGGTTATGTTGTGGATGAGTTTGGATGTGATTTCGGTTGTGTTTGGTAGCCGAAATGTTAGATTCGGTGAGAGTAGCGAGTTTAGGTGTAATGGCTGAAGATTTTAATGCATGATGATGCATTAATCCTCTGCTTTGATGTGTTTAAAACAGGGGAGACATCATCAGATCCTTGTGGTGTTGATCCGGAGGCTTGATCGGCGTTTTGGCAAGCTTGCGAAACGGAATCGGTGAGTGAAGTTTGGTTTTCAGCTTTGAAACCAATGTTTGAAGGTTTTGGGAGCTTAGTTTAAGTCTAAGCAACTTAACTAAGCTCAAGAGTAATTTTTCGGAGAAACTCTCTCTTTGATGAACCATGAGATGGTTGGATGCAATGTGTTTAATTTGCATGTTTAAATTCTGTTTTGAAAGCATGTTTTAGATTGATTAATGCTGGTTTTGAAAGCCATGTGTTGAAGGATGCTCAAGGTAAGAGATCCTTGGTTTGACATTGATAAATGTGGTTTTGATGCATAGTGATGCATGATTGTTAATGGCTTTGATTAATGCTTTAAAACAGTGGATTGTTGATGATAATTGATGTATATTGGCAAGTGATATGTTGGTTTTAAAGTACTGGAATCGGATATAGTTAGCCGGCTATAGGATTGGGTGCACCGTGAATAAAGTCGCCTTGGATGTTGAGGGGTTGTTATTGTACCGTAAACTCCATCCAAGTACACTAACGAGATGTTTAAGATCACAATGGTGGTTAAAAGTCCATGTGTGGATCTTGTGTTGTGTGTCCCGTGTTCTCGTTAGTGATGTTATACAACTACCAATGAGTGATGTGGAGGGGTTTTGATTGTACCGTTAAACTCCATCACGGGTGTTGAGGGGTTGTGATTGTACCGATAAACTCCACCTTGTATGTTTGGTAGTGTGTATGAAGCGTATGGGACAACGCTTGTAATCCGTGTATCCGATTGTGTTTTATGTTGAAAATGGTTATGGATTATCACTTGGAAGCCAATATGACATGTTGATGTTAATGAAGCATGAGATGCTTGTTGTGTATGCATTGTTGCATGAGAAATGATATTTGTGAATGAAAAGGCCTTTTGAAAGGTGTTTTATAAAGTGCATTATTGTGTTGTTTCTTTAGAGCATGCCTCACTAAGCAATTGTGCTTACACTCTCTTTCTTGAACCAATAATGCAGAGAATTGAAGTGCTTTAAGGGAAGCAAGGAGGCTAAGAATCCAAGGGAAGGCTAAGCTCATGTATGGTGACTATTTTTACAACATTATTAGTTTTTGGTATTTGGCAATGGGAACCTAGGTTGTGTTTTTGGGAGATGTTTTGGACTCCCTAAGTTTGGCATGATGCCTATGATGTTTTGAACTTGTAAATGGCCATTATGGTGATTGCTTTGATGTTGTGATGTTTGGTTGGTTTGAATATTAGGATGCATGCCTATAGACTTGTGGTTTTTCCTAATTGATGCCATGAATGAGTTTTGATGACGGAAATATGTACCTAATATGTATGTTGACTTGTTGGCATGATTACGAGGTCTTAGGGATGTGTTTGAGTGGTTAATTGTATGATAAACCAGCAAAATCTGCACTTTTTGGGCAGTCCGTATCAGAACGGGCACTACCGTTTCGAAACGGGGGCCTGTAATGGCCTTCGTGTATCGAAACGGGTAGAGGGCGTACCGAAACAGATTTGCCACTGTCAAGCCTTGTTTCGAAACAGGTCTCAAAAAGAACCCGCATTTCGGAACGGTCAACCCCCGTTCCGAAACAGGTGACCGTTGGGCACTGATTTGAATGGTTTAAGGTTTGCAAGCTTTACGTTTTAGCCCTAAATTTTGTATATGCAATTGCTTGAGTTTGTGATGTCCGTTTGAGGTGAAATTTGACAGAGAAGCATGTAATATGACTAATTTCATAATGGTAACTTAAAAATCAGTTAAGTCCTCTTAATTTACAGAATTTACATTTTGGTCCCTAATTGTTGTAGATTATGCAATTGAGTCCCTTATTGCTTTCCGATTGCTGTGCTTTTCAAGTATGCTTTCCTCAAGGCTACGCTTATGTTTAATATGAATCTAGACAAGATTAAAAAGAAAAAAAGGGTCGTTAATCAAGGTTGACTTTCGGGTTGACTTTGGTTTTCCCCGTGTAATCTTCGTAGTTCGGGTCAACCGTCTAGGCCGGGCTAAGGGGGTTACATTTGGTGGTATCAGAGCTGAGTTCTCGAGTAATTGGGCATGGTTATGTGGGTGATGTATGCATGATTGCATGATGTGCCTTTTTGAATGAAAGTGTGATGTGTGAATTGTAAAGTATGTTACAATTGTGATGCTATGCTGTGTTGAATCATGTTAGAGGGACCCATTGCCATATCAAAACTAATGAAATGAATTGTTTTTGAAAAAATGAGCTTGAGTGCTTGGATTACTTACCTTGCTGAGCCTGATTATGTTTATTGCATTTGTGTTAGTGCATTGTTTTAGTGAATGGGACCTCGTAGAGAGACGAGGATTAACACGCGAGCTATGGCTCAGAACGAGAATGAAGAGAATGCTGATAATGTAGTGGATTTACCTCCTCCTCTTGGTGGTGGTGGTGCTGGAGGTGATGGAGCCGGTGTTGATGCTGGTGCTGGGGTCGCTGGACCTGAAGCTGGGCAGGGGCAAGCTGCTCATGACATGACAATTTTGATACAAGCTATTGCTGGAGCCTTTCAGGCGGCAGTAGCTGGAGCTCATGGAGATGGGCATCAGGGAGATGCTAATGCTAGACTACCTTTGGAACGTCTGCATAGTCTGGGAGGGACTGAGTTCAGAGGTTTGTCTGCTGAAGGTTCCGAGTCTTGGTTGGAAAGTACCAAGAGGATATTGGGACAAATGAACTGCAGTGATGTGCAGAAGCTAGGATGTGTGGTATCGCTGTTACATGATGATGCGTATACCTGGTGGACGACCGCTATCTCCGGAATGGAGGAAGTTGATGTGACTTGGACGTTCTTTCTGAACGCGTTCAAGTGGAGGTATCTAGGTGTGCGATACCTGGATGAAAAGTAAAGAGAGTTCATGTCTCTTATGCAAGGGAGCATGACAGTAGCTGAGTACGAGATTCAGTTTGTTCGTCTCTGTAAGTACGCACCTGAGCTTGTCCCTGATGAAAGGGAAAGGTGTGAACGTTTTTGATATGGTTTAGTGACGGACGTAAAGACCTATATGCTTGCAGCGGAGTACACTGATTTTGATGTACTGGTGGGGAGAGTGAAGGATATTGAGCAGAACCTGGGTTTGTCTTCTATGAGTGCTGGTTCTGGCTCGGGCAAGAGAGCTGCTGAGTATAGTTCTGGTGGTGGACGGAACAAGAGAGGACGAGATAAGAGGTATCAGTCTTCTGCTAGACGTGGTGGTGGAGGGCATGGTGCGCCTGTTCAGGGAGACAGGGCGAGAGCTGATCAGAACACATGCTGGGCGTGTGGGTCGCGTGGCCATTTGAGGCGTGATTGTCCTCGAGCAGCGAGGGAGGTTCAGGCTCCTGTTGTTGTAGCTGGTAATTCGTGCTGGAATTGTGGTTCGGCAGACCACATGAGAAGGGAGTGTCCTTTGTTGGCCGGTGGTGGTCAGGGACGTGCTCCGGAGATGTTGCACCACAGAGAGGTCGTGGGCACGGCCGTGGTAACTTCCAGCGTAGAGAGGATGGTGGAAGGAATGTGGCGCATGTGGTGGCTATCCAACCTGAGGGTGGAGGCCAGGCTCGAGTGTATGCGCAGCGAGAGGGGAGGAATGACACGGATGTGATCGCAAGTACCTTCACTTTGCAATCCTTGTCATTACTTTCCTTGATTGATTCTGGATCTACACACTCATACATATTGTGTGAACATGCTCAATTGCTTGGTTTGCCTGTTGAGTCTTTGGATGTTGGTATGCGAGTAACTAGCTCTTTTGGTGAGACCGTTGTGACACGGAGGTTATATAGAAGGTGTCCCTTGGTTGTGCAAAACCATGTTTTTCATGTTGATCTTATGGAATTGCCTTTCTATGGTTTTGATGTAATCCTGGGTATGGATTGGCTTGTTGAGCATCGAGCTGTGGTGGATTTTGAGAACAAGCGAGTTTCGTTGAAGCTTGCGGATGATTATGAGGTGGTGGTGGTTGGTGAGAATGTGAAGTTTCTTGCAAATGTGGTGTCTACATTGGAGGCGAGTCGGATGCTGAGGCAAGGATGTGAAGCCTACCTAGCCTTTGTGATGAATCCTAGCTCTAAAGAGTTGCGAGTGCAGGATATCAGGACTATGCGAGAGTTTCCTGGTGTGTTTCCGGAGGAGTTGCCTGGATTGCCTCCTAATCGTGAAGTGGAGTTTGGAATTGAGCTGTATGAAAATACAACTCCATTTTCCATTACACCTTATCGAATGGCACCTAAGGAGTTGAAAGAGCTGAAGACGCAACTTCAGGAGTTGCTTGATCGTGATTTTATTCGACCGAGTGTGTCACCTTGGGGTGCACCGGTCTTGTTTGTGAAGAAAAAGGATGGCACTATGAGGATGTGCATCGATTACCGTCAGCTGAACAAGTTGACTATCAAGAATCGGTATCCATTGCCGAGGATTGATGATCTTTTTGATCAGTTTCGGGGAGCGGCTATGTTCTCTAAAATTGACTTAAGGTCAGGGTATTACCAGTTGAAGGTGAAGGATGTGGATGTGCCAAAGACAACCTTCAGAACGAGGTATGGGCATTATGAGTTCCTTGTGATGCCGTTTGGTTTGACGAATGCTCCTGCAGCTTTTATGGACATGATGAATAGAGTGTTCCATGAGTATTTGGACAAGTTTGTTGTGGTGTTCATTGATGATATCCTCGTGTACTCTCGTATAGAGGAGGAGCATGAGGGGCATTTGAGGATTGTGTTGCAGGCTTTGTTGGAGAATCAACTTTATGCTAAGTTAAGCAAGTGTGAGTTCTGGCTCAGGGAAGTTGTGTTCCTTGGCCATGTGGTATCTGCCGAGGGGATTCGTGTTGATCCTCAGAAGATTGAGGCAGTGATGAATTGGAAGCCTCCTAAGTCTGTTCATGAAGTCCGTAGTTTCCTTGGTTTGGCGGGATACTACCAGAGGTTCGTGGATGGATTTTCAAAGATTGTTGCACCTTTGACGAAGTTGTTGCAGAAGGATGTCAAGTTTGAGTGGACGAAAGCGAGACATCTGGCTTTTGAGAAGCTGAAGGCAGCTTTGACGCAAGCTCCTATCTTGGTTCAGCCTGAATCAGGGAAAGAGTTTGTGGTGTATAGTGACGCATCCTACGTTGGTTTAGGATGTGTGTTGATGCAAGAGGGTAAGGTGGTGGCTTATGCATCGCGCCAGTTGAAGGTGCATGAGCGCAATTATCCTACGCATGACATTGAGTTGGCTGCGGTGGTTTTTGCTTTGAAAATTTGGAGGCATTACCTGTATGGTGAGAGGTGTACGGTGTACACAGATCACAAGAGTTTGAAGTGTCTGATGTCTCAGAAAGAGTTGAATCTTAGGCAACGACGTTGGGTGGAGTTGCTTAAGGATTATGATCTGACGATCGAGTATCATCCGGGAAAAGCTAATGTTGTAGCAGATGCCTTGAGTAGGAAGGTAGCAGTGGAGTTGAGGGCTATGTTTTCCAGTTTGAGCATTTCGAGTGATGGTGGTCTTGTGGCTGAGTTGCAAGTGAAACCATCCTTGGTTCAGTTGATAAAGGATAAGCAACTGTTGGATGATTCCTTGGTGCCACATGTTCAGGATATTGCTGAGGATAGGCCATCAAATTTATGCTTTAATGATGATGGAGTTTTGTGTTTTGGGAGTCGGATAGTAGTGCCCAATGATGCTGAGATGAGGCGTGCTATTCTGACTGAAGCTCATAGTAGTCCTTTTTCTATGCACCCTGGTAGTACTAAGATGTATCATGATCTTCGTGATGAGTACTATTGGGTGGGTTTAAAGAAAGATGTTGCTGAGTATGTGAGCAAGTGCATGGTTTGTCAGCGAGTTAAAGCTGAGCATCATTTTCCTTCTGGGTTGTTGCAACCGTTGAGGATTCCTGAGTGGAAGTGGGAAAGGATTACCATGGACTTCGTGTCTGGTTTGCCTTTGTCGCCATCGAAGAAGAATTTGGTGTGGGTGATTGTGGATCGCCTGACGAAGTGTGCACATTTCTTGCCTGTGCATACTACGTATACTTTGGACAAGCTTGCAGAGCTGTACATTGCTGAGGTTGTGCGGCTGCATGGTGTGCCAAAGTTGATCGTGTCGGATAGAGATCCGAGGTTTACATCGCGTTTCTGGCAGTGTTTGCATCAGGCTTTGGGTACACGGCTGAATTTCAGTACTTCTTATCATCCACAGTCGGATGGACAGTCTGAGCATGTTATCCAAGTGCTGGAGGATATGTTGAGGTGTTGTGTGATTGAGTTTCAGGGTTCTTGGGAGAAGCATTTGCCGTTGGTGGAGTTTGCTTATAACAATAGCTACCAGGCAAGCATTCAAATGGCACCTTATGAAGCCTTGTACGGGAGGAAGTGTAGGACTCCTCTTTGTTGGGCTGAAACAGGTCAGAAGTTGGTTTCAATGCCAGCTTTGTTGAAAGGAACCACCGAGAAGGTGAAGCTCATTTGTGAGCGATTGAAGGCAGCTTCTGATCGACAGAAGTCTTACGCGGATTTGAAGCGTAAGGAGATTGAGTATGCGGTAGGTGACCGTGTGTTCTTGAAAGTTTCGCCTTGGAAAAAGGTGATGAGGTTCGGTCGAAAGGGTAAGTTGAGCCCTAGGTACATTGGACCATACGAGGTGATTGAGCGTGTGGGTCCTTTTGCGTACAAGTTGAGGTTACCGCAAGAGTTGGAAAAGATTCATGATGTGTTTCATGTCTCTATGCTTCGGAGGTATAGATCGGATCCTTCGCATGTTATGCCTGTGGAGGAAGTGGAGTTGAATCCAGACTTGACCTATGATGAGGAGCCGGTGGAAATTCTGGATTCGGACAGTAAAGTGCTTCGAGGTAAAACCATTGAGTTGGTAAAGGTGTTGTGGAAGCATCGTGGTGTTGAGGAAGCCACGTGGGAAAGGAAGGATGACATGGAGAAGCAGTTTCCATACCTTTTTCCTCTAGGTAAATTTCGAGGACGAAATTTCTTAAGGGGGGGGGGGAGTTGTAACACCCCAATTTTGGGCTTGGAAGTTTAGGGTCTGAACCGGACCGGTCTGATTTTCGGTTCGAATATAAAAGGTGGTGTTAGGGAAAGCCTAGTTCGGGATGCATTAAAAATATGGAAAAATATCTAAAAATCCTCTTTTAATATATATAAGAGAGTGGTGAAATCAATTTTACAAAATAAGGTTTGGAAGTGTGACATTTCGAAATAGTGACTAAAATGTAATTTTTGAAAAGTTCAGTGGTGACTGTTGTAAGGATTAAAACTTTGAATCTTTAAGGAGCTAATTTACCCAAGGAAGGATTTCTCCAGATTTTTCTTAATTTTAATGACTCATTTAATGTTTAATTAATTAAAAGAAAAGAGGGAAAACCATATTTTAGTTTTCATAACCAACTTTTGTTAAAATTTTCTCATCTCATTTTCTCTCAAAATTCCCTCAGCCAAACACATTTCCACAGCAACATTCCTTTTGATTTTCACACTAAATGATGAGGTTTCAATCATCAATTGATTCATAATCCTTTCTACATCAAATCCCCTTCATTTGCTATTTGGATTTTCAAGGATTTTGGCTCTAAACAAGGAGAAATCTACATTTAGAGGTAAGGATGTCCTTCTCCTCTAAATACTCAGTTCTTTACTGAAATTCCCAAGTTCTCAATCCTTAAATTGAGTTTTATAAAAGGTTTTAATGTTGTGATCTTGATTTTGGCTTAAAACTCAAGATTTTGATTTAATTTTGAAGAAATTCGTAATGAATGTTTGGGCTCTGTTTTGAGATGTCTTTTTAATGTATTTTGGATGTTTAATGATCTGTAATTGAGGTTTAATGAATGCAATCCCGAATAGGTTGATTTTCCTAAGTTTTTACTTGTGAAAATGGTGGTTTTTGGGGTGATCTTGATGTTCTGTTATTGCTGGAGGTATAAGGACGAGTTTATATCCTTTTTGGATGTTAATTGATGTTTAAGAATGTTTAGAAGTGATGGATCTTGGCTGGGTTATGTTGTGGATGAGTTTGGATGTGATTTCGGTTGTGTTTGGTAGCCGAAATGTTAGATTTGGTGAGAGCAGCGAGTTTAGGTGTAATGGCTGAAGATTTTAATGCATGATGATGCATTAATCCTCTGCTTTGGTATGTTTAAAAACAGGAAAGACATCAACGGATCCTTGTGGTGTTGATCCGGAGGCTTGATCGGCGTTTCGGCAAGCTTGTGAAACGGAATCGGTGAGTGAAGTTTGGTTTTCAGCTTTGAAACCAATGTTTGAAGGTTTTGGGAGCTTAGTTTAAGTCTAAGCAACTTAACTAAGCTCAAGAGTAAGTTTTCGGAGAAACTCTCTCTTTGATGAACCATGAGATGGTTGGATGCAATGTGTTTAATTTGCATGTTTAAATTCTGTTTTGAAAGCATGTTTTAGCATGATTAATGCTGGTTTTGAAAGCTATGTGTTGAAGGATGCTCAAGGTAAGAGATCCTTGGTTTGACATTGATAAATGTGGTTTTGATGCATAGTGATGCATGATTGTTAATGGCTTTGATTAATGCTTTAAAACAATGGATTGTTGATGATAATTGATGTATATTGGCAAGTGATATGTTGGTTTTAAAGTACTAGAATCGGATATAGTTAGCCGACTATAGGATTGGGTGCACCGTGAATAAAGTCGCCTTGGATGTTGAGGGTTGTAATTGTACCGTAAACTCCATCCAAGTACACTAACGAGATGTTTAAGATCACAATGGTGGTTAAAAGTCCATGTGTGGATCTTGTGTTGTGTGTCCCGTGTTCTCGTTAGTGATGTTATACAACTACCAATGAGTGATGTGGCGGGGTTGTGATTGTACCGTTAAACTCCATCACGGGTGTTGAGGGGTTGTGATTGTACCGATAAACTCCACCTTGTATGTTTGGTAGTGTGTATGAAGCGTATGGGACAACGCTTGTAATTCGTGTATCCGATTGTGTTTTATGTTGAAAATGGTTATGGATTATCACTTGGAAGCCAATATGACATGTTGATGTTAATGAAGCATGAGATGCTTGTTGTGTATGCATTGTTGCATGAGAAATGATATTTGTGAATGAAAAGGCCTTTTGAAAGGTGTTTTATAAAGTGCATTATTGTGTTGTTTCTTTAGAGCATGCCTCACTAAGCAATTGTGCTTACACTCTCTTTCTTGAACCAATAATGCAGAGAATTGAAGTGCTTTAAGGGCAGCAAGGAGGCTAAGAATCCAAGGGAAGGCTAAGCTCATGTATGGTGACTATTTTTACAACATTATTAGTTTTTGGTATTTGGCAATGGGAACCTAGGTTGTGTTTTTGGGAGATGTTTTGGACTCCCTAAGTTTGGCATGATGCCTATGATGTTTTGAACTTGTAAATGGCCATTATGGTGATTGCTTTGATGTTGTGATGTTTGGTTGGTTTGAATATTAGGATGCATGCCTATAGACTTGTGGTTTTTCCTAATTGATGCCATGAATGAGTTTTGATGACGGAAATATGTACCTAATATGTATGTTGACTTGTTGGCATGATTAGGAGGTCTTAGGGATGTGTTTGAGTGGTTAATTGTATGATAAACCAACAAAATCTGCACTTTTTGGGCAGTCCGTATCGGAACGGGCACTACCGTTTCGAAACGGGGGCTTGTAATGTTTTTCGTGTATCGAAACGGGTAGAGGGCGTACCGAAACGGATTTGCCACTGTCAAGCCCTATTTCGAAACAGGTCTCGAAACGAACCCGCATTTCGGAACGGTCAACCCCCGTTCCGAAACAGGTGACCGTTGGGCACTGATTTGAATGGTTTAAGGTTTGCAAGCTTTACGTTTTAGCCCTAAATTTTGTATATGCAATTGCTTGTGTTTGTGATGTCCGTTCGAGGTGAAATTTGACAGAGAAGCATGTAATATGACTAATTTCATAATGGTAACTTAAAAATCAGTTAAGTCCTCTTAATTTACAGAATTTACATTTTGGTCCCTAATAGTTGTAGATTATGCAATTGAGTCCCTTATTGCTTTCCGATTGCTGTGCTTTTCAAGTATGCTTTCCTCAAGGCTACGCTTAGGTTTAATATGCATCTAGACAAGATTAAAAAAAAAGGGTTGTTAATCAAGGTTGACTTTGGTTTTCCCCGTGTAATCTTCGTAGTTCGGGTCAACCGTCTAGGCCGGGCTAAGGGGGTTATATTTGGTGGTATCAGAGCTGAGTTCTCGAGTAATTGGGCATGGTTATGTGGGTGATGTATGCATGATTGCATGATGTGCCTTTTTGAATGAAAGTGTGATGTGTGAATTGTAAAGTATGTTACAATTGTGATGCTATGCTGTGTTAAAGCATGTTAGAGGGACCCATTGCCATATCAAAACTAATGAAATGAATTGTTTTTGAAAAAATGAGCTTGCTGAGCCTAATTATGTTTATTGCATTTGTGTTAGTGCATTGTTTTAGTGAATGGGACCTCGTAGAGAGACGAGGATTAACACGCGAGCTATGGCTCAGAACGAGAATGAAGAGAATGCTGATAATGTAGTGCATTTGTGTTAGTGCATTGTATCAGTCTTCTGCTAGACGTGGTGGTGGAGGGCATGGTGCGCCTGTTCAGGGAGACAGGGCGAGAGCTGATCAGAACACATGCTGGGCGTGTGGGTCGCGTGGCCATTTGAGGCGTGATTGTCCTCGAGCAGCGAGGGAGGTTCAGGCTCCTGTTGTTGTAGCTGGTAATTCGTGCTGGAATTGTGGTTCGGCAGACCACATGAGAAGGGAGTGTCCTTTGTTGGCCGGTGGTGGTCAGGGACGTGCTCCGGAGATGTTGCACCACAGAGAGGTCGTGGGCACGACCGTGGTAACTTCCAGCGTAGAGAGGATGGTGGAAGGAATGTGGCGCATGTGGTGGCTATCCAACCTGAGGGTGGAGGCCAGGCTCGAGTGTATGCGCAGCGAGAGGGGAGGAATGACACGGATGTGATCGCAAGTACCTTCACTTTGCAATCCTTGTCATTACTTTCCTTGATTGATTCTGGATCTACACACTCATACATATTGTGTGAACATGCTCAATTGCTTGGTTTGCCTGTTGAGTCTTTGGATGTTGGTATGCGAGTAACTAGCTCTTTTGGTGAGACCGTTGTGACACGGAGGTTATATAGAAGGTGTCCCTTGGTTGTGCAAAACCATGTTTTTCATGTTGATCTTATGGAATTGCCTTTCTATGGTTTTGATGTAATCCTGGGTATGGATTGGCTTGTTGAGCATCGAGCTGTGGTGGATTTTGAGAACAAGCGAGTTTCGTTGAAGCTTGCGGATGATTATGAGGTGGTGGTGGTTGGTGAGAATGTGAAGTTTCTTGCAAATGTGGTGTCTACATTGGAGGCGAGTCGGATGCTGAGGCAAGGATGTGAAGTTGACCGTGTGTTCTTGAAAGTTTCGCCTTGGAAAAAGGTGATGAGGTTCGGTCGAAAGGGTAAGTTGAGCCCTAGGTACATTGGACCATACGAGGTGATTGAGCGTGTGGGTCTTGTTGCGTACAAGTTGAGGTTACCTCAAGAGTTGGAAAAGATTCATGATGTGTTTCATGTCTCTATGCTTCAGAGGTATAGATCGGATCCTTCGCATGTTATGCCTGTGGAGGAAGTGGAGTTGAATCCAGACTTGACCTATGATGAGGAGCCGGTGGAAATTCTGGACTCGGACAGTAAAGTGCTTCGAGGTAAAACCATTGAGTTGGTAAAGGTGTTGTGGAAGCATCGTGGTGTTGAGGAAGCCACGTGGGAAAGGAAGGATGACATGGAGAAGCAGTTTCCATACCTTTTTCCTCTAGGTAAATTTCGAGGACGAAATTTCTTAAGGGGGGGGGGAGAGTTGTAACACCCCAATTTTGGGCTTGGAAGTTTAGGGTCTGAACTGGACCGGTCTGATTTTCGGTTCGAATATAAAAGGTGGTTTTAGGGAAAGCCTAGTTCGGGATGCATTAAAAATATGGAAAAATATCTAAAAATCCTCTTTTAATATATATAAGAGAGTGGTGAAATCAATTTTACAAAATAAGGTTTGGAAGTGCGACATTTCGAAATAGTGACTAAAATGTAATTTTTGAAAAGTTCAGTGGTGACTGTTTTGTAAGGATTGAAACTTTGAATCTTTAAGGAGCTAATTTACCCAAGGAAGGATTTCTCCAGATTTTTCTTAATTTTAATGACTCATTTAATGTTTAATTAATTAAAAGAAAAGAAGGAAAACCATATTTTAGTTTTCATAACCAACTTTTGTTAAAATTTTCTCATCTCATTTTCTCTCAAAATTCCCTCAGCCAAACACATTTCCACAGCAACATTCCTTTTGATTTTCACACTAAATGATGAGGTTTCAATCATCAATTGATTCCTAATCCTTTCTACATCAAATCCTCTTCATTTGCTATTTGGATTTTCAAGGATTTTGGCTCTAAACAAGGAGAAATCTACATTTAGAGGTAAGGATGTCCTTCTCCTCTAAATACTCAGTTCTTTACTGAAATTCCCAAGTTCTCAATCCTTAAATTGAGTTTTATAAAAGGTTTTAATGTTGTGATCTTGATTTTGGCTTAAAACTCAAGATTTTGATTTAATTTTGAAGAAATTCGTAATGAATGTTTGGGCTCTGTTTTGAGATGTCTTTTTAATGTATTTTGGATGTTTAATGATGTGTAATTGAGGTTTAATGAATGCAATCCCGAGTAGGTTGATTTTCCTAAGTTTTTACTTGTGTGAAAATGGTGGTTTTTGGGGTGATCTTGGTGTTCTATTATTTCTGGAGGTATAAGGACGAGTTTAGATCCTTTTTGGATATTAATTGATGTTTAAAAATGTTTAGAAGTGATGGATCTTGGCTGGGTTATGTTGTGGATGAGTTTGGATGTGATTTCGGTTGTGTTTGGTAGCAGAAATGTTAGATTCGGTGAGAGCAGCGAGTTTAGGTGTAATGGCTGAAGATTTTAATGCATGATGATGCATTAATCCTCTGCTTTGATGTGTTTAAAATAGGGGAGACATCACCGGATCCTTGTGGTGTTGATCCGGAGGCTTGATCGGCGTTTCGGTAAGCTTGTGAAACGGAATCGGTGAGTGAAGTTTGGTTTTCAGCTTTGAAACCAATGTTTGAAGGTTTTTGGAGCTTAGTTTAAGTCTAAGCAACTTAACTAAGCTCAAGAGTAAGTTTTCGGAGAAACTCTCTCTTTGATGAACCATGAGATGGTTGGATGCAATGTGTTTAATTTGCATGTTTAAATTCTATTTTGAAAGCATGTTTTAGCATGATTAATGCTGGTTTTGAAAGCCATGTGTTGAAGGATGCTCAAGGTAAGAGATCCTTGGTTCGACATTGATAAATGTGGTTTTGATGCATAGTGATGCATGATTGTTAATGGCTTTTATTAATGCTTTAAAACAGTGGATTGTTGATGATAATTGATGTATATTGGCAAGTGATGTGTTGGTTTTAAAGTACTGGAATTGGATATAGTTAGCCGGCTATAGGATTGGGTGCACCGTGAATAAAGTCGCCTTGGATGTTGAGGGGTTGTAATTGTATCGTAAACTCCATCGAAGTACACTAACGAGATGTTTAAGATCACAATGGTGGTTAAAAGTCCATGTGTGGATCTTGTGTTGTGTGTCCCGTGTTCTCGTTAGTGATGTTATACAACTACCAATGAGTGATGTGGAGGGGTTGTGATTGTACCGTTAAACTCCATCACGGGTGTTGAGGGGTTGTGATTGTACTGATAAACTCCACCTTGTATGTTTGGTAGTGTGTATGAAGCTTATGGGACAACGCTTGTAATCCGCGTATCCGATTGTGTTTTATGTTGAAAATGGTTATGGATTATCACTTGGAAGCCAATATGACATGTTGATGTTAATGAAGCATGAGATGCTTGTTGTATATGCATTGTTGCATGAGAAATGATATTTGTGAATGAAAAGGCCTTTTGAAAGGTATTTTATAAAGTGCATTATTGTGTTGTTTCTTTAGAGCACGCCTCACTAAGCAATTGTGCTTACGCTCTCTTTCTTGAACCAATAATGCAGAGAATTGAAGTGCTTTAAGGGCAGCAAGGAGGCTAAGAATCCAAGGGAAGGCTAAGCTCATGTATGGTGACTATTTTTACAACATTATTAGCTTTTGGTATTTGGCAATGGGAACCTAGGTTGTGTTTTTGGGAGATGTTTTGGACTCCCTAAGTTTGGCATGATGCCTATGATGTTTTGAACTTGTAAATGGCCATTATGGTGATTGCTTTGATGTTGTGATGTTTGGTTGGTTTGAATATTAGGATGCATGCCTATAGACTTGTGGTTTTTCCTAATTGATGCCATGAATGAGTTTTGATGACGGAAATATGTACCTAATATGTATGTTGACTTGTTGGCATGATTAGGAGGTCTTAGGGATGTGTTTGAGTGGTTAATTGTATGATAAACCAGCAAAATCTGCACTTTCTGGGCAGTCCGTATCGGAACGGGCACTACCGTTTCGAAACGGGGGCCTGTAATGGCCTTTGTGTATTGAAACGGGTAGAGGGCGTACCGAAACGGATTTTCCACTGTCAAGCCCTGTTTCGAAACAGGTCTCAAAACGAACCCGCGTTTCGGAACGGTCAACCCCCGTTCCGAAACAGGTGACCGTTGGGCACTGATTTGAATGGTTTAAGGTTTGCAAGCTTTACGTTTTAGCCCTGAATTTTGTATATGCAATTGCTTGAGTTTTTGATGTCCGTTTGAGGTGAAATTTTACCGAGAAGCATGTAATATGACTAATTTCATAATGGTAACTTAAAAATCAGTTAAGTCCTCTTAATTTACAGAATTTACATTTTGGTCCCTAATAGTTGTAGATTATGCAATTGAGTCCCTTATTGCTTTCCGATTGCTGTGCTTTTCAAGTATGCTTTCCTCAAGGCTACACTTAGGTTTAAAATGCATTTACACAAGATTAAAAAGAAAAAAAAGGTCGTTAATCAAGGTTGACTTTCGGGTTGACTTTGGTTTTCCCCGTGTAATCTTCGTAGTTCGGGTCAACCGTCTAGGCCGGGCTAAGGGGGTTACAACAACATAATGATAAAGAATTTTTCTTAGAGCTTAATTGTTCATTTTCT
This sequence comes from Hibiscus trionum, assembly GCA_030270665.1. Taxonomy (NCBI): domain Eukaryota; kingdom Viridiplantae; phylum Streptophyta; class Magnoliopsida; order Malvales; family Malvaceae; genus Hibiscus; species Hibiscus trionum. The sequence goes on along the minus strand of BSYR01000027.1, from coordinate 45,488,460 downwards.
TGTATAAACAACACTAGTGAGCTAAACATTGTTATATTTGCTTAAGTGTTTAGGTTTTAGGTGAGAGCTTTATAGTGCAAACAATTACCTATTAGAGGGATTTCAAGTTTGCTTAGAATTTCTCTTGTGTGAGAGTGCTTGATCAAGCTTTGGGTAGAAAGCTTGATCGTTGTAACGGTTTCCTTTTAAGTTGAGAAAAGGGGGCAGAATTCAAAGAGTGAATTTGTTGAAATCCTTAGTGGGAAGCTAAGGTAGTGGATGCAGGTGCTTGTTAGAAGGCTGAACCACTATAAATCCTTGTGTCTTTTGTCTATATTTCACTTCCCACAAATTCACCAAAATATCCAACTTCTCCACCACTTGGCAAGCAAGAACAGTGTTGCGTTCGTGCAGTGACTATAAATTATACGCAAATGGTGCATGTATACACGTCGAACGAGTAATAAAGTGACAAGTGAGTATCGTCTCCACAAGGATTGGAGGTGAACACAGTTTTGTTTCCAAATTGCTATAGTAACCAAATTGTAATGTGAGTATGCTGAGGCAGAATGAAGGATGGGAAAATACTGTAACAAAACAAGCAAACATAGAAGAGATAATCAAATGAAAAATAGGTCCTTTCTCGGATACGAAGCTCTCTATGGAATGTCTGGCTAGGTCCTGAAGGATAATCCTCTAAAACCTCTCAATTCTTCTAACGAATCCTAGTTCACTCACTATGCTCGGCGGGATTTACTTACGCAGCTTCTAAACTATCTCTAGCAAGAAGGCTGGGAGACTAAAATGCTACAACAATACCTCTCGGCTTAACTCCAACATCTTACTCTCCTAATCTCTATCACTCTTAGCCGTTTAAACCAATTACTTATCTCTAAGGCAGGTTGGAGTCCTTCCCCTTGGTGGTCACTCCATTGTTTATGAAGATCTAAGGCTAGCTCTTTCGATCACTCCCCCTAACTAATGCTAAAGCAATGACCCTCTCTCGAAGGTTGTCACACACCACTCTAACTGTCACTATTTGCTAAGGTTAACTCTCTTAATCACTACTCCCATCTGCACCTAGGGAACGACCAACTTTCGAAGGCATCATAAGGAATGGCCTAACTTTTGAGGCACTAACATCCCTAATCTCTTACAACCCTGGATGTTCCTAAAGAAAGGCCAACTCTCGAAGGCGCTTAAGGTAGGGCCAAACTTTGGAAGCACTTACAACCCAAAGCTCTTACAACTTCAAGGAAATTAAGCATAACATAAACAAAGCAAAGCTCAAGAGAGAACAGTAAACATCAACATGAGATAAAGAAAATAAAAAGAGTATCATCCAGAAAAACCCAAGCCATCTAAGACAGTTCATGGCTGGGCAATATTCAAATGTATCATTCTCATATAACTCTCCAAATAGATAAATGCTATAGCAATAAGGAAAGATAAACTCCCAGTTCGCCGGTGGACTGCCATGACCGCCTTAGACTCACCGCCTTGGAAGAGGACGGTGAGGCCATGCCTCGAGCTTCCCGATGAAGGACACCAAGTCTGGTCAACGATGAAGTGCTCCTCCCCTCTGTTGTGCTACGTCTGCACCGTTCTTCACCTTAGCCTTCTCTCTACTCCCCTTTTTATTGAGGAGGTGAAGTCTTTATATAGTGGGGGGGGTTGGTCTTCTAGGGTTTTGGAGCCTTGGTATCTCGTTGAGGATCCCAAGGAATATGCTTTGACAAGCTCTGTTGGCCAGGGGACAAAAAGGACGGTCTGCAGATGGAGTGCGGCCGCTGCATAAAGCTGCCTGACAGTGTCAGGCGTCCGTTCCTGCACTTCACGTGCTTGTACTTTCATGCGCCAGCTAGCGTTCTTTCTCCTCCTTTGCTATAGCATTTTGTTCCTTGTTTCTTCCCTTGCATTCTGTTCTGTTATCTTGCACACAAACATCCAAAAACCACCTTTCCCACAACACCAACTCCATACGAGCAATCAATTGAAAAGCACCCATAATATACTAAAAAATGCAGCCTACATGCAATGTAATGCACCTGAAAACAAGCAATTGCTATAGCGAAGAGGCATAAATATAGAGGTAATAGCGTAGCTATCATACCCCAAACTTAAGCTATTGCTTGTCCTCAAGCAATGAGTAAAAATAAACAAAAGGGATGCTATGACAAAGATTTAGCAAGGAGTTAATATTACAGCAGTGTTTCATCTTTAAGAAAAAAGGCATTCAATATCAACAACATTTAATTGAGACTGGCCAGAATTTCTCTTAAGAACAAGCTGCTAGTGAGTGTGTGCACAAGATTACTTTCGAGCTATGCATGATATGTGAAGAAAATTTTTCAAGGAAGCTCAATGATAATGCCTTAGCAATGAAATTTTTTAAGTATTACAGAGTCCTACAAAAATGAAAGAGGTACTGTTATGAAGGGTGTCAGCTCATCACACCTACTGTCCTTAATTCTAGATGAGCAGGGAGCATACCTCTCACCCCCGAGCCAGTAGGTAGAGTCATCCCGTGAAAACTTTCATTCACTCATGTGCTTTTCATAGCCACTTTCTCTTTTTATTTTTATTTTTTTGAAAAGTAAACCTGAAGACTGCACAGCGGAGTGTCCTTCTACAGTTATGCTATAGCATTTATTCAATGTTTGGTTTTTAGGCACAAGGGGGGGTTTCTTTTTTCTTTTAAGCTCATTTTTCATTCTTTCACGCAAGGCATTACTAAAGTCCTTCCTAAAAAGTTTTTCTAAACCTATCAAGCAGAGAAAGAAAGCAATATGTGTCTAAAATTATTTTCTATAGCAAACTCACTCCTAAGATAGTTCCTTAAGTCTCATGCAATCGTAAAATTTTTAAAATTTTCAGTTCAGGCCTTCCAAATGATCATCACTAAGCATCATCAACACATTTGCATATTTCTTCCTAGCTAAACAGAATGCCATAGCAAAAATTTTGTTCCACTCTTACAATGCAAATGCTATGGTCCTAACTAAGTGAAGGCAAAACACCCCCAAACTTGGAGATGCGTCGTCCTCAATGCATGAAAAAAAATGTTATGAAAAATGCTGATGTAAAAATAAACTAAAAAGAAAGAAAAATAATAAAAACGTACCTCATGGGTGCTGAGGTCAATTTTCACTGGTGTCATCTGTGAAGTGGTCGTCGTGCGCCATTGGAACTGTTGAGGTTGCACTGTCATCAGATAGGGCAGGGACCGGATCAGTTGGTTTGAAAGTGCGTCATGCTGTGCGTTTGTAACGTTTTGGTTTGTATGCTGTAGCATCCTCAGATGGGGGCACAGTGGGATTGGTTCCAGTTGTGGGGGCAGCCTCATCCATAGGCTGATCATCGTCACTCAAAGTGGTGGCTGGTTCCCTTTGTGATTCAGGTGGCTGCGATGATGCTGTAGCAGGTTTTGTGCTACGTGTTCTCTCCTTAGTGGGTGTGGAAGCATGATCGATTTGATGTGACTTTTGAGCAGATGGGTCTCTAGTAGTTGGCTCTGGGGCAGGCGTTGGGTTGACTTTCTTCTGAGCTGTCAATTTTCTCTTCTAGGCTGGTAAGGGCGTACTTGCTGTGGCATTCTGGTCTTGTGGTTCAGGAGTGACGAGGAGCTTCTTTGGAAATGGGGGAAACGGGATCGCAATTCCCGGTAAGACCTCGGAGAAGCACTGGGAGATAGCCACATCCCTTTGGTTGGCGTATTTAAAATAGGTGCTTAGCTGCACGCTCAAACTGTGAAGCTCCGTGGTCAGGTGGGTTGCTTTAGCAACCAATGCTGCAGTCCTTGCTGCAGCAAAGCTCTTGGCTCCTCCCTCCAGGGTCTCGTTTGGAGCATCCTCATCAAAGCCTTTCAACCGAGGAATCTGGGTAGGTGTCAACCCCTTTTTACCCTCCATGCGCTCATCCTTAGCTGGGTTTTCAAGCACTTCCTTCCGTCGGCAGAGGGCGGTTATCAGATTTAGGAAAATCAAAGGGCTTTTGCTCCTCTTAAGGCATGCATAGACTTCATCCACCACCAACTTCCCTACATCGATTTGTCGACCATTAATTATGGAATGAATAATCAACAGCCGAGATAGATGCACCGTGGTTGTATGTAACGTGGGCATCAGTCTCGTTCAGAGCTGATGATTCCATAATTTTGCTTCAGGCTTTAGCCTTCCCCTCTCCACTGTCATGGTGTTCTGGTTGAGTTCTGTTCCTTGAAAACACAATTCATTTGCAATTTCTTCTTGCGCCTTCTCGTCTAGCCCAGCAATGAAACTGCCATGCTCATCCACTACGTTTTTCAGGCCGTATAATTTATTCACTGCTGCAGCAGTGAATTTCACTTGTTCTCCTCTAACATGGACACTTGACTGTGTTGGGCTAGTCAAGTGCGCATAAAACTCCTTCACTAAAGGAACACATATTCCTTAAGGGTGTTCGACTAGCTTTCTCCAGTTGTGCTTGGCTATGGCATTAAGCAGGGCTGACTCGAAGTTCTCCTCATTTTCCCAGGGAATCGGAGTCCTTGCTCTGGAAGTAGCTTTCTATCTTTTAAACTTAGCCATCTTTCATGGGCTGCTTCATCATAGAAGAGTTTGATCTTGACGGATGGTGGGTTCTAAGAACTGGAGGCAACACCAGAGACATTTTTGCAGCGGACCATTGTTGGAGGCTTGGAGGTAGGTTTGTTGGTTTTTCTAAGGAAACAAATTTTTGTGTTGGTAGGAAAGTAGAGAGAAAAGTTGAATGGGTTGATGTTGAGTGAAGAAGATGACGCGTGAGGATGGTTGGAGAGGAGAGTGGGGGGGGAACGTGTGGGAAGTTTCCTTGGGAAACGGCTAACCTCTGACTCTTCTTAATGAGGAGAGAAGGTTGAGGGTGATGGGAGCCGACTTTTGTCAGGAGAGAGAAAAGGGTTCTTAAATGTTTGAAGAAAAAGTGGGAGAGAGAACTAGGTTATATATGGCTAGGGTTTATTCTCTCTAGTCGTTCCCCTTTTTTATAATGCCTTTTTCTATTCCCCTCCTTATCCTATGTCGCTTCAACTCCCAAGTCAAGACAAATTTTGTTCCCTACAAACTCTAATCTCCCTTATCAACCAATAGAATAAATCCCTTTTTGATGTACCACCTGCACGACTGATCAATACTACAGTGGACATGTACTATGATACAGAATTTACAAAATAATAAATTAAAAGAAAGGGCAAACAAAAGATAAAAACACACAAAAACAAACTAACGACTGTTTATTGAAAATGCTAAAGCAAAAAGGAAAAGTTAGGATGCATATTATCATGGGCCAGGAAGGCTGAGGTGAGACATAGCTAGCCCCACTTCGTTTGAGTGATTATCAGCATCTGGGTTCCCTTCCCCGGTCAGGTCCTTAAATTCTCTCTCTTGAACTGGTCCAACAAAGTCTCTCTTCTGAATGTTGATGCTACAATAAAGTTCTTGTAGCTCATCCCATGCTATAGTATTGCAATGCCTATCTTCCATTGGCCTCTTATGAAGGGTGTTATGTATGTTGAAGGTAACTGTTTCTTTACCCATTCTCAGTGTGACTTCACCCTTCTCATAGCCAATCAAGTCTCGTCCTATAGCTAGAAATGGCCTTCCTAGAATAATAGGAGCATCACTGTCTTCTTCACAATCCAGGATTAAGAAATCAGCCAGGAAAGCCAAATGATCAACTTTTACTATGACATTATCAATTATTCCTTCTGGGCAGACTTCAGAGTGATCAGCGAGCTGCAGCGCATCCTCAGTAGTCTTGACATCCCTTAACCCTTGTTTCTGAAGTATGGATTTAGGCATCAGGTTCACACTCGATCCCAAATCACACAACGCTTTTCCAACAAACTTATCATTGATAGAGCAGGGATAATGAAGCTTCCTGGGTCTTTTCTTTTTGGTGGGTGTTTTCTCCAAATATAGTAGCAATCATTTGCTATAACAACCCTCTCATGCTTTTCCACCTTTCTCTTCTTTGCAACTATACTCCTTCCAAATTGAAGATCGTCTTTCTTTTTGAGTTTTTGAGAGAATCATGAAGATAGTTTGGCCGGAGTTGCTGTAGCTTGTTCCTGTAATGAGCCGGGTTGGACTTTGCCCTTCTCTCCACCCCCAAACTTATCACCTTGGTTAATATCCGTGCTACTCCATAGTGCGAGTGCACTGCACTGCTCCTTGCTATAGTGCTTAGTGGCTTCAGTGTCACTAGGAAGACTTCCTTGTTGTCGCATATGCATGGTTTGAACGATATAACCCACTTGAGTTTCTAAAGCTTGTAAGTACGCACTATGATTTTGTAGAAGGACTTCCTGATTTCTGATGTGTGCTACTTGATCCTGTAGCATAACTTTACTGGTCCCCATGAAGTCCTTTGTCATAGCCATGAATTCTTTAAAAGTAGACCCCATTGAAGGTGTTGCTCCCTTGTGACCTTTCCATGTCATATTCTGGCTGAAGTGGTGTGCCTCTTGCGGATTTTGCTGTGGCATTTGTTTGGCTGAATTGTTGCTGTGCCCCTGACTACCCCAACTCAGGTTTGGGTGTTGACTCCAACCTGGATTGTAGTTGCTATGGTTATAGTTCCTCACATAGTTGGCAGATTCTGGATTATCAGGGAAATTATTAAGTTGATGATTGCCATCGCATCTTAGGCATGAACTTACTACCTTGACTTCCATTACTTCGTTGGAACACTGGAGATTCTTTAGCAAATCTATGATGTTGGCCAACTGCTTCAGTATTGAGTTGTCAACTTCACTCTACTTGGAAACTTGTCTTCTCCTCCCCGTTCCAAGCCTTGTTGATGAGAACCGATAATCGTTGTTGGCTACCTTGTCGAGGATGTCAAATGCTTCATCCGATGACTTGTCCAACAGTGTCCCATTTGCTGCAGCGTCGATCAACATCCTTGTGGGCGCATTGACACCATTATAGAACATAACCACCTGGGTCCATTCATGATACCCATGGTTAGAGCATTTCCTCAACAATCCTTTAAATCGGTCCCAACACTCATACATAGATTTTTCATCAGACTGACGAAAGGAAGCGATATCATTCCTCAACTGGGTGTTCATCACTGGCGGACTATGCCATAGCAAAAAGTTCTTGCATAAATCAGTCCAACTTCGAATTGATCTGGCCGATACTTCATTTAGCCATGCTCTAGCACGATCTCTGAGTGAATACGGAAACAACTTTAATTTCAACACATCCTCATGCATACCTTGCTGCTTGAAAGAATCACAAATACTCAAGAAAGCACAGATATGCTGTCTAGCATCTTCATGAGGCAAGCCACCATACTGTCCAATGTTGCACAACATGTTGAACATGACGGGTTTAAGTTCGAAATGGACTGCTTGAATTTTTGGTGCTACTATTCCTGGATGAAGATCATCCATACTAGGAGTTAGATGATCCACGATGGTTCGTGGTCGAGCTACTACTCCCTGACCATTTTCCACAGCATCTGCATTAACAAGAGCTGGTTCCATCACTCTAGCTTCTCCTGGTCTTAAACTAGAAAAGTACCTGAAAAGAAAAGTAAAACAACAAAACAAGTGAATATTTACAACGTGGAAATAGAAAGAAAAATGAAAATAAAAACTGTGGACAACCAATTGCCAATCCCCAGCTACGACGCAAAAAACTTGTTGCGTTCGTGCAGTGACTATAAATTATACACAAATGGTGCAAGTATACATGTCGAACGAGTAATAAAGTGACGAGTGAGTATCGTCTCTACAGGGATTGGAGGTTAACACAGTTCTGTTTCCAAATTGCTATAGTAACCAAATTGTAATGTGAGTATGCTGAGGCAGAATGAAGGATGGGAAAATACTGTAACAAAACAAGCAAACAGAGAATAGATAATCAAATGACAGATAAGTCCTCTCTTGGATACGAAGCTCTCTATGGAATGGCTGGCTAGGTCTTGAAGGATAATCCTCTAAAACCTCTTAATTCTGCTAATGAATCCTAGTTCTCTCACTATGCTTAGCGGTATTTACTTAGGCAGCTTCTAAACTATCTCTAGCAAGAAGGCTGGGAGACTAAAATGCTACAGCAATACCTCTCAGCTTAACTCCAACATCTTACCCTCCTATCCGTTTAAACCTATCACTTATCTCTAAGGCAGGTTGGAGTCCTTCCCCTTGGTGGTCACTCCATTGTTTATGAAGATCTAAGGCTAGCTCTTTCGATCACTCCCCTAACTAATGCTAAAGCAACGACCCTCTCTCGAAGGTTGTCACACACCACTCTAACTGTCACTATTGGCTAAGGCTTACTCTCTTAATCACTACCCCCATCTACACCTAAGGAACGACCAACTTTCGAAGGCATCATAAGGAATGGCCTAACTTTCGAGGCACTAACATCCCTAATCTCTTACAACCCTGGGCTGTTCCTAAAGAAAGGCCAACTCTCGAAGGCGCTTAAGGTAGGGCCGAACTTTCGAAGCACTTACAACCCTAAGCTCTTACAACTTCAAGGAAATTAAGCATAACATAAACAAAGCAAAGCTCAAGAGAGAATAGTAAACATCAACATGAGATTAAGAAAATAAAAAAGTATCATCCAGCAAAACCCAAGCCATCTAAGACAGTTCATGGCTGGGCAATATTCAAACGTATCATTCTCATATAACCCTCCAAATAGATAAATGCTATAGCAATAAGGAAAGATAAACCCCCAGTTTGCCAGTGGACTGCCATGATCGCCTTAGGCTCACCGCCTCGGAAGAGGACGGTGAGGCCATGCCTCGAGCTTCCCGATGAAGGACACCAAGTCTGGTCAATGATGAAGTGCTCCTCCCCTCCGTTGTGCTACTTCTGCACCATTTCTTCACCTTAGCCTTCTCTCTCCTCCCCTTTGTTATTGAGGAGGTGAAGTCTTTATATAGTTCGGGGGTTGGTCTTCTAGGGTTTTGGAGCCTTGGTATCTCGTTGAGGATCCCAAGGAATATGCTCCGACAAGCTCTATTGGCCAGGGGAAAAATGACGGTCTGCAGATGGAGTGTGGCCGCTGCATAAAGCTGACTGACAGTGTCAGACGTCCTTTCATGCACTTCACGTGCTTGTACTTTCATGCGCCAGCTAGCCTTCTTTCTCCTCATTTGCTATAGAATTTTGTTCCTTGCTTCTTCCCTTGTATTCTATTCTGTTATCCTGCACACAAACAGCCAAAAACCACCTTTCTCGCAGCACCAACTCCACACGAGCAATCAATTGAAAAGCACCCATAATATGCTAAAAAATGCAGCCTACATGCAATGTAATGCACCTGAAAATAAGCAATTGCTATAGCAAAGAGGCATAAATATAGAGGTAATAGCGTAGCTATATCGAGCACGAAAATCCCAATAATTGATATCAGAGATTTGCTCAGTTGAAGAGGACTAATACCCTATTGAGGCGATCAGTCGAGCTCGATCAACATTTCAAAAAACCGGCTCAATGGCTCAATCCATCGACAAGCCACCTTTCTTCGACAGGACAAATTATGCATATTGGAAGATGAGGATGATGTTCTTTGTCAAATCCAAAGACTACAAGCTTTGGGATATCATTGAAGATGGCCCGTTCGTACCAAAAGGAAGCAAGGCGGAGTGGAGTGTCGACGATCGTAAGAAGATGGAGCTAAATTGCAAGGCTTTGCACTTCATCTTTTGTGCACTTAGCCTCAACATATACGAGAAGATGTCTTCTTGCAAGAATGCCAAGAAAGTTTGGGACCAGCTCGAAGTTACATACGAAGGGAAAAACGAAGTAAAAGAGACCAAGATCGGCCTCCTCAACCTAGAGTATGAAAACATCAAGATGGATCCAAAAGAGGACATTGAGAAGATGTTCCATCGATTCTCCACCATCACCAATGGACTCAAAGGCTATGGAGAAGCCATCCCGGAAGAAAAGCTTGCTTGTAAGCTTATATATTCTCTTTCCTAGTCATGGGACTCAAAGAAGACTGCCATCATCGAAGCCAAAAATTTAAAGACCTTGAAGCTTGATGAACTAATGGGGTCACTTCTCACTCATCAAATCATGAAGAAAGACAAAGAAGAGGAGAAGAAGAAGGAAGAGATAAGAAAGATGGGGAAGAAGAAGTTCATGGAGCTAGGCATCAATGCGAGTGTCTTTGCTCTCAAATCCTCCCCATGTCATCATGTAGAACTAAGTGAGGAGGAATGCGAAGATGAAGAGATGGCCTATCTCTTCAAGAAATTCACCCAATTCATGAAAAGCGAGATGGACAAATCCAAGCATGAATCGAAGAAGAAGATGAAGGATTCCCACAAGTCCAACAAAAAGGGATCATCTGCAAAGAAAACATATGTGGCGACATGGAGTGATGAAGACTCCATCGATGATGAGGTAGCCCACCTATGCTTCATGGCCCTCAATGAGGGAGAGGTAACTTCTAACTTATCTATTTCAAATTCATACATATTTGATGAGTTACAAGATGCATATGATGATTTGTTTTTGTAATTTAAGGCATCATTTTCAAAGAACAAAAAGTTAGTTTCAAAATTGAAAAAGGAAAATGATTTGCTTTCCAAAACAAATTTAGAGTTTGAAGCAAAACTTAAAGATTTTGAACTTAAAGTTTTAGATTTACAAAATTTGCTTCAAACGATGGAAAAAGATCATCAAAAGGAAGTAGATGATCTTAAGAAGGAAAAAGATTTGATTTTCAATGAACTTCAAAAGAAAAACAAATTTGGAAAATCAAACTTTTATGTTAGACAATCTAGTGCCCCTAGATTTATAAATAGAAAATGTTTTAGAAGTTTTTGGGTCCCAAAAGGACTAACCACTTCAACTAAAAAGGATGAAACTGAAAAATGGATTCCTAAGGGGACTAAATTTTGTGCTACTAATGTCTATGGATCCAAAGCAATTTGGATACCGAAAATTACTTGATTGTCTTGTTTAGGTGTGATGGAGAATGATCAACAAGTCAAATATTGAGGGGGAGCTCCATACACACAAGAAAGAACACTTGAGGAAGGAAGGCTTCACATCTTCCCTTGGAGTTCAAGTGTGGTAAAATCTAGTTGTTTTAGTTGTTTAATTTGATTTATTTGTTTAATTTCCACTAGATTATCATATATGTTGGACTAACATTGTTTAATGCTTTGAGTAAGGGGGAGCCAATTCTAAAACCAAAAGTTTTTAATTGTGTCAAAATTTTTAAACCTCATAAGTTATTTTGAGCCTAATGTCTCTTTTAAATTCTTTTTGATATAACAAAAAAGGGGAGAAATGGTTTGAAAAATTGATTTTTCAAGTTTTTTAAGAGAATAAGGGGGAGCTTTAATGTCATTCAAATTTTACATCTCTTATTTAATTTTTTAAAATGCTAAGGGGGAGAATCCCAAACAATTTTTCAAGTTGGTTTTATCATATAAAAAAGGGGGAGTGTTTTGATATAATATTTGAAAAATGTTTTGGACTAAATTGAAAAGAATTGAAAATGTATTTTAATAAAAAACAACTTGAAAATATGTTTAAGGGTTTTACATGGCTTTGTAATGATTTAAAGTGTATTTAAAGTAGTCAAAATCGTGCTTTTCAAATACCCGTACCGATACGGTCTGGTACTGTACCGATACGCCATAGGGTTTCAACTATAGTAATTTTCCAGTAGCCAAAACTCGTACCAATACGCCTTGCCGTATCGATATGGTATGCCTTAAAATACCCAACGGCTAGTTTGTGTACCGATATGGTTGTATCACGTACTGATACGCCTAACTACCCCCAACGGTCAATTTCCCGATGACCTTTTAAATTGTAGGACCGCATCGTTACTCTTACTAGGCGTATCGATATGCACCAGCTAAAGTGTTCAATGGCTACTTCCTTTTCGGGATCATATCGATACGGTTTAAGGAGTATCGATACGCCAAGCTGTAAAACTACATTTATGGTGGGAAATAAAGGCTCCAACGGCTCTAACTCAACTCCAACGGTCCTCAATGGCTACAAACTCAATTAGAAGTATAAAATGGACCTCCAAGCATCAAGAGATGGTTAATGCTTCAATTGTCAACAACATAATGATAAAGAATTTTTCTTAGAGCTTAATTGTTTAAAATTTGTATAGACAACACTAGTGAGCTAAACATTGTTATATTTGCTTAAGTGTTTAGGTTTTGGGTGAGAGATTTATAGTGCAAACAATTACCTATTAGAAGGATTTCAAGTTTGGTTAGAATTTCTCTTGTGAGAGAGTGCTTGATCAAGCTTAGGGTAGAAAGCTTTATCGTTGTAACGGTTTCCTCCTAAGCCGAGAAAAGGGGCGAATTTCAAAGAGTGAATTTGTTGAAATCCTTAGTGGGAAGCTAAGGTAGTGGATGTAGGTGCTTGTTAGAAGGCCAAACCACTATAAATCCTTGTGTCTTTTGTCTATAATTCACTTCCCACAAATTCACCCAAATATCCAACTTCTCCACTACTTGGCAAGCAAGAACAGTTGAAGGAAATCGAGCACGAAAATCCCAACAGATCTCCCCTATTCATACCACACAACAATAGAGGATTAATGCATCACAATGCATTAAAATCACCAGCATCTTAAACTATCTCATTGCTCTGCACAAAACACCCAAAACGTCCATCAGGAACAACCGAAATCGCCTTCGATCACTCTCTAAACTCAGCCCAGCCATAATCTAACACTTTCCTCCGATTTTAATCATCAATCAACATCTAAAAACAACCTAATAACATCCTTATACCTCCAGTGTAACCCCCTCGACCCGACCTAGCTGATAAACCGAACCGAACGGGTCACACGAGGAATATTGAAGTAAATCTGGAAGGTTTACCTCAATAAATGACCCCCTTTTTATCTTGTCTAGATGCAAGTTAGGTTCCTATGCGTTCATCAAGCAGCGGATCAAACAACAACTAAAACGCTCGTCGATTATTATCAAAATTCAGTTTTAGGGACCATTTTGTAAACTTAACAATTTACAAGGGTTTATCCCAAATTCAGTTTACCAACCTTTAATAAAACTAATTACATGCATCTCTGTAAAAAATCAGCTCAAATTAACCGTTAGAACTCATTTAATTGCATACATGACAAACTAGGACCAAAACGCAAAGAAACAAAACTTCAAAATATTCCAATAACTGTCATAACAGCCAGCCATTTCGAAACAATAAGCTCTGTATCGGAACGGGTGTATCAAAACAGATGCACATGTTTCGAAACACAGGCTCGTATCAAAACTACCCCTTGACTCGTTTCAGAACAGGGATTCACAGTAGCAAAACGTATCGAAACAGACCTCCCCGTTTTGATACCCCAAGGCATTTTCAATCCCCCGTTTCAAAACGGACAAGGGTATTCCGAAACACTTGGGCCTGCAAAGTATAATTTTGCTGGTTTAACTCGAGTTAATGTATCCGAAACCAATCCAACATGTATTTAAGAATGCTTGCAACACAAATGCACTTCAACAATCAAGAATACATGGCAATGACATCATCAAAGCATCACTATCAATATCAATGAGATCTAAAGGAATGCTTCCTAAGAAAATCAAGCATCAAAAGGTCAATTCTCAAATCCAAAAATAAAACAACATTTAAAGGCCATTTACATACCAACGTATGCATACCAAACTTGTACCAAACCAGAAAATACCATAACAAACCAACATTCATAGAATTGGACACCCCCATTGCCTTTATTACACTAGTTCAAAACCAAGACATACATTCAATGAAGTCTCTTGGAAATCCTTGGAAAGTTGCTGCCTCAAATCACTTAATTATCTGCATTGATGAGCAGAAGAGAGCATAAGCATACAAGCTTAGTGAGGAATGCTCAAAACCAAAAACACCATCAACGCTTAAAACCATTTATACTCTTTTGAAAACCATCAAGCCCTCTTTGAAAATCCATGCACTTCATCATTAAAATCAGCATGCTAAAAACCATGCAACAAGTATCACATACTTCACAACAATTAAATCATTGCTAAACAAAAATCAAGCCTTCCAAGCATATTCACTAATATGCAAAGCTTAAGGTAAAACATGCATTTTTCATACTATGCATCATCAATATTTCCATAACATTTCAATCCATTATATTGGCTTACAAGTGATTAACAAACATTCTCATTTCTCAAAAAGCATATCGGATACACGAATTACCAAGAGTTGTTCCAAACACTTCATACACTCAACCTACATCTCAAGGCTAACACACGAGAGTGACCCTCCATCGTTGTGACACCCGTGGTGGAGTATTCGGTACAATTACAACCCCTCAACACCACTCACCGGTAGATGTATAGCCCACTAACAAGAGACATGAACATACAAGGTTCGCACCCGAGAGCTACCCTCTATCGTTGCAACCTTAAACATTCCTCAATCATTAGGGTACTTGGATGGAGCTTTCGGTACAATCACAACCCCTTAACATCCAAGGCGACTTGTTTATAGTGCACTTAATCCTCTAGTCGGCTAACTATATCAGATTTCATTTACAAAACACTTTATACAACATCACTTGCCAATATAATCCACATTTCATGCATACCTCACTATTTTTCCAAACCATTCACAATAAGCCATATCTCAAGCATTAAACCATGCTTCAAAAACTATGCATCAACACATGCATACAAGGTTCACTTACCAAGTGCATCCTTAAACCATATGGCATCATCAACCACATTTTGTAAACTCAAACATGCTTTAAAACAGTAGGTAAATGCAATAAAAACAAGTGCATCCAAAGGCTCATAATAGTACAAACCGAGGGAGAAATTCACTTTACTTACTTCCAAACTTAGTAAAGCGTTTCAAGCTCTTACTAAGTTCCCAAAACCTTTTCTAAAAACGTTTCCATGCTTGAAAATCAGTTTCCACTCACCGACTTGCGAAACCACACTTGCCGACGCAACAATCAACCGTCAGAAGCCTTCAAAACCCCTTCGGTCGATTCTGGAACACTATCCTCTATTTTCAACACATTAAAAATAGAGATTCAATGCATCATAATGCATCCAAACACCAGCACTCAAAAGGAAACCCGCTGCCCCGCTCTAAAGTATCAAATTACCCATTCAAAACAACCGAAAACTCAATGGATTGATCTCTAAACTCAGCCCAGCCATCAACCAACACATACAACACATTTTAACCATAAATCAACATCAATAAACAACCTAAAACCATTCTTATACCTCCAGCAACTCATATCTCACATTACACCCCACAAACCCAACCAAAAACACCTTTAAAAACAAAGATCTCAAGGATTTTGGGATTATTATGGTTAAGACTATTTCTGTAACACCCCAATTTTGGGCTTGGAAGTTTAGGGTCTGAACCGGATTGGTCTGATTTTCGGTTCGAATATAAAAGGAGGTTTTAGGGAAAGCCTAGTTCGGGATGCTTTAAAAATATGGAAAAATATCTAAAAAAATCCTCTTTTAATATATATAAGAGAGTGGTGAAATCAATTTTACAAAATAAGGTTTGGAAATACTACATTTCGGTGTAGTGATTAAAATGCGATTTTTGAAAAGTTTAGTGGTGACTGTTTTGTAAGGATTGAAACTTTGAATCTTTAAGGAGCTAATATACCCAAAAATGATTTCTCCAGATTTTTCCTTAATTTGAGTGAATTAATTAATGTTTTAATTAATTAAATGAAAGGAAAACTACTTTTTGGAATTTCATAACTACCTTTTCCTAAATTTTTCTCATTCCTTTTTCTCTCAAAATTCCATCATCCAAACACTATTTCTCCAGCAACTTTTGCATTGATCTTCACTTCAATTGATGAGATTTCTATCATCAATTAATTCCTAATCAATCTTGCATCAAATCCTTTTGATTTCCTCATTGAATTTTCAAGGAAATTGGCTCAAATCAAGGAGAAATCACCATTTAGAGGTAAGATTGTTCTTCTCCTCTAAATACTCAGTTCTTTACTGAAATTCCCAAGTTGTCAATCCTTAATTTAAGTTTTATAAATGGTTTTAATGTCAGAAACTTGATTTTGGCTTAAAACACTATCTCTAATGATGTGGAAATGAGGTTTTATCAATCCAAACACTATTTCTAATGATGTGGAAATGAGGTTTTATCAACGCAATCTCAAATAGGTTGAATTTCTTAAGTTTTTGGTTATGAAAATGGTGGTTTTTGAGGTGTTTTTGGTGTTCTGTTATAGCTGGAGGTATAAGGACAAGTTAAGGTGTATTTTGGATGTTTATTGATGTTTAGAAATGGTTAGAAGTGATGGATCCTTGCTGGGTTAAGTTGTGAAAGAGTTTGGAGGTGTTTTCGGTTGTGTTTGGTAGACGAAATGTTGGTTTTGGGTAGATCAGCGAGTTTAGTTGTGTTGGCTGAAGATTTCAATGCATAATGATGCATTAATCCTCTGCTTTGATGTGTTTAAAACAGGGGAGGCATCTTCGGACACTATTAGAGTTGATCCGGAGGCTTGATTGGCATTTCGGCAAGCGTGCGAAACGTAATCGGTGAGTGGAGTTGGATTTCCAGCTTTGAAACAATTATTTGAAGGTTATGGGAGCTTAGAGTAAGTCTAATCATCTTAGCTAAGCTCAAGAGTAAGTTTTCAGAAAAACTCCCTCGAATGTGCCATGAAGTGGTTTGATGCATTGGTTATAAATTGCATGTTTAAATTCTATTTTGAAAGCATATTTTAGCATGGTTAATGCTGGTTTTGAAAGCCATGTGTTGAAGGATGCTCAAGGTAAGAGATCCTTGTTTTGGTATGATGTCAAATTGGTAATGATGCATGGTGATGCATGGTGTTTAATGGCTTTGTTTAATGCTTTAAAACAGTGAATTGATGATGGTATTTAATGTATATTGGCAAGTGATGAATTGGTTTTAAAGTACTTGAATCAGATATAGTTAGCCGGCTATAGGATTGGGTGCACCGTGAATAAAGTCGTCTTGGATGTTGAGGGGTTGTGATTGTACCGTAAACTCCATCCAAGTATCCTAACGAGAGAGGTAAGATCACAACGGTGGTTAAAAGTCCGTGTGTGGACCTTGTGTTATGTGTCCCGTACTCTCGTTAGTAGATTATACAACTACCGATGAGTGATGTGGAGGGGTTGTGATTGTACCGTTAAACTCCATCACGGGTGTTGAAGGGTTGTGATTGTACCAATAAACTCCACCTTATGTTGTTCGGTAGTGTGTATGAAGCGTGTGGGACAACGCTTGTAATCCGCGTATCCGATTGTGTTTTGTGTTGTAAATGGTTATGAATTATCACTTGAAAGCCAATATGTTGAGTTCAATGTAATGAAGCATGAGATGCTTGTAAAGTATGCAAGTTTGCATGAAAAGTGTAACACCCCAATTTTGGGCTTGGAAGTTTAGGGTCTGAACCGGACCGGTCTGATTTTCGGTTCGAATATAAAAGGTGGTTTTAGGGAAAGCCTAGTTCGGGATGCTTTAAAAATATGGAAAAATATCTAAAAATCCTCTTTTAATATATGTAAGAGAGTGGTGAAATCAATTTTACAAAATAAGGTTTGGAAGTGTGACATTTCGAAATGGTGACTAAAATGTAATTTTTGAAAAGTTCAGTGGTGACTGTTTTGTAAGGATTGAAACTTTGAATCTTTAAGGAGCTAATTTAACCAAGGAAGGATTTCTCCAGATTTTTCTTAATTTTAATGATTCATTTAATGTTTAATTAATTAAAGGAAAAGAGGGAAACCATATTTTAGCTTTTCATAACTAACTTTCTTAAAAACTTTCTCATCTCATTTTCTCTCAAAATTCCCTCAGCCAAACACATTTCTACAGCAACATTTCTTTTGATTTTTACACTAAATGATGAGGTTCCAATCATCAATTGATTCCTAATCCTTTCTACATCAAAACCTCTTGATTTGCTTATTGAATTTTCAAGGATTTTGGCTCTAATCAAGGAGAAATCTACATTTAGAGGTAAGGATGTCCTTCTCCTCTAAATACTCAGTTTTTTACTAAAATTCTCAAGTTCTCAATCCTTAAATTAAGTTTTATAAAAGGTTTTAATGTTGTGATCTTGATTTTGGCTTAAAACTCAAGATTTGGATTAAATCTTGAAGAATTTCGTGGTGATTGTTTGGGCTCTGTTTTGAGATGGCTTTTTAATGTATTTTGGATATTTAATGATGTGTAATTGGGGTTTAATCAATGCAATCCCGAATAGGGTGAATTTCCTAAGTTTTTGCTTATGAAAATGGTGGTTTTTGGGGTGATCTTGGTGTTCTGTTATAGCTGGAGGTATAAGGACGAGTTTAGGTTCTTTTTGGATGTTAATTGATGTTTAAGAATGTTTAGAAGTGATGGATCTTGGCTGGGTAATGTTGTGGAAGAGTTTGGAAGTGATTTCGGTTGTGTTTGGTAGCCGAAATGTTAGATTTGGTGAGAGCAGCGAGTTTAGGTGTAATGGCTGAAGATTTTAATGCATGATGATGCATTAATCCTCTGCTTTGATATGTTTAAAACAGGGGAGACATCTTCGGATCCTTGTGGTGTTGATCCGGAGGCTTGAACGACGTTTCGGCAAGCTTGCGAAACGGAATTGGTGAGTGAAGTTGGGATTTCCAGCTTTGTAATGAATGTTTGAAGGTTTGGGAGCTTAGTTTAAGTCTAAGAAACTTAACTAAGCTCAAGAGTAAGTTTTCGGGAAAACTCTTTCTCTTGGATGAACCATGAAATGGTTGGATGCAATGTATTTAATTTGCATGTTTAAATTCTGTTTTGAAAGCATGTTTTAGCATGATTAATGCTGGTTTTGAAAGCCATGTGTTGAAGGATGCTCAAGGTAAGAGATCCTATTTTGTTATGGACAAATGTGGTTTTGATGCATAGTGATGCATGATGATTTAATGGCTTTGATTAATGCTTTAAAACAGTGGATTGTTGATGATAAATGATGTATATTGGCAAGTGATGTCTTGGTTTTTAAAGTACTTGAATCGGATATAGTTAGCCGGCTATAGGATTGGGTGCACCGTGAATAAAGTCGCCTTGGATGTTGAGGGGTTGTAATTGTACCGTAAACTCCATCCAAGTACACTAACGAGATGGTTAAGATCATAATGGTGGTTAAAAGGCCATGTGTGGATCTTGTGTTGTGTGTCCCATGTTCTCGTTAGTGATGTTATACAACTACCGATGAGTGATGTAGAGGGGTTGTAATTGTACCGTTAAACTCCATCACGGGTGTTGAGGGGTTGTGATTGTACCGGTAAACTCAACCTTGTGTGTTCGGTAGTGTGTATGAAGCGTATGGGACAACGCTTGTAATCCGCGTATCCGATTGTGTTTTGTGTTGTAAATGGTTATGGTATCACTTGGAAGCCAATATGACATGTTGATGTTAATGAAGCATGAGATGCTTGTTGTGTATGCATTGTTGCATGAGAAATGATGTTTATGAATTTTAAAGGCCTTATGAAAGGTGTTTTATAAAATGCATTATTGTGTTGTTTCTTTAGAGCATGCCTCACTAAGCAATTGTGCTTACGCTCTCTTTTTCTTGAACCAATAATGCAGAGAATTGAAGTGTTTTGAGGGTAACAAGGAGGCTAAGAATCCAAGGGAAAGCTAAGCTCATGTATTGTGACTTTTTCACACATTATTAGTTTTTGGTATTTGGCAATGGGAACCTAGGTTGTGTTTTGGGAGATGTTTTGGACTCCCTAAGTATGGCATGATGCCTTTGATGTTTTGGACTTGTAAATGGCCATTTTGGTGTTTGCTTTGATGATTTGATGATTGGTTGGTTTTGAATATTAGGATGCATGCCTATAGACTTGTGGATTTTCCTAATTGATGCCATGAATGAGTTTTGATGATGCAAATGTGTACCTTATATGTATGATGACTTGTTGGCATGATTAGGAGGTCATTAGGTTGTGTTTGAGTGGATAAATGCATGTTAAACCAGCAAATTCTGCACTTTCTGGGTAATCCGTATCGGAACGGGCCCTAGCGTTTCGAAACGAGGTCCTGTAATGGCCTTCGTGTATCGAAACAGGTAGAGGCCGTTCCGAAACGTTTTGGCCACTGCCAGGGCCTGATTCGATACAGGTCTCGAAACGAACCCGCGTTTCGGAACGGTCAACCCCCGTTCCGAAACAGTTGACCGTTGGGCACTGATTTGAATGATTTAAGGATTGTAAGCTTTACATTTTAGTCCTGAATTTTGTATATGCAATTGCTTGAGTTTGAGATGTCCGTTTGAAGTGAAATTTGACAGGGAAGCATGCAATATGATTAATTTCGTATTGGTAATTTAAAAATCAGTTAAGTCCTCCATCTTTCTAGAATTTACATTTTGGTCCCTAATAATTGTAATTTATGCAACTGAGCCCCTTAATGTTTTCCGATCGCTGTGCTTTTCAAGTATGCTCTTCCCAAGGGTACGCTTAGGATTAATATGCATCTAGACAAGATTAAAAAGAAAAAAAAGGGGTCGTTAATCAAGGTTGACTTTCGGGTTGACTTTGGTTTTCCCCGTGTAATCTTCGTAGTTCGGGTCAACCGTCTAGGCCGGGCTAAGGGGGTTACAAAAAGAGATGAGCTTGTGTTTAAAAGCTTTGTTGAAAGTGTTTTCTAAAATGCATTATTGTGTTGTTTTCTTTAGAGCATGCCTCACTAAGCAATTGTGCTTACGCTCTCTCTCTTGTACCAATAATGCAGATAATTGAAGTGTTTAAGGGCAACAAGAAGGCTAGAGTGTCCAAGGGATACCTAGCTCATGTATGGTGATGTTTTCATACACTATTAGTTTTGGTAATTTGGCAATGAGAACCTAAGATTGTGTTTTCGGAGATGTGTTGAACTCCCTAGTTTGTGGCATGTTGCTTTTGATGGTTTGAATTTGTAAATGGCCTTTTAATGCTTGTTTTGGAGAATGGTTGATTGCTTGGTTTTGGTTAATAGGAAGCATGCCTATAGATATGTGAAATTCCATGATTGATGCTATGAATGTGTTTAGGTGGTGCAATCATGCTCTATATATGTATGATGACTTGTTGGCATGATTAGGAAGTCATTAGGTTGTGTCTGAGTCGGTTTATGTATGAAAAACCAGCAAAATCTGCATCTTCTGGGCAAATCGTATCGGAACAGGCGCTGGCGTTTCGAAACGGGGGCCTGTAATGGCCTTCGTGTTTTGAAACGGCTGGAGGCTGTTCCGAAACGATTTGGCCACTAGAAGGCCCTGTTTTGGAACCAGTCTCGGAACGAACCCGTGTTTCGGAACAGTCAAAGCCGTTTCGAAACAGGTGACCGTTGGGCACTGATTTGAATGGTGTTGAAGTATGCAAGCTTTACATTTTAGTCCCGAAAGTTCTTTTTGCAATTGTATGAGTTCGAGATGTCCAAATAAGGTGAAATTTGACAGGGAAGCATGAAATAAGACTAATTTAATATTGGTAACTTTAAAATCAGTTATGACCTTCTAATTTACAGAATTTACATTTTGGTCCCTAATATTTTTATATTATGCAATTGAGTCCCTGTATGCTATCCAATCGCTGTGCCCTTTTCAAACAAGTCTTATGGGAACTCACTTAGGGATTAATGTGCATCTAGACAAGATAAAAAGGAAAAAAAGGTTGTTAATCAAGGTTGACTTTCGAGTTGACTTTGGTTTTCCCCGTGTAATCTTCGTAGTTCGGGTCAACCGTCTAGGCCGGGCTAAAGGGGTTACATTTGGTGGTATCAGAGCTTAGTTCTCATGTAATTGGGAATTTTTATGTGGGGTGAAGTATGTTTTTTTGCATGGTGGATCTTTTAAGTGAAGGAATGTTTTATGAATTGTGATGTATGGTTGCAATTGTGATGCTATGCTATGTTGAAGCATGTTAGGGGTACCCATTGCCATATCAAAACTAATGAAAGGAATTGTTTTTGGAAAATGAGCTTGAGTACTTGGATTACTTACCTTGTTGGGCCTAATTATGTTTATTGCATTTGTGTCAGTGCATTGTTTTTTTATAAATGGGGCCTCGTAGAGAGATGAGGATGAATACGAGAGCTATGGCTTAGAATGAAAACAAGGAAAATGCTGAGAATGTTGTGGATTTAACTTCTCCCCTGGTGGTGGACCACCCGACGGTGATGGTGCTGGAGGTGATAATGCTGGTGTTGGTGCTGAGGCTGGGGTCGCTGGACCTGAAGGTGTGCAGGGGCAAGCTGCTCCTGACATGACTGTGTTGATTCAGGCTATTGCAGAAGCCTTTCAGGAAGCAGTAGCTGGAGCTCACGGAGCTACGCATCAGGGTGATGCTAACGTGAGATTACCTTTGGAACGTCTTCGCAGACTGGGAGGGACTGAGTTCAGAGGTTTATCTCCTGAAGGATCAGAATCTTGGTTGGAAAGCACCAAGAGAATTTTGGGGCAAATGAACTGCAACAACGTGCAGAAGTTGGGTTGTGTGGTGTCGCTGTTGCATGATGATGCATATACATGGTGGACGACCACTGTCTCCGGAATGGAGGACAATGATGTGACTTGGACGTTCTTCTTGAACGCGTTCAAGCGAAAGTATCTAGGTGTGCGATACCTAGATGAGAAGAAAAGAGAATTCATGTCTCTTGTGTAAGGAAGCATGATGGTGGCTGAGTATGCGATCCAGTTTGTCCGCCTTAGCTAGTACGCACCTGAGCTAATCCCTGATGAGCGGGAGAGGTGTGAACGTTTTCGTTATGGTTTGGTGACGGACGTGAAGACTTTCATGCTTGCTGCTGAGTATATGGATTTTGATGTGCTGGTGAGTAGAGCGAAGGACATTGAGCAGAACTTGGGTTTGTCTTCCAGAGGCATTAGTTCTAGCTCGGGCAAAAGAGTTGCTGATTATAGTTCTGGTGGTGAACGGAACAAGAGAGGACGTGATAAGAGGTATCAGTCTTCTGCTAGGCGTGGTGGTGGAGGACATGGTGCGCCTGTTTAGGGAGATAGGATGAGACATGATCAGAACACGTGCTGGACGTGTGGATCTTGTGGCCATTTGAGGCGAGATTGTCCTCGAGCGGCGAGGGAGGTTCAGGCTCCTGTAGCAGTGACCAGTAATTCATGCTGGAATTGTGGTTCGGCAAACCACATGAGGAGAGAGTGTCCTTTGTTGGCCGGTGGTGGTCAGGGACGTGCTCTTGGGGTAGTTGCACCACAGAGAGGCCGTGGGCGCGGGCGTGGTAACTTCCAGCGCAGAGATAATGGTGGGAGGAATGTGGCGCATGTGGTGGCTGTTCAGCCTGAGGGTGGTGGCCAGGCTCGAGTGTATGCTCAACGTGAGGGAAGGAATGATACGGATGTGATCGCATGTACCTTTACTTTCCAATCCTTATCATTACTTTCCTTGATTGATTCTGGATCTACACACTCATACATATTGCGTGAACATGCTCAATTGCTTGGTTTACCTGTTGAGTCTTTGGATGTTGGTATGTGTGTAACTAGTTCCTTCGGTGTGACCGTTGTGACACGGAAGTTGTATAGAAGATGTCCCTTGAATGTGCAAAATCATGTTTTTCTTGTTGACCTCATGGAATTGCCATTCTATGGTTTCGATGTAATCCTTGGTATGGATTGGCTTGTTGAACATCGAGCTGTAGTGGATTTTGAGAACAAGCGAGTTTCGTTGAAACTTGCGGATGATTACGAGGTAGTGGTGGTTGGTGAGAATGTGAAGTTTCTTGCCAATGTGGTGTCTTCATTGGAAGCAAGCCAAATGCTGAGGCAAGGTTGTGAAGCTTACCTGGCCTTTGTGATGAATCCTAGCTCTAAGGAGTTGCGAGTTCAAGATATCAGGACTGTGCGAGAGTTTCCTGGAGTGTTTTCGGAAGAGTTACCTGGTTTGCCTCCTAGTCGAGAGGTGGAGTTTGGAATTGAGTTGTATGAAAACACAACTCCAGTGTCCATTACTCCTTACCAAATGACACCTAAGGAGTTGAAAGAGCTGAAGATGCAACTTCAGGAGTTGCTTGATCGTGGGTTCATTCGGCCGAGTGTGTCACCTTGGGGTGCACTGGTCTTGTTTGTGAAGAAGAAGGATGACACTATGAGAATGTGCATCGATTATCGTCAGCTGAACAAGTTGACTATCAAGAATCGGTATCCTTTGCCGAGGATTGATGATCTTTTTGATCAGTTTCGGGGAGCGACTGTGTTCTCTAAGATTGACTTAAGGTCAGGTTATTACCAGCTCAAGGTGAAGGATGTGGATGTGCCAAAAACAGCTTTTAGGACGAGGTATGGGCATTATGAGTTCCTTGTGATGCCGTTTGGCTTGACGAATGCTTCTACAGCTTTTATGGACATGATGAATAGAGTGTTCCATGAATACTTGGACTAGATTGTTGTGGTGTTCATTGATGATATCCTTGTGTACTCTCGTACTAAGGAGTAGCATGAGGGGCATTTGCGGATTGTGTTGCAGGCGCTGTTGGAGAATCAGCTTTATGCTAAGCTGAGCAAGTGCGAATTCTGGCTTAGGGAAGTTGTTTTCCTGGGTCATGTGGTTTCTGCTGAGGGGATTCGTGTTGATCCTCAGAAGATTGAGGCGGTGATGAATTGGAAGCCTCCTAAGTCGGTTCATGAAGTCCGTAGTTTCCTTGGGTTGGCAGGATACTACCGCAGGTTTGTGAATGGATTTTCAAGGATTGCTGCACCTTTAAAGAAGTTGTTGCAAAAGGATGTCAAGTATGAGTGGACAGAAGCAAGACAACAAGCTTTTGAGAAGCTTAAGGAAGCTTTGACGCAAGCTCCTATCTTGGTTCAACCTGAATCAGGGAAAGAGTTTGTAGTGTACAACGACGCATCCTATGTTGGTTTGGGGTGTGTGTTGATGCAAGAGGGTAAGGTGGTGGCTTATGCATCGCGCCAGTTGAAGGTGCATGAGCGCAATTATCCTACGCATGATATTGAGTTAGCTGCTGTGGGTTTTGCTTTGAAGATTTGGAGACATTACTTGTATGGTGAGAAGTGTACTGTGTACACGGACCACAAAAGTTTGAAGTATATGATGTCTCAGAAAGAGTTGAATCTTAGGCAACGACGTTGGGTGGAGTTGCTTAAAGATTACGATCTGACAATCGAGTACCATCCGGGAAAAGCTAATGTTGTAGTGGATGCCTTGAGTAGAAAAGTGGCAGTGGAGTTAAGGGCTATGTTTGCCAGCCTGAGTATTTCGCGAGATGGGGGTCTTTTGGCTGAATTGCAAGTGCAACCATCTTTGGTTCAGTTGATAAAGGATAAACAGTTGTTGGATGATTCTTTGGTGCCACATGTTCAGGATATTGCTGAGGATAGACCATTAGATTTCTGTTTTAATGATGATGGGGTTCTATGTTTTGGTAGTCGGGCAGTAGTGCCGAATGATGCGGAGTTGAGCCGTACTATTCTGACTGAGGCTCATATCAGTCCTTTTGCTATGCACCCTGGTAGTACAAAGATGTATCGTGATCTTAAGGATAAGTACTATTGGGTGGGTTTGAAGAAGGATGTTGCGGAGTACGTGAGTAAGTGCATGGTTTGTCAGTAGGTAAAGGCTGAGCATCAGTTTCCTTCTAGGTTGTTGCAACCGTTGAGGATTCCTGAGTGGAAGTGGGAAAGGATTACCATGGACTTTGTGTCTGGTTTGCCTTTGTCGCCATCGAAAAAGAATTCGGTGTGGGTGATTGTGGATCGCCTTATGAAGTGTGCGCATTTCTTACCTGTGCATACTACGTATACCTTGGATAAGCTTGCAGAGTTGTACATTGCTGAGATTGTGCGACTGCATGGTGTGCCAAAGTCTATAGTGTCGGATAGAGATCCGAGGTTTACATCGCGATTTTGGGAGTGTTTGCATCAAGCTTTGGGTACGCGGCTGAATTTCAGTACTTCTTATCATCCACAGTCGGATGAACAGTCTGAGCGTGTTATCCAAGTGCTGGAAGATATGATGAGGTGCTGTGTGATTGAGTTTCAGGGTTCTTGGGAGAAGCATTTGCCTTTTGTGGAGTTTGCTTATAACAATAGCTACCAGGCAAGTATTCAAATGGCACCTTATGAAGCTTTGTACGGGAGGAAGTGCAGAACTCCTCTTTGATGGGCTGAAACAGGTCAGAAGTTCGTTTCAATGCCGACTTTGTTGAAAGGAACCACCGAGAAGGTGAAGCTCATTTGTGAGCGATTGAAGGCAGCTTCTGATCGACAGAAGTCTTACGTGGATTTGAAGCGTAAGGAGATTGAGTTTGCGGTAGGTGACCGTGTGTTCTTGAAGGTTTCGCCTTGGAAGAAGGTGATGAGGTTTGGCCGGAAGGGTAGGTTGAGCCCTAGGTACATTTGACCATACGAGGTGATTGAACGTGTGAGTCCTGTTGCGTACAAGTTGAGGTTACCGCAAGAGTTGGAAAAGATACATGATGTGTTCCATGTCTCTATGCTTTGGAGGTATAGATCGGATCCTTCGTATGTTATGCCTGTGGAGGAAGTAGAGTTAAATCCAGACTTGACCTATGATGAGGAGCCGATTGAAATTCTGGATTCGGATAGTAAAGTTCTTCGAGGCAATACCATTGAATTGGTTAAGGTGTTGTGGAAGCATCGTGGTGTTGAGGAAGCCACGTGGGAACGAAAGGATGATATGAAGAAGCAGTTTCCGGACCTTTTTCCTCCAGGTAAATTTCGAGGACGAAATTTCTTAAGGGGGGAGTTGTAACTCCTCAATTTTGGGCTTGGAAGTTTAGGGTCTGAACCGGATCGGTCTGATTTTCCGTTCGAATATAAAAGGAGGTTTTAGGGAAAGCCTAGTTCGGGATGCTTTAAAAATATGGAAAAATATCTAAAAAATCCTCTTTTAATATATATAAGAGAGTGGTGAAATCAATTTTACAAAATAAGGTTTGGAAATACTACATTTTGGTGTAGTGATTAAAATGCGATTTTTGAAAAGTTTAGTGGTGACTGTTTTGTAAGAATTGAAACTTTGAATCTTTAAGGGGCTAATATACCCGAAAATGATTTCTCAAGATTTTTCCTTAATTTGAGTGAATTAATTAATGTTTTAATTAATTAAATGAAAAGGAAAACTACTTTTTTAGAATTTCATAACTACCTTTTCCTAAATTTTTCTCATTCATTTTTCTCTCAAAATTCCATCATTCAAACACTATTTCTCCAGCAACTTTTGCATTGATCTTCACTTCAATTGATGAGATTTCTATCATCAATTAATTCCTAATCAATCTTGCATCAATTCCTTTTGATTTCCTCATTGAATTTTCAAGGAAATTGGCTCAAATCAAGGAGAAATCACCATTTAGAGGTAAGATTGTTCTTCTCTTCTAAATACTCAGTTCTTTACTGAAATTCTCAAGTTGTCAATCCTTAATTTAAGTTTTATAAATGGTTTTAATGTTAAAAACTTGATTTTGGCTTAAAACTCAAGATTTGGAAGAAATCTTGAAGAATTTCGTTGTGAATGCTTGGGCTCTGTTTTGAGATGATTCTTAAATGTATTTTGGATGTCTAATGATGTGGAAATGAGGTTTTATCAATGCAATCCCAAATAGGTTGAATTTCTTAAGTTTTTC
This sequence comes from Hibiscus trionum, assembly GCA_030270665.1. Lineage (NCBI taxonomy): Eukaryota > Viridiplantae > Streptophyta > Magnoliopsida > Malvales > Malvaceae > Hibiscus > Hibiscus trionum. The sequence goes on along the minus strand of BSYR01000027.1, from coordinate 45,460,856 downwards.
CTTATGAAAATGGTGGATTTTGAGGTGTTTTTGGTGTTCTGTTATAGCTGGAGGTATAAGGACGAGTTAAGGTGTATTTTGGATGTTGATTGATGTTTAGAAATGGTTAGAAGTGATGGATCTTGGCTAGGTTAAGTTGTGAAAGAGTTTGGAGGTGTTTTCGGTTGTGTTTGGTAGCCGAAATGTTGGTTTTGGGTAGATCAACGAGTTTAGTTGTATTGGCTGAAGATTTCAATGCATAATGATGCATTAATCCTCTGCTTTGATGTGTTTAAAATAGGGGAGGCATCTTCGGACACTATTGGAGTTGATCCGGAGGCTTGATTGGCGTTTCGGCAAGCGTGCGAAACGTAATCGGTGAGTGGAGTTGGATTTCCATCTTTGAAACAATTATTTGAAGGTTATGGGAGCTTAGAGTAAGTCTAATCAACTTAGCTAAGCTCAAGAGTAAGTTTTCGGAAAAACTCCCTCGAATGTGCCATGAAGTGGTTTGATGCATTGGTTATAAATTGCATGTTTAAATTCTGTTTTGAAAGCTTATTTTAGCATGGTTAATGCTGGTTTTGAAAGCCATGTGTTGAAGGATGCTCAAGGTAAGAGATCCTTGTTTTGGTATGATGTCAAATTGGTAATGATGCATGGTGATGCATGGTGTTTAATGGCTTTGTTTAATGCTTTAAAACGGTAAATTGATGATGGTGTTTGATGTATATTGGCAAGTGATGAATTGGTTTTAAAGTACTTGAATCAGATATAGTTAGCCGGCTATAGGATTGGGTGCACCGTGAATAAAGTCGCCTTGGATGTTAAGGGGTTGTGATTGTACTGTAAACTCCATCCAAGTATCCTAACGAGAGAGGTAAGATCACAATGGTGGTTAAAAGTCCGTGTGTGGATCTTGATAAGGTCACAACGGTGGTTAAAAGTCCGTGTGTGGACCTTGTGTTATGTGTCCCGTACTCTCGTTAGTAGATTATACAACTACCGATGAGTGATGTGGAGGGGTTGTGATTGTACCGTTAAACTCCATCACGGGTGTTGAGGGGTTGTGATTGTACCAATAAACTCCACCTTATGTTGTTCGGTAGTGTGTATGAAGCGTGTGGGACAACGCTTGTAATCCGCGTATCCGATTGTGTTTTGTGTTGTAAATGGTTATGAATTATCACTTGAAAGCCAATATGTTGAGTTCAATGTAATGAAGCATGAGATGCTTGTAAAGTATGCAAGGTTGCATGAAAAGAGATGAGCTTGTGTTTAAAAGCTTTGTTGAAAGTGTTTTCTAAAGTGCATTATTGTGTTGTTTTCTTTAGAGCATGCCTCACTAAGCAATTGTGCTTACGTTCTCTCTCTTGTACCAATAATGCAGATAATTGAAGTGTTTAAGGGCAACAAGGAGGCTAGAGTGTCCAAGGGAAACCAAGCTCATGTATGGTGATGTTTTCATACACTATTAGTTTTGGTAATTTGGCAATGGGAACCTAAGATTGTGTTTTGGGAGATGTGTTGAACTCCCTAGGTTGTGGCATGTTGTTTTTGATGGTTTGAATTTGTAAATGGCCTTTTAATGCTTGTTTTAGAGATTGGTTGATTGCTTGGTTTTGGTTAATAGGAAGCATGCCTATAGATATGTGAAATTCCATGAGTGATGCTATGAATGTGTTTAGGTGGTGCAATCATGATCTATATATGTATGATGACTTGTTGGCATGATTAGGAAGTCCTTAGGTTGTGTTTGAGTGGGTTTATGTATGAAAAACCAGTAAAATCTGCAGCTTCTGGGCAAACCGTATCGGAACAGGCGCTGGCGTTTCGAAACGGGGGCCTGTAATGGCCTTCGTGTTTCGAAACGACTGGAGGTTGTTCCGAAATGATTTGGCCACTAGAAGGCCCTGTTTTGGAACCAGTCTCGGAACGAACCCGTGTTTCGGAACGATCAAAGCCGTTTCGAAACAGGTGACCGTTGGGCACTGATTTGAATGGTGTTGAAGTATGCAAGCTTTACATTTTAGTCCCGAAAGTTCTTTTTGCAATTGTATGAGTTTGAGATGTCCAAAAAAGGTGAAATTTGACAGGGAAGCATGAAATAAGACTAATTTAATATTGGTAAGTTTAAAATCAGTTATGACCTTCTAATTTACAGAATTTACGTTTTGGTCCCTAATATTTGTATATTGTGCAATTAAGTCCCTGTATGTTATCCAATCGCTGTGACCTTTTCAAACAAGTCTTATGGGATCTCACTTAGGGATTAATGTGCATCTAGACAAGATAAAAAGGAAAAAAAAGGGTCGTTAATCAAGGTTGACTTTCGAGTTGACTTTAGTTTTCCCCGTGTAATCTTCGTAGTTCGGGTCAACTGTCTAGGCCGGGCTAAGGGGGTTACAATTTCAACATCATTAACCTTCCAAAACTCAATTAGAAACCATCTCAAACGTATAAAATCAAAACAACTCCAAAAATCACATTAAATCGTCTCTTTAAACCAAGATTTCACAATCTTACCAAAACCACAATAAAACTTTAATAAAAAACATAAATAAAGAGCCATATATCTTTGGAATTTCATTAAAAAACATTGATTAGAGGGTTAGCACGAAAATTACCTCCAATCCTTGCTTCTCCTCTAATTTGGCAAGTTTTGCTTTCAAAAATCTTGAAAGATTTGAGAGAAATCACAAGAAAGATGTTGAAAATCAAAAGAGAAAATGAAAGTGAAAAATATGAAAAATGAGAGAATGAGAGAGTGTTTGGCTGATGTGAAATGGAGAGAATGAGAAAGATCGTCAATTTTGTTTAACTGAAATAACTACCTTTTTAATTAAATCAATAAAAGCCACTTTTAATATTTAATAAACCATTTAAAAACACATGCCAAAATAGGGAAAAGACTTAACTGCCATTAAGCTCCCTAGAGATTCTAAGATTTTGACTCTTTTTGAAAAACACCCTTTTCCCACAATTTTAAAACCTTAAATTTTGGTCACTACCCAAAATATATACTTCCCAAAACTTGTTTTGCAAAATTGATTTAACCAACCTCTTAAACATCATTTTAGAGAATTTTAGAAAATTTTACCACATTTTTATTCCATCCCGAACCTTGATTTCCATGAACCACCTTTTAACGTCTCGAACAATCGATTACCGGTTCCACTAGCCTAACCCGACATTCAAAACACCTAGGCCCAAAACTGGGGCTTTACATCCAGCAACTCAGATTTCACAGAATCACCACTAAAACCCAAAATCTAACAACCTAACAACTAGAGATCCATCTTGATTTAGGATTAATATGATCAAACCTCTCTTTTAACATCATTTAAAATCCAAAACATGATTAAAATCAATCATAACCCAGCCAAATCAGATCCAAAGTGAAAATAATCAAAATCACCATTTAAGCTTGATTTTACCACTTTCATCAAATTAAACATGAAATCTTGTTAAGAAAACATAATTAGATAGCCAAATACTTGGGAATTTCAATAAAGAATCTTGATTAGAGGAGTTGAACAAAATTTACCTCTAAGCCTTGCCTATTCTTTCAATTAGCAAGATTTTGTTGAAAACCTTCAAAGATCCTTTGAGACAATTGAAGAAATCATCAAGGAAAACATTTTCCAAACAAAAAGAATTGCAAAGATGAAATTCTCTGGAGATTTTTAGAGAAAGATGTTTGGCTGATGAGAAAAGAAAGAAAATGAAAGTTACGTCAAAAACGATTTCATAAAACTAAATCTCCTTTTTTAATAAAACTCTTTTAAGTCTTTTAATTAAACCACAATTAAAATGTGCTCAATTGAAGAGAAAAGGTTGACTACTTTTAACTTAGCTCCCTAAAGATTCTAAGTATTGTCCCTCTTTCAAAACAATCCTTTAAAATAGTTTTCAATTTTTACATTTTCATCACCAATCCGAAATGTCAACCTTCCAAAAATCATTATTCAAAATTGGCTTCAGTTTTCCTCATTATATATTTAAAGAGGATTTTAGAAATTTTTTGCACAATTTTATCACATCCCGAACCAAGTTTTCCCTGAACCAACCCCGAACTAACCCAAATATCTAGTCTAGGTTCATCGGACTCTAAACCACCTTTAAAACCTATAGGCCCAAAATCGGGGCATTACAACTCTCCCCCACTTAGGAAATTTCGTCCTCGAAATTTTACCTGAAGGAAAAAGGTGCGAAAATTGTATCATCATATCCGCCTTGCTTGCCCACGTAGCCTCCTCAACTCCTCGATGTTGCCACAACACCTTCACAAGTTCAATCGTCTTACCACGAAGAACTTTGCTACTAAAATCAAGAATTCCAACAGGTTCCTCATCATAAGACAAATCCGGATTCAACTCAATCTCCTCAAGAGACATTGTAACCCCCTTAGCACGATCTAGACGGTTGACCCGAACTACGAAGATTACACGGGGAAAACCAAAGTCAACCCGAAAGTCAACCTTGATTAACGACCCTTTTTTTTCTTTTAAAACTTCTCTAGATGCACATTAAACCTATGTGAAAGCCCAAGAACCTTGGGAGAGAAAAGCACAGCGATCGGAAACGTTTAAAGACTCAAATGCAAGAAATACACTTTTAAGGACCAAAATGTAAATTTTGGAAAATAAAAGGACTTCCAAGATTTTAGTTTTACCAAACCTCAATTAATCATATCACAAGCCTCTCTGCCAAATTTCAGCTTAAAAAGACATCTCAAGCTCATGCAATTGCAATTACAACTTTCAGGACTAAAATTTAAAGCATGCAAAAGCTGTCCAGTGGTCACCCGTTTCGAAACACTGACACCCGTATAGAAACACCCTTGTCGTACGCCCGTATTGAAACAGTGTTGACCGTTTCGAAACGCGGGTATGTTCCGAAACTAATCCAGAAACGGACACCTCCAGTAGCCAAAGTGTTTCGAAACACCTTTAGCCGTTTCGAAACGCCCAGGCCAATTCATGCACCCGTTTCAAAACAGCCAGGGGTGTTTCGATACACCCTGCCCAGAAACAGCAGAAAATTCTGGTTTTACACATCCAAACACCAACAAACATACTTTAAACCATTCCTCAACATATCAACAACATGCCAAGCATCATAACTACCAAATTGCATTAAAATCTATATACAAATCAAACCTTAGGTGCACCAACTTATTCAACACATCCAACTCTTGATCGTGCTTCTAAAACAAGAAGCATAGCACAACAACTTATGAAGAAGATGATTCAAATATGGCAAAGCGATCAACAACATAGTTCAAACCATAAACCGAACTTGATCAACATACACAATCTCATTACACATCAATATAAAAGACTCTCCCCCCATTGCCTTTATTATCTATAGCTATAAACCAAGACATACTTCTCAAGTGGAGCTCTTCTTGAATCCCTTGCTTCTTGCTGCCCCAACTTCAAATATCTGCATTGATGGACACAAAGGAGCGTAAGCACATAATGCTTAGTGAGGAATGCTCAAAACCAAAACACCAGCAATGCAACGAATCATAAAACCCTCTTTAAATGTAATTAAAACTCAATAAACCAAAGCGTTGGAGGAAAACTTCCTTTGAAACAACGTTGCTTTAAATCATGCATTGCTCAACATGAAAACCAACCTTTAACTTTGAAAAGCCAAACAACTCACCCCAAAACACATTCTTGCAAAAACCATCATTTAAACCTTTCCATGCATGAACACCACATGCAAAGTTAAACTCAAATTCCTTGGAAAACACTTCCACTTCACAACATACTTTCCTCATGCTTGATGATCATTTCAAAGCAAAATACCTTTTGAAAACCATTTGTTCCTTCTAACTATCTCATGCATTCAACAAATGCAAAACACATGAACTACAAAAGCAACATTTGCATTACATGCCTTTTTAAACAAGCCTTCACAAGACTTCAATGCACTAAAGAGATTCTAAGCACATATGCACCATTCACAATAGAAGACATACACTTACTCATGCTTAACAAGTAATACATGCATTCTTAAATCATTACACAATTCCCATGTAACCTTGCATCATTTCAAGCATCTCTCGCTTCATTACATTCAAAAAACATTATATTGGCTTTCAAGTGATAACTCACAAATCATTTCAACTCAAAACACAATCGGATACGCGGATTACAAGTGTTGTCCCACACGCTTCATACACACTACCGAACAACATAAGGTGGAGTTTAACGGTACAATCACAACCCCTCAACACCCGTGATGGAGTTTAACGGTACAATCACAACCCTCAACATCACTCATCGGTAGTTGCATAATCCACTAACGAGAGTATGTGACACATAACACAAGATCCACAAACGGACTTTTAACCACCGTTGTGACCTAAACAAGATCCTCACACGGACTTTTAACCACCGTTGTGACCTTAACAAGATCCTCACACGGACTTTTAACCACCGTTGTGACCTTAACAAGATCCTCACACGGACTTTTAACCACCGTTGAGATCTTACCCAAAATCCTCACACGGACTTTTAACCACCGTTGTGAGCTTACCAAGATCCACGCACGAACTTTTAACCACCGTTGAGATCTTACCCAAAATCCTGACACGGACTTTTAACCACCGTTGTCCCACACGCTTCATACACACTACCGAACAACATAAGGTGGAGTTTATTGGTACAATCACAACCCTTCAACACCCGTGATGGAGTTTAACGGTACAATCACAACCCCTCCACATCACTCATCGGTAGTTGTATAATCTACTAACGAGAGTACGGGACACATAACACAAGGTCCACACACGGACTTTTAACCATCGTTGTGATCTTACCTCTCTCGTTAGGATACTTGGATGGAGTTTACGGTACAATCACAACCCCTCAACATCCAAGGCGACTTTATTCACGGTGCACCTAATCCTATAGCCGGCTAACTATATCCGATTAAAGTAACCAAAAACCACTTACATCACTTGCCAATACACATCAAATACCATCATCAATTCACTATTTTTAAAGCATTAAACAAAGCTATTAAACACCATGCATCACCATGCACCACTACCAACTTAATCAACATGCCAAAACAAGGATCTCTTACCTTGAGCATCCTTCAACACATAGCTTTCAAAACCAGCATTAAACCATGTCTAAACATGCTTAAAAACAGTAATTAAAACACAACCACCCCAAGTGCATTTAAAACCAAATCATAGCACAAACCAAGAGAGAAATTCCATTTACTTACTCTTGAGCTTAGCTAAGTTGTTTAGACTTAAACTAAGCTCCCAAAACCTTGTCCAAAATGTTTCAAAGCTGGAAAACTCTTTTCCACTCACCGATACACAAAACTATACTAGCCGACAAGCCTCCCAAGCATCTGAAACCTCCAACACCACCTCTATTGCTTCCGGATCATTCTCCCCTGTTTTAAACACATAACAACAGAGGATTAATGCGTCATCATGCATTAAAAATACCAGCAACACAACCCAACCCGCTGCTCTACATAAATATAACATTTTGGCTACCAAACACAACCGAAATCACCACCAAACTCTTCCAAAACATAACCCAGCCAAGATCCATCACTTCTAACCATTTCTAAACATCAATTAACATCCAAAATGAACCCAAACTCGTCCTTATACCTCCAACATTAACAGAACACCAAGATCACCCCAAAAACCACCATTTTCATAAGCAAAAACTAAGGAAACATAACCTATTTGGGATTGCACTGATCAAACCTCATTTACACATCATTAGACATCCAAAATACATTTAATAATCATCTCAAAACAGAGCCCAAACAAACACCACGAAATTCTTTAAGATTTCTTCCAAATCTTGAGTTTTAAGCCAAAATCAAGATCACAACATTAAAACCTTTTATAAAACTTAATTTAAGGATTGAGAACTTGGGAATTTCAGTAAAGAACTGAGTATTTAGAGGAGAAGAACAACCTTACCTCTAAATGTAGATTTCTCCTTGATTAGAGCCAATTTTCTTGAAAATCCAATAAGCAAAACAATAGGATTTGATGTAGAAAGGATTAGGAATCAATTGATGATTGAAACCTCATCAATTGGTGTGAAAATCAATAGAAATGTTGCTGTAGAAATGTGTTTGGCTGAGGGAATTTTGAGAGAAAATGAAATGAGAAAGTTTTAACAAAAGTTAGTTATGAAAATCTAAAATATGGTTTTCCACTTTTCATTTAATTAATTAAACATTAATTAAATCATTAAAATCTAAGAAAAATATGGAGAAATCCTTTCTTGGGTAAATTAGCTCCTTAAAGATTCAAAGTTTCAATCCTTACAAAACAGTCACCACTGAACTTTTCAAAAATTAAATTTTAGTCACTATTTCAAAATGTTGCATTTCCAAACCCTATTTTGTAAAATTGATTTCACCACTCTCTTATATACATTAAAAGAGAATTTTTAGATATTTTTCCGTATTTTTAAAGCATCCCGAACTAGGCTTTCCCTAAAACCTCCTTTTACATTCGAACCGAAAATCAAACCGGCCCGGTTCAGACCCTAAACTTCCAAGCCCAAAATTGGGGTGTTACAGACATAACATGAGACGAACCCGATCTATACCTTCGCAACATCAAAACATGAAACACATCATGAATTTTCTCCAACTCGGGAGGTAACCTCAACTGATAAGCGACATGACCAACACGCTCCACCACTTCATAAGGTCCAATAAACCTTGGACTAAGCTTACCCTTACGTCCAAACTTCATCACCTTCTTCCAAGGCGATACTTTCAAGAACACGCGATCTCCAACCGCAAACTCAATTTCCTTACGCTTTAGATCCGCGTAAAACTTTTGACAATCCGATGCTGCCTTCAACCGATCACAAATAAGCTTCACTTTCTCCGTCATTCCCTTCAGCAAATATGACAAGGAAACCAACTTTTGCCCCGCTCCCGCCCAGCAAAGAGACGTTCTACACTTCCTACCATACAAGGCTTCGTACGGAGCCATTTGTATACTCACTTGAAAACTATTTTTATAGGCAAACTCCACCAAGGGCACCTATTTCTCCCAAGAACCTTGGAAATCTATAATACAACACCTCAACATACCCTCAAGCACTTGGATAACTCGCTCAGACTGACCATCTGTCTGAGGATGATACGAGGTACTGAAGTTCAAACGCGTACCCAACGCTTGATGTAGACATTACCAAAACCTTGTTGTACACTTCGGATCTCTATCCGACACTATAGATTTAGGTACACCATGCAAACGCACTATCTCAGCAATGTACAATTCTGCTAGCTTATCCAACGTATACGTAGTATGCACAGCTAAGAAATGTGCACACTTCGTAAGATGATCTACAATCACCCAAATGAAGTTATTCTTTGACGGGGTCAAAGGCAAACCAGAAACAAAATCCATCGTAATCCTCTCCCATTTCCATACCGGTATTCTCAAAGGATGCAACAACTCAGAAGGAAATTGATGCTCAACTTTCATGCGCTGACAAACCATACACTTACTCACAAATTCATCAACATCCTTCTTCAACCCAACCCAATAGTACTCATCTTTCAACCCGCGATACATCTTTGTACTACCAGAATGCATAGAAAAAGGACTGCTATGAGCCCCAGTCAAAATATTGCGCCTCAACTCAACATCCTCTAACACAACTATTCAAATTTTAAAGCATAAAACACCATCATCATTGAAACAAAAATTCGTTGCATTACCATCTGCTTTATCCTGTACATGAGGTACCAAAGAATTATCAAGAAACTGCTTATTCTTATCAACTAAACCAAAGAAGGTTTCACTTGTAATTCGGCTATCAACCCACCATCATACGATATACTCAACCGAGAAAACATCGCCCTCAACTCTACAACCACCTTCCTACTCAAGGCATCGGCCACAACATTGGCCTTCCAGGGTAATACTTTATTGTCAAGTCGTAATCTTTGAGCAACTCCAACCATCTTCGTTGCCTAAGATTCAACTCTTTTTGAGACATTAGATATTTCAAACTCTTATGATCCGTGTAAACCACACACTTCTCACCATAAAGGTAATGCCTCCAAATCTTTAAGGCAAACACAACTGCAGAAAGTTCTAGATCATGAGTAGGATAGTTGAGCTTATGCACCTTCAATTGTTTAGATTCATACGCCACAACCTTCCCACCTTGCATTAGCACACATCCCAAACCAACATATGATGCATCACTATAAACTACAAATTCCTTACTCGATTCAGGTTGAATCAAGACAAGAGCTTGCGTCAAAGCTTCCTTCAACCTATCGAAAGCTTGTTGTCTAACATCCGTCCACTGTAACACCCCAATTTTTGGCTTAGAAGTTTTGGGTTTGGACCGGACCGGTCGGGTTGCGGTTCGAATATAAAAGGGTGATTTTAGGAAAGCCTAGTTCAGGTTGCATTAAAAATATGGAAAAATGTCTTAAAATCCTCTTTTATTATATATAAGAGAAAGGTGAAATCAATTTTACAAAATGAGGTTTGGAAGGGTGACATTTTGGGTTAGTGACCAAAATGTAATTTTTGAAAACTGGGTGACTGTTTTAAAAAGGATTGAAACTTTGAATCTTTAAGGAGCTATTTACCCAAAAGAGTTTCTCCAGATTTTTCTTAATATTAATCAATTTAATTAAAGGTTTTTAATTAAGTGCAAAAGGAGGGAAAAGATATTTTGGCATTTTAACTATCTTTTCTCTAAATTTCCATTTTCTTTTCTCTCAACTTTTCTCTCAATCCAAACACATTTCTCTAGCAGAATTTCCTCTGATTTTGACAACTTAAGATGAGATTTCTATCCTCATTTGATCTCTAATCAAATCTACAACAAAACCTTAGCATTTGCTTATTGGATTTTCAAGATTTTGGTTCCAAAAAGGGAGAAAACTCAAGTTTAGAGGTATGAACGTCCTTCTCCTCTAAATTCTCAGTTCTTTACTGAAATTCCCAAGTTCTCAATCCTTGAATTATGATTTGTTAAAGGTTTTGCAATTGTGTTCTTGATCTTGGCTTTAAAATGCAAGATTTGCTTTAAATTTGATGAAATTCGTATGATCTGATTGGGCATTGTTTTGTGATGTGTTTTTGATGTAAAATGGATGTATAATTGATGAGAAATTGAGGTTTAATCAATGCAATCCCGAATAGGTTGATTTTCCTAAGTTTTGTTTAAGTTTTTGGTGGTTTTTAGAGTGATCTTGATGTTCTGCTATAGCTGGAGGTATAAGGACGTGATGAGATCCATTTTGGATGTTAATTGATGTTTAAAAATGGTAAGAAGTGATGGATCTTGGCTGGGTTAAGTTTTGGAAGTGTTTGGATGTGATTTCGGTTGTGTTTGGTAGCCGAAATGTGAGTGTTGATGTTAGCAGCGAGTTTAGGTGTCTTGGTTGAGGATATTAATGCATGATGGTGCATTAATCTACTGTTTTGATGTGTTAAAATAGGGGAGACATCTTCGGATCCTTGTGGTGTTGATCCGGAAGCTTGATTGGTGTTTCGGCAAGTGGCGAAACGGAAATCTGTGAGTGAAGTTGGGTTTTCAGCTTTAAAACAAAGGTTTGAAGGTTTTGGGAGCTTAGTTTAAGTCTAAGCAACTTAGCTAAGCTCAAGAGTAAGTAAATGGAATTTCTCTCTTGGTTGTGTTATGAATTGATTTTTAAAGCACTTGTGATTGTTGGATGCAATGCATGTGATTTGCATGTTTTAAATTCTGTTTTGAAAGCATAATTTAGCATGGTTTAATGCTGGTTTTGAAAGCCATGTGTGAAGGGTGCTCAAGGTAAGAGATCCTTGGTTTTGTAAATTGAAATTGTGAAATTGTTGCATAGTGTTGCATGTTGTTTAATGGCTTTGTGTAATGCTTCAAAAACAGTGGATTGATGATGGTAATTGGTGGTTTTGGCATTTTGGTTATGCTTGTAAAACAATGGATTAATATGGTAAATTGGTTATATTGGCAAGTGATGTAAGTGGTTCTTGGTTACATGAATCGGATATAGTTAGCCGGATATAGGATTGGGTGCACCGTGAATAAAGTCGCCTTGGATGTGGAGTGGTTGTGATTGAACCGGTAACTCCATCCAAGTACACTAACGAGATGGTCAAGAACACCATGGTGTTTAAAAGTCCATGGGTGGGTCTTGTGTTAAGGTCATATGGTGGTTAAAATTCCATATGAGGACCTTGTATACATTAAGGTCATATGGTGTTTAAAAGTCCATATGAGGACCTTGTGTATGGTAAGATCACAATGGTGGTGTAAAGTCCATATGTGAACCTTGTGATTGGTAGTGTATATGAAGCGTGGAGACAACGCTTGTGATCCGCGTATCCGATTGTGTCATGTGTTATGATGGTTTGTGAATTATCACTTGGAAGCCAATATAATGTTCTTGAATATGATGAAGCATGAGATGCTTGAAATGATGCATGTTTGCATGAGAAGGGTGTAATGTTCTATGAATGCATGTGTTTCTTGTTAGCTTGAACAAGAGTTTATTCTCTAATGAGAATGGTGCATGTGTGCATGAAATCTCTTAAGTGCATTGTAGTCTTGCGAAGACTTGTTTTTAAAGGCATGAAATGCAAATATTGATTTTGTGGTTAATATGTTGCATTTGTTTAATGCATGAGATAGTTTGAATGAGTAAGTGGTTTTCAAAGGTTTCTTGCTTTGAAATGGTTTTCAAGTATGTGAAAAGTATGATGTGAGGTGGAAGTGTTTTCCAAGGATCTTGTATTTAACTTTGCATATGATGTTCATGCATGGAATGGTTAAATTGATGGTTTTGCAAGGTTGTGCTTTGAAGTGATTTACTTGGCTTTTCTAAGCTAAGGGTTGGTTTTCATATTTGAGCAATGCATGATTTAAAGCATGTTGTCTAAAGGGGTTTTCAAACATTGCTTGGATTATCGAATTGTGATGCTTTTAAAAGAGGTTTTATGACTCGCTGCATTGATGGTGTTTTGGTTTTGAGCATTCCTCACTAAGCATTATGTGCTTACGCTCCTTTTTGTCCATCAATGCAGATATTTGAAGTTGGGACAACGAGAAGCAAGGGATTCAAGGAGAGCTCCACTTGAGATGTATGTCTCGGTAAATAGCTATAGATAATAAAGGCAATGGGGGGAGAATCTCTTGTTGATGTTTAATGAGATTGTGTATGTTGGACTCCCTAAGTTGATTTTATGTTGTTGTTGATGATGGAACATGTAAATGATCTTTGTGAGGTTTGTTTGGTGACTTGGTGTTTGAATGGTTTCCAATATAGGATGCATGCCTATAGAATTGGGGCTTTCCTTGTTTGATGCTATGTTTATGAATTGTTGATGCCATTATGTTCCTTGAGTGTTGAATGACTCGCTGGTATAATTTGGTTGCTTTTGGAGCATGTTTGATGGGTCGATTGTGCATTAAACCAGTGAAATTTCTGCAATCTGGGCAGCCTGTTTCGGAACAGGTGCTGCCGTTTCGGAACAGAGGGCCTGAAATGGCCTAGCCGTTTCGAAATGGACAGAGCCGTTCCGGAACAGTTTGGCTACTGCCAGACCCTGTTTCGGAACTGGTTTCGGAACGGTCCCGCGTTTCGGAACGAATCTTCCTTGTTCCGAAACACCCGACCGTTGGGCACTGAAATTGATGGTTAAATGTTTTAAAACCTTTGCGTTTTGGTCCTGAACTTTGTGAATGCAATTGAATGAGTTTGGGAGGTCCGTTTGAGTTGAAATTTGGCAGAGAAGCATGAAATATGACTAATTTCATATTGGTAACTTAAAAGTGGGTTAAGTCCTTATAATTTTCAGAATTTACAAATTGGTCCCTAAATTCGTATTTTGTGCAATCGAGTCCCTAAATGTGTTCTGATTGCTGTGATCTTTGAACATGTTGTTGCTATGAACATATCTAGGGTTAATGTGCATTTAGATAAGATTAAAAAGAAAAAAAAGGGTCGTTAATCAAGGTTAACTTTCGGGTTGACTTTGGTTTTCCCCGTGTAAACTTCTTAATTCGGGTCAACCGTTTAGGCCGGGTTAAGGGGGTTACATTTGGTGGTATCAGAGCTGAGTTGCGAAAGCTTGGGGGAAATGGTAAATTGTTGTAATAAGTGTTTAATGTTTATTCTGATGTGTGGTTGAAATTCGGTTGAAATGTGTGCTTGTGAACGAGTTGTTGATGTTTTTAGCATGCTTCTTGATTGAGAATCTTCATTGAGTTAATGTGGTTTTGTGCTGATGTTATGCTGGTGTTGTGAGCTGATTTTATGAATGATGAGAGTGTGTTGGGTATGATATGTTGACAGTATGCTTTTGCGAGTGAATGTTGTTTGATGAGAGCATGATCGAAATATGTTGATTGATATGCTTAATGTTGTGATATCCATGTTGTTATTGACTGTTATGTCATGTAAAAGGGGAGAAATTTGGGATACCCATTGCCTTATTATTATAGCTATTGTGTTATTTTGGAGTTGGAGCTTTGAATCCTTGCTTAAAGCTGGTCTGATCGATTTGTTTGTTTTGTTATGATTGTTTGTTGTTAATAGCATGGTGAAATCGATGAGAGAATGGCAGTTGAGTGAGATGGTTGCTGCTTTAGAGCAGGTTGTTAAGGCGTGGAATTCACCTTTTGGTGAAGGTGTTTCGTTTCAGCCTACAGTGCCTGGAGTTGAGGTAGTGAGGCAGGAGGAAGAAGCTGGTTCTGTGATGAAGAGTTCATCACCTTTAGTTCAAGAGGTGTTGGGAACATCTCAGGCTGTGGCAAAAGTAAGGCCTGTAGACGTGCCGGCTGTGGGATGTGCGGGTTTGTCGAAACAACGTTTACATGATTTGGGAGCTGTGGAGTATCATGGTTCGACGCCTGAAACGTTCGAGGCCTGGTTGGCCAGTGTAATTCTGATTTTGGATCAGGAGGGTTGTGACTATGCCTGTAAGCTAGGAAGTGTGGTCTCATTGATGTTGGAGGACGCTTGTGCCTGGTGGACATCTGTGGCGGTGGCATCGCACATCCATGATATAGATTGGGACTTCTTTGTGTTTGCCTTTTATGAAAGGTATTTTGGAGAGGAATTCTCAAGGGTTAAGCAATGTGAGGGTGTGGTTTCAGTTTATGAAAGTGAGAAAAGTCTAAGCGAGAGAGTTGTGGGTACTGACCTCGTGAGCGGTCAGCGTAAGAGGCTACGTGATAGGAGGTTTTGCTTGAATCGAAGCTTGGATGGTAGTGCAGATCTAGGGCAAGTGCTGCATGATCAAGGAGTGGAAGCTCAGTTACCAGTGTGTGACCGTTGTGGAAGGTGCCATGTTGGAGGTTGTTGGGGCGCAGGAGTTTGTTGGAACTGTGGTTCTAAAGAGCATGTGAAGCGGAATTGTCCTCATGTGGTGAGATCAGTTTCAGTGGTAGCAAAAGGGTCTCTAAAGGGTCGTGGGCATGACCGAGACAAGGTTCGAAGTTGGCAGGAAAGGCAGAAAGGTATGAGGAGCTTGTAGAATGAATCTTGTTGGAATTATGGGTCTGTTGGACATTTGAGACGTAATTGTTTGAAGTTGGCTCGGGGTAGTCAGGGTTCTTTACCGCAGGGAGATGGTGATGACCTTAATGTGTTAGCTGATGCTGCAGCAGTGCGGCTAGAGGATGGTGGTTCAGCGAGAAAGAGAGTTTGTCTGTTGAAGCTCCGGGGCAGTGAGGTGTTTTCAGGTAACCTTGTTAAGTAATCTTTGCCTTAGTTATCTTAGTTTGGTTTCTGTTAGTATTTCCCTTGCGTAGTGGGTATGGTCTCATTGCTAGCATGTTTGGGGTAGTAGTTGGTGTTGTTTTGAAAACAACTTTAGTGTGAAGAGGGCATTAGTGAGTATCTTGTGGATAGAGGGTTGAAAGAATGATAGAGTTGGTCAAGTTAGGAGTGAGATAGGAGGTTGTTTTTAGGCGGATTCTGAGGATGTTATTGGTGGGTGTGAACCGACATACATGCACAGTTAAAATCATTTATTATATGCTATATTATATGTACTGGTCCATGTATACATGTGACATGACATTAGAGGTTTTGCATGCATGTACATCAGGCATTGATAGGGCATATTGGTGACCATGCATACGAACGTTCACACTCGCTGATAGTTAATCGGGTCTGTTAGTGTTGGGATAGGGTTAAGTTGGATGATAGGTTTAAAAGGTTGTGTTGGTGCTAGGAGAATGTTAGAAGTTGTGGAGGGTATTAAGCGGGCTGACCATAATAGTGAGTGTGGTATAGCATGTTGGTAGAAGGAAAGTGTTTGGCGCTTAATGAGTTTAGTAGTATGGTGGTGAGGAGATTACCGGTTGAAGTTAGAATCGGTTAGAGTAGTTGTGAATAGCTGATAGAAGTGGTAGTTCTTGGTGTTAAGTGATGTTGTAAGTTAGTGGATGTGTTCCAGAGTGCTGAGGTAACTTGGCATTGATGTTGTAGTAGAAGGGTTGTTTTTGTTGGTGGTGGATCGTAGCAACCTTTGAGGAGTTGAGAAGAGGTTGTGTTGTAGGTTGTAGAAAGGGGTTAGCCAGGGAGAATAGAAGTTTCGTAATCTTATGTATGTATAGAATGGGCGGTGCCCTGGTAAGGCTGGTGTTTTAGTCCAGGCTTGAAGTGGAAAGGCAATGTAAGATCAAAGGCCATTGTTGGTTGGACGGGTTCTTGTGAGTAGTGGCTGGCTAGTTGTGTATAAGTAAATTCCTTCTGAAGTCAGCTGGTGGTGTGTGGAACGGCTGGCGGAGTCAAGGTTTGGGTTTTGTGTTGTGATTTTCAGGTGTTAGGTGAGTAGTCCTGGTGAATCGTTATGGTAATGATAGCGGCGGATGTGAAGGAATGTCAGCATTACGTTGATAAGTTTGGGTAAGCGGTTGATGCTTAGAAATTTTTGCTTGATGTGGTAATCTTTGGAAGAGGTTGAGTAGTTGTGCAAGGGTTTTAGAAGCAGTGAAGGTTGTGGGTCACATGGTGACTGAATTGGATTGGTTGGTGTCGGTGTGAATAAGTTTTGAGAGTTGAGAGTTAGGGTGGTGTATGCTGTAAAAGTTGGAGGTTCTTCAGGTTGTTGTTGGGGCTGTGTGTAGTCCGGAAGTGTGAAAGGTTAAGATGTGGTTAACATCTGAGTGTTCTGGTATCTGTGAACAATATGTGTTGGTGTTGGGTTGGTGGAGTTTTGTGAGGAGAGTGTTCAGTGGTGGTTAAGTCTCCTGTGTTGCCTTGTGTGTTGCTTGAGAAGTTTGGTTGTTCTCTTTTTGCCAGTTGAAATTTCGAGGACTAAATTTCTTAAGAGGGGGGGGGGGAGAGTTGTAACACCCCAATTTTGGGCTTAGAAGTTTTGGGTTTGGACCGGACCGGTCGGGTTGCGGTACGAATATAAAAGGGTGATTTTAGGAAAGCCTAGTTCAGGTTGCATTAAAAATATGGAAAAATGTCTTAAAATCCTCTTTTATTATATATAAGAGAAAGGTGAAATCAATTTTACAAAATGAGGTTTGGAAGGGTGACATTTTGGGTTAGTGACCAAAATGTAATTTTTGAAAACTGGGTGACTGTTTTAAAAAGGATTGAAACTTTGAATCTTTAAAGAGCTATTTACCCAAAAGAGTTTCTCCAGATTTTTCTTAATATTAATCAATTTAATTAAAGGTTTTTAATTAAGTGCAAAAGGAGGGAAAAGATATTTGGCATTTTAACTAACTTTTCTCTAAATTTCCATTTTCTTTTCTCTCAACTTTTCTCTCAATACAAACACATTTCTCCAGCAGAATTTCCTCTGATTTTGACAACTTAAGATGAGATTTCTATCCTCATTTGATCTCTAATCAAATCTACAACAAAACCTTAGCAGTTGCTTATTGGATTTTCAAGATTTTGGTTCCAAAAATGGAGAAAACTCAAGTTTAGAGGTATGAACGTCCTTCTCCTCTAAATTCTCAGTTCTTTACTGAAATTCCCAAGTTCTCAATCCTTGAATTATGATTTGTTAAAGGTTTTGCAATTGTGTTCTTGATCTTTGCTTTAAAATGCAAGATTTGCTTTAAATTTGATGAAATTCGTATGATCTGATTGGGCATTGTTTTGTGATGTGTTTTTGATGTAAAATTGATGTATAATTGATGAGAAATTGAGGTTTAATCAATGCAATCCCGAATAGGTTGATTTTCCTAAGTTTTGTTTAAGTTTTTGGTGGTTTTTGGAGTGATCTTGATGTTCTGCTATAGCTGGAGGTATAAGGACGTGATGAGATCCATTTCGGATGTTAATTGATGTTTAAAAATGGTTAGAAGTGATGGATCTTGGCTGGGTTAAGTTTTGGAAGTGTTTGGATGTGATTTCGGTTGTGTTTGGTAGCCGAAATGTGAGTGTTGATGTGAGCAGCGAGTTTAGGTGTCTTGGTTGAGGATATTAATGCATGATGGTGCATTAATATACTGTTTTGATGTGTTTAAAACAGGGGAGACATCTTCGGATCCTTGTGGTGTTGATCCGGAAGCTTGATTGGTGTTTCGGCAAGTGGCGAAACGGAAATCGGTGAGTGAAGTTGGGTTTTCAGCTTTAAAACAAAGGTTTGAAGGTTTTGGGAGCTTAGTTTAAGTCTAAGAAACTTAGCTAAGCTCGAGAGTAAGTAAATGGAATTTCTCTCTTGGTTGTGTTATGAATTGATTTTTAAAGCAGTTGTGATTGTTGGATGCAATGCATGTGATTTGCATGTTTTAAATTCTGTTTTGAAAGCATAATTTAGCATGGTTTAATACTGGTTTTGAAAGCCATGTGTGAAGGGTGCTCAAGGTAAGAGATCCTTGGTTTTGTAAATTGAAATTGTGAAATTGTTGCATAGTGTTGCATGTTGTTTAATGGCTTTGTGTAATGCTTCAAAAACAGTGGATTGATGATGGTAATTGGTGGTTTTGGCATTTTGGTTATGCTTGTAAAACAATGGATTAATATGGTAAATTGGTTATATTGGCAAGTGATGTAAGTGGTTCTTGGTTACATGAATCGGATATAGTTAGCCGGCTATAGGATTGGGTGCACCGTGAATAAAGTCGCCTTGGATGTGGAGTGGTTGTGATTGAACCGGTAACTCCATCCAAGTACACTAACGAGATGGTCAAGAACACCATGGTGTTTAAAAGTCCATGGGTGGGTCTTGTGTTAAGGTCATATGGTGGTTAAAATTCCATATGAGGACCTTGTGTATGGTAAGATCACAATGGTGGTGTAAAGTCCATGTGTGGATCTTGTATGTCCTGGGATCTCGTTAGTGATGTTATACAACTACCAATGAGTGATGTTAAGGTCAAATGGTGGTTAAAATTCCATTTGAGGACCTTGTGAATGTTAAGGTCAAATGGTGGTTAAAATTCCATTTGAGGACCTTGTGAATGTTAAGGTCATATGGTGTTTAAAAGTCCATATGTGAACCTTGTGATTGGTAGTGTGTATGAAGCGTGGGGACAACGCTTGTGATCCGCGTATCCGATTGTGTCATGTGTTATGATGGTTTGTGAATTATCACTTGGAAGCCAATATAATGTTCTTGAATATGATGAAGCATGAGATGTTTGAAACGATGCATGTTTGCATGAGAAGGGTGTAATGTTCTATGAATGCATGTGTTACTTGTTAGCTTGAACAAGAGTTTATTCTCTAATGAGAATGGTGCATGTGTGCATGAAATCTCTTAAGTGCATTGTAGTCTTGCGAAGACTTGTTTTTAAAGGCATGAAATGCAAATATTGATTTTGTGGTTAATATGTTGCATTTGTTTAATGCATGAGATAGTTTGAATGAGTAAGTGGTTTTCAAAGGTTTCTTGCTTTGAAATGGTTTTCAAGTATGTGAAAAGTATGATGTGAGGTGAAAGTGTTTTCCAAGGATCTTGTATTTAACTTTGCATATGATGTTCATGCATGGAATGGTTAAATTGATGGTTTTGCAAGGTTGTGCTTTGAAGTGATTTACTTGGCTTTTCTAAGCTAAGGGTTGGTTTTCATATTTGAGCAATGCATGATTTAAAGCATGTTGTCTAAAGGGGTTTTCAAACATTGCTTGGATTATCGAATTGTGATGCTTTTAAAAGAGGTTTTATGACTGGCTGCATTGATGGTGTTTTGGTTTTGAGCATTCCTCACTAAGCATTATGTGCTTACGCTCCTTTTTGTCCATCAATGCAGATATTTGAAGTTGGGACAGCGAGAAGCAAGGGATTCAAGGAGAGCTCCACTTGAGATGTATGTTTCGGTAAATAGCTATAGATAATAAAGGCAATGGGGGAGAATCTCTTGTTGATGTTTAATGAGATTGTGTATGTTGGACTCCCTAAGTTGATTTTATGTTGTTGTTGATGTTGGAACATGTAAATGATCTTTATGAGGTTTGTTTGGTGACTTGGTGTTTGAATGGTTTCCAATATAGGATGCATGCCTATAGAATTGGGGCTTTCCTTGTTTGATGCCATGTTTATGAATTGTTGATGCCATTATGTTCCTTGAGTGTTGAATGACTTGCTGGTATAATTTGGTTGCCTTTGGAGCATGTTTGATGGGTCGATTGTGCATTAAACCAGTGAAATTTCTGCAATCTGGGCAGCCTGTTTCGGAACAGGTGCTGCCGTTTCGAAACAGAGGGCCTGAAATGGCCTAGCCGTTTCGAAACGGGCAGAGCCGTTCCGGAACAGTTTGGCTACTGCCAGACCCTGTTTCGAAACTGGTTTCGGAACAGTCCCGCGTTTCGGAACGGATCTTCCCTGTTCCGAAACACCCGACCGTTGTGGACTGAAATTGATGGTTAAATGTTTTAAAACATTTGCATTTTGGTCCTGAACTTTGTGAATGCAATTGAATGAGTTTGGGAGGTCCGTTTGAGTTAAAATTTGGCAGAGAAGCATGAAATATGACTAATTTCATATTGGTAACTTAAAAGTGGGTTAAGTCCTTATAATTTTCAGAATTTACAAATTGGTCCCTAAATTTGTATTTTGTGCATTCGAGTCCCTAAATGTGTTCTGATTGCTGTGATCTTTGAACATGTTGTTGCTATGAACATATCTAGGGTTAATGTGCATTTAGATAAGATTAAAAAGAAAAAAAAGGGTCGTTAATCAAGGTTGACTTTGGTTTTCCCCGTGGAAACTTCTTAATTCGGGTCAACCGTTTAGGCCGGGTTAAGGGGGTTACATCCACTCAAAACGAACATTATTTTGTTAACTTGGTTAACGGAGAGGCAATTTAGAAAACCTATCCACAAACCGTCGATAGTAGCTCGCCAAAATAAGGAAACTACAAACTTCTGTCACCGATTTAGGTGTCTTCCAGTTCATCACCGCCTCAATCTTATGTGGGTCAACCCGGATACCTTCGGCCGACACCACATGTCCAAGAAAGACAACTTCTCTAAGCTAAAACTCACACTTACTTAACTTGGCATAAAACTAATTTTACAACAACACTTGCAATACAATCCGCAAATGCTTATCATGATCCTCCTTGGTACGAGAGTACACGAGAATATCATCAATAAACACAACCACAAACTGATCCAAAAACTCATGAAACACACGATTCATCATGTCCATGAGTGCAGCCGATGCATTCATCAAACCAAAAGGCATCACAAAAACTTATAATGCCCATACCTTGTACGAAAAGTTGTCTTAGGCATATCCACATCCTTTACCTTCAATTATAATCTCCAGACCTCAAATCAATCTTAGAAAACACTAAAACACCTCGAAACTAATCAAACAAATCATCAATCCTTGGCAAAGGATACTTATTCTTGATCGTCAACTTGTTCATTTGCCGATAATCTATACACATACGCATCATGCCATCTTTCCTCTTTACAAACAAGACCGGTGCACCCCAAGGTGAAACACTAGGCCGGATGAACCCTCGATATAGAAACTCCAGAAGTTGCGTTTTCAACTCCTTCAACTTCTTAGGTGCCATCAGATAAGGAGAATTAGACACTGGAGTCGTATTTTCATACAACTCAATACCAAACTCAACTTCTCAGTTCGGTGGCAAACCAGGCAACTCTTTTGGAAAGACACCCGAAAACTCACGTACTGTTCGTATGTTCTGTACACGCACTTCTTTCGATCCTGGATTCATCACATAAGCTAAGAAAGCTTCACAACCCAACTCCATTATACGACTCGCTTCAAGAGACGAAATTGCATTGGACAAGAATTTCACATTCTCACCCACGATTACTACTTCGTAATCATCAACAAGTTTCAAGGTAACTCACTTAACATCAAAATCGACCACAACCCTATGCTTAGTCAACCAATCCATCCCAAGGATTACATCAAAACCATAGAAAGGCAACTCCATTAAATCAACTACAAACACATGACCTTGAACAAATAAAGGACGTCTCCTATACAACCTTCTCGTAACAACAGTTTCACCAAAGGAACTAGTTACTTGAATTCCCCCAACTAACAACTCTGAAAAAATCGTTCAAGCCACAACTCCCAAAAATGTTCGCAACAACAGGCCCAAAAAGCTATACCCCACCGATCAAACATGGACAATATCGCCTCACGTGGTCACACGATCCACATATCTAATAGGTATCACATGCTACTTAGGCCTTGACACATTGACCCTATGGTCCTTGTCTACATTACCACAACCTCGCCTTAACTCAGACGATACCTTTTACCATGACTATTCTTACACTGACCTCCGTTAAAATAAGAGTCTACAACCTTCTTTTTGAGCTAGAACCTCTCGCTCAAGTTAATAAACCCAGGTTCTGCTTAGTGCACCTCGCCCATGTAACCAACACGTCGAAAACGACGTAGACAATAAAAACAACATATAGCCTAACATCATGACCGATTCATAACTAGAACATTCACATCGATGTCTCACATCCAATTCCAGTCTAGGAGCATACCCGCTCAACTAAACAATTCGTGCCTTAAACTTGGCTACAAACTTACGATCTTGAACCCAAACTCTGAATTCACTTTTCTTGCCATCCAAGTATCTAACTCTTAGATACTTCTACCTAAGAACAGTTTAAAAGAAATCCCAAGTCACAACATTGGGTTCCACGCCCACAACCATAGTTGTTCACCAACTGTACACATCTCCTTACAACTAAGATACAACTCATCTTCAATCTATGGGCATCATTACACCCCATTTGTTCCATAATCCTATAATTACAAGCCATCCACTCTATGGATACCTCAAGTGACAACGCTCGAGCTCAACTTCTTCCTAAATACATAAGCGTTCTAACAGCAGCTCTCAGTCGTCCACCAGCTAGTGCAGTCTCATGCGCTCCAACATTAACAACTTCTCAAGCTCCGAACATCACCTATATCCCAGGCGCCATGTTATCTGTTGTGTGTAAAAGAGTCTATCGCAATTATAGTGCAAATGTACACGACGCAAGTAGTAAAGTGATACGAAGTATCGGATTATCGTCTCCACAGGGATTGGGCCAATAGCTTCACCTAATTTCACTGCACGAAGTAAAGGAAATAATTGAGAGTTGTCACGAGAATAATAAAGGAAAACGTAAATAAAATAATAGAGTAATCAAGATAGAGAGAATGGGCTGGTATTGAATTGCTCAGTAATGCAGGTATTGTATTGCTTAGGAACTCTAGTTCTGTCGTCACGCCTGTCGCCGACAGCACCTGTCGCGGCAGCTGTCCGTTGGTCGTCGCGGTAGCAAACACACCAACTCAGTACGTTCAAGTTTGGCAAGAATCCCAGATCTACCTTGGCCTATCCCTAGGTTCAAGTCTGTCGATGATCACGTCTTTGACGATACCTCCCGGCGTGAATCGAAGGATGAACACCGATGTGTATGAATTCTTCCTTAGCCACTTAACCTTGACCTATTCCTAGGCACAAGATAGTTCAACTATAAACTAGAGAACTCGCTCTTATTTCTTTCGTATACTTAACTCTCCCGATGCTAAGTAAATAGATAACCTCACAATGCTCTCCCGATGCTCTTGCAAGATATTAAAACCAAAATAAGAGAACTTGAAGTTTATTTTATTGAACTTGGAAAATCCTAAAACAAAACAACCCTTGCAACTACTTTACAAAACAACTCGTGGCTCTGAGGGGAATTTAGAACATGTCGACGACGGGTAAACGGCAGAGGGGTTTAGGTTATCGGTTATGGGGTATTATGCCTCCTAGGTTAAATCTATGCCCTTATATAAGCTTTGGGCTCAAGTATTCTAAGTTAACAAGGATTACAACTTTAATGAAAAGTAAGATTCTAATGAATGCTTAATCTCTAAGGATTCCTACTTTTCAGCCGCCTCCTTGTTTCATGGGAATTCCTCTCCTTGAGCTTTGGCTTGACATATCTTTTGATCCGGGGCTTGGAAAAATATTTGGCTTTCACACGACAGACGAGCAGATTTTTCTCTATCTATCGTGGTCCACTTTACTTTTCCTCTTCATAAGGTTGCTGTCACCTTGCTGTCACGACAGATCCATGGCAGCTTCTTCCTCGTCGTCTGCTTGTCCAGTTCAGCTCTCCTGCTTCTCTGCCCTGCGCCCGCCTTCACCGTCTACGATGGTAGCTACCTGCAAAATAAGCCATCTTTTAGTAGAATCCGTGCCTTTAATCCATTTGTGATGTTTTACTGTAAACTAACCTAAATGCAATGCAATGATGCTTGAATGCAGCAGAAATATGGGTTAAAAAAGGTGTAAATAATAGAACTTTTACACACTCAACACACCCCCAAACTCAAGTTTTTGATTGCCCTCAAGCAACTAAGACCTAAAAGAAAAAGAATATAGAATTTTTTGTGTGTTGGCCTTCAAACAGTGAACTGTCCCTTACCTGTCGCTCATTCTCTGTAACGGCAGCAATCTGTCGGTAAGATTAAGATCTGTCCGGAATCTCCCTATAGTCCTCGTGCAGTGTGTGCATGCTTGTGAACAGTTATATGCCAAGACTCTCTTAGTTTCACTAGAATATTATTCTTTAGCTTGTTTAGAGTTTTTCTTACGAAACTGTTTTCTTTCTTTTTCTTACTAGAGCCAGAATCGGGAACCTCTAGTTATTTCCCTTCTTTTTTTTTAATTTCTTCTATTTTCTACTAGAGCCAGTATTTCAGGCACCTCTAGTTAACTGTCTAGAGCCGGTGATAGGCACCTCTAGAAGTTTTTCTCTGGTTATCTGCCTAGAGCCAGTGGTAGGCACCTCTAGGTTTCCTGAGATTATAGTCTCTTTTCTACTCTAAGTGCTAAGCTTTCCTATTCTAGTTTGGCTAAAAGAAATCTAAGCAGTATAACAGTCACAATGGTGTTTAAGTTTTCAGAACTATAGAAAGGCTCTAAACTTCTCCTTAATCTGTCCTAAAGATGCTGTCACGACAGAGCTGTCATGACAGGTAAGTTAACTTCACAGTTTTAAGCCAACAGTTTAATCTTTTTTTTAGAGAGAACTTAAATAAATAAAAGACACAACAGATTAATAAAAAGATGTACTAAGACTCCATTAATGATGGAGGGTTGCCACCCCCAAACTCGAGGGTTGCATTGCCCTCAATGCAAAATGACAGAAAAACAAAAACATGAAGGTAAGTACATCACAAAATATATAAGGCAGGCAGCAATAAAAGGAAATAAAAGACTTAAATTTTCAATCGCTGTCCTCGCTGCTGCTGCTGACACGGATCTGATGGCGGCGTCTGGGCTTTGGTGGAGGCTGGACAGTTTGCTCAACGAGCTGGACGTCTGAACTGCTGCCACTGTCCCACGTGCAGCTGGTGGAGGTGCTAGCCTTGGGCATCAGCTTCCTGTCTGCCACGTGCTTCTGTCGCTTGACAGGCGTAAACTCCCTCCCCAAATTCCTCCTAATCAGAGGTTCTTCTTCGCCGACGGCTGTGGCTGGCCGCTTCGTTCCACGTGCAGGGCTGTCGGCCGGAGGATTCGCAGCTGCCGTCCGGGCAGGTGAAGGGGTGGAAGCAACAGAATGTGTATGGGGGGAGACAGGTGGTGTAGGTGGAGGGGAGGGAATATGAAAATAATGGGCAGGGAAGGTGGGGAAGATGACATCCGTATAATGTAAAGTGTCGGTAATGAAATTTACCGTTGCGTTGGTGAAATCCCGGATGAAGGTCATCAATCCCATTTGTCGCTCTTCTACCCGTTGGATCGCAGCAAGGATGTGGGAAGATTGGTCTGTCGGGGCGGTGGCGGCGGCAGGTTCGGTGGCAGGTTCCTCATCTGAGTCTGCAGGCGAGGCAGCTGGGTTGAAGGAGTTGATGGGTGTTGCAGCTATGACCTCCATGAGGCTTGAGATGTTGTTGTCAGTCTAGCCACGACCATTGACTAATTTGTCGGCGGATACCTCGGGGACAGCAGCACAGCGGCAGAGAGAAGTTATCGTAAACGGCAGGCAGAGGCGAGAGTCTATTCGATGGGCACATTCCAAAATGCTCTCCCTCATATAACGGCCCACGTTGATAGGCCTGTCGTGCATGATTGAATGGATGAGTGCGAGCCGCTGCTGGTTCACTGTCGTATGATGGGAAGATGGCATGATACACTTTTTGATGAAAGCATTCCAGAGTTTTGCTTCAGGTAGGAGCTGCCCCCTTTTTACAGAGTGGGGGTTCTTTTTGCTGGTTGTCCAAGTTGTTCTTCCTCTGTTACCTCCGCCATGACAGCACCATAGGCGGCAGCATCGAGGGTGTCGAGAAATTTCTGGTGGGCATCATCATCGGGGCCAAAGAAAAGGCCAAACATGTGGTTGATGCTGTCAGCCGTGAATGGAACCTTTACTCCTCGGACGGTGACAGATGTTGCCGTTCTGCTGTCGACGGCCGCGTAGAACTCTCGGACTAATGTGTCGTTTAGTTCTGCCGGTTGTTCGGCGAACTGCTCCCATAGTTGGGTTCTTATAGCTTTCGCAATGAACGGTCGGAGCCCCATGTTAGGTGCTTCGCGAATGTAGATGAAGCCCCTCTCTTCCCATAACTCCTTGTTGGCGAACGGTGATGCTGCTGCGGATGAGGAGGCTGAGGCAGCACTGCGGCGGGTCTGTCTAGTAGACATATTAGTTGCAAGGGTTGTAGAAATAAAGAAAGCAAATAACAACTAGAGGAGGAAGCAAGGAAGAAGAAGCAGAAGTGAGAAAAATTAAAATGAAAACGGGGTTTGATAGCGGTCGAGGTGCTGCCCGTTTAATGCTGTAACGGCAGGCGTGAATAACGGAGCGGCTGTTGGGATTTAGCGTGTCTGACGCGTCTGACACGTATTTATATGTCTGCTACGCGTCTGCCACACGCTTCTGCGTCTGCCGTGTCAGTCTGTTGACAGCCTGTCTTATCCGTCTGCGGCGGCAGCCGAAACGACAGGCTTCAATAAATGGGCTCTGTTGGGCTGATGGATGGATGGTGGGCTTGGGTCACTTCTCCTTTTCTTCTTGACTCCTTTATTTCCTAAAGACAGAAAAATAAAAACATTATTCGACTAAAATAAATCTAATTTCCTAATAAATAATAAATAATGTAAATAAATAAATAATAAAACTTAGGTTAAATTAGGGATGCCTTGTGGGGCATCTCCTAAAGTAACCACTTCCTGTATTCTTGGGGCTTCAGTCCCTTGATAATGCTTGAGGCGCTGTCCATTAACTTTGAATTGGTGCCCGTCTTTTAATGATTGAATTGTGATGGCACCATGGGGAAAAACTTGTACCACTTGGAATGGGCCAGACCATCTAGACTTTAGCTTTCCTGGGAAGAGTTTCAGTCTAGAATTGAACAACAACACAAGCTGCCCTGGGCAGAACTGTCGTGGCAGCAACTTCTTATCATGCCACTTCTTTGTTTTTTCCTTGTAGATTCTTGCGTTGTCATAGGCCATTGTCCGTATTTCCTCAAGCTCGTTCAGATCTAACAGCCTTTTCTGGCCTGCCTTGTCCAAGTCCATATTCACTGCCTTGATTGCCCAGTATGCTTTGTGCTCGATCTCGACAGGCAAGTGGCAGGTTTTTCCATAAATCAGTCGGTATGGAGACATGCACAACGGAGTCTTAAAAGCTGTCCTATATGCCCATAGTGCATCATTCAGAAGTAGAGACCAATCTTTCCTAGTTGGTTTAACCATCTTCTCAAGAATGTTCTTCACTTCCCTATTGGATATCTCAGCCTGTCCATTGGTCTGTGGGTGGTATGATGTCGCGATCCTGTGCTTGACACCATATTTCTTCAAGGCGGCAGCAATTACCCTATTATCAAAATGTCTCCCTTCATCACTGATAATCGCCTTAGGGATGCCAAACCTTGAAAAAATGTTTTTGTGTAAAAACTTTTGGACCGTCTTGGCATCATTCTTTTGTGTGGCGATAGCTTCAACCCACTTAGAGACATAATCTACTGCTAGGAGGATGTATAAATTTCCACATGAAGATGGGAAAGGTCCCATAAAATCAATCCCCCAAACGTCGAAGATCTCGACTTCCAGAATGTTCTGTAGTGGCATCTCGTTTCTCCTCGAGATGTTACCTGTTCGCTGGCACCTGTCACAGTTCTTGTAAAAGTCATGTGCATCTTTATACAGTGTCGGCCAGTAGAACCCTGACTGCAGCACCTTGGCAGCAGTTTTGTTGCCTCCTAAGTGACCTCCATATTGAGAAGCATGGCAGTGATGGAGAATGTCTTCTTGCTCTTCTTGTGGTACACACCTCCTTATAACCTGATCTGCACATAATTTGAAAAGAAGAGGTTCGTCCCAATAATAATGCTTGACATCATTTTGGAACCTCTTCCTGGCTTGATAATTAAGATCAGAAGGGAATATTCCGCTAACTATAAAATTAACGAAATCAGCATACCAGGGGAGTTCAGAAGACTTACCTGCCGCCATGGCTGTCGCGGTAGCAATTGCTGCAACAAAGAGCTGCTCATCTGGGAAGGTCTCCAGTATGTTTGTCTCATCAATTGGTAGACTCTGTCCCTTCTCCAATCTTGACAAGTGGTCTGCCACCTGATTTTCTGTCCCCTTTTTGTCCTTGATCTCTAGGTCGAATTCTTGTAATAGCAAGATCCACCGTATCAATCTAGGCTTTGCATCCTTCTTTGCGAACAAATATTTCAGGGCAGAATGGTCTGTGTGCACTATCACCTTCGTCCCAAGTATGTAAGAACGAAACTTGTCAATGGAGAACACTACAGCTAATAGCTCCTTTTCTGTGGTGGTGTAGTTCACTTGGGCGTCATTTAATGTCTTGCTGGCGTAGTATATGACATAAAACAGCTTATTTCTGCGCTGCCCAAGTGCTGCCCCGACAGCATAGTCACTAGCATCACACATAATCTCAAATGGCTGTGTCCAGTCTGGTGGCTGTACTATGGGGGCTGTCACTAGTTTTTCCTTCAGAACCTTGAATGCTTCAGTACATTCATCATTAAAGTCAAAGGGTCGGTTCTGCTCTAAGAGATGGCATAGAGGCTTGGTGATTTTTGAGAAATTTGCGATAAATCTTCGATAAAAACCAGCATGCCCTAAAAAACTCCTTATGCCCTTGACTGTGGTTGGCGGCGGCAGCTTCTCTATGACTTCTATTTTGGCCCTGTTGACTTCTATCCCACGGCAGCTAATCTTATGGCCAAGGACTATCCCTTCATCCACCATAAAGTGGCATTTTTCCCAATTCAAAGCAAGATTAGCTTTTTCACATCTTTCAAGTACCTTTTGAAGATTGCCAAGGCAGCTTTCAAAATCGTCTCCAAAGACAGAAAAGTCGTCCATAAAAATCTCTAGGAAGTCCTCTACCATGTCGGAGAATATGGCCATCATGCACCTTTGGAAAGTGGCAGGTGCATTACAGAGTCCAAATGGCATTCTCCTAAAAGCGTAAGTTCTGTAGGGGCATGTGAAGGTCGTCTTTTCTTGATCCTCTGGTGCAATAGCAATTTGGTTATAACCCGAATAACCATCAAGAAAACAATAGTAAGGTTTACCCGCTAATCTATCAAGCATTTGATCAATAAAGGGTAAAGGAAAGTGGTCCTTTCGGGTAGCTTTGTTAAGCTTCCGATAGTCCATACAAACCCTCCAACCGGTCACAGTCCTGGTTGGGATTAACTCATTGTTCTCGTTGGTCACCACGGTCATTCCTCCTTTCTTGGGAACGCATTGCACCGGGCTTACCCATTTGCTGTCGGAGATGGCGTAAATAATACCAGCATCTAACCATTTGATTATCTCTTTACGCACCACCTCTTTCATCGCATGGTTTAGCCGTCTTTGGGCATCAATAGTCGGCTTATGGTCTTCCTCTAGGAGGATTTTGTGCATGCATAACGCTGGACTAATGCCTTGAATGTCTGCTATCGTCCATCCAATCGCCTTCTTGTGCTGCCTTAGCATGTCGATTAGCTGTCGTTCCTATTCCTGCGGCAGCTTAGAAGAGATGATTACGGGCAACGTATCATTTGAACCAAGAAAAGCATATTTAAGCTGCCCTGGCAGATGCTTCAGTTCTAAGGTAGGTGGTTCAATAGTAGATGGCTTTTGGATTAAATGGTTATCCGAAATGTAATTCAAAGGTTCGAATAACTTACCTGGACGATGGCCTAACCAGTTTACCTCCTCCTGATCTTCAGTATCAGATGTATCGGAGTCAGAGGAGTTGCTGTCGTCAGAGCTGTCTTCGTTGCTGTCGTGACAGGCTTGTAAGTGGTTGTCGCAGCAGTGGCCAAAATTTATATCATGACAGCCCGACCTAATGTATGGATGATCAAGGGTTACTTCAATGATAGCCTTGCATTCCTCATCCACATCAGCATGTTTCATTGCTTGGAGAACATTTAATTTAATCTCTTGATCGTTCACGCGCATAGTGAGTTCTCCTTTCTCCACATCAATCAGTGATCTTCCCGTGGCTAAGAAGGGTCGCCCAAGGATGACTGGTGCATTTTCATCTGCCTCACAATCTAAAACAAGAAAGTCAGCAGGAAAAATAAACTTATCCACTCTTACCAGAATATCTTCAATTTTTCCCTCTGGATGAACGTAAGAGCGGTCTGCCAGCTGCAGAGTTACTGTCGTGGGCCGCGCCTTTCCTATACCTAATTTCTGAAAAACAGATTTTGGCATTAAATTAACACTAGCACCAAGATCACAAAGTGCCTTACCCACAAATTTGTCTCCGATTACACAAGGTATGATGAAGCTCCCCGGATCCTTCTTTTTCTGGGGTGGCTGCCGATGAAGAATGCTCATGCAACCATATTCCATCCTTACCGTTTCAAATTCCCCAAATTTATATTTCTTTGACATGACATTCTTGAGAAATTTGGCGTAACCAGGCATCTCCCTAACGGCATCTAACAGCGGAATATTAATTTGAACCTGCTTAAAAATATCATAAATCTTTTTAAGTTGAGATTCCTGTTTAGTTTGCTGTATCCGTTGAGGAAAAGGTGGTGGGGGACGGTAATCAGCAATACGTCCTTCCCACTGCATACGAATCTGAGGACGATGTTCTTCAATTTTCTCCTCTGTCGCTTCTGCTGTCATGACAGGTTCATCGGCAGCAGTCTGTTTATCACCTGTCGGGGCAGCTTCCTCGGCAGGTTTATCTACGGCTGGTTCCTTTTCTGTTTCAGCTTCTTTTTCCGGCCCTGGTAGTTTCTTCCCACTCCTAGTAGTAATTGCCTTGCATTGCTCATGTGTGGGTGGTCTAGCACTTTCAGTATTGCTAGGGAATCCTCCATTCTGCCTCGGCTTAATATGTTGAGAAACTTGATCCATTTGTGTCTCCAGAGATTTCAAAGTAGCTTCATGATTTGTCATTCTCATCTCTGTCTTATCCATGAAGTTCTCCGTCTTCTTAACAAACTGATTCACATTCTCAATATAAGTACCGGTTTGAGACATAAAGGTGGCCAGAGTCTGTTCCAATATACTGCTCGTGGCAGGTGGTGGCTGTTGTTGTTGCTGCGGTGGCAGGTTTTGCGGCAGTTGCTGTCGCGTCAGCAATCTAGGTCCTCCCTGATTCTGATTGTGTGCTTGCGGATTCAGGGCGTTGTTAGGATTACTCCAGGAAAATTTGGGATCCTTCCTCCAATTGGGGTTATAATTGTTGGAATTGTAATTTGGCTTGTAATTTCCAACATATTTTCCTTCTTCTACTTGTATTGGGCACTCATCCCTACTATGATTTCCCTCACAGATATCACATACTTCCTCAACAGCAAATCCTTGTAATCCATCATCATTCAACAACCTTTTCATTGCTTTAGTAAGGAATGCTACCTGTGATTTCATAGTGCTGTCGGCTTCATAATCCTTGACAGCAAGTACCCGTTTACCCCCTCTTCTTGCAGTCGGAAACTGCTCCTCATTCTTAGCCAGATTTTTCAAAACTTGCAATGCCTCGTCTGGATCTTTATCCAATAATAGTCCATTTGCTGCAGAATCAATTCTAATGCGAGTTTGTAAGTTAGCATCATTATAGAACTTAGTTACCTGATTCCAGACGGGGAATCCATGCATGGGGCAGTTTCGAAGAAGAGTAGTAAATCTGTCCCAGGCCTCGTGCATTGGCTCGTCATCTTCCTGTTGAAAAGTAGCAATTTCGTTACGTAATCGCTCAGATAAATGCGAAGGATTAAAACGAGATAAGAATTCACGAGACAAATCTGCCCAAGTTACGATTGAACCCGGTGTTAGTTTATTCCACCAAGTCTTAGCTCTGTCCCTCAATGAATGGGGAAATAACCGAAGCCTCACTATCTCCGGATTAACTCCTGGCAGTCTAAACGAACCACAGATCTCCTGGAACGTTTTGAGATGCTCCCTAGCATCTTCTGTCACAACACCACTAAACTGCCCGGCGTTGTTGATCATACTAAACATGACAGGCTTGAGTTCGAAGTTATCAACATCAGTATCCGGCAGTGTGGTCTCCAGCTCTACATGATCGTTCAGCATGTAGTCACGACATGACCGTCGTCCAGCTGCTGCGGGCGGGTCGCCGACAGGCGGTACACCATCACCAGCGGGCGGATTACGAGCCATCTTCTCTAGCTGTTCCTCAAGGTACTCGTTCCTGTCTAAAAGGTGGCGAAGTTGTTTCTTGAGATTGAAGGAACGTTCGATTTCCGGATCTAATTTATACTCAGGATATTCGCCTCTTTTAGATCTGTGCATAAACAAGATAGCCTTGTGAAAAGCAAGAGTTTAATGTACTAACGAAAAATAGAAAAAGAAAAATTAAAAGAAAAAACAAAAACAAAAACGAAAAGTGCAATAAAAGAAAGGTGTAGTTATGTTGCCAATCCCCGGCAACGGCGCCAAAAACTTGTTGCGTGTAAAAGAGTCTATCGCAATTATAGTGCAAGTGTACACGACGCAAGTAGTAAAGTGATACGAAGTATCGGATTATCGTCTCCACAGGGATTGGGCCAATAGCTTCACCTAATTTCACTGCACGAAGTAAAGGAAATAATTGAGAGTTGTCACGAGAATAATAAAGGAAAACGTAAATAAAAGAATAGAGTAATCAAGATAGAGAGAATGGGCTGGTATTGAATTGCTCAGTAGTGCAGGTATTGTATTGCTTAGGAACTCCAGTTCTGTCGTCACGCCTGTCGCCGACAGCACCTGTCGCGGCAGCTGTCCGTTGGTCGTCACGGCAACAAACACACCAACTCAGTACGTTCAAGTTTGGCAAGAATCCCAGATCTGCCTTGGCCTATCCCTAGGTCCAAGTCTGTCGATGATCACGTCTTTGACGATACCTCCCGGCGTGAATCGAAGGATGAACACCATTGTGTATGAATTCTTCCTTAGCCACTTAACCTTGCCCTATTCCTAGGCACAAGATAGTTCAACTATAAACTAGAGAACTCGCTCTTATTTCTTTCGTATACTTAACTCTCCCGATGCTAAGTAAATAGATAACCTCACAATGCTCTCCCGATGCTCTTGCAAGATATTAAAACCAAAATAAGAGAACTTGAAGTTTATTTTATTGAACTTGGAAAATCCTAAAACAAAACAACCCTTGCAACTACTTTACAAAACAACCCGTGGCCCTGAGGGGAATTTAGAACATGTCGACGACGGGTAAACGGCAGAGGGGTTTAGGTTATCGGTTATGGGGTATTATGCCTCATATGTTAAATCTATGCCCTTATATAAGCTTTGGGCTCAAGTATTCTAAGTTAACAAGGATTACAACTTTAATGAAAAGTAAGATTCTAATGAATGCTTAATCTCTAAGGATTCCTACTTTTCAGCCGCCTCCTTGTTTCATGGGAATTCCTCTCCTTGAGCTTTGGCTTGACATATCTTTTGATCCGGGGCTTGGAAAAATATTTGGCTTTCACACGACAGACGAGCAGATTTTTCTCTATCTATCGTGGTCCACTTTACTTTTCCTCTTCATAAGGTTGCTGTCACCTTGCTATCACGACAGATCCATGGCAGCTTCTTCCTCGTCGTCTGCTTGTCCAGTTCAGCTCTCCTGCTTCTCTGCCCTGCGCCCGCCTTCACCGTCTACGATGGCAGCTACCTGCAAAATAAGCCATCTTTTAGTAGAATCCGTGCCTTTAATCCATTTGTGATGTTTTACTGTAAACTAACCTAAATGCAATGCAATGATGCTTGAATGCAACAGAAATATGGGTTAAAAAAGGTGTAAATAATAGAACTTTTACACACTCAACATTATCCACACTGCCTCAACCGACACAGGTTGTACTTGCATCGAGGCGTCAAACCCCCAGGAGACTTTACACACTACTCTACTCCTTTCCCAACGACAACAACAATCATACCAGATTGCTACTCTCTCCTCGGTTATTGTGCTATTATAATTAAGGCATGATAATAAACTAAAAAAGTCAAAACATTCGGGCCAGCTTCGAGCAAGGATCCAAGAAATCCAACTCAATTTCAAAAACTTTAGCTATAGTAATAAGGCAATGGGTATCCCGACTTTCCCCAATTATATCATGAAACAATCATAGCACATATCACACACATTGTGCATATCAATCAACATATTTCATTTCTCAACATCATCATACCGGCTTACCAACATCCCGATATTTCAAAGACTTACTCCACATAGCATATCTCAACCAACATGCATATAGCAATCACCATGCATATCAATCAACATGATTGAATCCACCACAAAACATACACAACAATTAACACATACGTCATAACCATCATGCATGGCATCCCTATCATTTGATCATCATCAACACGATTATAACAATCACTGTACAAAGCAAACATCATTAATCACTTGGAATCACATCACATCAACTTACCATTAACGAAACCTGGCTTTGATACCACTAAATGTAACCCCCTCGACCCGGCCTAAACGGTAGACCAAACCGAACGGGTCACAGGGGGAATATTGAAGTAAACCAGGAAGTTTACTCCAATAAACAACCCTAATTTTTTTTTCTTTTTTTTTATATTTTCTAGATACTCATTAACCCTAGGTGATAGACTACGCAACGGAACCCTTTGCATCTTATTCAAACAACGTTAAGGTCTTAATTGCACACAATTACATTTTAGGGACCATTTTGTAATTTTAACATATTATAGGGTCTTATTCCATTTTTATGTTACCAACCTTAAATTAGTCACTTTACATGCATCTTTGTCAAATCTCAGCTCAAGATAATAATTCATGCTCATTTAATTGCCTCTACAACAGTCAGGGACCAAAACACAAAGAATTAGAACTTCAGAATATTCCATTAACTAACTTACCAGCCTGCCGTTTCGGTACAGGCTAGCCTTAAATCAAAATAGGCGCACCGAAACAGGTTTCACAGAGCTCGGAACATGGGCCCATAATGAAACACCCTTTAAGGTATTTCGGAATAGAGGTTTCTAGTGGCAAAACGTACCGGAACATACCTTCCCTATTTTGAAACCCATAGACCATTCAGGCTTACTGTTTCGGTACAGGCTCAAGTGTACTGAAACACCTGGGCCTGTAATGACACATTTGGCTGGTTTTTCACACTTTAATCCGTATTAAACCACTCCAACATGCTTCCAACATGCATACAACATATTTAAAACACCAAACCATAACATATATGGCATATTCAACATTGAAATCATGGCACTTTGCATTAAAGGTAAACTATATGCATACAACCTAATAAACAAACCGAGTAAGATACCAATACGCATACGAAAGCAAAAACCAATAACCAAAGGACATTTACAAGTCTAGAACATCATTAAGCACATGCTCAAATAGGGAGTTTACACAAATCTCCTAAAACACAACGGATCCCCCATTGCCCTTAATACTTTAGTCTAAACCGAAACATACATTCTAAAATGAAGTCTCTTGGAATTCCCTTACCTCTTGCTGCCATCAAACCTTAATTATCTGCATTGATGGACAAAGAGTAGAGCGTAAGCAGACAAGGCTTTGTGAGGAATGCTCTAAAACAAAACACCATCAATGCATTAAAACCATTTTCATGCTCACATTGAAATCTCATTTCAATTTATAAACATCCTTTGAAAAGACATCACGCCCTTTTTAAAACCATGCACTTTATGTAACAAATTGGCATGTTAAACAACATACAACATGTGTTATAATCCCAACAGCAAATCCATTGCTAGCACTCAACTTAAGCCTTCCCATGCATAGCTACCATAAGCAAAGCTTAAAGAGTAAAACATGCATTTTCATTTTTATGCACCATAAACCATATCATAACACATCATCAATTATATTTGCTCACAAGCGATCATCAGTATGTTCATTTCTCAAAACCACATCGGATACACGAATTCACAAGTGTTGTCCCAACACTTCATACAATCTCACCGGCATCCCAAGGTTCACACACGAGAGCTACCCTCCACCATTGTGATACCCATGGTGGAGTATTCGGCACACCGTATAAACCCCTCAACACCACTCATATAACGCCCCTGTTTTAGGCCTAGGTGTTTTGCGAGTCGGGTTGGGCCGGTGGAATCGGTAATCGGTTGTTGGAATCATTAAGAGGTGGTTTAGGGAAATCAAGGTTCGGGATGGGATAAAAATATGATAAAAATTCATAAAGTCCTCTAAAATTATATTTAAGAGGTTGGTTAAATCGATTTTGCAAAATAAGGTTTGGAAAGTATACATTTTGGGCAGTGACCAAAATGTAAAGTTTTAAAGTTGTGGAAAAAGTGTGTTTTCAAAAAGAGTCAAGATCTTAGAATCTTTAGGGAGCTAATTGGAAATTAAGCCTTTTCTCTAATTTGGCATGTATTTCAAATGGTTTATTAAATATTAAAATGGCAATAATTAAATTAATTAAAGAGTTAGTTATTTTGGTTAAAAGATATTTGACGATCTTTTCATTCTCTTTTTTTCACTTCAGTCAAACACTATCCTTTGCTCTCAAATTCCATATTTTCTTCACTCTCAATTTCTCTCTTGATTTCCAACTTTATATTTGTAATTTCTCTCAAATTTCTTCAAGTTTCTTGAAAGCTAAACTTGCCAAATTAGAAGAGAAACAAGGATTGGAGTTAAATTTTGTTCTAACTCTCTAATCAAGATTTTTTTATGAAATTAAAAAGATATTTGGCTCTTTATCTATGTTTTTGATTGAGGTTTTGTTATTGTTTTGACTAAATGATGAAATCTTGTTGAAAAGATGATTTAAATGTGATTTTCGGAGTTGTGTTGATTTGGTTTGTTTGAGATGATTTCTAAATGAGTTTTTGAAAGGGTTATAATGTTGAAATGGAGTCTTAATCATAGTAATCTCGAAATCCTTGAGATCCTTGGTTTTTAAGGTGTTTATGGTTGGTTTTTGGGGTGTAATGTGGAATCTGTGTTGCTGGAGGTATAAGGATGGTTTTAGGTTGTTTTTGGATGATGATTTATGGTTAAAATGTGTTGGATGTGTTGGATGATGGCTGGGCTAAGGTTAGAGATCAATCGATTGAGTTTTCGTTTGTATCGATTGGGTAAATTGGTGCTTTAGAGCAGGGCTCCAGGTTTTCTTTTGAGTGATGGTGTTTGAATGCATTATGATGCATTGAATCTCTGTTTTTAATGTGTTGAAAACATGGGATAGTGTTCTAGAATCGAGCAAAGTGATTTTGGAGGCTTCAGACGTTTGGTTTGTGCATCGGCGAGTGTGGTTTCGCAAGTCTGTGAGTGAAACTTGGTTTTCCAGCATGGAAACGTGTTAGAAAAGGTTTTGGGAACTTAGTAAGAGCTTGAAACGCTTTACTAAGTTTAGAAGTAAGTAAAGTGAATTTCTCTCACGGACTGTGCTAGTTTGAGCCTTTGGTTGCACTTGATTTTAAATGCGTTTACCTACTGTTTTAAAGCATGTTTTGAGTATATAAAATGTGTTTGATGATGCCATGTGGTTTAAGGATACACTAGGTAAGTGATCCTTGTATGCATGTGTTAATGCATGAGGTTTGAAGCATGGTTTAATGCTTGAATTATGGCTTATCATGAATGCTTTGGAAAAACAGTGAAGTATGTGTGTAATGTGGATTATATTGGGAAGTGATGTTGTATAAAGTGTTTTATAAATGAAATCAGATATAGTTAGTCGGCTATAGGATTGAGTGCACTATAAACAAGTCGCCTTGGATGTTGAGGGGTTGTGATTGTACCGAAAACTCCATCCATGTACCTTAATAATTGAGGATTGTTTAAGGTTGCAACTTGTAACGCCCCGGTTTTGGGCTCAGAAGTTTTGGGCGTTGACCGGTTCGGTCAAAGTGCTGATCGAATATATAAGAGTGAATTTAGGAAAGCCTAGTTCGGGTTGCATTAAAAATATGGAAAAATGTTCTAAAATCATCTTTTAATATATAAAAGTGAACTGTGAAATCAATTTTGGAAAATGAGGTTCGGAAGGTTGACATTTTGGCTAGTGACCAAAATGTAATTTTTGAAAGTTCGGTGACTGTTTTAAAAAGGATTGAAACTTTGAATCTTTAAGGAGCTATTATTCCAATAAGAATTTCTCCAGATTTTTCTAAGATATTTTAAGGCTTTATTCTGATTTTAAAGATTATGAAAGAGGAGGGAAATCATTTTTATCATTTCTTAACTAACTTTTCATTTTCTCTCCATTTTCCTTTTCTCTCATTTTCTCTCAACCCAAACACAATTCTCCAGATTTTTCTTCTCTGATTTTGGCATCTAAATCTCTCATTTCAACTCTCATTTGATTCCTAATCATCTCATCAACAAAACCTCTCAATTTGCAAGTTGTTTCATCAAGCTTTTTGGCTCTAAAAAGGAGAAATTCAAGTTTGGAGGTAAGAACGTCTCTCTCCTCTAAACTATCAGTTCTTTACTGAAATTCCCAAGTTCTCAATCCTTGATTTGTGTTTTGTTAAAGGCTTTTCAATAGAAATCTTGATTTTGGCTTAAAATGCAAGATTTGGTGATTTTGGTGAAATTTTCGTGTGATCTGTTTGGGCAGTGTTTTGAAGTGTCAAAATGATGTTAAATGAATGCTAAATTGATTAGAAGTTGAGGTTTAATTAATGCAATCCCGGATAGGTTGAATTTCCTAAGTTTTGCTTGAGTTTTTGGTTGTTTTTGGAGTGTTTTTGGTGATCTGTTATACCTGGGAGTATAAGGACGTGTTTGTGATCATTTTGGATGTTAAATGATGTTTAAAAATGGTTAGAAGTGATGGATCTTGGCTGGGTTAAGTTTTGGAAATGTTTGGAGGTGATTTCGGTTGTGTTTGGTAGCCGAATTGTTGGATTTGTGTCGAGCAGCGAGTTTGGTTGTGTGGCTGCTGTTCTTAATGCATAATGATGCATTAATGTGCTGTTTTTGTGTGCTTGAAACAGGGGAGTTTGATCCGTGAGCTTTAGAGGTGTTGCGGAAGGTTTCGGATGCTTGGAAGGCTTGGTGGCTAGCCTTGTTTTGGTTATCGGTGAGTGAAGTTGGGTTTTCGGCTTTTAAACAAAGGTTTGAAGGTTTTGGGAGCTTAGTTTAAGTCTAAACAACTTTGCTAAGCTCAAGAGTAAGTAAATGGATTTCTTACTTGATTTGTGATATGAAGTGGCTTTTAAGCAATTGTGGTTGATGATTGAAATGCATGTGTTTTGCATGGTTTAATTCTGTTTTGAAAGCATATTTTAGCATGGTTTAGTGCTGGTTTTGAAAGCCATATGTGAAGGATGCTCAAGGTAAGAGATCCTTGGTTTTATACATTGAAAATGTGGTTTTGATGCATGGTGTTGCATGTTGTTCTATGGCTTTGTTTAATGCTTTTTAACAGTGAATTAATGTTGGTAAATGATGGTTTTGCATATTGGTTATGCATGTGAATCATTTGATTAATGTGGTAATGGTTTTGCATATTGGATATGCATGTGAATCATTTGATTAATGTGGTAATGGTTTTGCATATTGGTTATGCATGTGAAACATTGGACTAATGTGGTAAGATGGTTATATTGGCAAGTGATGTAAGTGGCTCTTGGTTCTTTGATCGGATATAGTTAGCCGGCTATAGGATTGGGTGCACCGTGAAATAAGTCGCATTGGAGGTGGAGTGGTCAAGAGTGGACCGGGAAACTTCCTTCAAGTATCCTAACGAGATGGTTGAGGTCATAATGGAGGTGTTGCCCATTCGAGGACCTTGGTTGAGCAAAGGTTATATGGTGTTTGAAAGTCCATATGTGAGAACCTTGTGCTTGTTGAGATCACAATGGCGGTGTTAAGTCCATGTGTGGATCTTGTATAGGGTGTCCCGGATCTCGTTAGTGATTTCTACAACTACCAATCGGTGATGCAAAGGTGGTATGGTGTTTGAAAGTCCATACAAGGGAACCTTGTGCATGTTGAGGTTGTATGGTTGTCCATACATGGGAACCTCGGGAAAAGCTAAGGTTGTATGGTGTTTAAAAGTCCATACCTGGGAACCTTAGGATGTTGAGGTCATAATGGAGGTGTTGCCCATTCGAGGACCTTGGATTGGTAGGGTGTAGGGAGCGTAGGGACAACGCTCGGAATCCGCGTATCCGATTGGGTGTTGAGTTGAAAAGTGAATGTGGTTGATCATTTGAAGGCCAATATGATGTTCTTAATTGTGATGAAGCATGAGGTGCTTGAAATGATGCATATTTGCATGTGAAGCATGAGATGCTTGAATTGATGCATAATTGCATGTGAAGCATGAGATGCTTGAAAAGATGCATGGTTGCATGGAAATTGTATAATGCTTGTAAAAGCATGTTTACTTGTTAGGTTGAACAAGTGTTGATTATCATTTGATAAATGATGCATGTGAGCATGATATATCTTTAATGCATTGGAGTCTTGGAAGACTTGTTTTAAAAGGCATGTGATGATGATAGTATGGTTTATATTTTTGCCTTGGTAAATGCATGTGATGGATTGCTTGAGTAATGGTTTTAAAAAGGTTTCTTGCTTGAAATGGCTCTCAAGTTTAAGAAAGGTATGTTATGGAATGGGAGTGTTTTCCAAGGCTTTGTTTTAGCTTTGCATATGGTGTTTATGCATGGTTTGGCTAAATGGATGATTTGTATGTTGTGCTTTAAAAAGGTTTTCTTAGCTTGCTAAGCTAAGGGTTGGTTTTCATGTATGTGCAATGCATGGTTTTGATGCTTGTTGTTGAGAAGGGTTTCAAACATGGCTTTGGTAAATAAATCGGGTTTGTTTTAAAAGTGTTTTGTGACCCGCTGCATTGATGGTGTTTTGGTTTTGAGCATTCCTCACTAAGCATTATGTTCTTACGCTTCTTTTTGTCCATCAATGCAGATTCTTGAAGTTTGGACAGCAAGGAGCAAGGGATTCAAGGTGGACTCCAAGTGAGATGTATGTCTCGGTGAATAGCTATAGTTAATAAAGGCAATGGGGGTAGAATCTCTCGGGGTTAACGTGTATGTGTTCGTTTATGTTTGAACAAGGATGATTTTATGTTAATGTTGTTGTTGGATCATGTATTGGCATAAATGAGCTTGGTTTGGAAAGTTTGTGCTTAAGTGGTTGCTTGTGTAGGAAGCATGCCTTTAGATTTGGGGCTTTTTGTATATGTTGTTATTTTGTTGAATTGTTGATGCAAGTATGCCTCTTTTATGTTAAATTGCATGTTGGCAAAGTTTGGTAGCGTTTGGAGCATGTTTGGTTGGCCTATTGCATGTTTAAATAGGCAAATTTCTGCATTTTGTGCAGGGTGTTTCGGAACAGGGTGAACCGTTTCGGAACGGGTGCCTCGAAGCAGCCCAGGCGTCCGAAACGGGTGACACCGTTCCGAAACGGAAAGGCTTCTGCCAGACCCCCGTTTCGAAACGGGCTATGCCTGTTTCGGAACGGCCCCGCGTTTCGAAACGGGCTGTCTCCCGTTTCGGAACGGTTGACCGTTGGGGGCTGACAGTGGCAGTTATGTGTTTCAAAATGTTTGCATTTTGGTCCTGAATCTTGTATGTGCAATTGTATGAGTTTGAGATGTCCGTTTGAGCTGAAATTTGGCTGAGATGCATGAAATATGATTAATTTTAAGTTGGTAACTTAAAATCTGGTTAAGGCCTCAAAGTTTTCAGAATTTACAAATTGGTCCCTAAAGTTGTGTTTTGTGCAATTGGGTCCCTGAATGATCTCTGATGGTTGTGATCTTTGAGTATGTTGTTTGTGTGATCACATCTAGGGTTAATGAGCATCTAGACAAGATTAAAAAGAAAAAAAAGGGTCGTTAATCAAGGTTGACTTTCGGGTTGACTTTGGTTTTCCCCGTGTAATCTTCGTAGTTCGGGTCAACCGTCTAGGCCGGGCTACGGGGGTTACAT
The DNA here is from genome assembly GCA_030270665.1 of Hibiscus trionum. Classification (NCBI taxonomy): domain Eukaryota; kingdom Viridiplantae; phylum Streptophyta; class Magnoliopsida; order Malvales; family Malvaceae; genus Hibiscus; species Hibiscus trionum. The sequence goes on along the minus strand of BSYR01000027.1, from coordinate 45,418,008 downwards.
TTGGTGGTATCAGAGCTGTGTTGCGAATGCTTGGGGAAAACGGTAAGTTTTGGTAATGTGTGCTTGTTGTTTACCCTGATGTGTGGTTGAATGTTGGTTGAAACACGTGTTTCTGAGCATGTTGCTGATGTTTCTGGGCATGTTGCTGATGTTTCTGGGCATGTTGCTGATGTTTTTGAGCATGTTGCTGATGTTTCTGAGCATGTTGCTGATGTTTTCAAGCATGTTTTATGGTTATGAATCTTGGTTGAGCTTATGTGGTTTGTGCTGATGTTAAGCTGATGCTGTGAGTTGGTTTTATGCATGATGAAAGTGCTGTGAGTATGTTATGTAATAATATGCTGTTGCAAGTGGATGTTGTTTGATGTAAGCATGATCAAGGTGCGTTGTTTGATATGCTTGATGTTGTGATATCCATATTGTGTTGACTGTTATGTCATGTAAGGGGAGGATTCGGGATACCCATTTCCTTATTAATATAGCTATTGTGTTATTGGGAGTTAGAGTTTGAATCCTTGCTTAATGCTGGTCTAACTGGTTTGTTTGTTTGTTGTGATTGTATGTTTGTTGTTGTTAGTAGTATGGCAAAGTTGATGAAAGAATGGCGGTTGAGTGAGATGGTTGCTGCCTTGGGGCAGGTTGTTAAGGCGTGGAATTCACCCTTTCGAGGAGGTGTTTTGTCTCAGTTTTCTGTGCCTGGGGTTGAGATGGTAAGGCAAGGGAAAGAAGCTGGTTCTGTGGTGAAGAGTTCATCATCTGATGTTCAGGAGGTGTTGGGAACATCTCAGGCTGTGGTAAAGGTAAAGTCAGTGGATGTGCTGGCTGTGGAATGTGTGGGTTTGCCGAAGCAGCGTTTGCTTGATTTGGGTGCTGTGGAATATCATGGTTCTTCACCGGAGATGTTTGAGGCCTGGTTGGCCAGTGTGGTTTTGATTTTGGATCAGGAAGGCTGTGATCTTGCTTGTAAGCTGGGGAGTGTTGTTTCTCTGATGTTGGAGGATGCATGTGCCTGGTGGACATCTGTGGCGGTGGCGTCACATATCCCTGATATTGATTGGGATTTCTTTGTATCTGCCTTTTGTGAAAGGTATCTTGGAGGGAAGTTTCCAAGGGTTGAGCAATGTGACGGTGGTGCTGTTGTGGAGCAAGTGTTGCTTGGGCAAGGAGTGGAAGTTCAGCCACCGGTGTGTGACCGTTGTGAAAGGCGCCATGTTGGACGTTGTGGGGGCGCAGGTGTTTGCTGGAACTGTGGTTCCAAAGTGCATGTTAAGCGTGATTGTCCTTTAGGGGTGAAGTCAGCTTCAGTGATAGCCAAAGGATCTCAGAAAGGTCGTGGGCACGGCCGAGGCAAGGTTCAGAAGTGGCAGAAAGAGCAGAAAGTTGTGAAGAGTGCGGGGAAGGAGAGTTGCTGGAAATGTGGGTCTGCTGGACACATGAGACGTGATTGTTTGATGTTGGCTCGGAACAGCCAAGGTTCTTTACCGCAAGGAGTTGGTGTTGACCCTAGTGTGTTAGCTAGTGCTGCAGTGGTGCGGCAGGAGGATGATGGTTCCGCAAGGAAGAGAGCTCGTTTGATGAAGCTTCAGAGAGGTGTTGTGTTTTCAGGTAACCTTGTTTAGTAATCTTTGCTCTAGTTACCTTAGTTTGGTTTCTGTTGGTTTTCCTTGCGTGGTAAGTTTAGTCTTGTTGCTAGCATGTTTGGGGTAATGGTTGTAGTTTGGAAATGTCTTTGATGTGAAGAGGGCTTTGTGAGAATCTTGTGGTTAGTAGTTGTTGGTATGGTGGAGTAGTTAAGTTAGAAGTGGGGTAGGAGGTTGTTCTTAGACGGATTTGAGGATGTTATTGGAGGGTGTGAACTGGCATTCATGCATAGTTAAAATCATTGTTATATGCTATATTATATATGTTGGTCCATGCATACATGTGGCATGACATTAGAGGTTTTGCATACATGTACATCAGGCATTGATAGGGCATGTTGGTGATCATGCATACGATGTTCACACTCGCTAATAATTAATCGAATCTGTTAGAGTGGTGGTTGGGTTAGGTTGGTGATGGGTTTTTAGAGGTCGTGTTGGTGCTGAGTGGAAGTTAGAGGTAATGGAGTTTGTTAAGCTAGTTGCTAGTAATAGTGAGGGTGGTATAGCCTGTTGGTAGAAGATTGATGTTCGATGCTTTATGAGTTTAGTGGTTTGGTGGTGAGGGGTACCGGTTGAGGTTAGAATCGATCAGGTGGTTTGATAGCTAAGTGGGAGTGGTAGTTCCTTGGTGCTAAGTGAGGTTGCAGTTTGGTGGTTGTTTTTCCAAGTGCTGAGGTAGCTTAGCATTTAAGTTGAAGTGGAAGGATCATGAAGGATCGAAGGCTTGTGTTGTTTGGAAGGATTCTTATGAGAAGTGGTTGGCTGGTTGTGTGTATGTGAAATTCTTTTGAGGTCAGCTAGTGGTGTATGGAGCAGCTGGCGGAGCCGAGTTGAGGTTGTGATGTAATTTTGGTTTGTGGGTGAGTAGACCTGGTGAGTCGTGGTGGTAATGTTAGCAACAGTTGTGGAGGTTTATCAGCTTTTGTTGAGAAGTTTGGGTAAGCAGTTGATGCTTAAGAATTTTTGCTTGTTGGGAAGATTCTTGGAAGAGGTTTGAGAGTTGCAAGAGTTTTGGAAGCAGAGAAGTTTGTATGGTGGTTGAATTGGATTGGTTAGAGTCCCTGTGTGAACCAGTCTTGGAAGTTGTGTGTTACAGTAGTGTGTGCTGTGAAAGCTAAAGTTCTTCATGATTGAAGTTGGGGCTGTGCACAGTTCGGATATGTGGAAGGTTAAGTTGTGGCTATCTTTGAGTGTTCTGGGTTTGTGAACAACATGTGGTGGTGTTGGGTTCAGTGGAGTTTTGTGTGGAAAGTGTTTAGTGTTGGTTGAGGTTTTTGTGTTGCCTTGTGTGTGTTTTGAGAAAGTTGTTGTTCTCTTTTCGCCGGTTGAAATTTCGAGGACGAAATTTCCTAAGGGGGGGAAAGTTGTAACGCCCCGGTTTTGGGCTCAGAAGTTTTGGGCGTTGACCGGTTCGGTCAAAGTGCTGATCGAATATATAAGAGTGAATTTAGGAAAGCCTAGTTCGGGTTGCATTAAAAATATGGAAAAATGTTCTAAAATCATCTTTTAATATATCAAAGTGAACTGTGAAATCAATTTTGGAAAATGAGGTTCGGAAGGTTGACATTTTGGCTAGTGACCAAAATGTAATTTTTGAAAGTTCGGTGACTGTTTTAAAAAGGATTGAAACTTTGAATCTTTAAGGAGCTATTATTCCAATAAGAATTTCTCCAGATTTTTCTAAGATATTTTAAGGCTTTATTCTGATTTTAAAGATTATGAAAGAGGAGGGAAATCATTTTTACCATTTCTTAACTAACTTTTCATTTTCTCTCCATTTTCCTTTTCTCTCATTTTCTCTCAACCCAAACACAATTCTCCAGATTTTTCTTCTCTGATTTTGGCATCTAAATCTCTCATTTCAACTCTCATTTGATTCCTAATCATCTCATCAACAAAACCTCTCAATTTGCAAGTTGTTTCATCAAGCTTTTTGGCTCTAAAAAGGAGAAATTCAAGTTTGGAGGTAAGAACGTCTCTCTCCTCTAAACTATCAGTTCTTTACTGAAATTCCCAAGTTCTCAATCCTTGATTTGTGTTTTGTTAAAGGCTTTTCAATAGAAATCTTGATTTTGGCTTAAAATGCAAGATTTGGTGATTTTGGTGAAATTTTCGTGTGATCTGTTTGGGCAGTGTTTTGAAGTGTCAAAATGATGTTAAATGAATGCTAAATTGATTAGAAGTTGAGGTTTAATTAATGCAATCCCGGATAGGTTGAATTTCCTAAGTTTTGCTTGAGTTTTTGGTTGTTTTTGGAGTGTTTTTGGTGATCTGTTATACCTGGGAGTATAAGGACGTGTTTGTGATCATTTTGGATGTTAAATGATGTTTAAAAATGGTTAGAAGTGATGGATCTTGGCTGGGTTAAGTTTTGGAAATGTTTGGAGGTGATTTCGGTTGTGTTTGGTAGCCGAATTGTTGGATTTGTGTCGAGCAGCGAGTTTGGTTGTGTGGCTGCTGTTCTTAATGCATAATGATGCATTAATGTGCTGTTTTTGTGTGCTTGAAACAGGGGAGTTTGATCCGTGAGCTTTAGAGGTGTTGCGGAAGGTTTCGGATGCTTGGAAGGCTTGGTGGCTAGCCTTGTTTTGGTTATCGGTGAGTGAAGTTGGGTTTTCGGCTTTTAAACAAAGGTTTGAAGGTTTTGGGAGCTTAGTTTAAGTCTAAACAACTTTGCTAAGCTCAAGAGTAAGTAAATGGATTTCTTACTTGATTTGTGATATGAAGTGGCTTTTAAGCAATTGTGGTTGATGATTGAAATGCATGTGTTTTGCATGGTTTAATTCTGTTTTGAAAGCATATTTTAGCATGGTTTAGTGCTGGTTTTGAAAGCCATATGTGAAGGATGCTCAAGGTAAGAGATCCTTGGTTTTATACATTGAAAATGTGGTTTTGATGCATGGTGTTGCATGTTGTTCTATGGCTTTGTTTAATGCTTTTTAACAGTGAATTAATGTTGGTAAATGATGGTTTTGCATATTGGTTATGCATGTGAATCATTTGATTAATGTGGTAATGGTTTTGCATATTGGTTATGCATGTGAAACATTGGACTAATGTGGTAAGATGGTTATATTGGCAAGTGATGTAAGTGGCTCTTGGTTCTTTGATCGGATATAGTTAGCCGGCTATAGGATTGGGTGCACCGTGAAATAAGTCGCCTTGGAGGTGGAGTGGTCAAGAGTGGACCGGGAAACTCCCTTCAAGTATCCTAACGAGATGGTTGAGGTCATAATGGAGGTGTTGCCCATTCGAGGACCTTGGTTGAGCAAAGGTTATATGGTGTTTGAAAGTCCATATGTGAGAACCTTGTGCTTGTTGAGATCACAATGGCGGTGTTAAGTCCATGTGTGGATCTTGTATAGGGTGTCCCAGATCTCGTTAGTGATTTCTACAACTACAAATCGGTGATGCAAAGGTGGTATGGTGTTTGAAAGTCCATACAAGGGAACCTTGTGCATGTTGAGGTTGTATGGTTGTCCATACATGGGAACCTCGGGAAAAGCTAAGGTTGTATGGTGTTTAAAAGTCCATACATGGGAACCTTAGGATGTTGAGGTCATAATGGAGGTGTTGCCCATTCGAGGACCTTGGATTGGTAGGGTGTAGGGAGCATAGGGACAACGCTCGGAATTCGCGTATCCGATTGGGTGTTGAGTTGAAAAGTGAATGTGGTTGATCATTTGAAGGCCAATATGATGTTCTTAATTGTGATGAAGCATGAGGTGCTTGAAATGATGCATATTTGCATGTGAAGCATGAGATGCTTGAATTGATGCATAATTGCATGTGAAGCATGAGATGCTTGAAAAGATGCATGGTTGCATGGAAATTGTATAATGCTTGTAAAAGCATGTTTACTTGTTAGGTTGAACAAGTGTTGATTATCATTTGATAAATGATGCATGTGAGCATGATATATCTTTAATGCATTGGAGTCTTGGAAGACTTGTTTTAAAAGGCATGTGATGATGATAGTATGGTTTATATTTTTGCCTTGGTAAATGCATGTGATGGATTGCTTGAGTAATGGTTTTAAAAAGGTTTCTTGCTTGAAATGGCTCTCAAGTTTAAGAAAGGTATGTTATGGAATGGGAGTGTTTTCCAAGGCTTTGTTTTAGCTTTGCATATGGTGTTTATGCATGGTTTGGCTAAATGGATGATTTGTATGTTGTGCTTTAAAAAGGTTTTCTTAGCTTGCTAAGCTAAGGGTTGGTTTTCATGTATGTGCAATGCATGGTTTTGATGCTTGTTGTTGAGAAGGGTTTCAAACATGGCTTTGGTAAATAAATCGGGTTTGTTTTAAAAGTGTTTTGTGACCCGCTGCATTGATGGTGTTTTGGTTTTGAGCATTCCTCACTAAGCATTATGTGCTTACGCTCCTTTTTGTCCATCAATGCAGATTCTTGAAGTTTGGACAGCAAGGAGCAAGGGATTCAAGGTGGACTCCAAGTGAGATGTATGTCTCGGTGAATAGCTATAGTTAATAAAGGCAATGGGGGTAGAATCTCTCGGGGTTAACGTGTATGTGTTCGTTTATGTTTGAACAAGGATGTTTTTATGTTAATGTTGTTGTTGGATCATGTATTGGCATAAATGAGCTTGGTTTGGAAAGTTTGTGCTTAAGTGGTTGCTTGTGTAGGAAGCATGCCTTTAGATTTGGGGCTTTTTGTATATGTTGTTATTTTGTTGAATTGTTGATGCAAGTATGCCTCTTTTATGTTAAATTGCATGTTGGCAAAGTTTGGTAGCGTTTGGAGCATGTTTGGTTGGCCTATTGCATGTTTAAATAGGCAAATTTCTGCATTTTGTGCAGGGTGTTTCGGAACAGGGTGAACCGTTTCGGAACGGGTGCCTCGAAGCAGCCCAGGCGTCCGAAACGGGTGACACCGTTCCGAAACGGAAAGGCTTCTGCCAGACCCTCGTTTCAAAACGGGCTATGCCTGTTTCGGAACGGCCCCGCGTTTCGAAACGGGCTGTCTCCCGTTTCGGAACGGTTGACCGTTCGGGGCTGACAGTGGCAGTTATGTGTTTCAAAATGTTTGCATTTTGGTCCTGAATCTTGTATGTGCAATTGTATGAGTTTGAGATGTCCGTTTGAGCTGAAATTTGGCTGAGATGCATGAAATATGATTAATTTTAAGTTGGTAACTTAAAATCTGGTTAAGGCCTCAAAGTTTTCAGAATTTACAAATTGGTCCCTAAAGTTGTGTTTTGTGCAATTGGGTCCCTGAATGATCTCTGATGGTTGTGATCTTTGAGTATGTTGTTTGTGTGATCACATCTAGGGTTAATGAGCATCTAGACAAGATTAAAAAGAAAAAAAAAGGTCGTTAATCAAGGTTGACTTTCGGGTTGACTTTCGTTTTCCCCGTGTAATCTTCGTAGTTCGGGTCAACCGTCTAGGCCAGGCTACGGGGGTTACACAACTGTTGAGGGTAGCTCTCAAGTGCGAACCTTGTGTGTGTCCCGTCCTTCGTTAGTGGGCTATACATTTACCGATGAGTGGTGTTGAGGGTTGTAATTGTACCAAATGCTCCACCACAGGCGTCACAACGGTGGAGGGTTGCTCCCGTGTGTGAGCCTGGAGATGTCGGTAGAGTGTATGAAGGGTTTGGGACAACCCTTGGTAATCCGTGTATCCGATATGTTTTGAGAAATGAGGTTGTTGTTAATCATTTGAAAGTCAATATAATGGATTCTAATGTTATGGAAATATCGTTGATGCATATTATGAAAAATGCATGTTTACCTTAAGCTTAGCATAATGGTGTTTATGCTTGGAAGGCTTAATGTGTAACGCCCCGGTTTTGGGCTTGGAAGTTTTGGGCGTTGACCGGTTCGGTCAAAGTGCGGTTCGAATCTATAAGGGTGAAATTAGGAAAGCCTAGTTCGGGTTGCATTAAAAATATGGAAAAATGTTCTAAAATCATATTTTAATATATATAAGTGAACTGTGAAATCAATTTTGAAAAATGAGGTTTGGAAGGGTGACATTTTGGCTAGTGACCAAAATGTAATTTTTGAAAGTTGCGTGACTGTTTTATAAAGGATTGAAACTTTGAATCTTTAAGGAGCTATTATTCCAAAAGGAGTTTCTCCAGATTTTTCTAAGATATTTTAATGTTTAATTCTGATTTTAAAGTTAAAGAAAAGTGGAGGGAAATCATTTTGGCTATTTTGTAACTAATTTTCCTATTTTCCCAATTTTCCTTTTTCTCTCATTTTCTCTCAATCCAAACACTTTCTCTCCAGAGATTTCTTTCTGATTTTGTCACTCAAATCTATCTTTTCAATTCTCTTTGGATTCCTAATCATCTCTACAACAAAACCTTACAATTTGCTATTTGGATTTTCAAGCTTTTTGGTTCTAAAAGGGAGAAAACTCAAGTTTGGAGGTAAGAACGTCCTTCTCCTCTAAACTCTCAGTTCTTTACTGAAATTCCCAAGTTCTCAATCCTTAATTGATGTTTTATAAATGGCTTTTAAGTTGTGTGATGGATCTTAGCTTTAAATGCAAGATTTGATGGTTTTTCATGAATTTTCGTGAGATCTGATTGGGCTGTGTTTTAAGGTGTTAATTTGATGATAAATGAATGTTAATTTGATTGGAAATTGAGTTTTGATTAATGCAATCCCGGATAGGTTGAATATCCTAAGTTTAGCTTATGATTCTTGGTTGTTTTTGGAGTGATCTTGTGGATCTGTTGTTGTTAGAGGTATAAGGATGTTGTTAGGTCCTTTTTAGATGTATAATGATGTTTAAGGATGCTTAGTTTTGATGGTTTATGGCTGGGCTTTGTTGAGGAGTTGTTTGGATACATTTTCGGTTGTGTTTGGTGGCCGAAAATGGAGTGTGGATGAGAGCAGCGAGTTTAGGTGCTTTCATTGAAGCTATTAATGCATGATGATGCATTAATCTACTGTTTTAATGTGTTAAAACAGGGGAGTCATCTTTGGATCCAAGTGGTGGTGATCCGGAAGCTTGATTTGGTGTTTCGGCAAGAGGCAAAATGGAATCGGTGAGTGGATTTTGGTTTTCGGCTTTGAAACCAATGTTTTGGAGGTTTGGGAGCTTAGTCTAAGTCTAAACAACTTTGCTAAGCTCAAGAGTAAGTTTTCGGAAAAACTCTCTTGTTGAGGAACCATGTGATGGTTGGGTGCAATGTGTTTGTTGCATGTTTAAATTCTGTTTTTAAAGCATATCTAGCATGTGTGTTGCTGAGATTATAAGCCATGTGTTTAAGGAAGCTCAAGGTTAGAGTTCCTTGTTTTTGAACATTGTATAAATGTTGTTTGATGCTTAAAGATGCATGATGTTTATGGTTTGGTTAAATGCTTTAAAACAGTGGATTATTGATGATATATGATGTATATTGGCAAGTGATGTTTTTGAAAAGGTTAAGGTCACTAAGGTGGTTAAAAGTCCTTGAGTGAGCCTTGTTTACTTAAGAACATCAAGGTGGTTAAAAGTCCTTGAATGGTTCTTGTTACGGACACAAAGGTGTTTAAAAGTCCTTGTGTGGTCCTTTCCAAGGTGTTTAAAAGTCCTTGGGCCAAGGTGTTTAAAAGTCCTTGGGGTGATTCATATCATGGTGTTTAAAAGTCCATGGCCAAGGTGTTTAAAAGTCCTTGGGGTCAAGGTGTTTAAAAGTCCTTGATGTGAAACTTGTTAAGGACACAAAGGTGTTTAAAAGTCCTTGTGTGGTCCTTGCCATGGTGTTTAAAAGTCCATGGGCCAAGGTGTTTAAAAGTCCTTGGGGATAAGATCACAATGGTGTTTAAAAGTCCATGTGTGAGTCTTATGTTGATCTTGTTTTAAAGATGGTAATTATCACTTGTGGCCAATATGACACGTTATGATGTGAAGCATGAGATGCTTGTTTAAGATTGCTTGTGAGCATGTCTAAATGTATTTTGAAGTATGATTTATAAATGAGTTTTATAAATGCATTATTGTGTGGTTCTAAGGAGCTTTCCTCACTAAGCTTTTGCTTACGCTCTCTCTCTTTTCTTAAACCAATAATGCAGAGCATTAAAGTGCATTGAGGGCAGCAAGGAGGGCAAGCAATCAAGTGGAAGTTAAGCTCATGTATGAGAAGGTTTTCTTAAACACTATTAGCTTTTGGCATTTGGCAATGGGGGACCTATGTTGATGTTTTGGGAGATGTTTGGAACTCCCTATGTTGGATTTATGTTGTTGTTAATGTTGGTTTTTGTAATTGGCCATTATGTGTTGGTTTGAAGGCTTTTGTGCATGGATGGTTGCTTGTGTAGGAAGCATGCCTTTAGATTTGGGGCTTTTGATATATGTTGATCTAATGATGATTGGTTGATGCAAATATGTCTCTTGGATGTTGTATGAGTTGCTGGTAAAGTTTGATAGCTTTTGGAGCATGATTGGTTGGTCAATTGCATGTTTAAGCAAGCATTTTTCTGCATTTTGTGCAGGCCGTATCGGAACAGTGCCTACCGATTCGGAACGGGTGCCTCGAAGCAGCCCAGGCGTCCGAAACGGGTGACACCGTTCCGAAACGGAAAGGCTACTGTCAGCCCTCGTTTCGGTACGCATTGTGGAACGGCCCCGCGTTCGAAACGGGCTGTCTCCCGTTTCGGAACGCATGACCGTTGGGGGCTGACATGGGCAGTTATGTGTTTCAAAATATTTGCATTTTGGTCCTGAAACTTGTATGTGCAATTGTGTGAGTTCGGGATGTCCGTTTAAGCTGAAATTTGGCCGAGATGCATGAAACATGATTAATTTTAAGTTGGTAACTTTAATTTGGTTGAAGTCCTTATAATTATCAGAATTTACAGTTTGGTCCCTAAAGTTGTAATTTGTTCAATTAGGTCCCTGTTTGATCTCTGATGTTTATGATCTTTGAGAATGTTGTTTGTTTGATCACAACTAGGGTTAATGTGCATCTAGACAAGTTTAAAAAGAAAAAAAAGGGTCGTTAATCAAGGTTGACTTTCGGGTTGACTTTGGTTTTCCCCGTGTGACTTTCTTAATTCGGGTCAACCGTCTAGGCCGGGTTAAGGGGGTTACATTTGGTGGTATCAGAGCTGAGTTCTCGAGTAAATGGGAATGTGTATGTGAATGTTTAAAGTGTGTATGCTTTGTATGCTTGTTGAGTGAAAGCATGTTGAGTGGATTGCATGTATGTTGCAATTGAGACGTATGCTGTGATGAAGCATGTTGTGGGTACCCATTGCCAAATCAAAGCTAATGAAATGATGTTGTTTTTAATTGGAAATGAGCTTGAGTACTTGGATTGCTTACCTTGCTGGGCCTGACTTTGTTTATTTGCATTGTGATTGCATAGTTAGAGTATGGCACCTCGTAGAGAGTTGAGGAGTAATGTGCAAGCTACGGCTCAGAATGAGAATGAAAATGAGGAGAACGTTGAGAGCGCGGTTTTACCTCCTCCACCTGGTGGGGGTGGTGCTGGGGCTGAGGAAGCTGGAGTTGCAGCTGGTGCTGAGGCTGCAGGACCTGAGGCTGGTCAGGGGCAAGCTGTTCCTGACATGACGGTGTTAATTCAATCTATAGCTGGTGCTTTTCAACCAGCGGTAGCTGGAGCTCGTGGAGCTGGGCATCAGGAAGATGCTGGAGTTAGACTACCTTTGGAGCGTTTGCGCAGTCTAGGAGGGACTGAGTTCAGGGGTATGTCTGCTGAGGGTTCTGAGGCTTGGTTAGAGAGTACCAAGAAGATCTTGGGTCAGATGAGTTGCACTGATGTGCAGAAGCTTGGCTGTGTTGTGTCCTTGCTACAGAAGGATGCATATACGTGGTGGACAACCACTATTGCTGGGATGGCAGAAGCTGATGTGACTTGGACATTCTTTCAGAATGTGTTCAAGAGAAGGTATCTAGGTGTGAGGTACCTAGATGAAAAGAAGCGTGAGTTCATGTCTCTTACTCAAGGGAGCATGACGGTGGCTGAGTATGAGGTACAGTTTGTTCGACTCAGTCAATACGCACCTGAGCTTGTCTCGGATGAGCGGGTGAGATGTGAAAGGTTCCGTTATGGCTTAGTGACGGATGTGAAGATGTATGTGCTGGCTACCGAGTATGATGACTTTGATATGTTGGTGGGCCGAGCTAAGGATATTGAGATGAACTTGGGTTTATCTGCTAAAGGTGCTGTTAAGCGAGCAGCTGAGTATAGTTCCGGTGGTGGACGGAACAAGAGAGGACGTGATCAGAAGTATCAGTCCTCGGCTAAGCGAGGTGGTGGAGCACCTGCTCGGGGAGGCAACGCTAGAGCTGATCCGAGTACCTGTTGGATTTGTGGTTCTCATGGTCACATGAAATGTGATTGTCCTCGTGCTGTGAGGGAGGTGCAAGCTCCTGTTGCGGTAGCTGGTAATGGTTGCTGGAGCTGTGGATCTTCGGATCATTTGAGGCGTGATTGTCCTATGTTGGTTGGTGGCCAAGTTCGTGCTCCTGTTGTTGCAGCACCGCAGAGAGGTCGTGGGCGCGGCCGTGGTAATTTCCAGCGGAGAGAGGAAGGTGGCCGAGGTGTGGCTCATGTTGTAGCTGTGCAGCCAGAGGGTGGCGGGCAGGCTAGAGTGTTTGCTCAGCGTGAGGGGAGGAATGACGCGAATGTGATCGCAGGTACCTTTACTCTGCAATCCTTGTCATTACTTTCCTTGATTGATTCTGGATCTTCGCACTCTTACATATTGCGTGAGCATGCTGAATTTCTTGGTTTGCCTGTTGAGTCTTTGGATGTTGGTATGCGTGTCACTAGTTCTTTTGGTGAGACTGTTGTGACTAGAAAGCTGTATAGAAGGTGTCCTTTGGTTGTTCAGGATCATGTTTTTCATGTTGACCTTATGGAGTTACCTTTCTATGGTTTTGATGTAATCCTTGGTATGGATTGGCTTGCTGAGCATCATGCTGTGGTGGATTGTGAAAATAAGCGAGTTTCGCTGAAGCTTGCGGATGATTATGAAGTTGTTGTGGTTGGTGAGAATGTGAAGTTTCTTGCCAATGTGGTGTCTATGTTGGAGGCAAGCCGGATGCTGAGGCAAGGCTGTGAAGCTTATCTAGCTTTTGTGATGAATCCTAGCTCTAAGGAGTTGCGTGTGCAAGATATCAGGGTTGTGAAGGAGTTTCCTGGTGTGTTTCCTGAGGAGTTGCCTGGTTTACCTCCTAATCGCGAGGTGGAGTTTGGAATTGAGCTGTATGAGAATACAACTCCTGTGTCCATTACTCCCTATAGGATGGCACCTAAGGAGCTGAAAGAGCTGAAGACGCAGTTGCAAGAGTTGCTTGAGCGTGGTTTCATACGGCCGAGTGTGTCGCCTTGGGGTGCACCGGTCTTGTTCGTGAAGAAGAAGGATGGCACTATGAGAATGTGCATTGATTACCGTCAGCTGAACAAGTTGACTATCAAGAATCGGTATCCTTTGCCGAGAATTGATGATCTCTTTGATCAATTTCGGGGAGCTGCTGTGTTCTCTAAGATTGACTTGAGGTCAGTGTATTACCAGTTGAAGGTGAAGGATGTGGATGTGCCTAAGACAGCTTTCAGAACAAGGTATGGGCATTATGAGTTCCTTGTGATGCCGTTTGGGTTGACAAATGCTCCTGCTGCTTTCATGGACATGATGAATCGTGTGTTTCATGAATACCTGGACAAGTTTTTTGTGGTGTTCATCGATGATATCCTCGTGTACTCGCGTACTGAGGAGGAGCACGAAGAGCATTTGAGGATTGTTTTGCAGGCTTTGTTGGAGAATCAGCTTTATGCTAAGCTGAGCAAGTGCGAGTTCTGGTTAAGTGAGGTGGTGTTTCTTGGGCATGTGGTTTCTGCTAAGGGGATTCGGGTTGATCCTCAGAAGGTTGAGGTGGTGATGAATTGGAAGGTTCCTAAGTCTGTTCATGAAGTTCGTAGTTTCCTCGGTTTGGCAGGATACTATCGGAGGTTTGTGGATGGGTTTTCTAAGATTGCTGCACCTTTGACAAAGTTGTTGCAGAAAGATGTTAAGTATGAGTGGACGGAGGCGAGGCAGCAGGCTTTTGAGAAGCTTAAGGCAGCTTTGACACAAGCTCCTATCTTGATTCAACCTGAATCAGGGAAAGAGTTTGTGGCGTATAGTGATGCATCCTATGTTGGTTTGGGATGTGTGTTGATGCAAGAGGGTAAGGTGGTGGCTTATGCATCGCGGCAGTTGAAGGTGCATGAGCGCAATTATCCTACACATGACATTGAGCTGGCTGTAGTGGTTTTTGCTTTGAAGATCTGGAGGCATTACCTGTATGGTGAGAAGTGTACTGTGTACACGGATCACAAGAGTTTGAAGTATCTGATGTCTCAGAAGGATTTGAATCTCAGGCAGCGACGTTGGGTGGAGTTGCTCAAGGATTATGATTTGACGATTGAGTATCACCCTGGGAAGGCTAATGTTGTAGCGGATGCCTTGAGTAGGAAGGTAGCTGTTGAGCTGAGGGCTATGTTTGCCAGTTTGAGTATATCGCGTGATGGTGGTCTTGTAGCTGAGTTGCAAGTGAAACCATCTTTGGTTTAGTTGATCAAGGAAAAGCAGTTGCTGGATGATTCCTTGGTGCCGCATGTTCAGGATATCGCGGAGGGTAGACCTTCGTATTTCTGTTTTAATGGTGATGGAGTGTTGTGTTTTGGGAGTCGGATAGTGGTGCCTAATGATGCTGAGCTGAGGCGTGCTATTCTGACTGAAGGTCATAGTAGTCCTTTTGCTATGCACCCAGGTAGTACTAAGATGTATCGAGATCTTCGTGATGAGTACTATTGGGTGGGTTTGAAAAAGGATGTTGCGGAGTTTGTGAGCAAGTGTATGGTGTGTCAGCGAGTTAAGGCTGAGCATCAGTTTCCTTCAGGGTTGTTGCAACCGTTGAGAATCCCTGAGTGGAAGTGGGAGAGGGTTACCATGGATTTTGTATCATGTTTACCTTTGTCACCATCGAAGAAGAATTCGGTGTGGGTGATTGTGGATCGCCTGACGAAGTGTGCGCATTTCTTGCCTGTGCATACTACGTTTTCTTTGGATAAGCTTGCGGAGCTGTACATTGCGGAGATTGTGCGGCTGCATGGTGTGCCAAAGTTGATTGTGTCGGATAGGGATCCGAGGTTCACATCGCGGTTCTGGCAGTGTTTGCATCAAGCTCTGGGTACGAGGTTGAATTTCAGTACATCCTATCATCCTCAGTCGGATGGTCAGTCTGAGCGTGTTATCCAGATTTTGGAGGATATGTTGAGGTGCTGCGTGATTGAGTTTCAGGGCTCTTGGGAGAAGCTTTTGCCTTTGGTTGAGTTTTCTTATAACAATAGTTATCAGGCGAGCATTCAAATGGCACCTTATGAGGCTTTGTACGGGAGGAAGTGTAGGACTCCTCTTTGTTGGGCTGAAACGGGTCAGAAGTTGGTTTCGATGCCGGCTTTGTTGAAAGGAACCACCGAGAAGGTGAAGCTCATTTGTGAGTGTTTGAAGGCAGCTTCTGATCGGCAGAAGTCTTACGCGGATTTGAAGCGTAAGGAGATAGAGTATGCGGTGGGTGACCGTGTGTTTTTGAAAGTTTCGCCTTGGAAGAAGGTGATGAGGTTTGGCCGGAAGGGCAAGTTGAGCCCTAGGTACATTGGACCATACGAGGTGGTTGAGCGTGTGGGTCCTGTTGCATACAGGTTGAGGTTACCTCAAGAGTTGGAGAAGATTCATGATGTGTTCCATGTTTCTATGCTCCGGAAGTATAGATCTGATCCTTCGCATGTGATGCCTGTGGAGGAAGTGGAATTGAATCCGGATTTGACCTATGATGAGGAACCGATGAAGGTTCTGGATTCGGATAGCAAGGTTCTTCGTGGCAAGACCATAGAGTTGGTAAAGGTGTTGTGGAAGCACCGCGGTGTTGAGGAAGCCACGTGGGAGCGGAAGGATGACATGCTGAAGCAGTTTCCTTATCTCTTTCCTTCAGGTAAATTTCGAGGATGAAATTTCTTAAGGGGGGGAGAGTTGTAACGCCCCGGTTTTGGGCTTGGAAGTTTTGGGCGTTGACCGGTTCGGTCAAAGTGCGGTTCGAATCTATAAGGGTGAAATTAGGAAAGCCTAGTTCGGGTTGCATTAAAAATATGGAAAAATGTTCTAAAATCATATTTTAATATATATAAGTGAACTGTGAAATCAATTTTGAAAAATGAGGTTTGGAAGGGTGACATTTTGGCTAGTGACCAAAATGTAATTTTTGAAAGTTGCGTGACTGTTTTATAAAGGATTGAAACTTTGAATCTTTAAGGAGCTATTATTCCAAAAGGAGTTTCTCCAGATTTTTCTAAGATATTTTAATGTTTAATTCTGATTTTAAAGTTAAAGAAAAGTGGAGGGAAATCATTTTGGCTATTTTGTAACTAATTTTCCTATTTTCCCAATTTTCCTTTTTCTCTCATTTTCTCTCAATCCAAACACTTTCTCTCCAGAGATTTCTTTCTGATTTTGTCACTCAAATCTATCTTTTCAATTCTCTTTGGATTCCTAATCATCTCTACAACAAAACCTTGCAATTTGCTATTTGGATTTTCAAGCTTTTTGGTTCTAAAAGGGAGAAAACTCAAGTTTGGAGGTAAGAACGTCCTTCTCCTCTAAACTCTCAGTTCTTTACTGAAATTCCCAAGTTCTCAATCCTTAATTGATGTTTTATAAATGGCTTTTAAGTTGTGTGATGGATCTTGGCTTTAAATGCAAGATTTGATGGTTTTTCATGAATTTTCGTGAGATCTGATTGGGCTGTGTTTTAAGGTGTTAATTTGATGATAAATGAATGTTAATTTGATTGGAAATTGAGTTTTGATTAATGCAATCCCGGATAGGTTGAATTTCCTAAGTTTAGCTTATGATTCTTGGTTGATTTTGGAGTGATCTTGTGGATCTGTTGTTGCTGGAGGTATAAGGATGTTGTTAGGTCCTTTTTAGATGTATAATGATGTTTAAGGATGCTTAGTTTTGATGGTTTATGGCTGGGCTTTGTTGAAGAGTTGTTTTGATACATTTTCGGTTGTGTTTGGTGGCCGAAAATGGAGTGTGGATGAGAGCAGCGAGTTTAGGTGCTTTCATTGAAGCTATTAATGCATGATGATGCATTAATCTACTGTTTTAATGTGTTAAAATAGGGGAGTCATCTTTGGATCCAAGTGGTGGTGATCCGGAAGCTTGATTTGGTGTTTCGGCAAGAGGCGAAACGGAATCGGTGAGTGGATTTTGGTTTTCGGCTTTGAAACCAATGTTTTGGAGGTTTGGGAGCTTAGTCTAAGTCTAAACAACTTTGTTAAGCTCAAGAGTAAGTTTTCGGAAAAACTCTCTTGTTGAGGAACCATGTGATGGTTGGGTGCAATGTGTTTGTTGCATGTTTAAATTCTGTTTTTAAAGCATATCTAGCATGTGTGTTGCTGAGATTATAAGCCATGTGTTTAAGGAAGCTCAAGGTTAGAGTTCCTTGTTTTTGAACATTGTATAAATGTTGTTTGATGCTTAAAGATGCATGATGTTTATGGTTTGGTTAAATGCTTTAAAACAGTGGATTATTGATGATATATGATGTATATTGGCAAGTGATGTTTTTGAAAAGGTTAAGGTCACTAAGGTGGTTAAAAGTCCTTGAGTGAGCCTTGTTTACTTAAGAACATCAGGTGGTTAAAAGTCCTTGAATGGTTCTTGTTACGGACACAAAGGTGTTTAAAAGTCCTTGTGTGGTCCTTTCCAAGGTGTTTAAAAGTCCTTGGGCCAAGGTGTTTAAAAGTCCTTGGGGTGATTCATATCATGGTGTTTAAAAGTCCATGGCCAAGGTGTTTAAAAGTCCTTGGGGTCAAGGTGTTTAAAAGTCCTTGAGGTGAAACTTGTTAAGGACACAAAGGTGTTTAAAAGTCCTTGTGTGGTCCTTGCCATGGTGTTTAAAAGTCCATGGGCCAAGGTGTTTAAAAGTCCTTGGGGATAAGATCACAATTGTGTTTAAAAGTCCATGTGTGAGTCTTATGTTGATCTTGTTTTAAAGATGGTAATTATCACTTGTGGCCAATATGACATGTTATGATGTGAAGCATGAGATGCTTGTTTAAGATTGCTTGTGAGCATGTCTAAATGTATTTTGAAGTATGATTTATAAATGAGTTTTATAAATGCATTATTGTGTGGTTCTAAGGAGCTTTCCTCACTAAGCTTTTGCTTACACTCTCTCTCTTTTCTTAAACCAATAATGCAGAGCATTAAAGTGCATTGAGGGCAGCAAGGAGGGCAAGCAATCAAGTGGAAGTTAAGCTCATGTATGAGAAGGTTTTCTTAAACACTATTAGCTTTTGGCATTTGGCAATGGGGGACCTATGTTGATGTTTTGGGAGATGTTTGGAACTCCCTATGTTGGATTTATGTTGTTGTTAATGTTGGTTTTTGTAATTGGCCATTATGTGTTGGTTTGAAGGCTTTTGTGCATGGATGGTTGCTTGTGTAGGAAGCATGCCTTTAGATTTGGGGCTTTTGATATATGTTGATCTAATGATGATTGGTTGATGCAAATATGTCTCTTGGATGTTGTATGAGTTGCTGGTAAAGTTTGATAGCTTTTGGAGCATGATTGGTTGGTCAATTGCATGTTTAAGCAAGTATTTTTCTGCATTTTGTGCAGGCCGTATCGGAACAGTGCCTACCGATTCGGAACGGGTGCCTCGAAGCAGCCCAGGCGTCCGAAACGGGTGACACCGTTCCGAAACGGAAAGGCTACTGTCAGCCCTCGTTTCGGTACGCGTTGCGGAACGGCCCCGCGTTTCGAAACGGGCTGTCTCCCGTTTCGGAACGCATGACCGTTGGGGGCTGACATGGGCAGTTATGTGTTTCAAAATGTTTGCATATTGGTCCTGAAACTTGTATGTGCAATTGTGTGAGTTCGGGATGTCCGTTTGAGCTGAAATTTGGCCGAGATGCATGAAACATGATTAATTTTAAGTTGGTAACTTTAATTTGGTTGAAGTCCTTATAATTATCAGAATTTACAGTTTGGTCCCTAAAGTTGTAATTTGTTCAATTAGGTCCCTGTTTGATCTCTGATGTTTATGATCTTTGAGAATGTTGTTTGTTTGATCACAACTAGGGTTAATGTGCATCTAGACAAGTTTAAAAAGAAAAAAAGGGTCGTTAATCAAGGTTGACTTTCGGGTTGACTTTGGTTTTCCCCGTGTGACTTTCTTAATTCGGGTCAACCGTCTAGGCCGGGTTAAGGGGGTTACATAATGTTTGTGTAACAATGGTTTAATTGCTGGAAAATATGTGATTCATGTTGCATGGTGTTTAGCATGCTGCTTTTAATGTTAAAGTGCATGGTTTATCAAAGAAGGCATGATGGTTTTGAAAAGAGTGAAAAATGGTTTTGTGCATTGATGATGTTTTTGGTTTTGAGTAATCCTCACTAAGCTTGTATGCTTATGCTCTCTTTGTTAACCAATGCAGATAATTAGGAGTTTAGAGGCAGCTACAAAAAGGGATTCTTCCAAGAGACTTCTTTAAAAGTGTGTTGAGGATTTGAACTAGTGTAATAAAGGCAATGAGGGTGTCCAATGTTATAAATGTTGGTTGTTTGGTATTTTCTGGTTTGGTGCAAGTTTGATTATGTAAACGGCCTTTAAGTGTTGGTTTATGCTTGGTTTTGAGATTTGACCTTTTGGTGCTTATTTCTCTTAGGAAGCATGCCTTTAGTTCTTTTTGATATTGATGATGATGCTTTAATGATGTCTTTGCCATGTGCTCTTGTTTGTTGATGTGTATTTGAGTTGCAAGCATGTTTGTGTATATGTCGGATTAGTTTCAGATGATTGAAATCAAATTAAATCAGCAAATTTAAACATTGCAGGTCCATGTGTTTCGAAACGGGGGCTTGAAAATACCTTGGGGTTTCGAAACGGTGAGGTCTGTTTCGATACATTTTGTCTCTCTAAAACCCTGTTCCAAAACGGGTCTAAGATAGTTTTGAAATGATCCCGCGTTTTGAAATGGGTAACACTGTTTCGATACGCCCGTTCAGATACGGGGCTCACTGTTTTGAAACGAGTAGCTGTTATTTCAGGTTTTGGAATATTCCGAGTTTCCATTTCTACGCGTTTTTGTCCATGTTAGTCATGTATGCAATTAAATGAGTTCTAATGGTCATCTTGAGCTGAGTTTTTACAAAGAAGCATGTAATGAACTTAATTAAAGGATGGTAATCCGAATTTGGTAATAACCCTTACAAAATGTCAAATTTATAAAATGGTCCCTAAACACGAAATTGGTGTTAATCGATGAATGCTCGTATTGTCTTACAATCCGCTGCATGTTGATCACATAGGAATGTAACTTGATCTAGATAAGATAAAAAGGAAAAAAAAAACAGGGTTGTTTACTGAGGTAAACCATCTCGGTTTACTTTAATATTCCCCACGTGACCTGTTCGGTTCGGTCTATCGGCTAGGCTGGGTCGAGGGGGTTACAACTCATCGGTAGATGTATAACCCCACTAATGAGAGACGAGACACTGTTGCGTGTAAAAGAGTCCTATCGCAAATAGTGCAAGTGTACACGACTCAAGTAGTAAAGTGATACGAGAGTATCGTATATCGTCTCTACAGGGACTGGAAATAACTCTATCCTTGAATTGTTGAACAAGAGAAAGAAATAGTTGAATTGAATTGGTGAAGTAATCTTGAGAAACAACTAAAGTAAAAGATAAGGAGAACAATTTTAGAGAATAGGCCGGTATTGAATTGCTCAGTAGTGCAGGTGTTGCACTATCAGAGGAACTTCTATTGGCTGTCGTTGTTCCTGTCATGGCAGCACCTATCGCGGCAGAGGTCTGTTGATGTCGCGGCAGCCTTCGACAACTATGTACTACAAGCTTGGGAAGAATCCCTGCTGTGACTTGTCCTATCCCTAGGCCCAAGTTCTGTTGATGAACACTTCTTTGATGATACCTCTCGACGTGAATCAAAGGGTGAACACCAAAGTTGTCGAATTCTTCTTTAGCCACTTAACCTTGTACTTATCCTTAAGCCAAGATGGTTTAACCATAAGCTGGAAAATGCGTATTTACTCCGTTCGTATGCTTGACTCTCCCGATATCAAACAAATGGATAATTGTTGAGTGTGTAAAAGTTCTATATTTTACCCCATATTTGACCCATATTTCAGCTGCATTCAAGCATAATTCATTGCATTTAGGTTAGATTTCATTTTTACATCACAATTATATCAAATGGCACAGTTTCTACTGAAATTGGTTGCTTTTGCAGGTAGCTGCTGTAGCAGATCGAATGGGCAGTGGAGAAGCAGACGCTGGACAGTGAAGAAGCAGAGCTGGAACCGGATATGCAGACGAGGAGAACGATGCTGCCATGGTCGCTGCCGTGGCAGCCAAGGACGACAGCAGTAGTGAAGAGAAGAAGTAAAGTGGGCCTCGACAGAAAGAGAAAATTAAGCCGGTCTGTCGTGGAGCACCCTTATATTTTTCCAAGCCCTAGATCAGAATGAAGGCCAAGCCCAAAGTTCAAGGAAGAAACTCCAAGCAAGAAGGAAGGACGAATTAAAGATATATGCTATGAAGATTTAGTCTTAAATAGAGTTGTACTTTAGTTTAAACTTGTATTCTTGCCATATTAGAAAACTTGAACCCAAGGCCTATATAAAGGCATGTAATTCGACTTAGGGAAGGATATCTTACTCTCTAGCTGTTTTCCCATTCTTATCATGTTCTAAACTTCCCCTAGGGCTAAGGGTTGATTTGTAAAGTAGTTGCAAGGATTGCATTTGTTTTAGGAAATTTTCTGTTCAATAAAATAGACTTCAAGTTTGCTTATTCTGGTTTTCAAACATCTTGCAAGAGTATCGGGAGAGCATTGTGAGATTACATATTTACTTAATATCGGGAGAGTTAAGTATACGAAAGGAATAAGTATGGGTTCTCCAGTTTATGGTTGAACTATCTCGGACCTAGGGATAGGACGAGGTTAAGTGGCTAAGGAAGAATTCAACAACATCGGTGTTCATCCTTCGATTCACGCCGGGAGGCATCATCAAAGACGTGTTCATCGACAAACTTGGACCTAGGGATAGGCCAAGGCATAGCAAGGATTCTTGCCAAGCTTGAAGTACAGAGTTGTGTGATCGCTGCCGCGACAAACAACAGACCGCTGCCGCGACACGCGCAACGACAGAATAGAGATTCCTAGACTTTGCAACACCTACACTACTGAGTAATTCAATACCGGCCCATTCTCTCTATCCTGATTTCATTACTCTTTTATTTCAGTATTCTTCATTATCTCGTGACAACAATTAAACTATTTCTTTTCTCTTTTGTGCAGCAATCTAAGGTGAAGCTATTAGCCCAGTCCCTGTGGAGACGATATCCTATACTTACGTATCACTTTACTACTTGCGTCGTGTACACTTGCACTACATTGCAATAGACACTTTTACACGCAACAATAACCTCACAATGCTCTCCCGATACTCTTATGAGATATGAAAAACTAGAGTAAATAAACTTGAAGCTTTTTATTACTTGACAAAAAATTCCTGAAACAATACAATCTTTGCAACTACTTTACAGAATCAACTCTTAGCCCTAGGGGGAGTTTAGAACATGGTGGAGAAGGGAAAACGACAAGGGTTTTAGGGGAAGACGGCTAGGAATGAGATATCCTTCCCTAGGTCGAATTACATGCCTTTATATAGGCCTTGGGTTCAAGTTTTCTAATATGACAAGAATACAATTTTGAATTAAGGTGCAACTCTATTAAAGACTAAATCTTCTGAGTAGATGCCTTGAATTCGTCCTCTTTTCTTGCCTTGAGTTTCTTCCTTGAACTTTTGGCTTGGCCTTCATTCGGCCTCAGGGCTCAGAAAAATACGGGAGTGGTCCACGACAGAACGACTTGAAATCCTCTATCTGTCGAGCTCCACTTCACTTTTCCACCTCAACATTCTGTCGTCATGGCTGCCACGACAGATGTCACGACATCTTTTGCTTCTCGACTCCAGCTCTGCAATCCGCCTCTTCTCCTTTGCTGCCCTGAGTGTGCCGCAGCAGATACCTGCAAAAGTAACCAAAATCAGTATCAACTGTGCCATATTATATAATTGTGATGTATATGCAGAAATCTTTCCTAAATGCAATGAATTATGCTTGAATGCAGCAGAAATATGGGTAAATAAGGGGTAAAGTATAAAACTTTTATACACTCAACACACCCCCAAACTCAAGTTCTTGCTTGTCCTCAAGCAAATACGACCTAACTAAAAATAAAAACTTGTTGGCTTGGCTTAATTCAGTGAACTTTTATTACCTACCACACATTCACTATCAAGAGCAGTACGTTGTCGGGTGTTTCTGGATTTATCCAGAACAATTCTATAGTTCTTGTGCAGTTTGTGCAGGTTTTGTGAACAACTATGTGCCTAGACTCCTTTAGCTTACTAGAATAGTTATGCTACCAACTTGAGTTTTATGCCAATTTCATTTTTTTGGAGGCAATTCTTAGGCTCCTTTAGTTTTTTTTTCTGACATTCAACTTCATCTTTTCTGGAGGCAATTCTTAGGCTCCTTTAGTTTTTTCTAACTTAAGCTCAAAGAAAAATCTTCCTAAAGACAGTTTTGCGGGCAATTGAGTTTAATTTTTTTTTCTTTTCTTTGTTCCTTTCCTAGAGCCAGTGTTAGGGAAGAAATTACCAGGGCCAGAGAAGGAAGCTGAACCAGTTAAGGAATCCGCCTTGGAGTCAACTGCCGAGAACGCTGCCCCGACAGACGACAAACAGCCTGCTGCCGATAAGCCTGTCACGACAGCAGAAGGGACAGAGGAGAAAGATGAAGAACCTAAGCCTCCTCAGATCCGAATGCAGTGGGGAATTTGAAACAGGAATCCCATCTTAAGAAGATCTATGATATTTTTAAGCAGGTCCATATCAATATTCCGCTGTTAGATGCTATAAAGGAGATGCCTGGTTATGCCAAATTTCTCAAGGATGCCATGTCGAAGAAATCCAGACTTGGGGAATTTGAAACGGTCAAAATGACAGAGTGATGCATGAGTATTCTGCACAAGCATCCACCCCAGAAGAAGAAGGATCCTGGGAGCTTCATCATACCGTGCATAATCGGAGATAAATTTGTGGGTAAGGCACTTTGTGATCTTGGTGCTAGTATAAATTTAATGCCCAAATCTGTTTTTCAGAAATTAGGTATTGGAAAAGCTCGGCCCACAACAGTAGTACTGCAGCTGGCAGACCGCTCTTACGTTCATCCAGAAGGGAAAATTGAAGATATTCTGGTAAGAGTGGATAAATTTATTTTTCCTGCTGACTTTCTTGTCTTAGATTGTGAAGCAGATGAGAATGCACCAATCATCCTGGGGCGACCCTTCTTAGCCACAGGAAGATCACTGATTGATGTGGAAAAAGGAGAACTCACTATGCGAGTAAACAATCAAGAGATCAAGCTGAATGTTCTCCATGCAATAAAACATGCTGATGCAGAAGAAGAATGCAAGGCTATCACTGAAGTTATCCTTGACCAACCCTGCATCAGGTTAGGCTGCCACGACATCAAAATTGGCCACTGCCCCAGCAGCCATTTAGAAGACTGTCACGGCAGCGATGATGACAGCAGCTCCTCAGAATCTGACATATATGACACTGAAGATCAATAGGAGGTAAACTGGATAGGCAATCGTCCAGGTAAGTTATTCGAGCCCTTAAACTATGACTCGGTTGAATATATAGTCCAAAAGCCATCAACTATAGAGCCACTTGTTCTAGATCTTAAGCCCCTGCTAGGGCAGCTAAAATACGTTTTCCTTGGTTTAAATGATACGTTGCCCGTAATCATCTCTTCCAAGTTGATGTAGGAACAGGAACAACAACTGATAGGGATGCTGCAGCAGCACAAAAAGGTTATTGGATGGACGATAGCTGATATCCAAGGCATCAGTCCGGCATTATACATGCATAAAATCCTCTTAGAGGATGATCATAAGCCGACCATTGATGCACATAGACGTCTGGACAATGTTATGCGAGAGGTGGTGCGTGAAGAGATCATAAAATGGCTAGATGCTAGAATAATCTATGCCATCTCGGATAGCAAGTGGGTGAGCCCGGTGCAGTGTGTTCCCAAGAAAGGAGGAATAACCGTGGTAACCAACGAAGAAAACGAGCTAATCCCAACCAGGACTGTGACCGGTTGGAGGGTTTGTATGGACTACCGGAAGCTTAACAAAGCTACCCGGAAGGACCACTTTCCCCTGCCCTTTATTGATCAAATGCTTGATAGATTAGCGGGAAAGCCTTACTATTGTTTTCTTGATGGATACTCAGGTTATAATCAAATAGCCATCACACTGGAAGATCAAGAGAAGACGACGTTCACTTTCCCATACGGTACTTGCACTTTTCGGAGGATGTCATTTGGAATTTGCAATGCACCAGCAACCTTTCAAAGTTGTATGATGGCAATATTCTCTGATATGGTGGAAGATTTCCTGGAGATATTCATGGATGATTTCTCTGTCTTTGGAGACAATTTTGAAAGTTGCCTTGGCAACCTATAGAAAGTGCTCGAGAGATGTGAGAAAGCAAACCTGGTGTTGAACTGGGAAAAATGTCACTTCATGGTGGATGAAGGGATAGTCCTAGGCCATAAAATAAGCTACCGCGGCATAGAAGTCGACAGAGCTAAGATCGAGGTAATTGAAAAGCTGCCGCCACCCACCACAGTCAAGGGAATCAGGAGTTTCTTAGGGCATGCTGGTTTTTATCGGAGGTTTATCGCAAACTTTTCGAAGATCACAAAACCCTTATGCCATCTTCTGGAGCAGAACCGTCCCTTCGACTTCAACGCTGAATGTACTGAGGCATTCAAGGTTATAAAAGAAAAGCTGGTAACAGCCCCAATAGTACAACCACCAGATTGGAAACTACCATTTGAGATCATGTGTGATGCTAGTGACTATGCTGTCGGGGCAGCACTTGGGCAGAGGAAAGACAAGCTCTTTCATGTTATATACTACGCCAGCAAAACACTGAACGACGCCCAAGTAAACTACACCACAACAGAGAAGGAACTGTTAGCTGTGGTGTTCTCGATTGACAAGTTTCGTTCATATATACTTGGAACGAAGGTCATTGTCCACACAGACCACTCTGCATTAAAGTATATGTTCGCCAAAAAGGATGCAAAGCCTAGACTGATACGTTGGATTCTACTACTGCAAGAGTTCGACCTTGAGATCAAGGACAAAAAGGGGACAAAGAACCAAGTTGCATATCACTTGTCAAGACTAGAGAAGGGAAAGAGTCTCCCCACAGACGAGACACAAATACTAGAGACCTTCCCTGACGAACAACTGTTCGCTGCCACAAGCACTGTCGCGACAGCCATGGCAGCATGTAATTTTTCTGAACTCCCCTGGTATGTTGATTTCGTTAATTATTTAGTTAGTGGAATAACTCCTCCTGACCTTAATTATCAAGCTAGGAAGAGGTTCCAAAATGATGTTAAGCATTATTATTGGGACGAACCTCTTCTTTTCAAATATTGTGCAGATTAGGTTATCAGGAGATGTGTACCACAGGATGAACAGGAAGCTGTGCTTCATCACTGCCATGCTTCACAATATGGATGACACTTAGGTGGTAACAAAACTGCTGCCAAAGTTTTACAGTCTGGATTCTATTGGCCGTCACTATTCAAGGATGCTCAAACATTATACAAAAACTGTGACAAATGTTAACGGACTGGGAATATCTCACAGAGACATGAGATGCCACTGCAAAACATTCTAGAAGTCGAGATCTTCGACGTTTGGGGGATTGATTTTATGGGACCATTCCCAACTTCATGTGGGAACTTATATATCATCCTGGCAGTGGACTATGTGTCCAAATGGGTTGAAGCAATCACTACTCAGAAAAACGATGCCAAGACGGTTCAAAGGTTTTTGCATAAAAACAAATTTTCCCGATTTGGCATCCCAAGGCGATCATCAGTGATGGAGGGAGGCATTTCGACAATAGGGTTATAGCTGTTGCCTTGAAAAAGTATGGTGTCAAACATCGGATCGCAACAACATACCACCCTAAGACCAATGGACAGGCTGAAATATCCAACAGAGAGGTTAAGAACATCCTTGAAAAGATGGTTAAGCCAACTCGGAAGGACTGGTCTCTACACCTCAATGATGCATTATGGGCCTACAGAACATCATTCAAAACTCCATTGGGAATGTCACCCTACCGGCTGATTTATGACAAAACATGCCATTTACCTGTTGAGATTGAGCACAGAGCATACTGCACCATCAAGGCAGTGAATATGGACTTGGAAAAAGCAGGACAGAAAAGGCTACTTGATCTGAATGAGATTGAAGAAATTCGAGCAATGGCCTATGACAACGCAAGAATCTATAAAGACAAGACAAAGAAGTGGCATGACAAGAAGTTGCTGCCACGACAGTTCTGCCCAGGGCAGCTTGTGTTGTTGTTCAACTCTAGGTTGAAACTCTTCCCAGGGAAGTTGAAATCTAGGTGGTCTGGCCCATTCCAAGTGGTGCAAGTTTTTTCCCCATGGTGCCATTACAACCAGATCTTTAAAAGACGGGCACCAATTTAAAGTCAATGGACAAAGATTGAAGCATTATCAGGGGACTGAAGCCCCAAGAATACAGGAAGTAGTTACTTTAGGAGATGCTCCTCTTGGCATCCCTAATTTAACCTAAATTTATTTTTATTATTATTATTTTTATATATTAGGTAATTAGATTTATTTTATTTTTAGGAACTAAAGTTTTATTTTTTATTTTCAGGAAATAAAGGAGACAAGGAAAAGAGGAGAAGTTAATTCAGCCCACCATCTTTCCATCAACCCAAAGAGCCCAACTTTGGAGCCTGCCGTTACAGCTGCCGCGACAGACGCGGAAAATCCAGCCTGTCAACACGTTGTCGCGGCAGACATGCAAACGCGTAACAGACGCGTAGAAGACACGGAAACGCGTGACAGACGGGTCAGAAACCGCGTAACAGCTAGTCCCGTTATTCGCGCATGCCGTTACAGCTCCAACGGGCAACAAACTCCCCCTCTATATAAACCCTGTTTTACTATTCATTTTCACTCACTTTCACTCTCTCTACTTGTTTCCTCTAGAATTTTACTTGCTTTCATTTTCTTTCCAGAATCCTTGCAACATGAGTACTAGAAATACCCGCCGAAGCTCTGCCTCAGGATCTGCCCCAGCAGTATCCACTCCAAGCTCCTTCCAGATCCGTGATATGTGCGAGGAGAGAGGCTTCATTTACACTTCCAGAACGGAGAACCTAGGGCTACAGCCGTTCATAGCCCGCAAAATCAGAGCCCTACGGTGGCAGATATTCGCTGAGCAGCCAGAGGAAATGAACGTGACTCTCGTCCGGGAATTTTATGCTGCCATCGGCAGCAAGGGCGCAACAGCAGTTACAGTCCGAGGGAAAGATGTACCTTTTGAGCCCAAATACATCAACACACTCTACGGGTTCTATGTGGGAAGAAAAGAAGATGGCCACCAAAGATTTCTCGAGAGTTTAGAGCCTGCCGACTATGATGTTGTGATGGCAAAACTCACAGACGAGGGTACCGAGTGGAATACCGATCCGAAACATCCGAGGACGGTAAAAAGAGTTCAACTCACGCCGGAGGCAAAGCTTTGGAATGCTTTTATCAAGAAGTAGATTATGCCCTCCTCACACAACACAACAGTCGACCAACCAAGGTTAGCCCTAATCCATTCTATATTACATGAGAGGCCAATTAACGTTGGCAAATACGTTCGAGAAGGAATTTTGGACTGTGCTTACCGGCCGTCAGGACCACTCTTCTACCCTTATCTCATCACTGCCCTCTGCCGCGACCATA
Source organism: Hibiscus trionum (assembly GCA_030270665.1). Taxonomy (NCBI): domain Eukaryota; kingdom Viridiplantae; phylum Streptophyta; class Magnoliopsida; order Malvales; family Malvaceae; genus Hibiscus; species Hibiscus trionum. The sequence continues at coordinate 45,389,430 of BSYR01000027.1, read as the reverse complement.
ATGTACCGGAAGCTGCCGAGGATTTAAGAGTTCGAGGGAAAGGCTGGACAGACAGGAACATCCTCAGCCTGATGGAACTCAAAGCTGCCACGCCCCTGTCGTCTTTTGACCCCACTACCACGGCAACTGAGCCGACAGAGCCCACCGACAGCGAGCCTGCTGCCACAGAACCACGACAGTCTACCGCAGCAGCTCCTCCAGCAGACACCTCTACATAAATACTCGCTGCCATACAAAAAATGGAGGAACGAAAGCTAGGCATGATCAGTTTCATCCGAGACTTCACCACCGCCACGGTACATTTCATCCACACCTCTCTTAATTTCCCTGATGCACTATTCCCTGTATTTCCCAACCTTTATTTTGCTGCCCCCACACCTACCCATACCCCTACCCCTGTGGCCACACCAAAAACGCCATCTGCCGCGTCCATTCCGACCCCTGCCACAACAGCTGCAGGCGACAGCCGCACGACTGAGACATCTGCCAGGGGAGCAAAGAGAAACGAGCCCATGTCAGACCTCGACAGGTATATTGCCAGTTTCTCTTCATCTGAAATTTGGGCGGCCTCCGATGACGAGCCCTTTATCAAGAGGAATTTGTCCAAGGAGTTCACCCCGGCGAAACAGCAGAAAACAGGCCCCAGCGTCGAACCAGCAGATAAAGAAAAATCTGACGGCAGCAGTAGCAGCAGCAGTAGTAGCAGCAGAAGCAGCGACATCAACTCAGACGAGGTTCAGGTAGTGGAGAAACCACCCCATATCTCCCCTACTCGCATCCAGCCTCCACGAGAAGCCAAAACCAAGAACACTTCTGCCTCTCCCATCCGTCTGCCAGCACTGACAAGGAAAGTCACTGCCCGTCGGCAGATTCAGCTTAGCAGCAGCAGCAGCAGCGGCGGCGGCGACGACAATGCCTAAAAATGTAAGTTTCTTATCTTATATTGATGTATGCCATTTAGTTATATTTTGTGATGTTGTTGTTATTTCTTTTTCATCTGTCATTTGCATTGAGGGTAATGCAACCCTCGAGTTTGGGGGTGGCATCCCTCCATTAATGGAGTCTCTTTAAGTTTAATGGTGTCTTTTACTTAGTTTATTTTCTACTTAAATATATATATATATATATATATATATATATATATATATATATATATATATATATATATATATATATATTTGGATTAAGTCTTTGAACTTCACTTACCTGCCACGACATATGCTATCGCGACAGTACCTTTAGGAAATTTTAGGATCTGTTTAGAGCCTTGCTATGATTCTACCCTGTAAAACACTCTTTGTGACTCTTATGCTTTTTAAATTTCTTTAGTACACTGGAATAGGAATGTTTACCCACTTGAAACTGCCCCTAGAGGTGCCTATCACTGGCTCTAGGAAAGATAAGAAAGAAAGAAAACAATATTCAGACTCAATAGCTTGCAAAACTGCCTTGCACTTATTTTAGGAGATTTCTTTTTGAGCTAAGTTAGAAAAAACTAAAGAAGCCCAAGAATTGACTCCAGAAAAGATGCAGTTAAATAAAGAGTCAGAAAAAACTAAAGGAGCCTATGAATTGACTCTAGAAAAAATTGAAATGGCATAACCTCAAGTTTGTAGTCATAACTATTCTGGTATACTAAGGTAGTCTAGATGCATAAGTGTTCACAAAACCCGCATACACTTCACAAGAATTATAGCATGGTTCCGAATAAGTCCAGAAATGTCCGACAAGGTACTATTCGTGATAGAATACATGTGGTAGGCAAGGAAAAGTTCACTGTTTTAAGCCAAACAAAATTTTTTATTTCTTTTTAGGTTGAATTGCTTGAGGGCAAGCAAAAACTTGAGTTTGGGGTGTGTTGAGTGTGTAAAAGTTCTATATTTTACCCCATATTTGACCCATATTTCAGCTGCATTCAAGCATAATTCATTGCATTTAGGTTAGATTTCATTTATACATCACAATTATATCAAATGGCATAGTTTCTACTGAAATTGGTTGCTTTTGCAGGTAGCTGCTGTAGCAGATCGAGGGGCAGTGAAGAAGCAGAGCTGGAACCGGATATGCAGACGAGGAGGACGATGCTGCCATGGTCGCTGCCGTGGCAGCCAAGGACGAAATCAGTAGTGAAGAGAAGAAGTAAAGTGGGCCTCGACAGAAAGAGAAAATTAAGCCGGTCTGTCGTGGAGCACCCTTATATTTTTCCAAGCCCTAGATCAGAATGAAGGCCAAGCCCAAAGTTCAAGGAAGAAACACCAAGCAAGAAGGAAGGACAAATTAAAGATATATGCTCTGAAGATTTAGTCTTAAATAGAGTTGTACTTTAGTTTAAACTTATATTCTTGCCATATTAGAAAACTTGAACCCAAGGCCTATATAAAGGCATGTAATTCGACTTATGGAAGGATATCTTACTCTCTAGCCTTCTTCCCAAAACCCTAGTCGTTTTCCCCTTCTCATCATGTTCTAAACTTCCCCTAGGGCTAAGGGTTGATTTGTAAAGTAGTTGCAAGGATTGCATTTGTTTTAGGAAATTTTCTGTTCAATAAAATAGACTTCAAGTTTGCTTATTATGGTTTTCAAACATCTTGCAAGAGTATCGGGAGAGCATTGTGAGATTACATATTTACTTAAAATCGGGAGAGTTAAGTATACGAAAGGAATAAGTACGAGTTCTCTAGTTTATGGTTGAACTATCTCGGACCTAGGGATAGGACGAGGTTAAGTGGTTAAGGAAGAATTCAACAACATCGGTGTTCATCCTTCGATTCACGCCGGGAGGCATCATCAAAGACGTGTTCATCGACAGACTTGGACCTAGGGATAGGCCAAGGCATAGCAGGGATTCTTGCCAAGCTTGAAGTACAGAGTTGTGTGATCGCTGCCGCGACAAACAACAGACCTCTGCCGCGACAGCCGCAACGACAGAATAGGGATTCCTAGACTTTACAACACCTACACTACTGAGCAATTCAATACCGGCCCATTCTCTTTATCCTGATTTCATTACTCTTTTATTTCAGTATTCTTCAATATCTCGTGACAACAATTAAACTATTTCTTTTCTCTCTTGTGCAGTAATCTAAGGTGAAGCTATTAGCTCAGTCCCTGTGGAGACGATATCCTATACTTACGTATCACTTTACTACTTGAGTCGTGTACACTTGCACTACATTGCGATAGACACTTTTACACGCAACAATAACCTCACAATGCTCTCCCGATACTCTTATGAGATATGAAAAACTAGAGTAAATAAACTTGAAGCTTTTTATTACTTGACAGAAAATTCCTGAAACAATACAATCTTTGCAACTACTTTACAGAATCAACCCTTAGCCCTAGGGGGAGTTTAGAACATGGTGGAGAAGGGAAAACGACAAGGGTTTTGGGGGAAGACGGCTAGGAATGAGATATCCTTCCCTAGGTCGAATTACATGCCTTTATGTAGGCCTTGGGTTCAAGTTTTCTAATATGACAAGAATACAATTTTGAATTAAAGTGCAACTCTATTAAAGACTAAATCTTCTGAGTAGATGCCTTGAATTCGTCCTCTTTTCTTGCCTTGAGTTTCTTCCTTGAACTTTGGGCTTGGCCTTCATTCGGCCTCAGGGCTCAGAAAAATACGGGAGTGGTCCACGACAGACCGGCTTGAAATCCTCTATCTGTCGAGCTCCAATTCGCCTTTCCACCTCAGCATTCTGTCGTCATGGCTGCCACGACATCTTTTGCTTCTCGACTCCAGCTCTGCAATCCACCTCTTCTCCTTTGCTGCCCTCGGTGTGCCGCAGCAGATACCTGCAAAAGTAACCAAAATCAGTATCAACTGTGCCATATTATCTAATTGTGATGTATATATAGAAATCTATCCTAAATGCAATGAATTATGCTTGAATGCAGCAGAAATATGGGTAAATGAGGGGTAAAGTATAAAACTTTTATACACTCAACACACCCCCAAACTCAAGTTCTTGCTTGTCCTCAAGAAAATACGACCTAACTAAAAATAAAAACTTTTTGGGTTGGCTTAATTCAGTGAACTTTTATTACCTACCACACATTCACTATCAAGAGCAGTACCTTGTCGGGTGTTTTTGGATTTATCCGGAACAATTCTATAGTTCTTGTGTAGTTTGTGCAGGTTTTGTGAACAACTATGTGCCTAGACTCCTTTAGCTTACCAGAATAGTTATGCTACCAACTTGAGTTTTATGCCAATTTTATTTTTTTGGAGGCAATTCTTAGGCTCCTTTAGTTTTTTTTCTGACCTTCAACTTCTTCTTTTCTAGAGGCAATTCTTAGGCTCCTTTAGTTTTTTCTAACTTAAGCTCAAAGAAAAATCTTCCTAAAGACAGTTTTGCGGGCAAGTGAGTTTAAATTTTTTTTTTCTTTTCTTTTGTTCCTTTCCTAGAGCCAGTGTTAGGCACCTCTAGGGGCAACTCAAGTGGGTAAACTTTCCTCTTCTAGTTCACTACCTAAGTCTAGACAACATAAGAGTCACAAAGGTTGTTCTAAAGTTCAGAACTATAGCAAGGCTCTAAATAGTTCCTAAAACATCCTAAATGCACTGTCACGATAGAGAATGTCGCGGCAGGTAAGTTCAGTTCAAAAACTTAAGCCAAATTTTTGTTTTTACTTTCATTTTTTTGATACAAAAATAAACATAAAAATAGACTTAAAATGAGACATAAATTAAAGACACAACTAACAAGTTCATTAATGGAGGGATGCCCACCCCCAAACTCGAGGATTGCATTGCCCTCAATGCATAACACAATAAAAACGACATCACAAAATAGATAAAATAGTAGCAAAGACAACAAATATATAAGAAAATAACTTAATTTGATGAGCTTTCGTCAGTGCTGCTGCTGACATGGAGCTACCGGCGGGCAGTGATTTTGACGGCAGGGGTTGGCTGGTTGCTGGGAGACAAAGAGGCTAACTTCTTCTTGGCCTCTCGAGGCGACTGGACTCTGGTCGGTGAGATGTGTGGGGGATGGCCCAGGACCTCAAGATCATAATCGCTGTTGCTCTCTAATCTACCGTGGCAGGGTCCTTTGACAGTCTCGTTCAGCTTCTTCCTCTTCATCGGAGGGAAGTCCTTGGATATGTTTCAGACGACGGAAGGCTCCGAATCAGAATCTTGCCAGACGGAGGAGGAGAAGAACTCTTCAAAATACTTTGGGTCGATCTCCGGTAGGGGGTCCTTTCTTTTCACTCCTCGGGGAGTGGTAGTTCTTCTGCCCCCATCTCCGGTCGTGGCAGGTGGTGAGGAGGAGGCAATAATGGGGGTTCTGGGGCTAGCGGCAGGTATGGGTGCAACAAAGAGAATTTCTGGGAAAGCAGGGAATTGCACATTGGGAAAATTTAAATCAGAAATATGGGTAAATGGTGGGTAAAATATAGAACTTTTATACACTCAACAGACACTATATACTTTCCTCAATCTTTCGGGTACTTGGATGGAGTATTCGATACACCGTATAAACCCCTCAACATCCAAGGTGAATTGTTTATAGGGCACTCAATCCTATCGATGGCTAACTATATCCGATTTCATTTATAAACCATTTCGCAACATCACTTGCCAATATAATTCACATATTAATCCATACCTCACTATTTTCAAAGCATCATAAATCAACCACATTACCAAGCATTAAACCATGCTTAAAAATCACAAGTATAACTCATAAACCTCAAGGATCACTTACCATGAGCATCCTTCATCATCATAACATCAACAACAGTAAATCACGTACTTTAAATCATGCTTTAAACAGTAGGTAATATACATTTAAAATCAAGTGCACCAACAAACTTATAATAACACAATCCGAGGGATAAAATCCTTTTACTTACTTCCGAACTTAGTAATGCGTTTCAAGCTTACACTAAGTTCCAAAAACCACCTAGAAAGTGTTTCAAAGCTGGAAATCACATTCTCACTCACCGACCCACGAAACCAAGATTCGCCAATGCGAAAACAAGCATCCAAAGCCCTCAAAACTTCACCGATTGCTTCTGATGTGATCTCCCCTATTTATACAACACAAGAATAGAGGATTAATGCATCACAGTGCATTAAAATCACCAGCAACTTAAACTATCTCGCTGCTCTGCACAAAACACCCAAAACGTCCATCCGAAACAACCGAAATCGCCTCTAATCACTCTCTAAACTCAGCCTAGCCATAATCTAACACTTCCCTCCGATTTTAATCATAAATAAACATCTAAAAACAACCTAATAACATCCTAGCACATTCTGTAGCTTGAGTTCTTTTCCAGAAGTCATCTTCAAGACCATTGTTGCGTGTAAATAGAGCTATCGCAAATAGTGCAAATGTACACGACGCAAGTAGTAAAGTGATACTAGAGTATCAGATATCGTCTCCACAGGGACTTGAAATAACTCTATCCTTGAATTCCTGCACAAGAGAAAGAAATAGTTTAAATGAATGGTGGAAGTAATCTTGAGTAAAAACTAAAGTAAAAGATAAAGGATTCAAATTTAGAGAATAGGCCGGTATTGAATTGCTCAGTAGTGCAGGTGTTGCATTGTGAGAGGAACTTTTGTTGTCTGTCGTCGTTCCTATCGTGACATCACATGTCGCGACAGAGGTCTGTTGATGTCGCAACAACGATCAACAACTCCGTACTTCAAGTTTGGCAAGAATCCCTGTAATGACTTGTCCTATCTCTAGGCCCAAGTTCTGTTGATGAACACTTCTTGGATGATACCTCCGGGCGTGAATCAAGGGTGAACACCAATATTTGTGAATTCTTCTTAAGCCACTTAACCTTGTACTTATCCCTAAGCCAAGATGGTTTAATCAAAAACTAGAAAACACGTATTTACTCCTTTCGTATGCTTGACTCTCCCAATATCAAACAAATGGATAACCACACAATGCTCTTCCGATGCTCTTATGAGATATGAAAACCATAGTAAATAAACTTGAAGTTTTTATTACTTGAACAGGAAATCCCTAAAACAATAAAATCCTTGCAGCTACTTTACAAAATCAACCCTTAGCCCTAGGGGGAGTTTAGAACATGGTAGAGAAGGGAAAACGACATGGGTTTTGGGGGAAGATGGATATAAGTGAGATATCCTCCCCTAGGTCGAAGTACATGCCTTTGTATAGGCCTTGGGTCCAAGTTTTCTAATATGGAAAGAGTACACTTCTGAATTAAAGTGCAACTCTATTAAAGACTAAATCTTCTGAGTAGATGCCTTGAATTCGTCATCTTTTCTTGCCTTGAGTTTCTTCCTTGAACTTTGGGCTTGGCCTTCATTCTGCTTCAAGGCTTAGAAAAATATGGGAATGGTCCACGACAGACTAGCTTGAAATCCTCTATCTGTCGAGATCCACTTCACTTTTCCACCTCAACATTCCTCTGTCGTCATGGATGCCACGACAGATGTCACGACAGCCTTTGCTTCTCGACTTCAGCTTTGCAATTCGCCTCTACTCCTTTGTTGCCCTAGGTCTGCCGCAGCAGATACCTGCAAAAGTAACAAAAATCAGCAGCAACTGTGCAATTTTATCTAATTGTGATGTATATGCAAAAATCTATCCTAAATGCAATGAATCATGCTTGAGTGCAGCAAAAACATGGGTAAATGAGGGGTAAAATATAGAACTTTTATGCACTCAACACACCCCCAAACTCAAGTTCTTGCTTGTCCTCAAGCAAATATAATCTAACTAAAAATAAAAAAACTTTTTGGCTTGGCTTAATTCAGTGAACTTCCATTACCTACAACACATTCACTATCAAGAGTAGTGCCTTGTCCGGTGTTTATGGATTTATCCAGAACAATGTTATAATTCTTTGTGCAAGTGTGTGCAGGTTTTGTGAAGAAATATGTGCCTAGACTCCTTTAGCTTACCAGAATAGTTATGCTACTCACTTGAATTTTATGCCAATTTCATTTTTTTGGAGGCAATTCTTAGGCTCCTTTAGTTTTTTTCTGGCTTAGACTCAGAAAATCTTCCAAGAGTCGTTGTAAGGCAGTTTTGGGGGCAAGCGAGTCTAATTTTTTTCTCTTTTATTCCTTTCCTAGAGCCAGTGTTAGGCACCTCTAGGGGAAACTCAAGTGGGTAAACCTTCCTATTCTAGTTCACTACCGAAATCTAGACAACATATGAGTCACAAGGGTGTTCTAAAGTTCAGAACTATAGCAAGGCTCTAAATTTTTCCTAAAACATCCTATAGGCACTGCCACGACAGAGAATGTCGCGGTAGGTAAGTTCAGTTCAAAGACTTAAGCCAATTTTTTTTTTGACACAAAAACTAACTAGAATGAGGTACAAAAATAAAGACACAACTAAAAAGTTCTTTAATAGAGGGATGACCACCCCCTAACTCGAGGGTTGCATTACCCTCAATGCATGACAATAATGAGAATGAAAAATAGAAAAACAACATCACAAAATAGATAAAACAACGGCAAAGCAACATTTATATAAGAAAAAGCACTTAAGTTAAGGAGCTGTCGTCGCTGCTGCTGTTGAGGAGGAGCTACCGGCGGGCAGTGGCCTTGACGGTAGGGGCTGGCTTGGTGCTGGTAGACGGGGAGGCTATCTTCTTTTTGGCCTATCGAGGGGGCAGGACTTGGGTAGGTGAGATGTGTGGGGGATGGTCCAGAACCTCGAGGTCATAATCGCTGCTGCTGCTGTCTGATATACCGTGGCAGGGTCCTTCAACAGTCTCGTTCAGCTTCTTCCTCTTCATCGGAGGGAAGTATTTGGATATGTTTTGGATGATCGACGACTCTGAATCAGAATCATCCTGCCAGACGGAGGAGGAGGAGAACCCTTCAAAGTATTTCGGGTCGATTTTTCGGTAGAGGTTCCTTCCTTTTCTCTCCTCGGGGTGTGGCAGATCTTCTGCCGCTATCTCCTGTCGTGACAAGTGGTGATGTGGAGGCAGCAGTGGGTGTTCCGGGGCTAGCAGCATGTGTGGTTGCGGCAAAAAGAGATTTTAGGAAAGGAGGGAATTGCACGTTGGGAAAATTAAGATCAGTTTTGATAAAATTTACCATGGCGGCAGTGAAGTCCCTCATGAAACCCATGAGGCCGACCTGTGGTTCCTCCATCTTTTGCAGCATCTTCAGGATCTGACTAGAGGTGTCTTTCGGTGGTGCTGTCGTCGTCTGCTCCGGTTCTGCCGTGATAGGTTCAGGGGAGTCAGGTTCCGCTGTTGCTTTTGTCGCGGCAGTGGGGTCCACGTAAGACAGAGGAGTGGCAGCCTTTAGTTCCATCAAACTATAGAGGTTCTGCTGCGTCCATCCTCTTCCACAGACTTTGACATCTTCATTGATCTTCGGCACGTTGTTGCCTCGGCAGAGTGTGGTGATTAGACAGGGGAAGAATAAGGGGCCCGTTGGTCAGAGTGTACACTCGATGATGCCATCTCGGATGTATCTGCCAACGTTAATTTGCCTCTCAATGAGGATGGAATGTACGAGGGATAATCTCTGCCAGTCCACCGTGGTATTATGTGAGGTAGGCATGAGGCATTTCTTTACGAAATGGTTCTACAACTTGGCTTGTGGGGTGAGCTGAGTCCTTCGTACTGTCCATCGGTGCTTGGGATCCTCATTCCATTGCATTCCCTCTTCTGTTTGATCTGCCATGATAGCATCGTAGTCTGCCGGCGACAGACAGTTCTCGAACCTCCAATGGACATCTTCCTTCTTGCTCACATATAGGCCATACAACATGTTGATATATGCCGGTTCGAGGGAGATCTCTTTGCCTTTGACAGTCACTGCCGTGACATCTTTGTCGGGGACGGCATCATAGAACTCTCAAATTAGGGTGAAGTTCATCTCCTCTGGCTGGGCAGCAAATATCTGCCACTTGAGTGCGATGATCTTCTTAGAGATGAAAATTTCAAGCCTTAATTCTCCCGTCTCTTGGGTGTAAGTAAACCCTCTTTCTTCTCACATCTTTCTCTTTTGAAATGAACCATAGTACCTCGCTCTGAGTCCATTGATGCAAAGCGGCTGGGTATTCCACTGTGGCTGGGTGTGGACACCGCTGCGGCAGAGGTGGAGGCAGCAGTTCGTCGTGTTGATCTAGTAGCCATTGCAAGGAAGAACTGAAGAAAAACAAAAGAGATTTTTGAAAGCCTAATTCTAGAGAGTAAAGTAGAGAGAATGAAAATGAGGTGAAAAATGAAATGAGAATAGGGGTTTATATAGAATGTGGTTTTTTGCCCGTTGGGACTGTAACAGCGGGCGCGAATAATGGGGCCAGCTGTTACGCAGTTTCTGACGCGTCTGTCACGCGTTTCCGCGTCTGTTACGCGTTTGCGTGTCTATCGCGACAGCTCCATGAAAAGCTGTATTTTCCGTGTCTGTCGCTACATCTGGTGACAGGCTGTGACGACAGGCTTGTCCGTTGGGTTTTTTTGGGATGTTGTGAATGCAGTGGGCTGGTTCACTCCTCCTCTTTGCTTTGCTTCCTTTATTTCCTAAAAATAAATAAACTAAATTAGAAGCTTAATTCCTAAAAAATAATAAATAAAAAAATAAAACTAAGTTAAATTAGGGATGCCTTGAGGTGCATCTCCTAAAGTAACTACTTCCTGCATCCTTGGGGCTTCAGTCCCCTGATAATGCTTGAGCCTCTGTCCATTGACCTTGAATTGATGCCCATCCTTCATGGATTTGATTGTAATGACATCATGAGGGAAAACTTGGATAACTTGGAAAGGGCCAGACCACCTAGATTTAAGCTCTCCTGGGAAGAGCTTCAACCTAGAGTTGAACAACAACACCTGCTGCCCTGGGCAGAACTGTCGTGGCAGCAGCTTCATGTCGTGCTACTTTGCGGTTTTGTCCTTGTAGATCTTGGCGTTGTCTTAAGCCATTGCTCGAATTTCTTCAATTTCGTTCAAGCCTAGTAGCCTTTTGTGCTCTGCCTTGTCCCAATCCACATTAACTGTCTTGATAGCCCAATATGCCTTATGTTCTATCTCGACAGGTAAATGACAAGTTTTCCCGTAAATGAGTCGATAAGGTGACATCCTCAATGGTGTCTTGAATGCTGTCATGTAGGCCCAGAGTGCATCATTTAGATGTAGAGACTAGTCCTTTCTAGTAGGTTTAACCATCTTTTCTAGGATGTTCTTTACTTCTCTGTTTGATATCTCGGTCTGCCCATTGGTTTGAAGGTGATATGTTGATGCAATTTGGTGCTTCACTTCGTATTTCCTTAGTGCAGTAGCAATTACCCTATTGTCGAAATGTCTCCCCTCATCGCTAATTATCGCCCTTGGGATGACAAATCTTGAGAAGATGTGCTTGTGAAGAAATCTTTGCACAGACTTGGCATCGTTCTTTTGAGTGGCGATTTCTTCTACTCACTTAGACACATAGTCTACTGCCAATAGGATGTATAAATTCCCACAAGACGTTGTGAATGGTCTCATGAAGTCGATTCCCCAAACATCAAACATTTCAACCTCAAGTATGTTCTGCAGTGGCATCTCGTGCCTTCTAGATATATTCCCAGTCCTTTGGTTTTTGTCACAGCTCTTGTAAAAAGCTTGTGCATCCTTGAACATTGTAGGCCAATAGAAACCAGATTGCAGAACCTTGGCATCAGTTTTATTTCCCCCAAGTGTCCTCCATAAGGGGCAACATGACAGTGGTGAAGTACTTCTTTCTGTTCCTTCTGTGGTATGCATCTCCTGATAATTTGATCTGCACAGTGCTTAAAGAGAAGAGCTTCGTCCCAATAATAATATTTTGCATCATTTTGGAACATTTTCCTTGCTTGGTAATTAAGCTCAGGAGGTAATAACCCACTTACAATATAATTGACAATGTCAGCATACCAAGGGGTTTCAGAAAGCTTACCTGCCGTCATGGCTGTCGCGGTAGTGCTGGTGGCAGCAAAAAAATGTTCATCTGGGAAGGTTTCCAGTATATTGGTCTTGTCCTTCTCTTTATTCCTTCCAATGTCCAGCATTGACAAGTGATCTGCTACTTGGTTCTATGTCCCCTTCTTGTCCTTGATGTCAATGTCAAATTCTTGCAGCAGCAGAATCCAACGTATCAATCTAGTTTTTGCATCTTTTTTGGTGAACAGATATTTGAGTGCCGAGTGGTCTGTATGAACCACCACCTTCGTTCCATGTATATATAGACGGAACTTGTCAATTGCAAACACCACTGCTAGTAGCTCCTTCTCTGTCGTGGTGTAGTTTATTTGGGCATCATTCAACGTTTTGCTGGCATAGTAAATCACATGGAAGAGTTTATCCTTCCTCTGCCCTAATGCTGCCCCGACAACATAATCACTGGCATCACACATTATCTCAAATGGCAAGCTCCAGTCTGGTGGATGCACTATCGGGGCTGTTACTAGCTTTTCCTTTAGTATCATGAATGCTTTAGTACATTTAGTGTTAAAGTCAAAGGGGTGATTCTGTTCCAGCAAGTGGCAAAGGGGCTTAGTAATCTTTGAAAAATTGGCTATGAATCTTCGATAAAACCCTACATGCCCTAAGAAGCTTCCTATCCCTTTAACTGTGGTGGGTGGCGGCAGCTTTTCAATAACCTCAATTTTGGCTCTGTCTACTTCTATGTCGCGGCAGCTAACCTTGTGGCCCAACATGATGCCTTCGTCCACTATAAAGTGGCATTTTCCCAATTTAAAACCAAGTTCACCTCTTCGCATCTTTCAAGGACCTTCTGTAAATTGCCTAAGCAATCGTCGAAGCTGTCTTCATAGACAGAAAAGTCGTCCATGAAAATTTCTAGGAAATCCTCCACCATGTCGGATAATATTGCCATCATGCACCGTTGAAAGGTTGTTGGTGCATTGCAGAGCCCAAATGGCATTCTTCGAAAGGCATATGTGTCGTACGGGCATGTGAAGGTGGTTTTCTCTTTGTCCTCTGGTGCGATTGCGATTTGGTTATAACCTGAGTAACCATCAAGAAAACAATAGTAAGGCTTCCCCGATAATCTATCTAGCATTTGATCGATAAAGGGTAAGGGGAAGTGGTCCTTCCAGGTCGCTTTATTAAGCTTTCGGTAGTCCATACAAACCTTCCAACCAATCACAGTCCTGGTTAGGATTAGTTCGTTTTTCTCGTTCGTTACTACGGTTATGCCTCCCTTTTTGGGCACACATTGCACCGGGCTCACCCACTTGCTATCCGATATGGCATATATTATTCTGGCATCAAGCCACTTGATGATTTCTTTCCGCACCACCTCTCGTATAGCCCCGTTCAGTCATCTTTGGGCATCGATTGTCGGCTTATGATCATCCTCCAAGAGGATGTTATGCATGCATAACGCCGGACTGATGCCTTAGATATCATCAATGGTCCATCCAATTACCTTTTTATGCTGATGTAGCATTTTGATCAGCTGATGTTCCTGTTCCTGCATCAACTTGGAAGAGATGATTACGGGCAACATATCATTTAAACCAAGAAAAATGTATTTAAGTTGCCATGGCAGGGGTTTAAGGTCTAGAACAGGTGGCTGTTCAATGGAAGGCTTTTGGATTACATGTTCATTCGAGGTATAATTGTAATGCTTGAAGAACTTACTTGGACGTGTGCCTATCCAATTTACCTCCTCAGGACCTTCAGTGTCGGATGATTCTATGTTGGAGGGATCACTGTCGTCGTTGCTTCCGTGACAGTCTTCAGGGTGACTGCGGTGGCAGTGACCAAACTTTCTGTCGTGGCAGTTCGACCTGATGCAAGGTTGGTCCAGGACTACTTCTGAGATTGCTTTGCACTCTTCCTGTGCATCATCTTGTTTTATTGCTTGGAGAACATTGAGTTTGATTTGCTGATCATTCACTCTCATAGTCAGTTCTCCTTTCTCGACATCGATCACTATCCTGCCTGTGGCTAGGATGGGTCACCCCAGAATGATCAGTGCGTTTTCATCTGCTTCACAATCTAAAACAAGAAAGTTAGCAGGAAAAATAAACTTATCCACTCTTACAAAGATGTCTTCGATCTTTCCTTCAGGTTGTACGTAAGAGCGGTCTGCCAGCTGCAGCATGACTGTCATGGGCCTTGCTTGTCGAATACCTAGTTTCTGAAATACAGATTTGGGCATTAGATTAATGCTAACACCAAGATGACAAAGTGCCTTACCCACAAACTTGTTTCCAATTATGCATGGTATGATGAAGCTCCCAAGGTCCTTCTTCTTTTGGGGTGGATGATTATGCAAGATTGTCATGCATCCTTTTGTCATTTTCACTGTTTCAAATTCCCCAAGTCTGGACCTTTACGACATTGCATCCTTGAGAAACTTAGCTTAACCAGGAATATGCTTAATGGCTTCTAGCAGCGGAATGTTAATATGTACTTGCTTAAAAATGTCATAAATTTTCTTAAGCTGGTACTCCTGTTTCTATTTCTGTAACCGCTGTGGAAAAGGGGGTGGAGGACGGTAATCTTCAAGGCGTCCTTCACATGGAATTCGGATCTGATGAGGCTTGAGTTCTTCAGCATCATCTGTCTGCTCCTCTGTCCCTTCTGCTGTCATGGCAGGTGTGGCGACAGCAGGCTATTTCTCCTCTGTCGGGGTAGTGGTCACATCAGGTGTCTGTAGAGTCGGGTCCTCACTCGATACTTCTTTTATTTCTGGCCCTTGTAATTGTTTCCCACTCCTCGTTGTAATTTCTTTGCACAGCTCATGTGTGGGTTTTCTAGTGACCTCAGTATCACTAAGGAATCCTCCATTCTGCCTCGGTTTGATATACTGTGAAACCTGGCCCATCTGTGTCTCAAGAGATTTCAGGGTAGCCTCATGGTTGGTCATTCTCATCTCTGTCTTGTTCATGAATGTTTCAGTTTTGTTGACAAAGTGATCCATGTTTGCCATGTATGCTCCCGTTTGTGACATAAATGTTGCCAATAAGGTCTGTTCCAGTATACTAGGTGTTGCCGCCGACTGCTGCAGTGGCTGCTGCCGTGATAGAATTCTGGGTACTCCTTGGTTCTGGTTGTTCTGCACTAGAGGGTTCAATGCATTATTCGGATTGCTCCAAGAAAATTTGGGGTCCTTCCTCCATTTGGGATTGTAGTTGTTGGAATCATCATTTCTAGGCTTGTTATAGTTCCCAATATACATCCCTTCTTCCAACTGTAAAGGACAATCTTCTGAACTGTGATTCCCACTACAGGTTTCACACACCTCTTCTGCAAAATATACATCTTTAGAATCTTTTCGCTGCAGATTTTCGACTGTCTTCGTGAGGTATGCAATATGTGTTTTAACCGAGTTATCAGATTCGTACTCCTTTACAAATATTCCTCGTTTGCATCCTCTTCGAGCTGTTGGAAATTGCTCATCGTTCTTTGCTAACTTTTTCAACACTAGCATTGCCTCGTCTGGTTCTTTATCCAGTAATAGCCCATTTCCGGCTGAATCTATTCTCAGTCGAGTATGTGCATTGGCAGCATTGTAAAACTTGACAACCTGATTCCACACAGGGAATCCATGCATTGGGTAGTTCCGTAAGAGAGTTGTAAATTTGTCCCATGCCTCGTGCATTGGTTCGTCCTCTTCCTGTTGAAAAGTAGCAATCTCGTTACGCAGTCTTTCAGATAAATGAGAAGGATTAAAACGAGAAAGGAATTCACGAGAGAGATCTGCCCAAGTTCTTATTGAATCCGACATTAACTTGTTCCACCAAGTTTTAGCTCTATCTATCAATGAATGAGGGAATAGCCGAAGCCTCAGTACTTCCAGACTTATCCCTGGCAATCTGAACGATCCACAGATTTCCTAGAATGTTTTAAGATGTTCTTGTGCATCCTCAGTAGTAGAACCACTAAATTGGCCAACAGAGTTTATCATGCTGAACATGACAGGTTTCAGTTCGAAGTGTTCAGCTTCCACGTCGGGCAGGGTAGTTTCCAGTTCAACATGGTCATTGTCCATGTAGTCTCGACAGGTCTATCATGTTGTTGGGGCAGCGGGTGGCGGCCGGTCGTTCCGGGCATCGTTAGGAGGATCAACAATAACCCTAGGGTCATTGTTGTTGTTGGGGTCATCTCTCCCATTGCCTTGCCTTCCGTTCACCATTGCTTCCATTATCTCCTCAAGATAGTTGTTTCTTTCTATCAAGAGTTGGGCTTGGTTCATGAGTTTGTATGTGCGTTCGATTTCTGGATCTAATTCGTACTCATGTTCTTTACCTCGTCTTGATCTGCGCATAAGCAATAAGAGAACCTTGTGAAAAGCACGGGGGTAAATAACACCACTAAAAACAGAAAATAAAAATAATGTGCAGTAACAAAAAGGTAAAGGTATGTTGCAAGTCCCCGGCAACGGCCCCAAAAACTTGTTGCGTGTAAATATAACTATCGCAAATAGTGCAAGTGTACACGATGCAAGTAGTAAAGTGATACTAGAGTATCAGATATCGTCTCCACAGGGACTGGAAATAACTCTATCCTTGAATTGCTGCACAAGAGAAAGAAATAGTTTAAATGAATGGGTGAAGTAATCTTGAGTAAAAACTAAAGTAAAAGATAAAGGATTTGGATTTGGAGAATAGGCTGATATTGAATTGCTCAGTAGTGCAGGTGTTGCACTGTTAGAGGAACTTATGTTGTTTGTCGTCATTCCTGTCGCGGTAGCACCTGTCGCAGCAGAGGTCTGTTGATGTTGCAGCAGCGATCAACAACTACGTACTTCAAGTTTGGCAAGAATCCCTGTAATGACTTGTCCTATCCCTAGGCCTAAGTTCTTTTGATGAACACTTCTTGGATGATACCTCCCGGCGTGAATCAAGGGTGAACACCAATATTTGTGAATTCTTCTTTAGCCACTTAACCTTGTACTTATCCCTAAGCCAAGATGGTTTAACCATAAACTGGAAAACACGTATTTACTCCTTTTGTATGTTTGACTCTCCCGATATCAAACAAATTGATAACCTCACAATGCTCTCCCGATGCTCTTATGAGATATGAAAACCAGAGTAAATAAACTTGAAGTTTTTATTACTTGAACAGAAAATCCCTAAAACAATACAATCCTTGCAACTACTTTACAAAATCAACCCTTAGCCCAAGGGGGAGTTTAGAACATGGTGGAGAAGGGAAAACGACAAGGATTTTGGGGGAAGACGGCTAGAAGTGAGATATCCTCCCCTAGGTCGAAGTACATGCCTTTATATAGGCCTTGGGTCCAAGTTTTCTAATATGGCAAGAGTAAAATTTTGAATTAAAGTGCAACTCTATTAAAGACTAAACCTTCTGAGTAGATGCCTTGAATTCGTCCTCTTTTCTTTCCTTGAGTTTCTTCCTTGAACTTTGGGCTTGGCCTTCATTTTGCTTCAGGGCTTAGAAAAACATGAGAGTGGTCCATGACAGACTGGCTTGAAATCCTCTGTCTGTCGAGATCCACTTCACTTTTCATCCTCAACATTCCCCTGTCGTCATGGCTGCCACTGCAGATGTCACGACAACCTTTGCTTCTCGACTCCAGCTCTGTAATTCGCCTCTGCTCCTTTGCTGCCCTAGGTCTGCCACTGCAGATACCTAAAAAAGTAACCAAAATCAACAGCAACTGTGCAATTTTATCTAATTGTGATGTATATGCAAAAATCTATCCTAAATGCAATGAATCATGCTTGAGTGCAGCAAAAATATGGGTAAATGAGGGGTAAAATATAGAACTTTTATGCAGTCAACAACCATAGTTCCCTTCCCTTTGATACTGGAAGTTGCAGCATTTCTCATGTACAGCTTCTCCCCATTGTTGCTAGGTACCAGCTGTAAAGTGCTCATAAGTCCTATATTTTATGTACATTTCATCTCATATTATTGCTATTCTCAAGTACATTTTAGGCATTATTAGGTGCATGCATGCATTATGTAAAGTGTCCACAAGTTCTATATTTCATGCACATAACATCTTATATTATTGCTGTTTTTGAGTACATTTTAGGCATAATTAGGACCATGCATTGCATTTTATAGTATTTCTTTACTTTGCCATGTTTTTCTAGATTATCGTTTATTTGGTAAAGAAAAGGTATTGTTTTAGTGTACTTTTGGTTTTAGGTACTAGAGGTTGACAGAGGGAAAAAGGATATGAGGATGCGATGCTGAGGCAGCGAACCAAGGAGCTGTACTGATGCAGTTCCAGACAGAGACAACAGCTTTCGAGTAGCTGCCGCCGCGCACCATGCCGCCCTGACAACAGACTATGGAGTTGGAGAATCGGAGTGCGATCTGTAGAGCAGAAAATCCTGAATCTATTGATGTTGTCCACTCAATTTTCTGACGTTTGTAGCAGCGGGCAGAGCCGCCGAAGGTGAATCTCGAGATTGCTTGCGGAACAAGGCAACGTGATAAAGTCCACATTCAACTCAAAGAAGTCAGAGTTTAAAGTCACATTTAATGAGAAAAGCTACTTTGAAGACTTACACTTCAAGAATGACTAGACCTAGGTAATGCCTATATATACCCATTGTAATTCTAGTTCAATGGAGAGAGAGAGAGAGGTTTTCCTTAGGCATAGTTTAGGTTTTCTTACCGCCGACATGTTCTAAATTTCTCTTTGGGTTCGGGTTATGTTGTAATTAGTTGTGAGAACAGTTGTTTAGGTTTTCAAGTTTGTTTTTGCAAATAAAATTACAAGGTTTACTTATTCCATGTTCTTCATAGTTTTTAATTAAGGTGAAAGATTAGTTGAATTCTATCCATTTGTTCGGTATCGAGAGAGTTGAACACACGAAAGGAGTATGTACGATTTCATCGATAGACGGTGCGATCAATCCGGCCTAGACATAGGTTAAGGGGTTAAGGCGGATAAAAGAGGACGAATCAACATTGCTGTCTTTGCATGATTCACGCCACGATTGGTATTATCTGCAGTTGGCATCAACAAAACTCTGACTTAGACATAAGCGGAGTCACTTTCGAAGTGTTCTGACGAGCCTTGTAGTTCTGCCGAGTTTGCCGCCGAGACACAGTTCCATTCCCCTGCCGAGGCAGCGAGAGGGTCTCAGCAGTCTACCTGCCATCCACCGCTGAGGCAGCAGAGTCTGGCAGTGCAAAACAACTTGAGCTATTCAACGCAGTTTCACACTAAGCATCAGCATAAACCTGCCCTCTCTATCAAACTGATCACTTCCTCTTCAATAATTGTGTTTTTATTTTACTTTTCTTCTCAAACAACCAACTTACTTGTGCATTTAATTTTCTTGTGCAAGAACAACAATTCGAATCAAGCTGTCCAATCCCTGTGGGAGACGATATCTTATATACTATAACTTGACAGGAGTGTGCACTTGCGCTCATAAATAGAGAACAGCCAAACGCTCTACAAGTTTTTGCCGTTGTTGCCGGGGATTGGTAACAGGGAAATTCGTCTTTAATTTCTGCACTTTTATTTCTTTACATTTTATTTTATTTTTATTTTTAATGGATTTTTTTACAATTTCCTTTGCTAGTGTATGACCAAGGCGAATCCAAAAGGAGAAATCCTATTTTACGACGATATCGAACAGAGAGCAAGAGAGCTAAAAAAAGAGATCATTCTAAACCTAGGGAAAAACAAAGAGGAAAAAGAAACAGAAAAGGTAAACATGGAGCAAGACAACCCTGCCAACAATGCTGTGAACGACAGGGATGGGCAGCAATACCAGCTGCCCAGAGAACAACAAAATCCACCAAGGCAGCAACCCCCTCTTCTGCCCAGGCAGCCCCAGAATGTTTGAACTACTAGAGATTATCTAGAACATGACTTCAGAGGGTTCGATCCGACAATGACAGAACGTGAGATTGAGGCGGATCACTTCAAGTTGAAGCCCGTTATGTTTAACATGATCAACACATTAGGGCAATTTGGAGGGACTGCCACAGAAGATGCTCGACAACACTTGAGAGGATTCCTGAACATCTGTAGAGCATTCAAAATACACAGGGTCCATCAAGACGTACTGAGGCTGAGATTATTTCCCTATTCACTGAGGGATAGGGAAAAACAGTGGTTAAACAACCAGCCAACATGGTCGTTCAACACATGGACAAAGCTGTGTAAGGATTTTCTGGACCGATTCAGCCCGTCCAAGTCACAGACAGACTGCGAAACGAGATTACAGCCTTCTGACAAGGGGATGACGAGCCAATGTATGAAGCATGGGAGAGGTACCAACAGATGCTAAACAACTAACCGCTACATGATTTTCCGGTTTGGACACATGTATCAATGTTCTACAACAGGGTGAACTACCCAACATGAATGATGATTGATGCCTCAACCAATGGAATCATCCTTGACAGACCACCAGATGAGGCACTACAGATTACGTACCAAGCCGCTATGAACGACTACAAGTATCCAGTAGCTCGTCGAGGTGGCGTTAGGCGGCCAGCCACTGTGAACGAGGTAGAAACCTCAGAATCTTTCAAGCCCGCCTTGACAAGCTGACAAAGCTGGTCATGAGCATCATGAAACCTGTTGGGAAAGTCCACGAGGTCAAGGCTGTGGAGCCGTTCTGCGATGAGTGTGGGGGCAACCATGATTCCTCTGAATGCACCGCATCTGCCAACTTTATGGGAGGATACGAGGGGAACAGTAGGCCTGCCCAGAACACCTACAACCCTGGATGAAAGAACCATCCAAACTTCTCCTGGAGTAACCCAAAGACTGTTGCAAACCCAAAACAGCAACATGGAGGCTACCAACAAAACCTGTCCAGACAGCAGGCTCAACAACCACAAAACAATAATTCACTAGAAGCAACTCTTCATACTTTTATGTCTAGAACTAGTGATTTTATTGTTCGCATTAATAAATTTATTGATAAAACTGTCTTTCATGGACAGGACGAAGATGAAGATAAACAACCAGGAGGATGCTATAAAGAACTTGGAGACCCAATTTGGGCGGTTTACGGAGATCTTCAGTAGTAGAACAATGGGAGTAGCAACTAGCAGCACAAAGACAACATCCAAACCCACTTACGAGCAGTGCAATGCTATATCTACCAGAAGTGGGAAGAAGTTGGATGAACCCAGGGTGGAAAAACAACCAGAAACACAACCATCACAGAAAGAATAGCCTGCCAAGGCAGTATCAACACCAGCTGCCCCGGCAGCTGAACATGACAACGACCCTAAAGTAGATGATCCTCCACAGATAAAGTTCCAAATGTAAGGAGCTTATAGAGGACATCCGCCTACCAGCACCTTTTCCCAGAGGCTTAAGCAACAAAAAACAAGAGCATCAGTTCAGAAGATTCCTGGATATTCTAAAGCAGGTTTACATAAACATACCTCTAATAGAAGCCATTCAGAATATGCCCAACTATGCCAAATATCTCAGGGACATGGTTTCTAAAAGGAATAGGATTGGGGAGTTTGAAACAGTTGTTGTAACAGAGGAATGCATGGCAATGCTGCACAACAAACTGCCGCCCAAGCAAATAGACTCGAGCAACTTTGTTATTCCATGTAGGATTGGAAGCAAACACGAAACAAAAGCCCTGTGCGACTTGGGAGCTAGCATCAACCTAATGCCTAAGGCAGTCTTCGATAAATTAGGAATTGGGCCAGCCAAACCTACCTTCGTCATGCTAAAACTTGCCGATCATTCTTTTGTGCATCCGGAGGGCAAAATAGAAGACATCCTAGTGAAGGTGGGCAACCTTATTCTTCCAGCTAATTTTCTCATCCTAGACTGTGAGGCCGATGATAAAGCCCCTATTATCCTTGGGTGACCATTCTTGGCCACTGGCAGAACGTTAATATATGAGGAACATGGGGAGCTGACCATGAGGGTAGACAACCAGAGCATTAAGTTAAACGTGCTACAACCATCAGGAAAAGAAAAGGAAGGATGCCTGGATGGTAAGGCTACAAAATCAGCATAAAGACATGCCAAGGCAGCAACTGTCGCGACAAACCAAAGGGCATGCTGAAGGACCAGCAGCATATCACCTGAAAGAACAAGAGGACCCCGCATGAGGGAAGGACAAGCCAAATTACCTCAGGAAGTGGTTATGTATGGGAGATGCACCTAAATGCACTCCCAACATAACTTAATTTTTAAGTCTTTTACTTTATTTTTATTTTTATGCATTAGGATTAGAATTTAATTAATTGCAATTTTTTAGGATTAATTTCTAAAATTTTAATTTATTTTCAATAATTAATTATCTTTATTTAGTATTTCAGGATCAAGAATAAAGGAGCTGGATAAAGAAGAATGCCCAGCAAGAAGCTCGTCCACCATCCCGCCAAGACAGCCCAAGGCATCCTAGCGCAGAAACGTGTAACGACTAGTTGACCGCTAATGGCTAGCTGGCAACGGCTACGAAAGTAACAGGCAGAAATCATGTAACGTGCGCGAGACAACTAAACCGTTAGACATTTAATACTGCCACGGCACCTCTAGGCAACCTCTATTTAAACCCTTCTCACTTCATTCATTTACTTTACTTTTACCTTCTTGCTAATCTTATTCTTGCACCCACTGCTCTCACCTATTTTCTTTCAAAGTTTCAGTAAACTTCAACTATCTCACATGGCTTCCATATCGGCACCCAAACTCACCTTCCAACGCTTCTTCTCCCGCGAAGATGAAAAGAGATACCTAGCCCAGTTCAGAAAACATGCCATATGGGAGGAGTAAGGTTTTCACTATACAAGGCAGACATGAGATCTCGGCCTAGAACAAAATCTATTCGAAACCATCCACACTAAGGGATGGGAAATATTTGCACGGCAGTCGGATATAGCTAACATTCCATCTCATATTATTGTTGCTTTTGAGTACATTTTAGGCATAATTAGGACCATGCATTGCATTTTACAGTATTTCTTTACTTGGCCATGTTTTTCTAGATTATCTTTTATTTGTTAAAGAAAATGTATTATTTTACTGTACTTTTGGTTTAGGTACTAGATGCTGAGGCAGCGAACCAAGAAGTTGTACTGATTCAGTTCCAGACAGAGACAGCAGTTGCCGAGTAGTTGTCCCCTCCCACCGTGCTGCCCATGACAGCAGACTATGGAGTTGGAGAACCAGAGTGCGATCTGTAGAGCAGAAAATCCTAATTCCATCGATGTTGTCCACTCAATTTTCTACCGTCTGTAGCAGCGGGCAGAGCCGCCGAAGGTGAATCTCGAGATTTCTTGTGGAACAAGGCAACGTGATAAAGTCCACATTCAACTCAAAGAAGTTAGAGTTTAAAGTCACATTTAATGAGAAAAGCTACTTTGAAGACTTATTCTTCAAGAAGGACTAGACTTAGGCATAGTTTAGGTTTTCCTTAGACATAGTTTAGGTTTTCTTGTCGCCGACATGTTATAAATTCCTCTTTGGGTTCAGGTTATGTTGTAATTATTTGTGAGAACAATTGTTTAGGTTTTCAAGTTTGTTTTTGCAAATAAAATTACAAGGTTTACTTATTCCATGTTCTTCATAGTTTTCAGTTAAGTCGAAAGGTTAGTTGAATTCTATCCATTTGTTCGGTATCTAGAGAGTCGAACTCACGAAAGGAGTAAGTACGATTTCATCTATAGTTGGTGTGATCAATCCGGCCTAGACATAGGTTAAGGGTTTAAGACGACTAAAAGAGGACGAATCAACCTTGTTGTCTTTGCATAATTCATGCTGCGACTAGTATTATCTCCAGTGGGCATCAACAGAACTCTGACTTCGACATAAGCGGAGTCACTTTCGAAGCGTTCTGCCGAGCCTTGTAGTTCTGCTGAGTTTGCCGCCGAGACACAGTTCCATTCCCTTGTCGAGGCAGCAAAAGGGTCTCAGCAGTCTACCTACCATCCACCGAGGAAACGTAGTTTGGCAGCGCAAAAAAACTTGACCTATTCAACGCAGTTTCACACTAAGCAGCAACATAACCATGCCCTCTCTATCAAACAGATCACTCCCTCTTCAATAATTGTGTTTTTATTTTACTTTTCTTCCCAACCAACCAACTTACTTGTTCATTTAGTTTTATTGTGCAGGAACAACAATTCGAATCAAGCTGTCAAATCCCCGTGGGAGACGATATCTTATATACTATAACTTGAAAGGAGTGTGCACTTGCGCTCATAAATAGAGAACACTCAAACGCTCTACACGTTATTTACAATATTCTTTTATTTGCCCTGTTCTTGTTGAATATCTTTGATTTGGTGAGAAAAGATATTATTTTAGTTTTGTTTTAGTTTCAGGTGCTAGAAGCTGTCAGATGGAGAGATGAGCTGTTGCCGAGTAGCTGTTGCCGCCATATCTGCCGCCCAAGGCAGCAAATTGAGGATTGGTGAATTGAAGTGCGATTGGAAGAGCATAATTTTCTGAGTCCAATGAGCCCATCCACGCAATTTATTGATGCCAGGTAACAGCGGACAGAGCCGCCCATGAGGAAATCATCCAAGGCGGCTTAAGCTTACTTGTGGCACAAAGAGTCCAAATTCAAGTCAAAGAAGTCAAATTTAAAGGATGCATTCAATGCAAAAGCTACTTTATCATAAAGAAGACTTCTACTCCAAGGAGGACTTGCCCTAGGCCATGCCCTATATATACCTGATCATACCTTGTACTTTAGACAACTCGTAATCAGCATGGCTTAGGTTTCTCTTGTGTTTCCTTGCAGCCACTATGTTCTAAATTCTCTAGGGTTTGGGTTATGTTGTAAAGTAGTTGTGAGAATGATTGTTTAGGTTTAAGTTTGTTTTTCAATAAATTCAAGGTTTGTTTATTTTTTGTTCTTCATTGTTTTCAATTGAGTCGAGAGATCGATTGTGAGCAATACCTTTGTTTGGCATTGAAAGAGTTAAACTCTTGAAAGAAGTAAGTACGATCTCTTCAATACCAGGTGTTGATCAATCTAGCCTAGACATAGGTTAGGGTTTAAGGCGGCTCAAAGAGGGCGCACCAAAGGTTGTTGTTCATTGCAAAATTCACGCCGACGGGTATTATCTACAGTGGGCATCAACAATATTCAGACTTAGACATAAGCTGAATCATTATCGAAGCGTTCTGCCGAGCCTTGAAGGTCCTCCGAGTTTTCCGCCGAGCCAATCGTCCATTCCATCGGCTGAGGCAGCGAAAGCGTCAAAGCGTCAATCTTCCATCTTCCGCCGAGGCAGCAAAGTCTGACATCGCAATACAACTTAACCTATTCAACGCAGTTTCACACTACAAAGCAGCATAACCTGACCCATTCTATCACCCTGGTCTTTTCTACTTTTTACTTGTGTTTATTTATTTTTCTCTTAAACAAACTAAAATTAACTTGTGCATTTATTTTCTCTACAAGAATTTACATTCGAACTAGTTGTCCAATCCTTGTGGGAGACGATAAGTTTTCTACTATAACTTGTCAAGAGTGTGCACTTGCGTTCATATTTAGAGAAAACCTAATCGCTCTACATCAGCTCAGAGAAGGAGTTCTCATCACAACATATATGACGTGTGGCTTCAGGGTCAAGCCACCTCTCCCTTCGGTTCGAGTCAACCAGGTTAACTTTAAAGATCACAACGCATAAATCACAATGCATAGAATTTCCCATCGTCATTGTTTCTGTTAAAAAAGAAACAAAACCCCGGAATTAGTAATAATTCCAATAAACTGAAAGTTAGTTTCGCTCATTTCCGATTTCGATTTTTCACAAAATCCGTAACCTTAGTTACTTCCATTGACAATTTTTGTAGAACATATTTGAAATAAACCGAAAACAGATTGTTGAGGCCTGCACAAACACAGTTTCCTTAAGATAGATTTCGACCACTCCTTTGTGCTTGAGTTGTTTGGCTGTCAGTCTCACAGGATACAACAACGAAAGATCTTCGCCAGTAGCACTTCTGAAGAGATCACGAACAGAACCCTTACCTTTGACTATCACCAAAAAACACAATGCAGTTTTTGAGAGTAGAAAATATTTCGAGTTGTGTTTAAAACTGAGAAGAGGTGTGGTTTATATAGGGGACTAATTAGGTTTAACTGTGGAAATAAAATATTCCGATTTTAATGGTCATTGAAATTTTTCCTATTTAATTCGGAAACAAAAAATCAATGCCATATTTACTCGGATATATTTCGTGAATTGCAAGCATTACCATTTTTAATATTCGAATTTAAGTAAAGTATATAGTATCCCTTTTAAATTCAGAATATTCTAAAAAAGATATGCCAATCTTAAGGAAAAATTTATTCGAAGTGGGTAAAATATCTATAGGCCCACAAAGGGCCTGATCGGTCTGAACATTCGTGTCGCCCACGTCATGCAAGTGCGCCCCAATCCAAATGGGATTGATTCACACCCTCATGCACGTGAGACACATTTTCCATTCAAGTCATTCAATAACTACAAAGTTGGTAAGTGTACATAAACTCTTCTCATGCCATTTATCCCATCCATGTGGGATAAGACGGTTCTATCTTCCTTACTCAATTCACAACTACCTTACTTTGAGCATCAATTTCTCATTCATCACTCAACCATTTTGAGCGTATAAGATATTGTTGTAAAGGTGTCATGAATTAAAATAGGACCCAATAAAATCCTTATTCGAATCTCCACCTTTACCTTCTCGAATTATGGCTCAAAGCTGGCAATTCCTCACAATTTTCCAATAGTTCAAATATCTAATTTTGGCTCAAAACTCTCCTCACCAAACTGGACCCTAACCTATCTATATGGGAAAATCATTAACAATCCCGATTTTGTAAATAGGGGGCTTGGTAGATAGTATGGAGATTATTACACGAATAACAACTATAAATAGGTTGTTTGATTGATTATTCGCATTGGTTCACCTAAAATTCGTGTGTAATTTTAAGACTTGTAAAAAGCAAGGATGAAGCTAGGAATAAGCAATGAGACGGAAAATATTCTACTAAGCCTTTAAGTTTAAAAATTTGGAGGAAAAATACCTTATTTAACTTATATTTAAACTAAAAAAATAACATGCAATTATACCAAAAATTTTGGGTGGGGGCAACAACCCTCCCAACCTGTTAATGGCTTCGTCCTTGATGTAGAGGGAAGCCATAAACAAATTTACTAGCTTTGTTCAAACCTGTTTCAAGAATTGTTAAGGTTTTGTCTAAATTAGAACCTCCCCAACTAGTGCTCTATTTGGGCTCGTAGATCCATCTCTTCTTTACTAGCCGATGAGGACTTTATTTCCCACCATAAATGCAGTTCTGCTGCTGCCCGTATCGAAACGCTCGAATCTGTTTCGATACGGCCAAAGGTGTTTCGAAACGGGTGCTCATCAGACTACAACGGCTCTTTCTACTTAAAGAGCGTATCGAAACAGGTTCGAGCATTTCGATACATGCATCAGCAGAACTGCATTTATGGTGGGAAATAAAGTCCTCAACGGCTCCAATTCATCCTCAACAGCTAGTAACGACTATAAACTCATCATGGAGTATAAAAGGGACCTCCAAGCATCAAGATATGGTTAATGCTCATATTGTCAATCAACAAATGATCAAATATTGTCTTAGTGCTTAAATTGTCAATTCTTGTATAGACAAACACTAGTGAGCCAAAATTGTCAATTTTGCTCAAGTGTTTTAGGTTTTGGGTGAGTGCTTTAATTGTGCAAACAAACACCTATTAGAGGGATTTGTGTTTGCTTTTCTTATCTCTTTGTAAAAGAGGGTTTGATCAAGGCTTTGGGTAGAAAGCCTGATTGGTGTATAAGGGTTTCCTCCTAAGCCTAGAAAAGGGGACGAATCAATAGTGGATTGATTGGAAATCCTTAGTTGGAAGCTAAGGTAGTGGATGTAGACCTTGGTTAGAAGGTTGAACCACTCTAAAATCATTGTGTCATTTACTTTTAAGCTTCCACACCTATTCCACCCAAAAATCCACCTCTCCACCACTTGGTGAGCAACATCGGTTGAAGGAATCGAGCTCCTCACAACTCAACAGGACTGTGAGACAGATGAACACGCACCGATCATACTGGGAAGATCATCCCTAGCCACGTGCAGAACTCTTATCTACATGGAGAAGGGAGAATTAACCATGAGGGTAAATGACCAGCACATAAAGCTCAATGTACTTCAGACCCTCAAGCAAGCTGATAACAAAGAGGAGTGCCAGCTGATCCAGGCAACCACAGAAGTAAATCTCACACCGGATGCCCCTCTGCCTCAGTAGCCACTGCTCGGGCAGAGATTCTGGGAACTGCTTCGACAGCTACTTAGACGACTCCTAAGACACCTCCCTCGGCAGCCAGCCTGAAGACTGCCCTGATGAACTTGAAGAGGTAAACTGGACCGGTACTCGTCCAGGTAAGTATTTCGAACCTCTTAAATACACAACAAAAGAGAGTACCATTAAAAAACCATATATTGAGTAGCCACCCAAATTGGAAGTTAAACCATTGCCCGAGCAGCTTAAATATGTTTATCTTGGACAAAATGACACTTTGCCCATAATTATTTCTTCCAAGTTGACATAGGAACAGGAACAACAGTTGGTTGAGATGCTCGGACGACACAAACAAGCCATTGGATGGACTATTGCTGATCTAAAAGGAATCAGTCCGGCAGTTTGTATGCATAAGATCCTCTTAGAGGACAATCATAAGCTGACAGTCGATGCCCAAAGGCGGCTAAATGAAGCCATGAGGGATGTGGTGAGAAAATAAGTAATCAAGTGGCTTGATGCCGACATTATTTACCCCATATCTGAAAGCACATGGGTAAGCCCGGTCCAATGTGTGCCTAAGAAAGGAGGGATGACAATCATCGCAAACGAAGACTACGAGTTAATCCCAACTCGGACTGTGACCGGTTGGAGGGTTTGTATGGACTATCGAAAGCTGAATAAAGCAACACGAAAGGACCACTTCCCTTTACCTTTCTTAGATCAAATGTTAGATAGATTGGCCGAAAAACCTTATTATTGTTTTCTTGATGGTTACCCATGTTACAATTAGATTGCAATCAGCCCGAATGACCAAGAGAAAACTACCTTCAACTGCCCGTACGGAACATAGGCATTCAGAAGGATGTCGTTTGGACTTTGCAATGCACCGACAACCTTCCAAAGATGTATGATGGCAATTTTCTCCGATATGGTAGAAGATTTCCTTGAAATCTTCATGGATAATTTTTTAGTTTTTGGAGATAGCTTTGACAGATGCCTCGGCAACCTGGAAAAAGCACTCGAAAGATGTGAAAAATCTAACCTATTATTAAACTGGGAGAAATGCCACTTTATGGTAGACGAGGGCATTGTGTTGGGCCATAAATTCTCTTGTCGCGGCATCGAGGTTGACAGAGCCTAAATCGATGTTATCGAAAAACTACCGCCACCTACCATTGTTAAAGGGATCCTGAGTTTTCTGGGACACGTTGGTTTTTATAGACCATTCATTGAAAACTTTTCGAAAGTAACTAAACCATTGTGTTCTTTGCTTGAATAGGATAAACCCTTTAACTTTGATGACAAATGCAATGAGGCATTTGAAACCCTGAAGAAGAAACTTGTACCTTCTCCCATTGTAGTACCACCAGACTGGACTTGCCCTTTTAGATAATGTGTGATGCCAGTGAATATGTCGTCGAGGCAGGCTAGGGTAGAGGAAAAACAAAATCCTCCATGTCATCTATTATGCCAGCAAGACGCTCAACGAGGCCCAAGTTAATTATACCACTACTGAGAATGAGCTGTTGGCAATAGATTTTGCTTTTGATAAGTTCCGAGCCTATCTCATCGGAACAAAGGTGACAGTGCACACAAACCATTCAACCATAAAATACATTTTATACAAGAAAGATGCAAAACCAAGATTGATACGCTGGATTCTTCTCCTACAAGAATTCGACGTAGAAATTAAGGACAGAAAAGGGACAGAGAAACAAGTGGTTGATCATCTGTCACGACTAGAGGGAAGACCCATAGACACGACTGAAATTCAAGAAAACTTCCCAGATGAGCAAATCCTAGCCACCTCAGCAGTAGACCTCGCAGCCGCCCAGGCAGCATATACCATAGCCGCCGCGATAAAACCTTTGGCAGCCATGACGACCTCCACCACACCCTGGTACGCTGATCTTGTAAACTTCTTGGTTAGTTGTATTTTTCCTCATAACATGAATTACCAAGGGAAAAGAGGTTCCAAAATGATGCAAAACATTATTATTGAGATGAACCTCTTTTGTTTAAGCAATGTGCAGACCAGGTGTTTCAGAGATGTGTACCAGAGGAAGAGCAACAAAAAGTCGTCCACCATTGCCACAACTCATCATATGAGGGACATTTTGGAGGAACCAGAACTGCTACCAAAGTTCTCCAATCGGGATTCTACTGGCCAACACTATATAGAGATGCCCAGGCATACTAGAAACAATGTGACAAATGCCAACGGACGGACAACATCTCAAGGAGGAATGAGATGAAACTACAGAATATTCTAGAAGTCAAACTGTTCGATGTATGGGGAATCGAATTCATGGGCCCGTTTCCATCATCTTGTGGAAACTTATACATACTGCTAGCAGTGGATTATGTGTCCATGTGGGTGGAAGTCATTGCTACACCAAAGTATGATTCCAAAACTGTTCTGAAATTTCACCAAAAGCATATCTTTACACGGTTTGGAATCCTTAGAGCCATCATAAGTGACGAGGGGAGACACTTTGACAACAAACTGATTGCCATGGAATTAAAGAAATTTGGTGTCACACACAAAGTTGCCACAGCATAACTCCCTCAGACCAATGGGCAGGCTAAAATATCAAACAAGGAACTGAAGAGCATTTACGAAAAGGTGGTTAACCCATCAAGGAAAGTCCGGTCTCTTTGAATCCATGATGAATTATGCGCATATAGAACAACCTATAAGACCCCATTGGGCATGTCACCCTATCGGCTCGTGTATGGAAAAACCTGCCACCTGCTCATTGAGATTGAACATAAGGCATACTGGGTCATCAAGGCAGTAAACCTAGACTGGGACAAAGCCAGATAAAAGAGACTCATGGACCTAAATGAGATCGAAGAATTTAGAGCCTTGGCATATGACAACGCGAGAATATACAAGGAGAAAACAAAAAAAAAACATGACAAAAGGTTGCTGCCAAGGAAGTTTATGCCTGGGCAGCAGGTACTCCTCTTCAATTCTCGATTGAAACTATTCCCAGGGAAGTTGAAGTCAAGATGGTCTGGCCCGTTCGAGGTAGTTAAAGTATTCCCACATGGTGCAGTCACGATCAAATCTCCCAAGGATGGGCATGAATTTAAAGTGAATGGGCAGAGGTTAAGGCACTACACAGGAACTCATGTTGCAAGAGACAAGGAAGTGGTCATGTTAGGAGATTCATCCTAAATGCACTCCTAATACAACCTAATTTTTTCTGTTTTTAGGAATTAGATTTAAATTTCGTACATTTATTTTTCTGTTTTTAGGCATTAGATTTAAATTTAGCATGCATTTTATTTTTCAAGGACTAATAATTTTATTTCAGTTTATTTTAGGTGAAACAAAACCCAAAAGAAGGTAGAAGAATCAAGCCCAGCCCATCAACCATTCAAACCCACTCGTGATGAATGTCGCGGCATTACACAACCGCAGACGTTGCTTCCTGCCAAAACTAGCTATTGCAGATAAAGGCATTCCATTCCAACGGCTCTCTTCCCAGGCAACGGATGCCTCGGTAGACGAAACGACATCAACTCTTCACCCAGTAAATTTCACTCCAATTTAACCCCCTTCATTTTTTACTATTCACTCTTCTTTACTTTATCTTGTGTTTTGTTTTACTAGTTTTCCCTTTGTTTTCATATTACTCTCAAGGCTCTCCCAACTCTCTCAACTTTCAAACCCTACTCCTAAACAAAAGATGGCAGGAACACCCTACCGCCAAGCTGCCTAGGAAGACTCTGATACTTCCCTTCATAGATTTGCCACCCCCGAAGTAAAGGCACACCGCAATAAGAAGTTCAAAGAGCGATCCGTGTGGGAAGAACAAGGGTTTTTCTATGAGACAGCGAAACGAAACTTCGGGCTTCACCAATTCATTTTCAGCAAGACTGAACACCAACAAAGGTAATTTTTTGCCCAGCAATCCAAACAGGCGAATCAGACCATATTTTGCGAATTCTATGCCCATGGGCAGAAAGTTGAAGACCCATTAGTAAATGTCCGAGGGCGGTGAGTTGAGATTGATGCCAGCATAATCAACACTCTCTATGGCATCCACATCGCCCACGATGAGCACCAGGAATTTGTTGACTCCTTAACGGTAGACAACTACGAGGCCATTAAACAAGAGCGTTGCATACTCGGGCACCGTATGGAACGTGGGGAAGAATCGGGGATCGGTCAATAGAAGAAACCTACTCCTGGAGGCCAAGTTGTGGAATACATTTTTCAAGTGACAAATTTTTCCCCCGTCGCATAATTCGGCAGTTGACAAGCCACGCTGCCACATTTTCGGTCCTCAAGGAGAAATTCCTAACGCACACTACCCAGTTCCAATATTTCCCCGCCGAAATTCATACCCAGGCCGCACCAGTCGCCTTTTTCGTACCCTCAGCCTCGGATTCACTCAATGCCGATGACTCTGCTACTCCAACCGCCCAAGTCTCGATCACACCTCAAGCCGCCTCTTATTCCCATGTAGCAGCAGACACAAAAACTGCAGTCCTCTCCAGCTCAGAATATCGTGTTGACACCACAGCCACCCCAATTCAAGAAGAAGGACAATCATCACGGGCAGCGATAGATAAAGCCCCTGCGCCAGAACAATCCGAATTTACCTTCTTCAACTCATTTTCGTCAGATTCGGTATGGCAAGACACGGTTCGGTCAATTACAAAGAAGCTCCAGTCCGCATTCTCCTCAACCACAAAGAGAAAAGTAACAGACACCAAGGAGATATGCCCAGACAGCGAAGACGGCGGTGAACGGAAAGTGTAAAGTGTCCCTAAGTTCTATATTTCATGCACTTTCCATCTCATATTATTACTATTTTAAGTACATTTTAGATATAATTAGGACCATGCATTGTATTTTACAATATTCTTTACTCTAACATGCTTTTTATCAATTATCTTTTATTTGGTAAGGAAAAGGTAATGTTTAGCTTAGTTTTCGTTTCAGGTACTAGAGGCTGACAAAGGGAAAGAGGAGCTGAGGACATGATGATGAGGCAGCAGATCAGGGAGCTGTGCTGATGCAGTTCTAGACAGAGACAACAACTACCAAGTAGCTCTAGCAGCCATACCTGCCGCCCAGGGCAGCAAAGTGAGCCTGCCACCCAGGACAGCAAAGTGAGCCTGTCGCCCAGGACAACAAAGTGAGCCTGCCACCTAAGGCAGCAAAGTGAGCCTGCCGCCCAAGGTAGCAAAGTGAGGATTTGGTAAATTGGAGTGCGATCGACAGATCAGAAAATCCTGATTCTAACGATGTCTTTCATTCAATTTTCTGACGCCTGAAGCAGCAGACAGAGCCGCCAAAAGGAGAAGAATGAGCTTACTTGCAGAACAAGGCAACGGGAAAAGAAGTCCAAATTCAACTCAAAGAAGTTAGAATTTAAAGTTACATTTAATGCAAAAGCTCTTTGAAGACTTCCACTCCAATGAGGACTTAACCTAGCCTATGACCTATATATACTGCACATATTTTTGTATTTCAACATACAACAGCTTAGGTTTTCCTTAGGGATAGCTTAGGTTTTCTTGCCGTCGACATGTTCTAATTTTCTCGTTGGGTTTGGGTTAGGATTATGTTGTAATTAGTTGTGAGAACGGTTGTTTAGGTTTTCAAGCTTGTTTTTGCAATAAAATACTCTTAGTTTGCTTAATTCATGTGCTTCACTTCCATTAATTAGTTCCAAAAGTCTAGTTGAAGAATTCATTTGTCAGGCACGACAATGTCAAACTCACGAAAGAATTAAGCATGATCTCATCATGACGAGGTGTTGACTAATTCAGCTTAGACATAAGTTAGAATTTCAACGGATAAAAGGAGCAACCAAACGTTGACTGTCTGTGCTAGGTTTACGTTGAGATTGCTATGTATTGCCTACATTCAGCAATAATAGAATCCTAGCCTAGACATAGGTAGGATCACTTCAGAATTGCTTCGCCAAACTTGGAGTATCCGAAAGACTTGCAGCTGGGACTTCTCTTCATCTCACCTGTCGGGACAACGAAAGTTGCAAGAGAAAAGTTCCGATGTGGCAGTGAAAGTTGTCGCCGCCATTACCCGCCAAGGCAGCAGATCGTGGCAGCGCAAAACAACTTGACCTATTCAACGCAGTTTCACACTAAGCAGCAGCATAACCCTGCATTCTCTATCAATTTGATCACTTCATTTTTAATTACTTGTGTTTTTATTTTTCCTTTTCTTCTCAACAAACTTCTTACTTGTGCATTTACTTTTCTTGTGCAGAAACAATAATTCGAATCAAGGTGTCCAATCCCTGTGGGAGACAATATCTTATATACTATAACTTCATAGGAGTGTGCACTTGCGCTCATAAATAGAGAACACCCAAACACTCTACAAGTTTTTGGCGCCGTTGCCGGAGAATGTTAACAACGAAATTCGTTTTAATTTTTCTGCACTCTTAATTTTATTTGAATTTAATTTTAGTTGAAAAAAAAACTATGTGCGAAAATGCTTATTCAGGTGCCCCACAAATTAAGGGCATCAATATTTGGGAAAGTTCTTGCGAATTTTGTGAATGCAATCATGCGTTCGAAAGTTTCCCCCATCAGTTTGCAGTAGACATGCCGAGAAAAACCACTTGGGAATGGATGTCTGAATATGAATAGCAGATGCTACCACAGCAGCAACAAGGACATCTGATGCTGATGTCGTAGTTGCCATAGCAGCAGCAAGATTTTTCATGGTATGATAAAAAATCTCAAAAAAATTTACCATAACAGTTTTGCTGCACAAAGCGACATAACCTGGGAATATAGCAATCTGCAAGAACATCCAAAATCTTTGGAGGACACACTTCGAACCTTCCCTGCGCTCAAAGATAAAGTGACAGCTGTTGTGGACACCAGCATCACTAAGATGGATGCACGACTGAACAATTCAGTCCTCATCAATGCCATTGATGAACCAGAACAATTAATTATGAGGAATACTGATGTCGCAGGACAAGAGGACGAAGAGAAATGCGGGGAAAGATCTCTGATGTATAAGGAGCAATTAGAAACTCCAAGCCAAGAGGATGAAGAACACTTCCCGAGCAGCAAGATTGACAGCTGTTTCGACAACTACCTAGAACCCTGCCCTTAGGATGAACTGACAGCACCTGAGACAAGCTATGCCTCAACATAGAGGCCCGCCATGACAGAAGCCTCCATAATGACACCCACCTCAATAGACACCTCGACAGCTATGGATTATATATATCTAGAGGAGCCGATGCATGCAAATTTATAACTGTCAAAATCTCTACTCATGGATATTTTCAAGGAGTCTAAAGAGTTTTCCCTTCACCGATACATCACTATGACAAAAGACTACCACAACAGCTGGTTGCCGCAGCAGCTGCCTCGGCAGCAAAAGAAACTTTCCCCTATGACCAACTTCGACAAAGAGAAGGTAAGTACATGGTTAGGGAGTAATATAATTTTTCCTAATCACATGTTCATGCCTTCAGTAATAGGAACAAGAAGGAAGACTCACATGGACTACAAGGGAACGAGGAAGAAGGACTCCTCCACCATGATAATAGTCACTCGATGGAGCGTGCGGGTAGACCATAAGAAGTATCAGAAATGACCCTCTTAAGCTCCAACCGATAAGGGAGTAGTTACTTTAGGAGATGTAGACCAATGCACTCCAAGAGTAACAAAAAATTTTAAGTTTTTTTTCCACATATTTATTGCTTTATTTAGGAGTAAATTTAAATTACTAAGGCCTAGATTTTATTTTCAATTGCATTATTCTCATCTCACAATTGTTTATACAGATTCAAACCCTTAAGAATCGAGCCGCCACGCACAACAGAGGGCATCATTACTAAGCCTGCTGCCACAACCCGCAATGGACGACATAGCAGATAACTCCTCCAAATCCTCTACACCATCTGACAACAACTAAGCCTAAGTCTCCTTCCCTTCTCGTATATTTATTTATTTTATTCTTTTTTTCAATTATTCTATTTTTTATTTGTCTTTATTTTGTGCATTGAGGGCAATACTCGTCTCGAGTTTGGGAGGGTTAGCACTCATTTTTGTTAGGCATAACTAGTGCATATTAGGTTGCATTATGT
This sequence comes from Hibiscus trionum, assembly GCA_030270665.1. NCBI lineage: Eukaryota > Viridiplantae > Streptophyta > Magnoliopsida > Malvales > Malvaceae > Hibiscus > Hibiscus trionum. Next base: position 45,353,176 of record BSYR01000027.1, on the reverse strand, counting down.
ACTTGCCTTCACAAATTAATCGGAAAAGAATTTTTTTAGAACTTGTGCCTATGATAGGATAGCCGACTTTAAATTTTTTCGCGCCAAGTTAAAATGAACTTAATTTTGGGGGAAAAGCATGTAGTAAACTTAGGATTTTTTCTATAATTGCTAAAAATTAGAACACTATTGTTACTTGCTGAATTTGTTTGAATTTTTGATAAACATTGCATGCTTTGTTTTTAGAATTATTTGCAAAGTCCTAACAATGGTTGCAGGTAGCCGCCGAGGCAGGAAACAGAGACAAAAATAAATGCACTGGCACAATAGAGAAAAACAAAGAAAATTGTTGTTTTACCCTAGAGGTGCCCGAAACAGGCTCTAGGAAGAATCATGTGCGAGGATACTCCGCTGCTATCAAAGTCCATGAATCTCAAAATTTTGCAGTGATGGACAAATTAGCATGAGTGAATGAAAGTCTTCACGGGATGACTCTACTCCATGGGTTCGGGGTTTTGTAGTTTTCTCCTATCTTAATTTCAAACCTAGAAGAGTAGTTGCGATGAGCTGAAGCCCTCATTGCCATGATTATTTAAATTCTGCTTAATTGTGTTGTCTATGCACCAACCTTATATGTATCATAACATCATCTTTTTTATCTAGTTATTATGTATATTCAGCATGTACACAGTTCTGCAAACACTACACTGGCATTAAAGATTAATTCTGAGTTATTTCTTGATATGTTCCCTTCACTAATCTAATATAGGTGCCACGACCTTGAGGTGCAGAATCAAGTTGAAAATATGTTTTTCTTTCTGGTTAATATAAGTGCAAGTATGTTTAGGTTGCATTGCTTGAGGACAATCAATTGTTCGAGTTTGAGGGTGTGTAAAGTGTCCATAAGTTCTATATTTCATACACTTTCCATCTCATATTATTACTATTTTTTAGTACAATTTAGGCATAATTAGGATCATGCATTGCATTTTACAGAATTTTTTTTTACTTTTCCATGCTTTTTATCGATTATCTTTTATTTGGTAAGGTAAAGGTACTATTTTAGCTTGGTTTTAGTTTCAGGTACTAGAGGTTGATAGAGGGAAAGAAGAGCTGAGGACATGATGATGAGGCAGCAGATCAGGGAGCTGTACTGATACAGTTCCAGATAGAGACAATAGCTGTCGAGTAGCTCCAGCCGCCATACCTGCCGCCCAGGGCAGCAAAGTGAGCTTGTCGCCTAGGAAAGCAAAGTGAGCCTGCAGCCCAGGGCAGCAAAGTGAGCCTGCCGCCCAGGACAGCAAAGTGAGGAGTTAGTAAATTGGAGTGCGATCGACAGAGCAAAAAATTCTGATTCTAACGATGTCGTCCACTCAAATTTTCTGACGCCTGGAGCAGCAGATAGAGTCGCCAAAAGGAGAAGAATGAGCTTACTTGCGGAACAAGGCAACGGGAAAAGAAGTCCAAATTCAACTCAAAGAAGTTAGAATTTAAAGTTTCATTTAATGCAAAAGCTCTTTGAAGAGTTATACTCCAAGGAGGACTTAACCTAGACTTTGGCCTATATATACTTCACATATTTTTGTATTTCAACACACAACAGGTTAGGTTTTCCTTAGGCATAGCTTAGGTTTTCTTACCGCTGGTATGTTCTAATTTTCTCTTTAGGTTTGAGTTATGTTGTAATTAGTTGTGAGAACGATTGTTTAGGTTTTCAAGTTTGTTTTTGCAATAAAATACTCTTAGTTTGCTTAATTCATGTGCTTCACTTCTTTGATTAGTTCCAAAAGTACAGTTGAAGAATTCATTTGTCATGCACGACAGTGTCAAACTGACAAAAGAATTAAGCAAGGTCTCATCATGACAAGGTGTTGACTAATTCAGCTTAGACATAAGTTAGAATTTCAGCGGCTAAGAGGAGAAACCAAGCGCTGACTGTATGTGTTAGGTTTATGCTGAGATTGCTAGGTATTGCCTACATCACGCTGTAACAGAATCCTAGCCTAGACATAGGTAGGATCACTTCAGAATTGCTTCGCCGAACTTGGAGTATCTGCCAGACTTACTGCCGGGACTTCTCTCCATCTCACTTGCCGGGACAACGAAAGTTGCAAGAGCAGAGTGCCGTCATGGCAGCAAAAGTTACCACCGCCTCAATCCGCCTTTACCCGCCAAGGCAGCAGATCGTGGCAGCACAAAATAGCTTAACCTATTCAATGCAGTTTCACACTAAGCAGCAGCATAACCCTGCCCTCTCTATCCATCTGATCACTTCCTTTTTAATTACTTGAGTTTTTATTTTACTTTTCTTCTCAACAACCATCTTACTTGTGCATTTACTTTTCTTGTGCAAAAACAACAATTCGAATCAAGCTGTCCAATCCCTGTAGGAGACGATATCTTATATACTATAACTTGATAGGAGTGTGCATTTGCGCTCATAATTAGAGAACACCTAAACGCTCTACAAGAAGTCACAAAGCCGGACCAACCAACACTAGCATCCCGCAAGCAGCCGCCGAGGGCGGCCAAAATACTTAAAGTACCAGCTCAACGGCGGATGATACTTAGTGATGACGTAAAAGACGACACCTCCTATGATTCGCCAGCATTCTAAGCTATCATCTTCCTTCTTTATCTAATCTATGTTTTATTTTGAGTATGTAGGCATGCATTGAGGACAATGCTCCTCTCGAGTTTGAGGGGAAATAGTCCTTAGTTTTAACTGTCTTAGTTTGTTAGATGCATTCATCCTAGATTTTGCATATGTAAAAGCTTATGTTGTTTACCCTAAATTGCATATGTAAGCCCCTATTTATTTACCCTAGATTTAAACCAAAGTAAAATTTCTTTAGACTTGGTTAGTCTTTACCCGTTGCGGCAGCTGTCTGCCGTTACATCGACTTTAGCATGACTTTAGAAGTACTTAGAGCTTTACTATAATGCTAAACTTAAAAATACCATTTGTAGCTTGAATGATTGAAGGAATTCAACGTTGAACCTAGGCTTTATCCAAAAAAATTTGATTGATTATGTACTAGAGGTGCCCGAAACTGGCTCTAGTATACTTGCTTGAATTCTTCAAATTTGATAGAGGAGCCTAAAACATGAACCCTAGTAATCTTGTGAAAAAAGAAAGAAAAAAAGAAGAAAGAAGAAAAGGAAAGAAGAATTCAGTAGAAGTGCCCAAAACTGGCTCTAGTTAAAAAAAAGAGGAATGAAAAGTTACTAAAGCCTAGTTGATCACAAGGAATTCCGAAAAAATCATTTGAGTTTACAAAACATGCACATACTCACTAGCATTATAGTTTGGTTCCGAGTAAGTCTTTTATCATTCGAAGGGTTGATGATCATACTTGCCAGTGCATGATGGTTAAGGGTAACTAAGTTATAAAGTTGTTTTATGATATTTAGAGATTTGGTGAATAATTACGAGTTTGCATTGCTTGAGGACAAGCAATAGTTCGAGTTTGGGGCGTGTTAAGTGTGTAAAAGTCCTACATTTTAGCCCTAGTTTAGCTCAATTATTGTTGCACTTAAGCATGTTTTAGTTGCATTTATTAGGTAACCATACACAAAATTTCCTAGATTAGATAATCTGCCCTGTTTGATGAATTTTACTGTTTTTCTCTATAAAAGATACTGCTCAGGTATGTGTTTTATTGTGCACAGGAACCCACCCAGACAGACAATACCGAGGCAGCAAGGAGGGAAGAAGGAAGGAGCTGAACAATCGATGGAAGAAAACTGATGAACCTGATGAAGAGCTGATCAGACTATGCCACAGAGGATAAGCCCAGAGTAAGGAGCCATGCTGAGTTACTCACACCTACACAGACCTCTGCCGAGGCAGCAGACTGTATGGTGCCAAGGCAGCACCCCAAGGCAGATGAAAATATGCAACGTGGTATGCGATTGGAAGAATACATCAAGCCCGATTTTTAGAGACCACTTGCATGAGGATCGGGATCCAAAAGCTCAAGAAAAGCCACGGTCAAAGTTATGGAGGAAAAAGTCAAACGGGAATCTAGGAAGAATTAATGATAGAGATTTGTTCTTTTAATGACACTACAACATAATAGTTCTTTAGTCGCGTTTTTAACCCTATAGCGGCATTTTTTAGCGCCGCTAAAAATTTTCCCGGCGCTTGAGAAAGTGCCGCGAGAAATGCCGTTTAAAACAGTGCCACAATAGTTCGCGGCGTTTTGAGGTAAAACAACACCGTGAAAAGTCAAGATCTATACTTTAGTGGCGTTTTATTTTTCAAACGCCGTGAAAGCCTAACCTATAGTGGCGTTTTATTTTACAAATGTCGCAATAGCCTGACATTTAGTGGCGTTTTGTTTTTCAAACGCCGCTAAGCTTGATTGTAGGGGAAATAAAATAATAATAAAAATTAATTTTTCCCTATTTCTATTTCGTCAAAAATTGTAAATTACATATTCAAAATATTTGTTAAATAAAATATTTATTTCATCCCAAAAATATATTATCACAATTAACTTAAAATATTGGTTAAACAAAATATTTATTTCATTACAAAAAGTACATTTTGTCACAATTTAATCACTGTACATATTTCGTTCCTATGCCTCTCTTTCCCGATCCACTACCTCTTGGTCAACACTACTACCTACTACCATCTCGAATCCCTATACCAAAAAAAGTTATATATGAGAAGTTAATAGCAGTTTCAGATGGTTAAAACAATCAATATGCCTTCTACCATACGTAATGTCATCAAGGAGTCAATTATATTTGTAATAATGCTAGATTAACAGGAAGACAAGAGAGCTTACTCAAGTCAAATATTATCAGATCATTAGAATTTGCATATAATCAAATGATCCAATATTTGAACTTTTTAGCCAAAAAATGTGAGATATATGAAATCTTCAACCAAATAAAAAACAAGGAAATTATACAAACTAAATTTCTAAATATGTTGACATGCATGTACTCGAATGTTGAGGAAGGGTAGCATTCAAGATCAAATAACTCCTAGACGGAATTAAGTTATGCATGAAAGCATCAAGCACCTTTTCTATGCCTTCAAAAGATAAACTCTTCTGCTTCAAGGTGGCAAAAACGGTTAATTATGTAGCACCATCACCGGGAACAAGCATCGGATTCTTGAATATGTTTCTTGAAATGAACACGGCATCATGTAATTGAAACAAGTTTCAGAAATTTATACCATAATATATAAAAGAAGAATATTAAAATAAGTTTCAGAACATGGCATCCTGGAAGTTAAAATTAGGTAGCTATATAAATTAACTATAACAATATGAAACATAATAACTTCATTTCTAACTCTTCATTTAAAATAAAACCAAAGATAAAGTAAGAAATACAACGAGTTAAGGAACATTAGTGCATAAGCTAACACATCCACATCCTATCCCTCTCTTGTATAAGTACAGTGTCTTTTCACAAATATGGCACCACCTGATAAAATCAAAGAAAATACTAATATCGTGCAAGTGTTTTTAAAGACTTACATGTGATGACCATAGCTTGATCCTCGATTAATTTCACTAATTACATGGATATATTACAGCAAATACAGTAGTCAATCAATGCTCAAAACAAATCGACACCTTAATTCATTGACGAAAAGATGAATGTCTTACCAGCAGAGGCTTTGACCATGAGAACAACGCCTCAAACAACGCTAAGGATACACAACCTACAATAGTTCCACACAAACACAATGTTGAAAACATATTTGACAAAAAAGCAACAAATTAAGGTCCTAAATGCTCATTCTTAAAGCCAAATTTTATCATGTAAATGATGATTATGACACATTATATTTGAATTTTGAATCAATACAATAATATGGTTTCAATTTCATATCCTAATTCAAAGAAAACTAAGATACTTAGAATTTGGTTGGCAATTGAATTAGCAAAAAATAATAAATCCAAATCACACCTGCAATGTGTCATTTTGTGGCCTCAATAATTAGTGCATATATATATATATTTGACACTATATATACCCGTAAAAGTGTTGGATGCCGAAGGGTATTCACCCCTATTGTCAACCTTTTCACAAGAAGGGCACACGGTGAGTGTGGCTGCTAGAAGCTGCATGTAATATGATGATGTTAGTTTCAATGATTTTAGCTCTTGCAGTTCCTTGTGAAGCCTCTTGTTCTCTTCCGTTAGTGTTTTGCAACATTTCTTCAGTGACTCACAATATACTTCAGTCTGCTTCAGCTTTGTCCTATATAAAATAAGGCAAAACAAATTATAATTAATGGAATAAAAAATATGGGAGAGAAAAAAAACTTATTTCATGACAAAAAGTATACATGGCTCTCCTATTCTGGAACCATACTTCCACTTGCCGAGGCCTTAGATTCAGGTGTTCTGCTAAAGCTTGCTTTTGTTTCTGCCAACATAACAAGGAACCGATATCAAACAAGATAACTCATATATGAAGATATAAGTGTATAAAGATCAAGCAGTAGTTTACAGGGTTCAGAGTGTTGTGTTCTTTGAAGCTATCTTCTAAAATGGCATATTGTTCTTTGTTGAGCCTAAGTTTCTTCCTGGGGCTTCCTTCTTCGTCTTCATCACTTATCCTCGAAGAAACTCTCTCCAATTCCACCTCTTCACCGCCCAAATCTCTCTCCCTCTTAACACTCGAGTTAGAAAATGAAGAAACTGCATTGAGAAATTGATCTATAAAACAAGATTAAAATGAAATGTTTAACTACATTCCAAATTAAATTAAGTTTTGCTAAATTCTAATGTGGTATTGGTAGGTAGGTACTCTGGGCTTTTAGTTCTAGAGACCTAAATTCTAATGTTGAACACTTGTAACATCAACTTTCAAAATTAACTCGTAGTATGTCCCTAAAACTTGAAACAAATAACCATAATCGAAACTCAACACTTGAAAAATTCCAAGTTTAAGCTTAAAATCAATGGAATGAATGTCCCAAATTCTAACCTTTCGAGGATTGAAATTCAAACAATTGTTTAAACTTTAACCACTAATATTTGATTCAGACAAGAAGAAGGGTGTTCCATTCATTCTCCAATAATCAATTGTTTAAACTTTAACCACTAATCAATTGTTCAAACCCAGTCAGAGTTATCGTGCAAAAATCACAAGAAATTACAGTTCAGTTACCCTTGGATCGACGACGACGCTTGCTTGCTGGTACGACTGAGCGGCTTGAGGAACGGTCGACGACGATGAGGAGGACGGCAAGGAGGTGCGACCGAGCGGCCTGCGGGACGCTCGACGACGATGAGGAGGACGACAAGGAGGACCAGAAGCGTTAGGGATTTATTTTTCCACGTTAGATTTGGGGATTTTTGCACGATAACTCTAACTGAGTTTGATATATTCAACCTAGCGGCGTTTAAAAATGAATCGTCGTAATAGAAACTCTATTGCAGTGTTTATTAAAAGAAAACGCCACTAAAACAAAATAAAATTATGGCATTTATAAAACCGAACGCCGCTAATACAAGAGTTATTGCGGCGTTTTCAATAAATATCACTAAAATACATCTATTGCGGCGTTTTTGTACTTAAACGCCGCGATGGTTGCTAGTTTGTGGCACTTCTCCCTTAAACATCGTTATAAGTGAACTATTAGTGGCGTTTGTTTAGAAAACGCCACGAAAAGCACCGCGATAGAATAAGTCTGGTGTAGTGTGAGTTGTAATCTGATTTTAACTAGTACTTCTACCCTAAACCAAGTTTGACCTAGGCCTTGCCCTATAAATATGTAACCTAGCTGACAAGGAGGGGATATCAAGTGATTTTTTAGAAACCCTAGTGCTCCATTCATCTGTCATTTTCTAAACTTCTCCTAGAGCTAAGGGTTGGTTTTGTTGAGTAGTTGTGAGAGATTGCTTGTATTTGCTTAGGTTTTTAGTGTTTGCAATAAAACTTCAAAGTTTGTTTACTCTTGGCATTATTCTTGTTTGCAATAAAATCAGGAGAGGAGAGAGTAATTATCAATTTGTCTAATATCAAGAGAGATAGACTCATGAAACGAGTAAACATGGTTTTATCCAACTAGGGGTGAAACTACTTCGGCTTAGGAATAAGTTAGAAGTTCAACGGCTAAAGAAGGCTTAAGATTGGTTGGTGTTCATCCCTCGATTCACTTCGAGAGGTATTATCAAGACGTGTTCGTCAATAGCACTTCGACTTAGGGATAAGGAGGAGTCACTGAAGGAAGCCTTGCCGAACTTTGAAGCAACATTCAACCGCCCGGGCAGCACATCATTCTCTGCCGCGGCGGGTCATCTGCCGAGGCATCACCTTGACAACTGCCAAGACAGAGTAATCAATTTTGTAGCACTTGAACCAAGATAAAACATTCAATATCCACACTACGACGCATTACAATATCGACCCATTCTCTCAATCTGATTTCTCAACCTTTTAATTTACTGGCTCTTAATTTAGTCAAATCAAATCAAATCTCAATCACTTGTGTTTTTACTTTTACTTGTGCATGAAGATAAATTCTTAAGGGTTTCTCAGTCCCTGTGGAGACGATATCTTTTATATTACAACTAGGCATCAGTGTACACTTGCACTTAAAGCGGGACTATTCCACAGCCTACAACGGAGAACTATGTCGTAAAAAAAGGTTAAATGGACTTGTTTTGATGGAAATTGAGATTGGTCTTTTGGAAGAAGTTGATATTGGAAATGTTGTAAATGATTTTTCTCAAAACATGCAAAAAAACGGTGTTTTGAAGTGAAAACATTATATTTTTAGTTGTTTATATGTGATTTTTTGTTGTTAAAGAGAGTAATTAAACAATTTTTTTGTATTAAGACAATTTTGTGAAAAAAATTATTTGGACTATAAATTAAGGCCTTATTTTAATAAATTGCACAAGCCCTATAAATCTTTGAACCGCCCATGATCCTCAATCACTTCTTTCATCAAATTGGCAGTGCAAACTTTATCTTTAACATCACTAAAATAATTTACCGCTTTAAGAAACATAAGTTCATTTCTGAGAGTAGCCATAAAATTAATGAGAGAATTTCTTGTTAAATCATTCCAACCATCACACACAATAGTCAACTCCTTCTCTTTCCCATTTACTTTAATTGGTTCTAAAAGCTTATTAACATTAATTTTCTCGTATAGGAGTAATGTGGTTCAAAATCTATTATAATCAGAGGGCACATAACCAGGTATGTTGTGAGTTTCAACAAAAGTGAAAGTCATATTATAATGAAAATTTCTAGAAAGATTAAAAAGGTAAATCATCGATATAAAATATTCTTGCAATTTTTTATCTAATGAGTTCTAGCATTCTTGTTGTAGCAAGATGTGAGAAATTAATTTTTTTTGTTCTTAAAGAAGAATTAATCTCAATTTTAGTTTGAGATTGACAAGGAAAATGAACCTCTCTGGATGCTCCTTGTTTCTCTCTCTTCTGTTATTCTTCTACCAACTTCAACATTGTAAGTTTAAGATTTCTAGTTAGTTTCTTGCAAGGTGTAACCCCTACACATGGAATTTAAAAAAAAAATAACTTTCATAATAGTATAAGTTTCACCATAAATGTTGCATCGTCAATTTCAAATTCTTTCAATATTCTCTCATTTTCCAACTTTATCACACAATTTCACAATGAAGATGAATTCTCATTATGAGCTAATGAAACCGGCCCACTCCCACTATCACTTTTAGTTTCAAACTAGTAAAATTAGGTTTATCACCACTTTAGGATGTCGTGTTTTAACTAATTTAACTCCTTGCGTTAAACAAAAAAAAATAGATTAATTGATGCATCAAATTCATAGTAGAATACAGTTAATATATTTCAAAATTGATGTGGTCTAGAATCTAACATATTCATAGACTTACTATGAGGTCTAAAATTTAATTGTTGGATTAAAATCCGTAATTGTGGGCACATATGTAAAATGTATGATGCTATTATAAAGTATGACACAAAATTAAGTGACCAATTATATTATTCGTGTCATGTTATTAAAGTGCCGTGGAAATAAAATTATAGATTCCATAAGATGTATTTATAATTCAATGAGGGCAAAGTTATAAATATTATATAAAGAGGTAGTTGTCCCCAAGATATAGGTTAACTTGTATTACTCTTGTCCCCGTCAGAGAGTTTTTACGGCAATGACTAACCTATCTTTTTGGAAGGTCACAACCACCTTCTAGGTGATCTTCATCAAAATATTCAAGGTTTTTAGTTTATAGATATATTTAGGTACGCTTCTGCATTCAGCTTATTCGGTTTATTGTTCTTGATGGTTTGACATGATAGATCATGGGTTAGATTTCATATTCAGTTATGGTTTGGTTCTAACAAGTAGCATCAGAGACTTGTTGAATTATTAGGAACCTATTATTTTTTAGGGTTTTCAGATTAATTTATTGATATGGTTCTAATCCATTACAATTATGTTTTCTCTGCTATTTCCTTCACATACGAATTACGTCCATTAAATTTAAATTTCGGCAGATTATATATATATATTAAGAACCATTGATATCACTCTATATTCTTTTTGGATATATTTTAGGGTTCTAGTTGATGGTTAATATGGTTGTTTTAGTTTAATGGTATCTGCTACTTAATCTAAAATATATATTTATATATATATATACAATTTGTGGTATATATATTTATTTTAAAATATATATTCAATTCGGTTTATCAAAATTTTAGTCTTGATCGTTAGTAATTAAAATAAAATTAAAGTTGATCAGTTAGGCTTTGTTGTGGTAAATTTACCGTGACTTGGAAACTTTATAATCAGGTTAGCTCTCGAAGCTTTATATTCAGTTTATGTCTAATAAATTATGATTCAATTTTGTTAAATCATGTTTAGTTTTGTACGAAACATTTTTGCTTAAATTTGTTTCACATTATACTTAATTATGCCATTAATGCTATATACGGACATTTGGTTTTGGCTTTGCAAAGCATGTCATTAATCTTATGAAATTCATATTCAATTTAGTTCGATCAAAGTTTTCAATTTTGATCGTTGAGTTATTATGAATATATTAAAGTTTCATGTGATCGTTATATGAATTATTCATTTATGTGATCATTAATCTTTTGGTAAATGCATGCTTAAGGAATTTTTTGAGAAACAGTCAAGGATTTTGGTTTTCAGTTTTTGATAGCCCCATTCAGACAACCTTATTTTGAGTTATTTCGGAAATTTAAGTATTGTCAGAAATTTCAATTTTGATTGTTATAAAATTTTAAATTTGAATATCAGTATATTTATATTATATAGTTTGAAATAAATTAATTGAAGCATTAAGTCAACAAAGTGACATCTATTGTGAAAATTATTTTATTTTAAAATATAGAAGGTTTTGTGCATGTAAGTCGGATTATGTTAGTATTAATCGACACAAAGGAAGGTTAATAATTAACATTATTACATGTGCAATTGTAGTAATAAACATGTGATAATTATTCAGTTTTATATGTGAGCAATAAATCGGCCCAAAGGAAGATTTCTGTTTGACAAGTTCTTATTATCAATGTTTGATTACTGTACCAAGATATCACTTGCAAGTTAATGTTTTGTCCAAAGATGAACTATTAATAGAGTGTCTGGTATCTTGATATGTGGTTTACCTTTATTCAAATTTATTATTATTTTGGTTATCTTTTAATTTGATTGAAAGATAAAATTAAGACAAATATTTTGAAACAAAATAATTCATATTTTGGCTTCGAATATCTAATATTTTAATAGATTAGTTGAAACATAATGTCACCAAAATGACCGCTTTTGTGTAGATAAATTTATTTAAAATATCAAGATGATTATAGTTTTTTGTAATTCATGCGTTTATTAATTGGCCCAAAGGAAAGTTAATATTTGATAGAATTACAACGACAATTGTGGCGATAAATGTGTGACGATTATAAGGTATTTTATGTGAGCAATATGTTAGTCCAAAGATTAATCTATTGTTTGACATAGTTTTATTGTTAATGTTTGATTGCTACAACAAAAGTATCGCTTACAATTAAAATTACTGTCTAAAGACTTGATATTAATGTTGTGCATGGTATCTTGAGGGGAACTAACCATTATTTTGAATTTATTTATTTACTTATGAATATTTATGTGAGCTTGTTTTTATTTTATTTATTTATTTTTGTTCTATATTTAGGTAATTTATCTTTTTCTGTCATAATATCTGTTAATATAAATTCTACACTCATGTTTAGTGAAACTAATTTCAAGGAATAGAAAAGACACTTACATATTGTATTTGGTGGTTGTATGAACATAGACTTTGCACTAAGGAAAGAACAACTTGCACCTCTCACTGCGGTAAATGCCCATAAAAAGGTATTTTGAGAGGTGAGATCGTTCAAATCGCACGAGTCTAATGATCATAAGGCACACCATTCTACATGTATTTAGGAGCACAAATCTAAAGAGATTACGCATGCTAAGGGTTTCCTTGACAATATTAAGAAATGTTTTACCCAAAACATTAAGGTTAAGATGATATCACTTATGCCTTCTTTGATGTCTTTGAAGTACAAGGGTCAAGGAAATGTGAGCGAGTAGACTATGAAAATGTAAAATATTGGTTCAAAATTTAAGGCACGTAAGATCAAGCTTTCTAACAATCGTTTGTTCTTATGCTTTTGGTACCTCTTCCTATACAGTTTAATCATTTTAAAAAAATAGTTACAATTGTCAAAAGGAGAAGTATGCTCTAACTGAGCTCATTTCTCATTGTGTTAAAGAGGAAGAAAATTTGAAGCATTATAAGTGTAAAAGTACTCATTCGGTTAGTTCTCATTTAGTTAGTGTCACTAAGAATTAGGGAAATAAAAAATAGAATAAAGTTGCTAAGGGTCCTACTCCAAAGAAACAACAATAAGTTACAAAGTGTTGATTCTTTTGTATAAGTTAGGACACATGTGAAGAAATTAAACTTCAAAAGCGAGCAACTATTTCGGTAATTTTGAGTGATCAATGGGCTGTAAGTTTTATGATCCCACAATTACGAATTACTTAAGGAGAGATCTATAACTTTTTTAGGATGTTGAGTTTGGAGGGAGAAATAATGTTTGATACATTGCTTTTGAGGAGGAATTGAATTATAATTTAATTCCTACTATCACTTTTGACGATGTTTAGGTTTTCACACCTATCATTGATCAAGAACTGAATCCAGAACCTCAACAGGACAATGTTGAATAACTTTTATTCAAGATAAGGTAATTATTTCAGAAGAACAAACTCAACAACCTAAAAAAACAAGTGTCATAAAAAAGGTCCACGAGAGGAAGAAGAAATATTATTCTAGATTATTATATTATATTTCTTCAAGAAAGTAAGGGTAATAATGAAATAAAAAAATAATTCAATCATTTTTTATCATGCCATAAAAATTTCTAACTCTCAAAAGTTGATTGATGTCATACAACAAGAGTATAATTTTATGCAAGACAATAAAGTTTAGGAAATTATCTCATTACCTTAAGGTGCAAACTAATTGGTTGTAAATGGATATTTAAAATCAAGAGGGATGCAAAAGATAATGCGAATAAGTATAAGGCACCTCTTGTATCTAAAGGATATACTCTAAAAGAAAACATTGATTTTGTAGAGACTTTCTCTCCAATTTCATTAAAAGACTCTTTTAGGATAATTATGACTCTTGTTGATCATTTTAATCTTAAGCTACATTAGATGGATGTTAAGCTTGTGTTTTCAATGGCGACATTGAATAAACTATTTATGTGGTATAATCATAGAATTGCGTCTTATGATACAAAATATATTATATATAAATTAAAGAAATCCATCTATGAACTTAAGTAGGACTCTCATTAATGAGATCACAAATTTCGTAATGATTATCTCATTTAGTTTTGTGATAAACTTGGTTCACGATTGTATATATTACAAGTTAAGTGGGAGTAAACCGAGTGATACTCATATTGCTAAAGAAGACAAATATAGTCTTACTCAATGCCCTAAAAGTAACCTTAAAATTTTAAAAGTACAAAAGATTCCATATGCATAAGCTATTGAGAATTTAATTTATGCTCAAGTATGCATGCGTTCGGATATTGCGTTCATTGTTGGAATGTTATACAGATATTTAAGCCATTCTAGTATGAAATATTGGATAGCAGCCAATAGGGTTATGAGATATCTTTAGAGAACAAAAATTACATGTTCGCATATCGGAGTTCTGATAAGTTAGAGACCATCAAGTTTACAGACTTTGACTCTAATAGAATATTGATGCAAAAAAAAAAAATTCACATGGGCTGCTAATTATAGATTGAATAGAAAGACCACTTCAGTTACTTTGTAACAATAAATATGCATTCATTTATTCTATAAACAATGAGAACATTTCAAAATTGAAGCACATAAATATTTAGTTCCTAGTTAAAGAAAATTTAGAGTGGTTGTGTATCTATAAAGCATGTTGGTACAAACTTCATAATTGCGCACTTATTAAGAAACGGTCACCCTAGGTCTTTCATGAGCACACTACTCATGTGGGTGTACTGTTATTTAAGGATATTCAACTTTAGTGAGAGTTTGTAATTTTGAAAAAAGCTCATTCGTTTAAAACACAATTTCAGTTACTTCAGTTTAAGGATATTTTAAGATTATTTTATGCAAAAATAAAGTTCTTTTGGTTTATGCACACTCTAAATTCAGTAAATTTTGATCTCACTAAAACTTAGGAGGATCAGTTGGAAATAGACATGTTCAATTTACATTTCATGTAATTTTCCATGCTACGCATCCATGATTGATCTTTGTCATTTGACTATATTTGTATATGTTACCATTGATGGGTCTAGTTATGATTGATATGTCAAAGACTGCTTTGATCCTATATGGATATAGTTGATGGACGAGATTATTATAGAATACCTATTATATAATAGCAATTTTTGAGCTCATAAGGTTGTACATTTATCAGGAAACATATGTTGCCCAAGTGGGAGATTGTTGTATTAAAATCCATAATTGTGGGCACATATGTAAAATGTATGATGCTATTATAAAGTATGCCACAAAATTAAGTGCCTAATTATGTTACTCATGTCATGGAAATAAAAGTGTAAATTACATAAGATGTATTTATAATTCCATGAGAGGCAAAGTTATAAATACTATATAAAGAGATAGTGGTCCCCAAGAAATAGGTTAACTTGTATTACTCTTGACCTCGTTAGAGAGTTTTTATGACAAGGGCTAACCTATCTTATTGGATAATCTCAACCACCTTCTAGGCAATCTTTATCAAAAGATTCAAGGTTTTTAGTTTATAGATATATTCAGGTACGCGTTCCGCATTCAGTTTATTCGATTTATTGTTCTTGATGGTTTGACATGATAGATCTCGGGTTAAATTTCATATTCAGTTATGGTTTGGTTCTAACACCAACATATTCAAAGATACAAAATAAACAAAACTGATGATTTATAAGGTCTAAAATCTAACATTTGAATATACAAAACTAATGTTTTTCAGCTTTTCACTGCATATTTCGATTCATCTTACCAGTATATAAAGCAAGATATATGAGGTCCAAAATCTAACATATTCAAAGATAAATAATATTGCATTGGGATTAAGAAAGCTGGGGATATGCAATATAAAGCACATTTATTGATTGTTGTTTTTGGTTATTACTTTTTGGTTCATATAAAAGTTGATACAAGGAAATAAAAGTGTAAGAGCATAGTCTTATACGATTAGAATACTTTTTGGTTCATATAAAAGTTGACACAAGGGAACAAAAAATGTAAAAGCATAATCTTATACGATTAGAATAAGCGAGTGGATATTATATAACAAGATAAAACAGAATTCAAGAAGAGACACATGTTTCAAATTAATTATCTTTATCTTTTGTGATAAATCATTGGTTTAAATTTAGTCCACTAGTTTAAAATATTTATCGTTTGTGTTATCTTTTATTTTTGGTTTTGAGTTATTATATTTTTTTTCCAGATTCTTGGGTATAAATACCCCCTAGGTTTAACCTTTGAACACAGATTGGAATTTGTAATTTCTGGTTATTTAATATAGAAGTTTATTTTCTTTTTCATCTCTTACTTTCTTCTTTATTTATTTTTATACAAAATGCTAAGCATGATCCAATCCATGCTTAGCTAAACTTCACTTAGCCTAAAGCTTTGTGACGGCTCAATTCTAAATCGTGAGAATTGAGTTTGCACTTAAAAACTCCGAGAAAGTATTATTCGATTCTCTGAAAACTAAGAGTGGAAATCAACCAACACTTTAAAAGTTACTACATCTTCAACTCAAAAAATCGACGTTGATTTGATAGATGTTTTGACTTAAGGTTTAAGAGTCAAATTGGTTGGTTGTAATTCGGCTTCCAGTGAACAAATTGTCGACTAATTAACGCTTGACAAACAAGTGATGAATTAATGTAAATATGCAAATAAATAATGCCAAGTTTAGGTCTTTTTGCGTGCAAGTATACACGGTCAGCAAGTAATGCAGCAGTAAGCTGAGTATTGTATCCACAAGGATTGTCCAGGAATTAAATGCCACGATAATTACTTGTGAACGGGAACAAATGAGTTGAATTGGATTCAAATTTTGATTTAGAAAATGACCAAGAAAAAATGCAATGAAAATTTAGGCAGTTTGGAAAACAGATGTATTCAAATGGATGGTTGGCGTTGGCAAAGGATGTATGGATTTCACGCTAGTTATGGCAGTAATTAATAACTTTCAACCTTGGTTTTATTACAGAGCAGATTTTAGGTAGTATTTCCTTAGTCAATGGCGATACCCTAAGTTGATTACGATTAACCCATATATGTATTTAGTGATGTTCTCAATAATTAACTTGGCAAAGTTTCAATCTTTACTTCTAAGGGGTAGATTCACTCCCGAAGTAAGTTCATCTACTTGAACATCTTCCATCTAAGTTTTTCTCTTTAGTATCTGGCAATTAATCCTTATCTCCTAAGTCTGTTAATATATTAAGAGATAATGAGTATGTAATGCCAACTGTCGTTTGACAAAGAATTTAAGAAAATTAAGCTCTAGTAGACTAGAAAAAATGGCAAGGCATTCAATTATTAAAAACTAAAAAACAACTAAGCGTTCATCGTAAAAACATCCCAACCAACTTAAGAAAATTAGTTCATGGCTGGGGAAACCATCAACAAAATATCGGTTGTAAACATCACCATCATAAAAATCAAAATTAAACTAAGAGAAATGGAAAAGGAAAGAGATCCACCAATGCAGCCCTCAATGGATCCAGAACGCTCGGTCACAGCCTGTTCGAAGCACGGTTTGCCCTGTACCTTCTTTCTTCAACACGACGCAGCCTCATTGGCTCAACGATAGGCTTCCTTTATATAGGCGCTCATGGAAACCCTAGATTGGGTTTGAATCTTGAAAGATTGTTACGTACCAGAATAGGCGTGTTATCCTCTTATCCTCTTTTTGAATTTTAGGACTGATTCAGTCTTTGACAATGGCTAACTAACTAGACATCAGCATCTTACTTTTGCCAACCGAGCTTGGCAATTCTTGTCCTACTTTTTCCAACAACAATCGACATTTCTCTTCTGCTCCTCTAGCTTATTGCTCATGTCCTGCGCCTGCCAACAACACTCGACATTTCTCTTTTGCTCCTCTAGCTTATTGCTCATGTCCTGCTCCTGCCAATTGCTTCTGTCCTACCACCGAAGCAAGAAAATACCCATTCACTCTGGAAAAAGAAACATTCCTTAACTCCTAGATGTAAATGTATGAATCTACTAGCTAAATGCACAAAATGTACTCAAAGTCCAGCAATATCATGGCAATATATACATGAAAAGTAGTATTTTTTAGGAGTTAACACCCCCCAAATCTAGCTCATTGTTTGTCCTCATATATTCCTTATTCTTTACATTTACCCTAGCATTTTTTTCTTTTTTTCTTTCTTTTTTTATTCTGAGATCGGTTTTAAAAATCCGAAGTTTTTCTTGGGAACTAGATGCATACTATGTGTTTAAGTGAGACTAAAGTTCCATACACTAGAGATCAATTGCCAAGCAACCTGACATTACTAATCTGCTGGCTCATGCTAACTAAATATTTCAATTTCATCATCGGACATGGTATACTAGTACATGCTCTAACTATGCTAGCAAATGTGTTTGGCAAAATTATAAAATCAACCAGGCCATAGAATATTTTTAATTGTTTGGTATGCATGTGTTAATCTAATCTACATGGCAACAAAGTGCAAGCAGAATGAATGTATATCATGGCAATAAATGTGAGGCAGCACACACCCCCAAACCTAAGGCGTGCATTGTTCTTAATGCATGAGAACACATATATACACATGAAATGCATGATAGAAATGAAAAAAAATGCAAATAAAGGAGTTAAGGGGAAGAAGAATCCCTTTTGGAATGTTCAATGCGGGAGACACGAGTCGTTCTCTTGAGAAAGCTCCCTTGATTTGGTGCAATAGACTTCTTCCTCTTAACTTGCAACTTTGAGGCAGTCGTGGAAGCCTGCACATCGTGGAGGACCTCCTTGATTATCCTTACCGACTTAGACGCAACGGGTGCCACAGGAGTGATGGAAGAAGTAGGGGCAACAGGTGGCACGTTCGTCTTGGCAGAGACTTCCTCTTCAGACTCTTGTGAAGTCTTATATTTGGTAGATTCAACTTGGACTAGTGAAATAGGGACAATGGAATCAAATTGATCGGTCAGAGTATGAACAGACTGTGGGCTAGGCGACCTTCCTTTTGGCATAAAAAGTTCAGGTGGGAAATCATGGAACAATGGCAAAGGATTGGCAGCGATGCCTGCAAGAGTTATCTTTAGGGCTCAGTCCCAGGCTCTAGTATATTACTAGAGCGCCAAATTTTGTTCCTCTACCTTCTCCAATTTCTGCAGTATGAGCTCCTGGCATTGGTAGATTTGAGAAAAGCAAGGTCATTGTGTCAGATGGCATAGTTGTGGTCAGTTCAACCTTGGGAACCTTGGCAGCAGACGCTGGCTCAACAAACTTTCCCTTGCCTCTCTCCTTGGCTTCTCTAGCAATTAGTTGCTGCCACAGGGCTGGAGTGATAGTTCCCTTGCTTTTCTGGACATTTGCAAAATCATTTTGTGGTACCTTATGATGCTTGCAAATTATAGAAAATTAGTGAAGAAAAACCAAACTACCACTGCCCTTACCAGTACATTTGTATGTCTCGTCCATGATTAGAGGACCCACGTTTATTTTCCTTCCAACCATGATAGAGTACAACAAAGCCATTCTTTCCTCTGAAATGGTCTCATTATGTAGGGTCAGCATGAGATTAGCTTTCATGAAGTGGTTCCATCCCCTCGGCTTTGGTTTGAATGACATTCGTTTCACAGTTCTGTGACCTTTAGATGAAACGTTCTGTTTTGTGCCAGGATCACACAAGTCCTTTAGCAACAACTGTCTCTTGGTAGCATCCATAGATTCCACAAATGTTGAATGCTCTTCTTCTACACCATCTAAACTAAACATTCCATTAACATATCCTTCATCAAATCGAACAGATGTACCTCGCACAAACATAAAAGGCGAGTCCTTTGTTATGAGGTGGGTGTAGAATTTGTGAGCAATAGTGGAGTGGACCTTCCGTGGTTGTTGACAAAATAACTCCCAATGATGCTTCTTGATGATTTCCTTCATATCTGGCGAATAACCCAAGTTGGGTTCATTCTTGAACTCAAAACCTTTCTCGTAATAGAAGGTTTTGGCCGCATAATTCTCTTCATACTTTTTTCCGATCTCTTCAATGAAAAATATTTGAAAAGGAGCTGATGAAGATGACATTGCAAAAGATTGGGGAAAGAAGACGATAAACGAAAAATAAAACAAGTTTGGTTCTTGATTTTCTTATTGTACGAGAGAATAAAGAGAGTAAATATTTTGCTTAAGGGGAAATTAGGGTTAAATAAGAGGAAGGAAAAATGGTTGAGATGGTTTAATGGTGAGGGGAGTGGAGATAATGATCGTTGTGGCAGTTATGTGTGCATGGGAAAGTGGGGTCATGATGGGTTTAGGCGTAAATGGAGGTGACTGCGAGGGAAAAATAAGGGTAAACCTAGGAGGGTAAAATTTCAAGGTTTGAAAATTTAACGTAGGCATCTAGGGTTTCCCGCTTCAGTTAAAAAATTACTCTCTCTTGGTTCTAATTTACCTAAGGTCCACGTGTTGTCCAACCTTGTGATGATGGGTGTCCAAATGTCGGCATGTCCTAGCATACTGCCCAGGCAAACTATCCTGGTAAAATATCATGTACTAACACTCACAAAAACTTTCAAAATAGAAAAAAGAAACTAAAAAGAAACTAAAATACTAAAAAGAAAAACGAATAACCTAACCATTTACAATAATTAAATGATGATGGCATAATTACTGAATTTCCGCATGGAGAATAAACTCCTTGGCATTCCTCTGACTTCCTTCCCAATAATGATTCAATCTCTGGCCATTCACTTTGAACGTTGTCTCTGTTTTCAAGTCTTTAATCTCTACTACTCCACGAGCATAAGGCTTGACAACCACAAATGGTCCCGACCATCTAGATTTAGGTTTTCCTGGAAATAAATTAAGTCTTGAATTGAACAACAACACTATTTCCACTTCTTCAAACTCTCTTGGAAAATTTTTGTTTTGATGTCACCTCTTTGTTTTTTCTTTATAAAACTTAGCATTTTCATAGGCTTGTGCTCTAAACTCCTCCAATTCATTCAAATCTAACAAATGTTTCTTACCTGCAGCCCTCCATTCCATATTCAAATGCTTGGTTTCCCAATAAGCTCGATGCTCTAATTCCATTGGCAAATGACATGACTTCCCAAATACAAGCTTGTATGGGGAAGTTTCTAATACAGTTTTGAAGGCTTTCTTGTATGCCCACAAGGAATCATCTAGCCTTAAGAACCAATCCTTCCTTGTTGGGTTTATTGTCTTCTCCAAAATGTTCTTAATCTCCTTGTTTGAAATTTCTGCCTGGCCATTTGTTTGAGAGTGGTAGGCAGTGGCAATTCTTTGTTGGATTTTGTACCTGCACAAGTTTTAGTGATTAGTGGCATTTAAAATGAGTACCTTCGTCATGTATGATGGCTCTGGGGGCACTGAATCTGGTAATGATGTGCTCGTGAAGGGCCTTGGCATCATTTGTTGGGAGCGCAACAGCTTCAATCCACTTTGACACAAAATCGATTGCTACAAGGATGTATAAATCGCCTAACGATGGAGGAAAATGACCCATAAAGTCTATCCCTCAAACATCAAACAACTCTACTAGCATAATATTCTGAAGTGACAATTGATGTCTGATGGAAATGTTTCCAGTACGCTGACATCTGTCGCACGCCTTGGAAAAATAATGGGCATCCTTGAACACAGTGGGCCAGAAAAATCCCAATTTCATGACTTTAGTCGTTGTTTTTATTCCATCAACATGTCCTCCATATGGTGCATCATGGCAAAGTTGGAGGATGTTTCATTGCTCATCCTCTGGCACGCAATGACGAATGACTTGGTCGGCATATTGCTTGAACAAGAACGCCACATCCCAATAATATTATCGGATATCCCTCAGAAATCACTTCATGGCATTACTTGACAAGTCTTGTAGCAATATTCTACTGAATAGGTAGTTGACTATGTTAGCATACTATGGAATAATAATGATCACAAGGAAATGCTCATCAGGGAAATCATCTCTAATGGCGATTGTGTTGTCATCCTCATGATGGTGCTCTGAACGAGACAAATGATCATCTATCTAATTATCACTCCCATTCTTTTCTCGAATCTCTAAATCAAACTCTTGCAACAAGAGTTTCCATCGGATCAGCATGGGATTGGCATCCCTTTTTGCCAAAAGATACTTGAGTGTCGAGTGGTCTGTGTATACCACAACTTTACTACCCACCAGATAAGATTTGAATTTGTCAAAATGCAAATACCACTGCAAGGAAATCATTCTTAGTTGTTGTGTAGTTAAGCTAGGCCTCATTCAACGTGCGGCTGGCATAGTAGATGGTATGGAAAGTTTTGCCACACCTCTGTACTAACACAGCTCCAAGGTTATAGTCGTTGGCATCGCACATGAACTCAAATGGCTCATTCCAATCTGGTGCCACGAATATAGGGGCGTTAATTAACCTATCTTTTAATTTCTGAAAACCTTTCAAACAAGAGTCATCAAACGCAAAAGTGGTATTCTGTTCCAAGAAATTTTTGAGAAATCTTTAATAAAACGACGATAAAAACCTACATGTCAAAAGAAACTTCTAATAACTTTAATGCTTGTGGGTGATGGAAATTGTTTGATTACCTCTACATTTTCTTTGTCTACTTCTAGTCCCTTCTTGGTCACTTTTTGCTCGAGTAATATGCCCTCATTCACCATGAAGTGGCATTTTTCCAAGTTCAAGACCAGGTTGATTTCAATGCATATCTTTAGAACAAGCTCCAAACTCTGAAGGCATTCCTCAAAACTTTTACCAAACACGGAAAAGTCGTCCATGAAGACTTCTAAGTTGTTATCGATCATTTTCGAGAAAATCAGCATCATACAACATTGAAACGTTGCTGAGAAGTTACACAATCCAAAGACCATTCTTCTAAAGTGAATGTCCCATATGGACAAGTGAACATAGTTTTCTCATGATCTTTTAGACTGATGGAAATTTGATTATATCCCGAGTAGCCATCCAGGAAGTAATAAAATGCCTTGCATACAAATCTGTCCTACATCTAATGGATGAAGGGTGGTAGAAAGTGATCCTTCTGTGTGGCATTATTTAGCTTGTTGTAATACATGCACACCATCTAGCCCGTCATGATTCTCGAGGGGATCAGTTCATCTTTCTTGTTCTATACCACGATCATTCCACCTTTCTTTCGTACACACTGTACTAGGCTGACCCATGAGCTATCAGAAATGGGATAAATTATCTCGGCATCTAGTCACTTTATGACTTCTTTCTTGACTACCTCTTTCATGCTCTGGTTTAGTCTCTTCTGGTACTCGATTGTTTTGCCATGGTAATCCTCCAAAATGATTTTGTGCATGCATATTGTTGGCCTTATCCCTCGGATATTAACCAAGGTCCATCCCAAGGCTAGCTTAAAATTTTCCAATATCTCCAGCAATCTCTCCTCCTGATCTTCAATCAATTTGGCAGCAATGATCATGGGCAAAGTGGAGTTGTCTCCCATGTAAGCATATTTGAGGTGGCTTGGCAAAGGTTTCAGTTCCAGTTCTGTGGCTCTTCTATATATGGTTTGGGTGCCCTTATTTCTCTTTCAGCCAATTCATGTGGCTTAGGTCTCCCGAAATAACTCATGACACCAATCAACATGGTTAGTTCTTCAGATTCTTCACTCATCATATCCTCATCATCCAGTTCTCTGGCATCATCATGAGTGTCTTGGCAAATTCGTGCCATGTCCACAATGAAAATAGACTCCATCATTTCAATAGCTTGGCATTCCTCAGGCTTATCTGCACATTTAAGAGCTTGAAATACGTTAAACTGTAACACCCCAAAATTTAGCCCCAATTAAAAACCCTAATTTTGAAATCACTAAATTCAAAACCCTAGGAATTGAGAATTTTGATATGAAACCATAATTAAGAAATTTGGGAATTTAGGTTAAAAACTCTAAATTAATTTTAAGAATTCGAATTTGGGAACCTAATTGTTGTTAAAGGATTTAATTGAGTTAATTTAGAATTTTAGGGGCCATTATATAAATTAAGTAAAGTTAGGTGCTACTTTACAAACCCTTATTAATTGCAATAGCTTCCTTTTCAATTTACCCAAAATTTTAGGTATTACAACCCTATTTATTGCGTGAATCGTGTAAACAATTTCAAAACCATGCACAGCCGCACGCCTCTCTCTCCCTATAGATATTATTTTTCTTTCTTCTTATTTCAATCGATCTTTGGTGAGTCTCTAGCATCGCACAACCTTAATTTTTGAAGGATTTGAATATAAGATTTGATACAGTTTAAATATGTGTTTTAGACGACATTGATTTTGAAGAAGACGAACTACCACCTCTTTTGCCTGTTCGAGCTAACCGTGCACGTACCACAAGGACTATACGTGAGTATTCTTTTAGATTAGTACTAGTGTTAATTGGTGGCATAGTGTTAGATTCTGATGTAGAATTTTATATCATAGGTTCCGATTTAACTAGATCCGAACGCGAGAGGCGTTCATCCCGACGTTAGAGCTATTGCTGCTTAAGGTGTGTTTTCTTACTGTGCTACATGTTTTCTCTGTGTTGATGCATTATTGTTGGTTTGGTTGGCATCACATGCATATGTTTTCAGAATGTGTTTTAAGTATGATTTATGAAACATCAGATTTATGGAACTATGGTTTATGGACTACGATTTATGAACTATGATTTATGGACTTATGGACTATGATTTATAAAGTATGTTTATGGAATATTGGATTCATGGAACTTTGTTTATGAAATTCGATTTTTAATCATCATATCATTGTATGAGCATGGGTTGGGATCTGATCGGGGAAGTTCAATGGTTTCACCCTTCGGGTTGAATTCCACTTCGGATTGGCAGTTGTAGTGAGGAGTTCTGGGGAACTTTCCTCTTGGCGGTTGTAGTTGGGTGCATTGCATTGCGCTTGTGATTTATGTGTTATGCTTTAAAGAATTTTAAGAAAATATTACTATATTTTTACGACTATGATTTTCTTGCACTTTAGAGACACACTAAGCTCTTTAGCTTACTCCCCCATAGTTTCCTCTTACAGATATCTTTGAGCTTTAGGCGACGTGGTACTTGGAGGATCTCAATTTTATTCAGTTATTTTATTATTCAGTACGAGACTATATTAGTTTAATCAGATTTCTATTTATTATTTTGGGACATGAATGAAATTTTGGACTATTTATGTTTTGGGATTATTTTTAACATTCATTTACTATTATTTTAATTCAGAGATTTTATATAGATATTCAAATATTTATTATGATATTTATATTTATATTTATTATTAAATTTATGTTATTTTATTGTAATTAAAGTATAATTTTTAAAATTGGATTTCTTGAGGGAAAAGTTTTCAACGGTGACTTCCTAAATTCGGTCTTTTCTTCTAGGCCGGGTTTAGGGGGTTACATAAACGTAACTTGTTGGTCATTCATACGCATAATAAGCTCACCTTTTTGTACATCAAATAAAGTCATATTCGTGGCAAGAGATGGTCTTCCCAAAATAATTGGGACGTTATCATCAACCTCGTATTCCAAAATAATGAAATCTACAAAGGAATATGAATTTATCTACCTTTACCAACACATCTTCAATCTTTCCCTTGGGATGTGTATAAGATCAATCTATCAGCTGAAGTGTTACTGCGGTAGGCCTTGCTTCAACTCCAAGCTTTTTGAAAACTGGCATTGGCATCAAATTGATGCTGCTCCTAGGTCACACAGTGCTTTACCCATGAATCTATTGCCAATCATCCAAGGAATAGTGAAACTTTGCGGATCTTTCAGTTTTGGTGAAAATCTATTGGTTATCATTACACTACATCCTTCAGTAAGAGCAACAATCACAAAATAACCCACCTTTCTCTTTTTGGACAAAATATCCTTCATGAATTTAACGCAGTTGGGCATTTGTTCGAGAGCTTCTACCAATGGTATGTTGATCTACAATTGTTTATGGACTTCCAAGAAGCGCTTAAGCTGTTGGTCTTGCTTGTGTTTCTGAAGTCTTTGTGGAAAAGGTGGTGGTAGATAGGCAAATGCAGGCTCCTCTCGTTTTAGCAAAGTATTGGTGGCATTAGATTGAAGTCCAGTATTGTTAGCGCTCGCCTCCTTTTTCTCCTCTTCTTTGGGTTCATCTACTGGCACCAACTTCTCGTCTTGACAAATAGTTGAATGTTTGACAGGTATCTTAGTCTCACATTGTTTGCCACTCCGAAGAGTAACTACTTTGCATTGTTCTCTCCCTTTTTGCTGAACATCCTCCGTATCATTTGGCAAATTTCCCTGGGGTCTGTTACTGAGTGCATTGGTAATCTGCCCTAGATGAACCTCCAAGTTTTGCATAGATGTTGCTAAACTTTGGACAATTCAACATTTCGTCCCTTGTACTCCGTTAAAGAATTCCCTAGGTGGATCTCTATCCTTGTTGGAAGTTGTTTTGTGCTCTCTATGGCTTTACATTTTGGTTCAATCCTGGCGGTGCATTGTTGTTCTAGCGCTAGGCATTAAATTGGTTACCTCCCTGATTTGCCCAAGAAAGGTTTTGGTGCTACTTCCAAACTGTATTATAAGTATTGAAGTGTGGGTTAAAATTGCGATTGAAATTGCCAACAAAATTTACCGATTTAGGGTTTGATAGGAATTCATCCACATGATGATCCTTTCCACAAATAGTGCAGAATGGTTCCAATGCCTTTACATCTTGAACTTCAGTAGGCTTTTGCATTGGTTTCACTATGTTAGTGAAGTTGGAAATTTGAGCATTGATAGATGACAAAGTGTCAAGCTCCAATTTTCCAGCGACTTTTGTTACAGTTCCCAATTTGGTAGTAGGATACTAGAGGTCATTGGTGGCAATCCTTTGAAGGATGTCAAATGCCTCCGTGTAATTCTTGTCGAGCAACAAACCGTTTGTTGAAGCATCAACCAAAGTCCTGGCAAGAGCATTGAGTGTGTTGTAAAAGGTCTTCATTTGGGTCCATGTAGGAAATCCATGCATGGGACACCTCCTCAACATGTCCTTAAAACACTCTCAGGCATCATACGAAGTCTCGTCATCAACCTACCTAAAAGTAATGATTTCACTTCGCATCTTGGCATTGAATTTAGGTGGGTGGAATCTCAAAAGGAATTTCTGGCATAATTCTGCCCATGAAGTAACCGAACCATGTGGCAAATAACATAGCCATGTTTTTGCTCTATCTCTAAAAGAAAATGAGAATAGTGTCAAATTCACTATCTCTTCAGCCACACCAGGTTGCTGAAATAGTTGGCAAACCTCTATGAATTGCTTCATGAGTTACCTTGGGTCTCCAGTAGGTGATCCATCAAATTGACCTATATTCAAAAGCGTATGTATCATTACTTGTTTGAGTTCAAAATTAATTGTATTTACCTCTGGACCAATCAGTCCTGACATCAAATTATCCATGTTCGGCGCCAAGTATTCTCTAATAGGTCGTTCTTCTTCCACAACAGCAGTAGGAGCGGGTGGTACTACTTCATGTATTGTCAGATTCTCCTTGTTTCTGACATTATTTCTGATTCCATCATTACTATTAAGAGCCATTTCTCTAAGTTTCTTTTTTAATCTGCGTAGGGTTCTTTGAACTTCTTGGTCGTATGGCCAATCCTCCTTCACACTGCATCTCTTGATCATAAACCAAGAAAAACAAAATAAGTAAAATAAACAAACACAAGTAAAAATCAAAACAATAATTTTCGTTGCAATCCCTGACAACGGCGCCAAAAACTTGTTGACTAACTAACGCTTGGAAAATAAGTGATGATTTAACGTAAATATGCAGATAAATAAAGCCAAGTTTAGGTCTTTTTGAGCGCAGGTATACACAGTCAGCAAGTAATACAACAATAAGCTAAGTATCGTATCCACAGGCATTGTCCAGGAATTAAATGCCACGATAATTACTTGTGAGCGAGAACGAATGAGTTGAATTGGAATCAGATTTTGATTAAGAAAATGCCTAAGCAAAAATGCAATGAAAATTTAGGAAGTTTGGCCAATAGATGTATTCAAATGGATGGTTGACGTTGAAAAAGGATGTATGGATTTCACACTAGCTATGGCAGTAATTAATAACTTTCAGCCTTGGTTTTATTGTCAAGTAGATTTTTGGTAGTATTGCCTCTGTCGATGGCAATACCCTAAGTTCATTACGATTAACCCATATATGTATTTAGTGATGTTTTTCAATAATTAACTTGGCAAAGTTTCAATCTTTACTCCTAAGGGGTAGATTCACTCCCGAAGTAAGCTCGTCTACTTGAACATCTTCTGTCTAAGTTTTTCTCCTTAGTATCTGGCAATTAATCGTTATCTCCTAAGTCTGTTAATATATTAAGGGTTAATGAGCATGCAATGCCAACTGTCATTTGACAAAGAATTTAAGAAAATTAAGCTCTAGTAGATTAGAAAAAATGGCAAGGCATTCAATTATTAAAAACTAAAAAACAACTAAGCGTTCATCGTATAAACATCCCAGCCAACTTAAGAAAATCAGTTCATGGTTGCGGAAACCATCAACAAAATATCGTAAATATCACCATCATAAAAATCAGAATTAAACTAAGAGAAATGGATAAAGAAGGAGATATGTCGATGCAACTCTTCAATGGATCGAGATATCTCGGTCACAGCCTAGTTGAACCACGGTTTGCCGTCTAACTTCTTTCTTCACCACGGTGCAGCCTCCTTGGCTCAACGATAAGCTTCCTTTATATAGGTTCTCGTGGAAACCCTAGATTGGGTTTGAATCTTTAAAGTTTGTTACGCACCAGGATAGGCGTGTTATCCTCTTATCCTCCTTTTAAATTTTTGGGCTGACTGGGTCTTTGACCAACGACTAACTAACCGGACATCGGCATCCTTCTTTTGCCAACCGATCTTGGTAATTCACATCCTACTTATGCCAACATCACTCGACATTTCTCTTCTGCTCCTCTGGCTTGCTGCTCATGTCCTGCTCCTACCAACTACTCTTGTCCTACCACTAAAGCAAGAAAATACCCCTTCACTCTGGAAAAAGAAACATTCCTTAACTCCTAGATGTAAATGTATGAATCTACTAGCTAAATGCAAATATGTACTCAAAGTCAAGCAATATGATGACAATATATACATGGAAAGTAGTACTTTTGAGGAGTTAACACAAACTTAGCGGCAATCTGCTAAGGGGAATCAAGATGGGGTTCAATTCTCAGAGAGACGCTATTACTCGAGTTGGGCTCTTCCAGTATTCAAGATGTCTTGGTACTAACGACGATAGACTTCGTTACCAACTATGATCATATTTTGGAGATAGACTTGGTAATCTTGTTTAACCATAGAGAAGAGTTAGCTGCAGGGGTTGGGCCTTATAGACTATAACCAGAGTAATATCAAGGAGGGAAAATCTATTTAATTGATCGATCGAAATTGAGGCTAACAAGGCCTAGGTCTATCTCATCATTATTGAATTATTTATAATTTTCTATCTTCATTTAATATTCATCACTTTCATTTATCATTTTTCTTTATCTTTTGTTATCTCTAAAATCTCATTGTTCATTTTTATAGAGTACTCAAACAGGAGACGAAGACGTCAATTTCCTTAGTCCTTGCGGATCAACCCTACTCTTCTATACTACTTTCCACAAGTCATTATTAGAGATTAGGAATATTTTACTTGACAATTTTGACACTTGTCAAACTGGCGCCTTTGTCAGGAACTTCGGTTAAAATTACTAATATCGCTTCTTATTTTGATCTATGATCAAATCATTACTCTTAGAACTAAATTACGAACAAGATATTGAAGCACTAGCTCAAAGACTGCAGAGAGAAATCCTTTAACGAATAAGACAACAACAATATGAGCCTAATTTCGAATAAGGATCTTACACTAAAGACATCTTTTCGTTCGAAGGCAACGAATCAAAAGACATGGCCGACCAAACTATTTGATACAAGTGCTTGGCGTGGATGTGGAAGCAATCCTATGCGCTAGACTCAATCAAGAATGGTTGAAGATTGTTCTTGAGATTTAAGAACAATTAGTTGGGTGTTTCTTGATTTTTATGGAAATTAAAGAACAAAGTTAACGAAAATAGAACAATGTGATAAAATCAATGGAAAAAAAATAAGAAATCAATGGAAAAGGCGGATAAAGATAAAAGTAAAAGATAGAGAAAAAAATCTAAATATTCAAATTTGCTTATGGTGGTGTCCTCAATGAAGGAAGCTTGAAGATGTGGAGATGGCATGATGAATTGATAGTTGTCCTCGGGCACCCTCTTGATCACAATTAACCAAGAAAACACCCTCAAGCGGATCTAACCCACCCTCCCAAACACGATTGTATGGGCAAGCATGAGTGTGAAGATCCTCAACAACAAATCCTGGAAAACTTGAAAATCAGTTTGCTTCTGAAACACAAGGTAATCTTCTTGCAAGTTGAAACTCGAAAGAGAACTTTATTTAATTATTCAAATCTCAATTGCAATGTGGATGGAGCCTCATTTATATAGGCTAAAGTCTTGGAAGACAAGTAAACTTCATCTCCTAAAACAAGGAATAAAACTATATCCTAAATAAACTATAATATTTAAATATTTTCTTAAATCCTAAAGAATTAAAATAACATAAATAAATATAAAGAGTTTGAGTTGAATTGAATTACAAATAATTAATAAAATAATTGAAAAATTGTAATAATTCAAAAATCCCGTATTTGACCCGTATTTAGTTTTCTACATGTGCAATCTTTGCTAAAATAGACGGATCTTGAGTTCATGATATCGAATTGATGCATTTCAAGATGTGTTGGAAGGTAAACTGAATGACGTTCAATTTGATAGAAGACAACTCGACCCATAAATACTTGGATCCCTTTTGAAAATGCGATGCAAGTCAACTATCATTCAAGACTTCAAAAACAGCTTCATCTGTTTGTCCAAGATCCATTGTTTTACCCCCTATGTGTATCATTTATTGGTTCTTGTGGTAAGGAGAACCTATCATGCCTCGTGTGTTGTTTTAGGGCTTTCATGCATGCATCATCCCCCCTCAAAAGGATTCACCCACGAATTTGAAGTATTAAAGGAAAATAGATCGGGCATGTGAAAAGGTTTCAACTTCTTGTCTTCAATGTACCAGTCTAGCCCTCCAATGTATATGCATGTATCATTCCCCCACTCCTCAAAAAGATTTGTCCCCGAATCTAAACCGGCGGATGGAGGAAGATAATATAAACATTTGGGCATGCATAAAAGCCCTAAAACAACACATGGGGCGTGATAGGTTCTCCATACCACAAGAACCAAAAAATGATACACACATATGGATAAAACAATGGATCTTGGACAAAAAGATGAAGTTATTTTTGAAGTCTGGAATGACAGTTGACTTGCATCGAATTTTTGGATGGGATCCAAGGATTTTTTGGCCAATTTTTCTTCTAACAAATTGACCGTCATTCAGTTTCCTTTTCAACGCATTTTGAAACGCATTAATTCAATATCGAGAACTCAAGATACGCTAATTTTAGCGAAGATTGCGCATGCAGAAAACTGAATACAGGTCAAATATGAGATTTTTGAATTATTACAAATTTTCATTTATTTTATTGATTATTTGTAATTCAATTCAACCCAAAATCTTTTATATTTATTTATGTTATTTTAATTCTTTAGGATTGAAGAAAATATTTAAATATTAAAGTTTATTTATGATAGAGTTTTATTCCTTGTTTTTAGGAGATGAACTCTACTTGTCTTCCAAGTCTTTAGCCTATATAAAGGAGGCTTAACCCACATTGTAATTGAGATTTGAATGATTAAATAAAGTTCTCTTTTGAGTTTCAACTTGCAAGAAGATTATCTTGTGTTTCAGAAGCAAATCGGTTTTCAAGTTCTCCAGGATTTGTTGATGAGGATCTTCACACTCCTGCTTGCCCATACAATCGCGTTTGGGAGGGTGGGTTAGAGCCGCTTGAGGGAGTTTGCTTTGTTAATTACGATTAAGAGGGTGCCCGATGATAACTATCAATTCATCATGCCATCTCCACATCTTCAAGCTTCCTCCATTGACGCCGCCACCATAAGCAAATCTGAATTTTGAGATTTATTTTTCTATCTTTTCCATTGATTTCTTATTGTTTTTCATTAATTCTATCACATTCATCTATTTTCTTTAACTATGTTCTTCAATTTCGAGAAAAATCAAGAAACACACAACTCATTGTTCTTAAATCTCAAGAACAATCTTCAACCATTCTCGATCGAGTCTAGCAAGTAGGATTGCTTCCACATCCATGCCAAGCAATCCTATCACTATTCAAGAAATTGCTGCGGAACCTGAAAAGCAGCAGTCGTTGTGTATCACATTCCCAAATAGAGAAACATGGTTCGAGTTAAATGCGATTTTGATTAATCTTTTGCCTACCTTCCACATTTTCTTGACAGGTTTTTCCTTGCGGCTCGAGCAATAAAACTTAGGAGAAGTATTGTAGGGATCCGGAAAAAAGAAAGCGAATTGTTATACGATTTTCGGGAGCACTTTAAAAAGATGTGTGCAAGTTGTCCGTAACACGGCTTGTCAGAACAAACCCTTTTACAGTACTTCTACGAAGGGTTGCTTCTGATGGAAATAAAAACGATCAATACAGCAATCGGAGGAGCCCTTGTTAACTTGATTCCTC
Organism: Hibiscus trionum; assembly: GCA_030270665.1. Classification (NCBI taxonomy): domain Eukaryota; kingdom Viridiplantae; phylum Streptophyta; class Magnoliopsida; order Malvales; family Malvaceae; genus Hibiscus; species Hibiscus trionum. Next base: position 45,320,692 of record BSYR01000027.1, on the reverse strand, counting down.
AAAGGGCTAGAGATTTGATCTCAACGATGTCCGCTAATGCTCAATAATTTCGTCTTTCTAATGAACCTACTAGACGGGTTTATGAGATAAGTACTCCTTCCATCGAAGATAAAATTAATAAGCTTACTAACATAGTTCAAACCTTACTTGCAGGTAAAACAAGTCCGGCTCGCTTATGCGGAATTTGTACCATGCTATATCATACGACAAAATGTTGCCCGATGCTTAAGAAAGATACTAGAGCACATGTAGATGTCGTAGGGAACTTCTCGAGACCTCCCCAAAGGCGATACGACCCTCACTCAAACACATATAATCCCGGGTGGAGAAACCATCCAAATCTCAACTATGGGTCAAATGCCCAGTACAATCAATTGTATCAACTACGTCCGCCCTTGCCTCAACAACACTGACCCAAAAGTCATCCCTACATACTATATTAGAAAGGTTAGCAATTAGTAAAAAAAATTCCAACAAAAGACCGAGGCCCACTCGACAAAAAGATGAGCCAGCTCGCGCAAACGGTGTGACAATTAGAATCTCAGGGAAAACTACCATCTCAAACGGAATCGAATTCGAGACAGAGTACATGCTCCATTACCCTACATAGTGGAGCTGTAATCGAATCTAAGTCCAATGAAGGCACATACGCCAAACACATAAAGGAGAAAAAAGAATCAAAACCACCCGCGGAACCTCTTGTGCCATCACCGTATGTCGTGCCTCCTCCATTCCCATTCCCAGAAAGGCTTACTAAGCGCAACAATGAAATTGAAGAGAATGAGATTTTTGACGTTTTTCGAAAGGTTGAAATTAACATTCCACTTCTCGACGCAATCAAACAAGTCCTTAGGTATGCGAGATTTCTAAAAAAATCTCTGCACGAACAAGAAAAAGATCTTCGAGAATGAAAAAGGTAAATTTAGGTGAGAATGTTTCTGTGGTTATTCAAAGAAAAATTACACCTAAGTACAAGGACCAAGGTATGTTTTCTATTCCCTGAAAAATAGGTAAGGCAGGAATTAAAAGAGCTATGTGTGATTTAGGTGCTTCAATTAATGTAATTCCCTTATCTATTTTTAAAATACTAAACGCGGGTCGTTTGAAAGAAACATGTGTGGTCATTCAGCTAGCCAACAAATCAGTGGTGTATCTAGAAAGAGTCTTGGAATTTTTTTGTAAAGCTAAATGAATTAGTATTTCCAGCATACTTATTCATCATCTATATGGAGGATGATCGATAAAATAGTTCTTCCAAAACTCTACTTGGAAGACTATTCACGAGTACGGCGCAAATGAAGATTGACGTTCGAAGTGGAATACTCACCATGGAGTTTGACAGTGAAATGGTGAAATTTGATGTCAACAAAGCCACGAAATATCCTAATTCTATGGCAAATGTTAGCTTTATTGATATATTTGAACCATTTTTTATGTATATATTGACGGTGAGTTAAATTTGCGCTTAGAAACTTCAAAGACTAAACTTTTACCTTTAATTTTGCAGGCACCAAAGATTAAGTTGAAACCATTGCCGAAACATTTGAAGTATGTGTTTTTGGGACAAGGAACCACTTTGCCGGTTATCATCTCAAATAAGGTTTCCTAGATGGAAGGAGAGGATTTAGTGGAAGTCTTAAAAATGTATAAAGAAGCGATAGGATGGACGATCACTGACATCAAAGGACTTAGTCCATCGACTTGCATGCACAAAATCAAAGTCGAAGAAAATGTAAAGTCGAGTCAGGAAGGCCAAAGATACCTAAACCCTACCATGACGGAAGTGGTTAAAGAGGAGATCCAAAAGCTTCTCAATGCTGATATGATCAACACGATTTTCGACAGTAATTGGGTAAGCCTGGTCAATGTGGTTCCTAAAAAGATGAGAGTCACAGTGGTTGAGATTCAAGAAGACGAACTAGTCCCCACTCGTGTTTAGAATGGGTGGAGTGTTTGTATCTATTACATGAATTTGAACGCTTTAGCTAGAAAAGATCATTTTCTGTTTCTATTTATCGATCAAATGATAGAAAGATTAGCCGGAAAATCTCCCTATTGTTGTCTTGATGGTTTTCAAGTTTCTTCCAAATCCCTGTGGCGCCTGAAGATTAAGAAAAAAACCACCATTACATGTCCATTCAGCACATTCACTTATCGTCGGATGCCATTTGGCCTTTTTAATGTACATTCCAAAGGTGTATGGTAAACATATTCTCCGATTACATCGATAAAGGAATCGAAGTGTTTATGGAAGACTTCACAGTTTACGGTAATTCTTTTGGTGAGTATCTAGTAAATTTAACAAAAACCCTGAAGCGATGCCTAGAATTTAATCTCAAGTTAAATTATGAAAAATGCCATTTTATGGTTGATAGAGGTTTAATTTTAGGCCACATTATTTCATCTGATGGTATTGTTGTTGATAAAGCTAAAATCGATTTTATTCGTTCACTTTCATGCCCCACAACTGTGTGGGAAGTTTGCTCGTTTCTTGGTCATGCAAGTTTTTACCGGAGGTTCATTAAGAACTTTTCCAAATAGGCGCAACCACTTTGTAACTTGTTAAAAAAGGATAGGAACTTCGAATTTGATACCGAATGCAAAAATGCTTTCGATATCCTTAAGGAAAAGCTGGTTTCGACACCCATTATATAGCCGCCAAATTGGGATTACCCTTTTGAGATCATGTGCGACGTAATGGATAGGAGCGTAGCTGGCATACTTGGACAAAAGATATGGAAAGATCCACATATCATATCCTATGCTTCAGAACCTTGGATGTAGCTGTTGGGAAACGCCAGTACACCTCATGGCGCAGCCAAAAAATTATTCTTCGATTACCTCTAGAGATCCTTGTACGAGGAACAAATTTGGGGTGAAAAGGATGAAATGTTACCTTAATAAATATGGAAATCCAAAGGGAGTACAGAAGAATCCAAATCAAATCTGAGTCGTCACAATCGCGTTTCAACCTCTACGCAGTTCACCCAAACGAAACAAATAATATTTTCTCTTCTCTAACTATTAGAGAGGTTTTCCAAAAAGCATATATATTTGGCTGCTAAACCTCATGCCTTTATAGAGCATTCAAAAACCTAATTTTAATTAAATTCAGATTCTTTAATATACATTATATTTATCCGAATATAATTAAATATATAGAATTCGATTCTACTTCTATTAGGTTTATTTAGGGATATATATTTTAATAGTATATGATGATTACATTAATTATCTAGTATTAAAATATATAAACAAGATTATCTATAATTACAATAACCATGATAATTTTGGTTCTTACTTATTTCAAGCACAACAAGTTTGTACATATGCTATCTAGTCGGTATTTGTTCGTTTCAATCATAGGGTGTGACCCTTGGAGGTTCATGTAACGTTAGCAGTAATATCCAGAACAATTCTAATATTACAAGCAATGAGTGACATCTAGCAATACATCATTAATACCTAAGTTACATGAAGTGGTGGTTCGACTTAACTTTCTTTCGTGATTAACTTCTTTTATGTATTACATCCTTTTGTCCTTATATCTAGATCAGACACAAGTCATTGATTAGTTACACTTGTATAGTTCATCTAATATTTCTTGATATCTTGAGTAGACTATTATAAACGAATAACTATGATATCCCATATCAATTTATTCGAGAATGACCATGCATTTTCTAGTCTCACTCAATCAAGTGGCCTATGATATTACTTCTATTATGTAGGAGGGACAAATCCTATATTGATCAACCAAATTCCACTATATAGATTTGTGACATATCAAATATTAGTCTTTATAGTGTAGTCAATTACGATACACGTTTGACCGTATCAAAATATGTCACTCGCGATGTTGGAATAATGATGATCTCAAGTCAGAGGATCATACTTGTAGTTATCACCACGAGGAATGTTGTGACTGTCACATAATAATCCAAGAAACATGCTCATAGCGGGTCAGTCCATTATGTCATTCTCTAACACATACTTATGTATTGATTTTGACATCTCAATGTCAATGACAACACTTTGTCATCAATCAACTACATATTAGTCTTGATATATTATTGGTGTTCATGCCCACAATAATACTTGACTAAGGACATTCAAGAATAACTATATTATTCTAAGGACTTTATTATAATTTGGTTTATTTATAGATGCACAGAATAAGATTGAAATAATAATAATAATAATTACTTTATATTAATAAACAAGATAAAATAGGTATGTCTTTTACAACCATCTCATGGTTGGTCTTTGGGCATACTCCAACAGCAGCTCAGCGAAACTATTCGACTACGGAAAAAGAATTATTTGCAATTGTTTTCAATTTAGAAAATTTTTGTTCAAATCTTTTGCGAACTAAAATATTAGGTTTTTCTAATCACGAAGCTTTGAAGTATTTGCTGATGTAGATCGTTTTAGTGTTCCCTAAATATGAGCGCAAATGCACACTCCTATCAAGTAATATTATAAAAGATATCGTCTCCCACATGGATTGGACAACTTGACTCGAATCGTAACTCCTGCACAAAGGAAAATTAAATGCACAAATAAGTTGAATTGTTTAAGAGGAAAATAAAATAAAACACAAGTAAATAAATAGAAGAGATCAGATTGATGAAATGGGTCGGGTTAGGTTGTTGTTTAGTGTGAAACAGCGTTGAGTGGGACATGTTGCTTTGCGTTGCCAGACTTCGCTGCCTCGGCGGGGGATGGTAGTTAGGCTGCTGAGACGCTCTCGTTGCCTCGGAAGGGGAATGGATTTATGTCTCAGCGGCAAACTCGGCAGAACTATAAGGTTCGGTAGAACGCTTCGAAAGTGATCCTGCTTATGTCTAAGTCATAATGTTGTTGATGCCCACTGCAGATAATACCAGTCGTGGCGTGAATCGTACAAAGACAACAATGTTTGGTTCGTTCTCTTTTAGCCACCTTAAACCCTAACCTATGTCTAGGCTAGATTGATCAACACTTGATTAAGGTGAGGACCATACTTACTCCTTTTGTGAGTTCGACTCTCTCGATATTGAACAAACGGATAGTAATCAATTAATCTTTCGCCTTAATTGAAAACTATGAAGAACATGGAATAAGGAAACTTGAAGCTTTATTTCAAAACAAACTTAAAATCCTAAACAACTGTTCTCACACTAATTACAACATAACATAACCCAAACCCAAAGAGAATTTTAAACATAATGGCAGCTTGAAAACCTAAACTATTCCTAAGGGAAAACCTAATTTGTTCTTGAAGTAAAAAATACATTAAGTATATATAGACATTAGATAGGTCAAGTCCTCCTTGGAGTAGAAGTCTTCTAAGTAGCTTTTGCATTAAATTCAACCTTTAATTCTGACTTCTTTGAGTTGAATATGGACTTCTTCATGTTGCCTTGTTCTGCAAGTTATATTAGATCTCTTCCTTCAGCGGCTTTGTCTGCTGCTACAAGCATTAGAAAATTGAGTGAATGGCATCGTTAAAATCAGGATTTTCTGCTCTATAGATCGCACTCCAATTTCTCCAATTCCTCAGCTTGTTGTCTTGGGCGGCAGGTATGGCGACGGTAGCTACTCGGCAATTGTTGTCTCTGTCTGGAACTGCATCAGAAAAGCTCCCTAGTCTGCTGCCTCAGCATCAGCTCCTGCTGCCGCGGCAGGTTCTGGCAGCACCCTGCTGTCGCAGTGGGTTCCAGCGGCACCTTGCTATCGCAGCGGGTTCTGACGGCACCTTGGTGTCGCGACAGGTTCCAGCGGGCATTTTTCCTGCATGCACGGAAATACATACCAAAACAACACATTTTCCACAAAATACACTAAAATATGTAATCAAGATTAATGGTGAAGGAAATTATGACAATATGCATTCATGTCTAATTATGTAACTAAAATGTGCCTAAGTCTAACAATAATATGAGTAAAAAGGGTAAATAAAATAAGACTTTTAGACACTTTACACACCCCAAACTCGAACTATTGCTTGTCCTCAACCAATACAATCCTAAACATACTTTCCCTTGCACTAATCATAAAGAAGAACCTATTTTAAACTTGATTTAGCACCTCAAGGTCGTGGCACCTATCATTAGATTAGTGAGAGGAGAATAACATGAATTACCTCAGAAGTAGACTATAATGTCAGTGCAGTGTGTGAAGAAACTGTGTACAAGCTGAATCTGAAGATTATTCTAAGTAAACAAAGATGTTGTCAAGGTAATGTAAGGTTTTGTCGAGGCAGCATAATTAAGCACAGTTTATAATCATGGCAATAAGGGCTTCATCTCATCACAACTACTCTTTAGGTCTGAAATTAAGATAGGAGCAAACTACAAAACCCCGAACCCACTGAGCAGAGTCATCCCGTGAAGACTTTCATTCACTCGTGCTAATTTTTTTGCCACTTCAAAGATTTTCAAATTCATGGAATTTGATAGCATCAGAGTGTCCTTGCACATAATTCTTCCTAGAGCCGGTTTTAGGCACCTCTAGGGAAAAACAACATAAAAATTTCTTTTCTGTCGTGGCAGTGCTTTTCTTTTTCTGTTTGTTGCCTGCCGCGGCAGCTTTCTACAACCAGTGTTAGAATTTTGCAAATAATTCAAGCAGGCAATGTTTACTAGAAATTCTTAACGAATTCAGTAAGTAACAGTAGTTTTTTTAATTTTTGACATTTATAGAAAAATTCTAAGTTTACTTCATGTGTTCCCCCAAAATTAAGTTCTTTTTATTATGGTGCGAAAAAATTTAAGATCGGCTATCCTATCATAGGTACAAGTTCTAGCAAAAAATTTCGTTTTTGATTAATTTTAGAGGCAAGTACATTATGCAACATATATGGTCTAATTATGCCTAAACAATGATGAGTGCTAATCCCCCCCAAACTCGAGAGCAGCATTATCCTCAATGCATGAGAAAAATAAATGATTTAGTCAGAAAGGTCATCACCTTGCATGATGAATTTCCTTCGAGCCATGTTTGCTTGTGTGGTTATCGAGTGTGTGTATCTGCTACTCAAACCATGTGCAATCGTTACCTTGGCAACCCTGTGCAGTTGCAATTGTCGTGGCGTCATTCTTTCCATTCTATTGAGCTGGTTCCGGAGTCGATGGAGGAGTACTGTTGGTATTGGGGTCTGTTTGGCAACTTCAGTACTACCGAGCGGCGGGAGCTGGGCGGCAGCATCAGTACTATCGGGTGGCAAACTATCATCGATGATATTGCTCGACTGCCTCTATCGGAATTCTCTAGAAGGCTGGTTGGTTGCTGGTTGTGGCCATTGATAGGTTGTGAGACGGTTGAATTTTATTTACATGACTAAGAAAAGAAGTAATAATAATAATAATAATAATAATAATAATAATAATAATAATAATAATAATAATAATAATAATAAAATGCAGAAAGAAAAACTGAAAATTTAAAAATTCTAAGTTTATGAAAGCATAAAAATGTGGAAGATAAAAATAAAAATTATGTTACTCTAGGAGTGAATTGGTATGCATCTCCTAAAGTAGCTACTCCCTTTTCGAGAGGGTTATTTTCGATACTTCTTGTAATCCACCCGCACCCTCCATCGAGTGATTATTCTCATGGTGGAGGAGTCCTTCTTCCTCGTTCCCTTGTAGTCCGTGTGAACCTTCCTCCTTGTTTCTATTCCTGAAGGCAAGAGCGTGATTAGGAAAAATTATATCACTATCTAACCATGTACTTACTTCATTTTTGTCGAAGTTCATTATGGTGGAAAGTTTCTTTTGCTGTCGCGGCAGCTGCTGCGACAACCAATTGTTGCGACAATCTTCTATCATGATGTTGTCAAGGGAAAACTCAATTTTCAGAAAAGCTTCATGACTCCCAACACCATTTTATTTATGCCCTTCAAAAATCTCCATTAGTAGAGATTTTGATGGCTTTAAATATGCCAACATCGACTCCTCTTGATATATATAGTCCATAGTTGCCGCGGCTTCTGTCGAGGAGAGCATCGTTGTCGAGGCTTCTGTCGTGGCGGGACTATTTGCCGAAGCATGTGATGTTGTCGTGGCATCATCAATTCCTTTGTCGGCCTCACTAGGTGTTGATGTGGCATTGCTTTGTTCATGTATTGTCCTTTCACTGCTCAGTTCATCTTCAGGGCAAGGTTCTAGGTAGCTGCCAAAACAGCTATCAATCTTGTTGCCCGGGCAGTGTTCTGCATCCTCCTAGTTTGGAGTTTCCAATTGCTCCTCACACTTCAGAGATCCTCCCTCGCTTAATTCTTCGTCCTCTTGTCTAGGGACATCAGTATCCCCCCGGCTTAATTGTTTAGGTTCATCCATCGCATTGATGAGGACTGAATTGCTCATACGTGCATCCATCTCAGCGATGTTGGCGTCCATAGCAGCTGATACCATTTGGGTTAGTGAAAGGAAAGTTTGAAGTGTATCCTCCAAGGATGTTGATTGCTCTTGAGGGTAATTACATTAACAGGGCATGTTGATTTTTGATCATACCATGAAAAATCTTGCTGCTACGACGACAACTGCGGTAGCGGCATCAGTTGTCCCTGTTGCAGCTGCATCTGCATCTATTGTTCATATTCAGACATCAACTCCTAAGTGGTTTTTCTCGATGTTTCTGTTGTAAACAGATGAGGGCAACTGTCGAACGCATGATTACCTTCACAAAATTTGCAAGAATATTCCCACGTGTTGATGCACATGACTTGAACTGCACCTGAATAAGAACTTTCCCACATAGTTTTTTTTTCAACTGAAATTAAATGCAAATAGAATTAAGAGTGCAGAAAAATTAAAACGAATTTCGTTGTTACTAATCTCCAACAACGACACCAAAAACTTGTAGAGCGTTTTAGTGTTCTCTAAATATGAGCGCAAGTGCACACTTCTATCAAGTAATAGTATAAAAGATATCGTCTCCCACAGGGATTGGACAGCTTGACTCGAATCGTAACTCATGCACAAAGGAAAATTAAATGCACAAATAAGTTGAATTGTTTGAGAGGAAAATAAAATAAAACACAAGTAAATAAAGAGAAGAGATCAGATTAATGAAATGGGCCGAGTTATGTTGTTGTTTAGTGTGAAACTGCGTTGAGTAGGACAAGTTGCTTTGCGCTTCTAGACTTCGCTGCCTCAGCGGGGGCTGGCAGTTAGGCTGCTGAGACGCTCTCTTTGCTTCGATAGGGGAATGGACTTGGGTCTCGGCAGTAAACTCGACACAACTACAAGGTTCGACAGAACGCTTCGAAAGTGATCCCACTTATGTCTATGTCAAAATGTTGTTGATGCTCACTACAGATAATACCAGTCGCGTCGTGAATCGTACAAAGACAGCAATGTTTGGTTCATTCTCTTTTAGCCACCTTAAACCCTAACCTATGTCTAGACTGGATTGATCAACACTTGATTAAGGTGAGGACCGTACTTACTCATTTCGTGAGTTTGACTCTCTCGATACTGAACAAATAGATAGTAATCAACTAATCTTTCGCCTTAATTGAAAACTATGAAGTACATAAAATAAGCAAATCTTGAAGCTTTATTGCAAAAACAAACTTAAAATCCTAAACAACCGTTTTCACACTAATTACAACATAACCAAAACCCAAAGAGAATTTTAGAACATAATGGCGGCAAGAAAACCTAAACTATTCCTAAAGGAAAACCTAAGTTTTTCTTGAAGTACAAAATACATTGAGTATATATAGGCATTAGCTAGGTCAAGTCTTCCTTTTAATAGAAGTCTTGAAAGTAGCTTTTGCATTAAATGTAACCTTTAATTCTGACTTCTTTGAGTTGAATGTGGACTTCTTCACGTTGCCTTGTTCCACAAGTTATATTCAATCTCTTCCTTCGGTGGATCTGTCCGCTGCTATAGGCATCGGAAAATTGAATGGATGGCATCATTAAAATCAAGATTTTCTGCTCTACAGATTGCACTCCAATTCTCCAATTCCTCAGCTTGCTATCTTGGGCGGCAGGTATGGCAGCGGCAGCTACTCGGCAGCTGTTGTCTCTGTTTGAAACTGCATCAGTAGAGCTCCCTGGTCTGCTGCATCAGCATCAGCTCCTTAGCTCCTGCTACCGCGGTGGGTTCTGGCGGCACTCTGCTGTCGCAGCAGGTTCCGTCGGCACCTTGCAGCCATGGCAGGTTCCGGCGGGCAATTTTCTTGCATGCACCGAAATACATACCAAAACAGCACCTTTTCCTCAAAATAAACTAAAATATGTAATCAAGATTAATGGCGAAGGAAATTATGAGAATATGCATTAATACCTAATTAAGTAACTAAAAAGTGCCTAAGTCTAACAATAATATGAGTAAAAAGGTAAATAAAATATGACTTTTATACACTTTACAGCTGAGCAAGAAGGAGACGAAGCCACACCTAATCCGTTGGATTCTACTCTTACAAGAGTTTAATCTGGAAATCAAAGACAAGAAAAGATGGGAGAAGTTAGTCGACGATCACCTAAGCCGGTTACCTATCGTTGAAGCTGATACACCATTAAGAGACAAGTTCCATGAGGAAGGTTTATTTTCAGCACAAGTAGTACACCCATGGTACGCGAATATGGTAAACTATTTAGCCACGAGGGTGTTATCTTCATATTTATCACGTTCCGAGATTAGTCGAATTAAACGTGATTCTTGATTTTACATTTGGGATGATCTATATTTATGGAAGTGTAGCAGAAAGTGAGGTAAATTCTGTACTTAAACTTCTATTATTCTTACTATTGTGGAGGCCATTTCGGTCCTAAGCGAACTGCGCTTAAAGTCATAGAGTGTGGGGGGTTTTTTGGCCTAATATTTTTGTGATACTTATATGTTCTGTAAGTCATGTGAAAAGTGTCAATGTGCTGGTAATTTAAGCCGAAGAAATAAAACGCACCTTAATCTTATTCATGTTTGTGAAATTTTTGAAGTATGGGGAGTAGATTATATGAGACTTTTCGTTTCATCCTTTGGGAATTGTTACATATCGTAGATTATGTATCTAAGTGGGTATAAGCTAAAGCTACTCGTAATAATGATGCTAAAATTATTGTCGATTTTCTAAAGAATTTTGTTTTTTTCCAGGTTTGGCACTCCGAGGGTGATAATCAGTGGTCGAGGAACACATTTTATCAACAAGATAGTCGATGCGCTAATGAAGAAATATGGGGTGATGCAACGAATAACCACGTACTACCATCTTCAGAAAAATGGTCAGGCGGATGTTTCAAATAGAGAAATCAAATCGATTCTCGATAAGATTGTGAAGCCAAATTGGAAGGATTGGAGCCTTAAACTTACCGACGCCTTGTGGGCGTGCACGGCTTATAAAGGCCCCATCAACATGTCTCCTTACCGCTTAGTCTTCGGAAAACCATGCCATTTGTTGGTTGAATTGAAAAATAAATCTTATTGGGCGATCAAAGAATTAAACATGGAGATGGATGCTATCGGCGAAGCTCGAAAATTTCATATTCAAGAGCTAGAAGAGATACAAAAGAATGCCTATGACAATGCCATGATTTATTAGGATAAGACAAAAGAATTTCATGACCAATCAATTTCTTTTAAAGTTGGGGAAAAGGTGTTGCTTTTTAACTCCAAGATGAAAATTTTGCAGGTAAACTCCGAACGAAGTGGCTAGGACCTTTTACCGTGACTCAAATTTTCCCACATGGCGTAGTCGAAATTTAAGATGATTCGAGAACTTGTTTCAAGGTGAATGGTCAGTGTTTGAAGCCTTTATATGAGAACCACCAAGTTTGTGTGGTGGAGAAAATAATTCTCGAAGAACTAATCATTTGAATCAGGTTGTCGAGCTAACGACGTTACATAACGCGCTTTAATGGGAGGCAACCTATTTTCTCTTTTAATTTTCATTTCATTTTATTTTATTTTAATTTAATTTTCTTTTTAATTATTTATTTTTACTTTTTATTTTTCTTTTGAATTAAAGTGCATATGGATGTTTCAAATTCGAATGGCATGAAGCATTTTCAAAAAGGAGAAGAGCTGCAATGCCCCATAATTTTCTATTTGGTGAAAAATTCCAAATAGGGTAATAACAAAAAAAAGGGGAGGGCATTTTTACCTTACGCACCACAAACTAAACCTAATCCCCAAAACTCATTTTCCTAAGCCTACCATCTCCACCGTTCTTCATCTTTCCCACCTACATGCCATATCTCCACCTCCTTAATATTCACCAAACCATCCCCCAAGCACACAACCACCCCACGGCCACTTCCATCGCACGTCGTTCCCCTCTTTCCACGCAGCCAACACTTATCCACACTCGTTGCATGACATTCAGCCACTATAAACCCCTCGTCTAGCCACCGTGATACATGCATGGGAGGGCTAAAGCAATGCATATTGGACAAGAAGCTGAATCTGTTTATGAAGTCGATAAAGTCAGCCAACTTGAGACGACTTTTCAGATGGGATCCATGTATTTCTGGTCAGAGTTGTATTCTAGAAACTTGATCGTCATTCAGTTACCTTTCCAATGCATCTTGAACGCATCAATCGGACATCAAGAACTCAAGATATGTTCATTTTACTGAAGACTGCGCATGTAGAAAACTGGATACAAGATTATTACGGGATTTTGTAAAATTCAGCCCAAAGGCTATTATATAAAGATTTTGGATGAATTAGACTTAGCCCAATTTAATTATTAACATTTAAATTATGTATTTAGGGTTTTATATACTTTAGGAACCAGAAACCCTTCTCTAGAGAAACTCTTATCAGCTTATCACTTGCACTTATCAACTTATCACTTGCAACCCAAGCACCAGGAGTTTAAAGGATGTTTTTCTTTTATTTTTTTAATTAAATTAGGGTTTCCTTGTTTTAGTAGAAGTTAAATTACTTTGGCTATCCTTCACCTATAAAAGGATGAAGCCTCCACCATTGTAATTAAGATTATTGAGATTTTCTTTGATTAATGAAATATTTAGTGAGTTTGTTTTTGCAAGTGTTGATTACTTGTGCCTAAGAAGTCTTCTTCAACATAAGTTCAATGAGTTCTTGTCAGAGAGATCATTTCACACTCTTGCTTGCCTAGGTAATTGCGTCTAAGAGGGTGTCGAGGATAAAACAACAACGACAAATCGCAAGTCATCTTCATCTTCAATCTTCAGGCCATCTCCCATAATTCCATAAACAAAGCTAGAAATTTCATATTTGTTTTACCTATTCTTCTCTTCATATTTTTTAATCTTTTTCATTATATTCTTATTATGCATCTTCTAATCTTCCTTATTGTCTTCTTTTCTTTAAATTTCCAGCATTGAATCTGAAATTTTCAAGAAAAGCCCTTCTCTTTTCAATTGAATTTTCAGATCTGCCCATAGCTTTCTTGATTGAGTCTAGAGCTCTTAGTTCTTGCAACAACTTGATTGAAGGCTTTCAAATATAAGATTGCACTACTCTATCATTTGGTATCAGATTTGGGACGATTCTTGGTAAGAATTTTGGCATTTTGGGTGAAAAAATTGAACAAAGGGGGAAAATTCACACTATTGTAGGAGTCACCACAAAAAATTTTAGAATTTTTTGACTTCGGGAACACCTCGAACAAAGTGGATCAAGTTGCTGTATATTTTAGGGTTTTTTGGGTTTTTTTATCTTCTTTAATTCTTAACTACTTGTTTTCATTTGTTTTACCTTTTTATTGTCTTATATACATTATCTAACACTTTCTTTCTTCTTGTGTTAGTAGGAAATTAAAAGTTGCATACCTTTCTTTCTCATTGCAACTAGAATTCAATTGGTGTCATACCTTTCATTGGACTCCTAGTACAAATAGGACTCATTGTTAGGATTAAACTCCGGTTATAACTTGTTGACTTGTGGCAGGAAGGTCTTTAAAGAGTACATGATCGACTTACTTGCCTCGCTACGTATTTCTTTCTTGGAGTGTTTAGTGAGATTTCTAGTTTTCTTTCTTTTGTTTTTCACCTTTGTAAATTTGAGTGTTCCAGGATGTTTCACAGAGACAAGCCTCGTGCAAAACAACATGATACTATGGGTTCTACTTATCGAGGAAAACCTTCATTGACAAAATCAAGGCATTCGTTCAATTTTTGTGAAGAAAGGCGAACTGAACCAAGGCGAACCGCACACACTTTGGCCATCCCAAAATTTAGAATACCTTCTTTTCAAGGAAGGTATGATCCTGATTGTTATTGTGATTGGGAAAATAGGGTTGATTTCATGTTTGATTGTTACGGATATCCCGATGAAGATCAAGCTCCATTAGTGGCCCTAAAGTTCAAGGAATATGCAGTACTATGGTGGCGTTTATTACAACGAGATAGGCGTATCAATGGTGAAGCCAAAATAAGAACATGGAATGAACTTAAAAAGGTCATGAGAGAGCGATTCGTTCCCAAACATTACCAACGACAAGAATCCAAGACTTGTCATAAGAAATACTCCTCTTTTGATAAAGGTACATCTCAACCTTCATCTTTTCACAGCCCTACTAATGCACTATTCGACTCTAGTAGTACGGCGCCGAAGTAAGAAGAATCATCGCTAGTCCAACAGGATAATGAACAACCATCAGTGAGTCATGTCGAAGAAGACCAAGGAAAACAAGATCACGAAGAAATTTGTTATCCTCGAGAACATGCGGAAGATGTCACTACTGAGAGTTTAACCTAACCTTACCCAATAATGAGCAAATACTTTTAGAAGATGATGTTTTAGAAGAAGAAACACTTGAACCCATAAATCAAGATAATCTTTCATGCTTAGTAGTGAGTTCTCTTGATTCATCAACAACCTCCCAAGAAAGTAAGTGTGATTCTAACCCTTTATTTGATTCTCGTCCTATCATTCTGTTAGAAACACTTCATCCTCTACATAAATTGTATTTTGATGATATTTTTTGTGAGAGGAATTGGGTACGTGAGTTATCTTATTTGAAAAAGACCGAGAGTCAAGAGGCAGAGAACAATTAAAGTCAAATTAATGGCCCAATTTTGGTGAGTGAAAAGAAACATGAGGTAAAAGTCTAACAATTTCCAAATGAAAAAGGCGATAAAAAGATAAAGAGAGAGTTTTTTCGACCTAACCATAACATCAATGTTTCGAGTGGCTTAGAGTTCTTTTTTCAGGATTTTGTTGAACCATTTAGAGGAGCTCAATTGGATCACTCAACCTATAACAAAGATTTCTTTCTTATTGCCATTGTTAAATGGCCTTCTTTTGTTGTTTCTGATTCGAGGATGAATCCTTTTGAGGGGAGGGGGAATGATACATGCATGGAAGGGCTAAAGCAATGCATATTGGACAAGAAGCTGAATCTGTTTGTGAAGTCGATAAAGTCAGCCTACTTGAGACGACTTTTCGGATGGGATCCAGGTATTTCTGGGTAGATTTGTCTTCTAGAAACTTGACCGTCACTTAGTTACCTCCAACGCATCTTGAAACGCATCAATCGGACATTGGGAACTCAAGATGCGTTCATTTTACTGAAGACTGCGCATACAGAAAACTGGATACATGATTATTACGTGATTTTGTAAAATTCAACCCAAAGGCTATTATATAAAGCTTTTGGACGAATTAGACTTAGCCCAATTTAATTATTAACATTTAAATTATATTTTTAGGGTTTTATATACTTTAAGAACCAGCCGCCCTTCTCCCAAGCAACTCTTATCAGCTTATCACTTGCAGCCCAAGCACAAGGAGTTTAAAGGATGTTTTTTCTTTTATTTTTTTAATTAAATTAGGGTTTCTTTGTTTTAGTAGAAGTTAAATTACTTTGGCTATCCTTCACCTATAAAAGGATGAAGCCTCCACCATTGTAATTAAGATTATTGAGATTTTCTTTGATTAATGAAATATTTAGTGAGTTTGTTTTTGCAAGTGCTGATTACTTGTGCCTAAGAAGTCTTCTTCAACATAAGTTCAATGAGTTCTTGTGAGGGAGATCATCTTCACACTCTTGCTTGCCTAGGTAATTGCGTCTATGAGGGTGGGTTAGAGCCGCTTGAGGTTGCTTTCTTAGATAATTGCGTCTAAGAGGGTGCGGAGGACAAAACAACAACAACAAATCGCAAGTCATCTTCATCTTCAATCTTCAGGCCATCTCCCATAATTCCATAAACAAAGCTGGAAATTTCAGATTTGTTTTACCTATTCTTCTCTTCATCTTTTTAAATCTTTTTCTTTATATTCTTATTATTCATATTCTAATCTTTCTTATTGTCTTATTTTCTTTAAATTTCCAGCATTGAATCTGAAATTTTCAAGAAAAGCCCTTCTCTTTTCTATTGAATTTTCAGATCTACCCATAACTTTCTTGATTGAGTCTAAAGCTCTTAGTTCTTGCAACAACTTGATTGAAGGCTTCCAAATCCAATATTGTGCTACTCTATCACACCATAAATCCTTTGTACCACCCTGTCAACCACCACCCGAAGCTACCCTATTTTCCTTCAACTCGCGCACCCCTCGGTGCAACTCCATTGCCTACGTTGCTCCAGACGTCGCAGAGCCATAGCCCGCGCGAGGAACCAAGGATGTAACCCCCTTAGCCCGGCCTAGATGGTTGACCCGAACTACGAAGATTACACGGGGAAAACCAAAGTCAACCCGAAAGTCAACCTTGATTTACGACCTTTTTTCCCTTTTTATTCTTGTCTATATGCACATTAACCCTAAGTGATCATTCATGAAACATATTTGAGAATGACACCGCGATCGAACAACAAGGACTCAATTGCACTTATTACAAGTTTAGGGACCAAATTGAAATTTTCGTAAATTAGAATGTCAAAATTGATTTTAAAGTTACCAATATGAAATTAGTCACACTACATGCTACTCTGCCAATAATCCACTTAAATGGACATCTCAAGCACCAGCAATTGCAACATCATCATTCGGGACTAAAACGTAAAACATGCAACTTTAGAACATTTCAAAATTGTAACCAACGGTCACCTGTTTCGAAACACCTACCAGCCGTATCGAAACGGCTGGGCAAAACACTTCCCTGTTTCGATACTTGTTCCGGAACACGGCTCTCCAGTAGCCAAAATGTTTCGAAACATCCTCCAGCCGTTTCGAAACACGAACGCCATTACAGGTCCCCGTTTCGAAAAGCCAGAGAGTGTTTCGATACGGTTTGCCCAGAAAGTGCAAAATTTGCTGGTTTTTCATCGAAAAACACATTCAAACACATCCTAACAACTCTCTAATCATGCCAACAAGACAACATGCATATATGGAACCTATTTAGGACACCCTAACACATTCATAGCATCAAACATGAAAACTCACAAATCTAGAGGCATGCTTCCTATTAGCAAAACCAAATAAGCAATCAAACTTCAAATCAAGTAAACAAGGCCATTTACAAATGAAACCAACCAAGGCAACCATGCCACAACCTTAGGGAGTTTAACACACCTCCCATAACACATCTTAGGTTCCCATTGCCAACTTATCAAAACTAATAGTGTACGAAAACTTCACCATACATGAGCTTGGATTCCCTTGGACAAACTTAGCTTCCTTGATGCCCTAAAACACCTCAATTATCTGCATTATTGGTAAAAGAGAGCGTAAGCATAATTGCTTAGTGAGGCATGCTCTAAGGAAAACCACACAATAATGCACATTTAGAAAACATTTTCATCAAAGCTTTTAAACCACATGCTCATCTCTTTCTAATGCTTGGAAAAACCTTCAAAGCAAAACTCATTGAAACCACATGTACCTCTATTCTAACTCATGCATTAAAACCAATGCAAATCTCATGGCAAAGCCATTCACATGCTTGTATTGACTAAGCATTTCTAAACATAACACATATGCATATCTCATAGCATAAATCATTTCATCAAGGTACATGTGTAACAAAAACCATTTCATCATTAATATTGGCATTGAGCATCTCATTAATACTCGGATATGCGGACACATTTCTACACTAGACTCTTCCAGTGGAATCTCGCATCACCGTACTCACTTGTCTAGCAACATAGCTTCTGGTGGAATCTCTCATCACCGTACTCACATGGCGGAATCTCTCATCGCCACAAAGCTTGGGTATTTCACCAAGTCCTACCCGATGGAATGCCCATCATCGGAATATCTCCCTTTGGCTTAACCAAAGAGCACGTACGAATTTTTAGTTTATAGTGCACTCTCATCCTATTGATCGATCAATTATATCTGGTAAGTTTCTCAGCATCTATGCCAATATAATGTGTTAAAATATCATCACACCTACTGTTTTTCATGCAATATAACTCAAAGGTTTTCTCACCACATTTCAAATCATAAAACATACTTTGCTTCAAACCAAAAGCTCAAATCTAATCAATGCAACATGCCATCTCATGAAATCTCTACAAGCATAATCTCATGCTCTAAATCATGCATAAAAAGAGTAGGAATTTATCAATCTCAAACCATGAGCATGTAAAAGCATTTTAGGGGCAAACACCACTTTAGAGAGACCAAATCAAACCATACTTACTTCCGGATTTAGGAAGGTGTTTCAAACCTCTCCTAAATCCCACAAACCTTGTATTTTTGTCCTCATGGACTTCTAAACCAATCGCACTCACCGATTTCGTTTCGCTTGCTTGCCTAAACGTCAATCAAGCTTCCGGATCAACTCCAAAAGTGTCCGAAGATGTCTCCCCTGTTTTAGACACATAAAAGCAGAGGATTAATGCATCATCATGCATTGAAATCTTCAGCCAACACACCAAAACTCGCTGCTCTACTTAAACCCAACATTTCGGCTACCATACACAACCGAAATCACCTCCAAACTCTTCCAAAACTTAACCCAGCCAAGATCCATCACTTCTAACCATTTCTAAACATCAATTAACATCCAAAATGAACCTAAAATCGTCCTTATACCTCCAGCTATAACAGAACACCAAAAACACCTCAAAAACCACCATTTTCACAAGCAAAAACTTAGGAAATACAATCTATTAGGGATTAGATTGATAAAACCTCATTTCAAACATCATTAGACATCCAAAATACATTAAAGAATAATCTCAAAATAGAGCCCAAGCAATCACAACGAAATTCTTCAAGATTTCTTCCAAAATCTTGAGTTTTAAGCCAAAATCATGTCTCCAACATCAAAACCATTTATAAAACTTAAATTAAGGATTGACAACTTGGGAATTTCAGTAAAGAACTGAGTATTTAGAGGAGAAGAACAATCTTACCTCTAAATGGTGATTCCTCCTTGATTTGGGCCAAATTCCTTGAAAATTCAATGAGGAAATCAAAAGGATTTGATGCAAGATTGATTAGGAACTAATGGATGATAGAAATCTCATCAATTGAAGTGAAGATCAATGCAAAAGTTGCTGGAGAAAAGTGTTTGGATGATGGGATTTTGAGAGAAAATGGAATGAGAGAAAATTAGGAAAAAGTAGTTTCCCATCTTTATTTTATTTAATTAAACATTTAATAAATAACCCAAATTAAGGAAAAATCTGGAGAAAACTTTTTTGGGTAAATTAGCTCCTTAAAGATTCAAAGTTTCAATCCTTACAAAATAGTCACCATTAAACTTTTTAAAAATCGCATTTTGGTCACTACAACGAAATGTAGTATTTCCAAATCTTATTTTGTAAAATTGTTTTCACCACTCTCCTATATATATTAAAAGAGGATTTTTAGATATTTTTCTATATTTTTAAAGTATCCTGAACTAGGCTTTCCCTAAAATCCCCTTTTATATTCGAACCGTTTCTCAGACCGGTCCGACCAAACCCTAAACTTCTAAGCCCAAAATTGGGGTGTTACAACTCTCCCCCTCTAAAGAAATTTCGTCCTCGAAATTTACCTGGAGGAAAAAGATAAGTGAACTGCTTCTTCATGTCATCTTTCCTTTCCCACGTGGCTTCCTCAACACCACGATGCCTCCACAACACCTTAACCAACTCAATGGTCTTACCTCGAAAAACTTTACTGTCTGAATCCAGAATCTCAACCGGCTCCTCATCATAGGTCAAGTCTGGATTCAACTCAACATCCTCTACAGGCATAACATGCGAAGGATCTGATCTATACCTCCGAAGCATAGAGACATGAAACACATTATGAATTTTTTCCAAATCCTGTGGCAATCTCAGCTTATACGCAATAGGACCCACACGTTCAATCACCTCGTATGGTCCAATATATCTAGGACTCAACTTACCCTTCCGACCAAATCTCATCACCTTCTTCCAAGGTGAAACCTTCAAGAATACACGGTCACCCACCGCAAACTCAATCTCTTCACGCTTCAAATCTGCGTAAGACTTCTGTCGATCAGAAGCTGCTTTCAACCGCTCACAAATGAGCTTCACCTTCTCGGTGGTTCCTTTCAACAAAGCCGGCATTGAAACCAACTTCTGTCCGGTTTCAGCCCAGCAAAGAGGAGTTCTGCACTTCCTCCCATACAAGGCTTCATAAGGTGCCATTTGAATACTTGCCTGGTAGCTATTATTATAAGCAAATTCCACCAAAGGCAAATGCTTCTCCCAAGAGCCTTGAAACTCAATCACGCAACACCTCAACATATCCTCAAGCACTTGAAAAACACGCTAAGACTGCCCATTCGATTGTGGATGATAAGAAGTACTGAAATTCAGCCGCGTACCCAAAGCTTGATGTAAACACTCCCAAAAACGCGATGTGAACCTCGGATCTCTATCCGACACTATGGACTATGGTACACCATGCAAACATACAATCTCAGCAATGTACAGCTCTGCAAGCTTATCCAAAGTATCTGCAGTATGCACAGGCAAGAAATGCGCACACTTCGTAAGGCGATCCACAATCACCCACACCGAATTTTTCTTCGATGGCGACATAGGCAAACCAGACACAAAGTCCATGGTGATCCTTTCCCACTTCCATTCAGGAATCCTCAACGGTTGCAACAACCCAGAAGGAAACTGATGCTCAGCCTTAACCCGCTGACAAACCATGCACTTACTCACGTACTCCGCAACATCCTTCTTCAATCCCACCCAGTAGTACTCATCCTTCAGATCACGATACATCTTTGTACTACCAGGGTGCATAGCAAAAGGACTACTATGAGCTTCAGTCAGAATAGTATGCCTCAACTCCGCATCATTAGGCACTACTATCCGACTTCCAAAACATAGAACTCCATCATCGTTAAAACAGAATTCTGATGGTCTATCCTCAGCAATATCCTGAACATGTGGCACCAAAGAATCATCCAACAATTGCTTATCCTTTATCAACTGAACTGAAGATGGTTTCACTTGCAACTCAGCCACAAGACCTCCATCTCGCGAAATACTCAAGCTGGCAAACATAGCCCTTAACTCAACTGCCACCTTCCTGCTCAAGGCATCCGCTACAACATTAGCCTTTCCCGGATGGTACTCGATCGTCAGATCGTAATCCTTAAGCAACTCCACCCAACGTCGTTTCCTAAGATTCAACTCTTCCTGCGACATCAGATACTTCAAACTCTTGTGATCCGTGTACACAGTACACTTCTCAGCATACAGATAATGTCTCCAAATCTTCAAAGCAAAAACCACCGCAGCCAACTCAATATCACGCGTAGGATAATTGCGTTCATGCACCTTCAACTGGCGCGATGCATAAGCCACCACCTTACCCTCTTGCATCAGCACACACCCCAACCCAACATAGGATGCGTCACTGTACACCACAAACTCTTTTCCTGATTCAGGTTGAACCAAAACAGGAGCTTGCATCAAAGCTGCCTTAAGCTTCTCAAAAGCTTGTTGTCTTGCTTCCGTCCACTCATACTTAACATCTTTTTGCAACAACTTCGTCAAAGAGGCAGCAATCTTTGAAAATCCATCCACGAACCTCCGGTAGTATCCTGCCAACCCAAGGAAACTACGGACTTCATGAACAGATTTAGGAGGCTTCCAATTCATCACCGCCTCAATATTCTAAGGATCAACACGAATCCCCTCAGCCGAAACCACATGACCAAGGAACACAACTTCCCTCAACCAAAACTCGCACTTGCTCAACTTAGCATAAAGCTGATTTTCCAAAAGCGCTTGCAAGACAACTCTCAAATGACCTTCATGCTCCTTCTCAGTACGAGAGTACACAAGGATATCGTCAATGAACACCACAACAAACTTATCCAAGTATTCATGGAACACTCTATTCATCATGTCCAAGAAAGCTGCAGGAGCATTCGTCAAGCCAAACGGCATTACAAGGAACTCATAATGCCCATACCTCGTTCTAAAGGCTGTTTTTGGCACATCCACATCTTTCACCTTAAGCTGATAATACCCTGACCTTAAGTCAATCTTGGAGAACACAGCCGCTCCCCGAAATTGATCAAAAAGATCATCAATCCTCGGCAAAGGATACTGATTCTTAATAGTCAACTTGTTCAGCTGACGATAATCGATGCACATTCTCATAGTGTCATCCTTCTTTTTCACAAACAAAACCGGTGCACCCCAAGGTGACACACTTGGCCGAATGAACCCACAATCAAGCAACTCCTGAAGTTGCGTCTGTAACTCCTTTAGCTCCTTAGGTGACATGCAATAGGGAGCAATGGACACTGGAGTTGTGTTTTCATATAGCTCAATTCCAAACTCCACCTCGCGACTAGGCGGCAAACCAGGTAACTCCTCCGGAAACACTCCAGGAAACTCACGAACAGTTTTGATATCCTGAACTCGCAACTCCTTTGAACTAGGATTCATAACAAAGGCTAGGTAAGCCTCGCAACCTTGCCTCAGCATTCGACTTGCTTCTAACGTAGACACCACATTGGCAATAAACTTCACATTCTCACCTACTACCACCACTTCATAATCATCCGCAAGTTTCAACGAAACTCGCTTGCTTTCAAAATCCACTACAGCCCGATGCTCAACAAGCCAATCCATTCCAAGGATTACATCAAAACCATAGAATGGCAATTCCATGAGATCAACAAGAAAAACATGGTTTTGCACTTCCAAGGGACATCTCCCAAACAAACTTCGCGTCACAATCGTTTAACCAAAGGAACTAGTCACACGCATACCAACATCCAAAAACTCAACAGGTAAACCAAGCATTTGAGCATGTTCACGCAATATATATGAGTGTGTAGATCCAGAATCAATCAAAGAAAGTAATGATAAGGATTGCAAAGTGAAGGTACCTGCGATCACATTCGTATCATTCCTTCCCTCACGCTGGGCATACACTTGGGCCTGACCTCCACCCTCAGGTTGAACGGCCACAACATGCGCTACATTCCTGCCACCATCATCTTTGCGCTGAAAATTACCACGGCCGCGCCCACGACCTCTATGTGGCTCAGCTGCTCTCACCGGAGCCTGTCCTTCTCTCAGAGGCTGAGGACAATCCTTCTTCATATGTCCACGGTTTCCACAATTCCAGCACGTCCCAAGGTTACCCCAACATTCACCACCGTGCTGTCTACCACAACGGTTACACTCAGGAGTCCTCTGAACAGCATTAGGTCCTTGCTGACCTCTCCCAGGGTTACCACCCCCACGCCTAGCATCATACTGTGGCCTCCGATCCTTATGCCTCTTGTTGCGATCTCTACTATAATCGCGTTCAGCCGCTCGCTTTCCAGAGCTAGATCCTCCCGCTCAACTAGTCAAACCAAGGTTCGCCTCAATGTCCTTGGCTCTAGTGACCAAGACATCGAAATCTGTGTAGTCAGCTGCAAGCATGAAAGTCTTCACATACGTTACCAACCCATAACGGAATCGTTTACACCTCTCACGCTCGATAGGGATGAGCTCAGGTGCATACTGACTAAGGCGGACAAACTGGATCTCATACTCAGCTACCGTCATGCTACCTTGCATTAGAGACATAAATTATCTTTTCTTCTCATCTAGGTATCGCACACCCAGATACTTTCGCTTGAACGCAATCACAAAGAACGTCCAAGTCACGTCATCATCATCCATACTAGAGATAGTGGTCGTCCACCACGTATAGGCATCACCATGCAGCAGTGATACCACACAACCCAGCTTCTGCACATTATTGCAGTTCATCTGTCCCAAAATCCTCTTGGTGATCTCCAAACAAGACTCAGATCTTTCCGGAGATAGACCTCTGAACTCAGTCCCTCCCAAACTGCAAAGATGTTCCAAAGGCAACCTCCCATTAGCATCGTCCTGATGCACAGCTCCATGAGCCCCAGCTACTGCTGCCTGGAAAGCTCCAGCAATAGCCTGAATCAACACCGTCATGTCTGGAGCAGCTTGCCCCTGCACACCTTCAGGTCCAGTGACCCCAGCACCAGCTCCAGCACCACCATCACCACCAGGTGGTCCACCACCAAGAGGAGGAGGTAAATTCACAACATTCTTTGCATTCGCATCATTCTCATCCTGAGCCATAGCTCTTGTATTCACTCTCATCTCTCTACGTGGCCCCATTTACAAAGAAAACAATGCACTGACAAAATATGCAATAAACTCAATTAGGCTCAATAAGGTAAGTAATCCAAGTACTCAAGCTCATTTTCTAAAACAATTCCTTTCATTAGTTTTGATATGGCAATGGGATCCTCTAACACACTCCAACATAGCATAACATCACAATTGAAATCATGCATCACGATTCATACAACATTCCTTCACACAAAAGGCACATCATCCAATTACACATACATCACCCACATAACAAACCCCAAGGATACGAGAACTAAGCTCTGATACCACCAAATGTAACCCCCTTAGCCCGGCCTAGACGGTTGACCCGAACTACAAAGATTACACGGGGAAAACTAAAGTCAAGCCGAAATTCAACCTTGATTTACGACCCTTTTTTCCTTTTTATTCTTGTCTAGAGGCACATTAACCCTAAGTGAACATTCATGAAACATATTTCAGAAGGACACCACGATCGAACAACAAGGAAGGACTCAATTGCACTTATTACAAGTTTAGGGACCAAATTAAAATTTCCGTAAATTAGAAGGTCAAAACTAATTTTAAAGTTACCAATATGAAATTAGTCACATTACACGCTACTCTGCCAAAAATCAACTTAAATGGACATCTCAAGCACCAGCAATTGCAACATCATCATTCGGGACTAAAACGTAAAACATGCAACTTTAGAACATTTCAAAATTGTAACCAATGGTCACCTGTTTCGAAACACCTACCAGCCGTATCGAAACGGCTGGGCAAAACACTTCCCCGTTTCGATACTTTTTCCGGAACACGGCTCTCCAGTAGCCAAAACGTTTCGAAACATCCTCCAGCCGTTTCGAAACACGAAGGCCATTACAGGCACCCGTTTCGAAACGCCAGAGAGTGTTTCAATACGGTTTGCCCAGAAAGTGCAAAATTTGCTGGTTTTTCATCCAAAAACACATTCAAACACATCCTAACAACTCTCTAATCATGCCAACAAGACAACATACATATATGGCACATATTTAGGACACCCTAACACATTCATAGCATCAAACATGAAAACTCACAAATCTGGAGGCATGCTTCCTATTAGCAAAACCAAATAGGCAATCAAACTTCAAATCAAGTAAACAAGGCCATTTACAAATCAAACCAACCAAGGCAATCATGCCACAACCTTAGGGAGTTTAACACACCTCCCATAACACATCTTAGGTTCCCATTTCCAACTTATCAAAACTAATAGTGTACGAAAACTTCACCATACATGAGCTTGGATTCCCTTGGACAAACTTAGCTTCCTTGATGCCCTCAAACACCTCAATTATCTGCATTATTGGTAAAAGAGAGCGTAAGCATAATTGCTTAGTGAGGCATGCTCTAAGGAAAACCACACAATAATGCACATTTAGAAAACATTTTCATCAAAGCTTTTAAACCACATGCTCATCTCTTTCTAATGCTTGGAAAAACCTTCAAAGCAAAACTCATTGAAACCACATGTACCTCTATTCTAACTCATGCATTAAAACCAATGCAAATCTCATGTCAAAGCCATTCACATGCTTGTATTGACTAAGCATTTCTAAACATAACACATATGCATATCTCATAGCATAAATCATTTCATCAAGGTACATGTGTAACAAAAACCATTTCATCATTAATATTGGCATTGAGCATCTCATTAATACTCGGATATGCGGACACATTTCTACACTAGACTCTTCCAGTGGAATCTCGCATCACCGTACTCACTTGTCTAGCAACATAGCTTCTGGTGGAATCTCTCATCACCGTACTCACATGGCGGAATCTCTCATCGCCACAAAGCTTGGGTATTTCACCAAGTCCTACCCGATGGAATGCCCATCATCGGAATATCTCCCTTTGGCTTAACCAAAGAGCACGTACGAATTTTTAGTTTATAGTGCACTCTCATCCTATTGATCGATCAATTATATCTGGTAAGTTTCTCAGCATCTATGCCAATATAATGTGTTAAAATATCATCACACCTACTGTTTTTCATGCAATATAACTCAAAGGTTTTCTCACCACATTTCAAATCATAAAACATACTTTGCTTCAAACCAAAAGCTCAAATCTAATCAATGCAACATGCCATCTCATGAAATCTCTACAAGCATAATCTCATGCTCTAAATCATGCATAAAAACAGTAGGAATTTATCAATCTCAAACCATGAGCATGTAAAAGCATTTTAGGGGCAAACACCACTTTAGAGAGACCAAATCAAACCATACTTACTTCCGGATTTAGGAAGGTGTTTCAAACCTCTCCTAAATCCCCAAACCTTGTATTTTTGTCCTCATGGACTTCTAAACCAATCGCACTCACCGATTTCGTTTCGCTTGATTGCCTAAACGTCAATCAAGCTTCCGGATCAACTCCAAAAGTGTCCGAAGATGTCTCCCCTGTTTTAGACACATAAAGCAGAGGATTAATGCATCATCATGCATTGAAATCTTCAGCCAACACACCAAAACTCGCTGCTCTACTTAAACCCAACATTTCGGCTACCATACACAACCGAAATCACCTCCAAACTCTTCCAAAACTTAACCCAGCCAAGATCCATCACTTCTAACCATTTCTAAACATCAATTAACATCCAAAATGAACCTAAAATCGTCCTTATACCTCCAGCTATAACAGAACACCAAAAACACCTCAAAAATCACCATTTTCACAAGCAAAAACTTAGGAAATACAATCTATTCGGGATTAGATTGATAAAACCTCATTTCAAACATCATTAGACATCCAAAATACATTAAAGAATAATCTCAAAATAGATCCCAAGCAATCACAACGAAATTCTTCAAGATTTCTTCCAAAATCTTGAGTTTTAAGCCAAAATCATGTCTCCAACATTAAAACCATTTATAAAACTTAAATTAAGGATTGACAACTTGGGAATTTCAGTAAAGAACTGAGTATTTAGAGGAGAAGAACAATCTTACCTCTAAATGGTGATTCCTCCTTGATTTGGGCCAAATTCCTTGAAAAATCAATGAGGAAATCAAAAGGATTTGATGTAAGATTGATTAGGAACTAATGGATGATAGAAATCTCATCAATTGAAGTGAAGATCAATGCAAAAGTTTCTGGAGAAAAGTGTTTGGATGATGGGATTTTGAGAGAAAATGGAATGAGAGAAAAGTAGGAAAAAGTAGTTATGAAAATCCAAAAAGTAGTTTCCCATCTTTATTTTATTTAATTAAACATTTAATAAATCACCCAAATTAAGGGAAAATCTGGAGAAAACATTTTTGGGTAAATTAGCTCCTTAAATATTCAAAGTTTCAATCCTTACAAAATAGTCACCACTAAACTCTTCAAAAATCGCATTTTGGTCACTACAACGAAATGTAGTATTTCCAAATCTTATTTTGTAAATTTTTTTTCACCACTCTCCTATATATATTAAAAGAGGATTTTTAGATATTTTCTATATTTTTAAAGCATCCCGAACTAGGCTTTCCCTAAAACCCCCTTTTATATTCGAACTGTTTCTCAGACCGGTCCGACCAAACCCTAAACTTCTAAGCCCCAAATTGGGGTGTTACAAAGGACCCGACCATGTTGCAGTGTCCCTAAACTGAAGGAGAAATATGTTCACGGTATCCCCTCCAGTGGTCAATATTAACAATGACTCTGAGTCACCTCCACAGCCTGTACGACGCTAGCACCGTCGTGGTCGCAGCCACCAACTGACAATCTCTCCTCCGCACGAATCTGCCCCGACACTTAATTTAAACAATCCTTCACCATCCTTTGTAGCACCTGAACCAAACGGTCCGATGTTTTCTTGTAACATATCACACAGCGGTCGTAGGTTCTCAATGGAGACCACTGTACCATCGCATTCCATTTCATCACAGTCAATACCTACTGCCGAACCCAACCATTTTGCAAAGATAAATTATGAACCCGTTTTTGTTACTCTGTTACTAATGTACCACCCGCAATTTGCTTTTACAGAGGACTTCAACACCGCTCCTTCCTCGTCCGAACACCCCCCTTCATCATCCTTTGTTTCAAGCTCAGCCGAAATTCCTACACCACCAGCCAGTCTGCCCGCGTCTAGTGGGAACCCTGAGCGAAACTGACCTGGCCAGTCCTATGTTGTTCCAGTCGAATAAATATTACAAGGGTTCTTGAATTTCGACAACGGGCAGCATCATAATCGGTATGATTCGATTCGGCATAGGTCGTTTCGAGTTTGTAAGTATATCTCTTTGTTTACTCTCGACCGCTTACACTTACGAGATGTTGTGTTTGGACTCTTTGATGCTATTAGATGATATACTGAAATTCAATGTAGTGCATTTTATGAGTTTATTTATGAGTTTTATTCTACATTTCACTTTGCACGATCAAATCCAATTACTTTCAATTCTCCTGCGGTTGTTTCTTTTTGGTTGCTAGGACATCATTTCTCTATTTCTCTTTCTGAATTCAATGTTGCGATGGGCTTTTTTAATGATGTTGCCTCTCCTACTTATCTTATTACTTACCTTGAGATGCCGAATGATTTCGATGCCAACACTGCTTATGCAGCACTTACTAGTTTAGTAAGTAGACCATTTAATGCCAAAACAGCTAAGGAATCACCAATTCACGACCCTGCTTTTTGATACATTCATCAATTTCTTACCTTTAACTACTCAGGATGAAACGATTCTTTTTTCTTCCTTGAGTTGTTCTTTTTATGGCGTATGATGATGGGTGCAAGGTACTTTTGGGATTTTGGTTTGCTAGGGCCTTTGAAGCTGTTATTCAATGACATCGTCGCCTTATTTTGGGTCCTTACATTACTCATCTTGCTATGAATTTATTTGCATCCACTGTTGATTTTTTCTCGTCTTACATATGCTTTTTATGGATGCCTTAGATGAATATTGCTTGGGTTCTATGGGGTTGCTTGCCAACACCATACTTCTTTTCACTTTGTTCCTTCGGGTACTCGGATTGAATGGAGCGAGTCAGTTTTTCAAAAGTACAACACTCATCCACCTGCACCGGAGGAAAGACAACTCGACATCCCGACTTGCATGTCCCATCTCGAGTTTCGTTTAGACAAAAATGAATCCAACATGGAGGAGACCCTTTAGTAACATGCTTGAGTTGATTAGGTTACGCATGTATAAGCTAGTTTGGGCACTTTAATGAATTTGATGAATGCTTTTTAACTTAGTGGTACAACTTTTAGTCTTGCTTAAATGAGTTTGATTTTGTATCGCTAATTTTTGTTTGACGTTGTCATCGAATGTGTTGCTTCATGGTGTGACGATTGTGAGTGATAACCCAAGAAATGTGACTGGATTGGAGGCCGGGGCGAGATGCTTTGTTTGTCATCTCGTTTCCAGTACAAAGATCCGAGTTACGAGCCAATGTACATAGTTAGAAAATAATAATGAAAAATGAAGATGAAAAATAGAAAAAAAAGAGAGAGAGAAAAAAAACAGAAATACAAAAGGGGAGGAGAAAAAGAACTCACACTCTTCCAATCATTGCATTGCGAGTGGTAACTTGGGAAATGTGATCGAATTGTGAAAGGATTCAAATAATTAGCTGGTGTTACAAAGTTCAAAAGAAAAAAAGAGAGGGAAATAAAACTCACACTCCAACAATCTTTCACCACAAAGAAGGCTTGTCTTGGTTCGATGATGCAGAATTTGAGAGGATTCGAATGATGAGCCACGTGTTTCAAATTAATTATCTTTTTTTATGATAAATCTTTGGTTTAAAGTTAGTCTACTAGTTTAAAATATTTATCCCCTGTGTTATCTTTTATTTAGGGTTTGAGTTATTATATTTTGTTTGGATTTTCGGGTATAAATGCCCCTTAGGCTCAACCTTTGAACACATATTAAAATTTGTAATTCCCTAGTTATTTAATATAGAAGCTTGTTTTCTTTTTCATATCTTACTTCACTCTTTATTATTTTCATACAAAATTCTAAGCATGACCCAGTCTTAGCTAAATTTCACCTACCCTAAAGCTTTGCGATGGCTTAATTCTAAATCGTGAAACAATTCTGAGAAAGTATTCTTAGATTCTCTGAAAACTAGGAGTGACAGTCGGTCATTCCTTTAAAAGTTACTACATCTTTAACTCAAAAAGTTGACGTTGATTTGAAAGGTGTTTTGACTTGCAGTTTGGGAGTCAGATCGGTTGGTCGTAATTCGGCATCCTGTGAACAAACTTAGCAGCGGTCTGCTAAGGGGAATCAAGATCGAGTTCGATTCTTAGAGAGGCACTATGACTCGACTTGGGCTCTTCTAAAACTCAAAGCTTTCTTGGTACTAATCGGAAAGAAGAGCTAGCTGCAGGGGTTGGGCCCTGTAAACTATAATCAGCGTACTATCAAAGAAGAAAAATTTATTTCGATGATCGATCGAAATTGAGGCTAGAAAATTTTAGGGCTATCTCATCATTATTGAATTCTAAATAATTTCAATCTTCATTTAGTATTTATCACTTTCATTTATCAATCATTTTTTCTTTTTTATCTATAAAATTTCCCTGTTTTTTATAGAGTAGTCAATTCAAGAAACGAAGATGACAATTTCCTTAGTCCATGTGGATCGACTCTAGTTCTCTATACTACTTGCCATAAGTCATTATTAGAGATTAAGAATATTTTATATGACAATTTTGACATTTGGCAATAGATGTGTAACGTTTTACTTTGTAACTGTTTTAAGGTTTCTTTATGTAGCACATTAAAAAAATTTCATTATCCAATGAAAATGCTACACGTGACTAGGTTTATAATTTTTGAAATTTTCTTTTAAAATATAAAAGTTTAAAAATAAAAGAGTTAAAATAAAAAACAAAAAATAATCCTAATTCTTTTCATCCAAAGTAAAACTTCAAAAATACGCTATCCCCTCTCTAAACTTTTGTCCCTCTTCTCACTTCTAAACACGAAATACTTCTTAATTAATCTCCTCCAAAATTTGTAATCTTGTTCTTTTTATTTGTAACCCCTGAATCCGGTTTAGGAGAAAAAACTGAATTTAGAAAGTTATAATTGAAAACTTTTTCCTCAAAAAACTAATTTTAAAAAGATATACTTTAAATTAAAATAAAATAACATAAATTTAATAATAAATAAAAATATAAATATCATAATAGATATTCGAATAATTATATAAAATCTCTGAATTAAAATAACAGTAAATGAATGCTAAAAATAATCTCAAAATACAAATAGTCTAAAATTACATTCATGTCCCAAAATAATAAATAGAAATCTGATTAAACAAAAATAGTTTCGTACTGAATAATAAAATAACCGGATAAAATCTGAGATCCTCCAAAAACCAAGTTGTCTAGAGTCCAAAATATTTGTAAAGGAAAAACTATGGGAGAGTAAGCTAAAGAGCTTAGTGTGTCTCTAAAGTGCAAGAAAATCGTAGTCGTAAAAACATAATAATATTTTCTTAAAATTCTTTAGAAACATGATACAATATCACAAGTGTAATGCAATGCACCCAACTACGTCCGCCAAAAATGAGGAAGTTTCCCATAACCTCCTCTCTATGTCCACCAATCCGAAGTGGAATTCAGCCCGAAGGGTGAAACCACAGAACTTCCTCCTTACAAATCCCAACCCATACTCATACACATATGATGTTTAAAATTCAAGTTTCATAAAAACCAATTTCGTAAATCCGATATTCCTTAAACATAATTCATAAATCATAGTCCATTAATCCATAAATCATAAGTTCATAAATCCGATGTTTCATAAATCAATATTCGTAATTCATAATCAAAACAAATTCTGAAATCGTATGCATATGATGTTAACCATACAAGCAATAATACATATAAATAATCACGCAAGAGGTAAAACACCAACACATAGAAAATAGTATATAATTTAATTATAGCACCAGAAGAAAACACACCTCAAGCAGCAATAGCTCTAACGTCGGGAAGAACGCATCTCACGTTTAGATCTAGTTGAATCGAGACCTATGATATAAAATTCTACATCAAAATCTAACGCAATGCCACCAATTTAACACTAAAACTAATCTAAAGAATTCTCACGTGTAGTCCTAGTGGTACGTGCACGGTTAGATCGAACATGCGAAAGAGGTGGTAGCTCGTCTTCCTCAAAATCGATGTCATCTAAAACACATATGAAACTGCATCAGATATCATATCCAAATCCTTCAAAAATTAAGGTTGCGCGAAACTAGAGATTCACCAACGTTCGATCGAAAAAAAGCATAAAAAATATAAGTTTAATCGAGAGAGGGAGAGAGTGGCTACTGAAATAAGAAAAAAAAAGAATGCGCAAGGGTTTTAGGGCTGATAAACTAGTTAAAATACCTTACAAATGGGTAAATCAAATTTTAGGGATTTATAGAAAAACATCTAAACTTTATCCAATTTATAAAATGGCCCTTAAAATTCTAAATTAACTCAATTTAATCCTTTAACAACAATTAGGTTCCCAAATTCAAATTCCTAAAATTAATTTAGGGTTTTTAACCTAAATTCCCAAAATTTAGGGTTTTAAAATTGGGAAATTTTTGGGGTGTTATAATTCTCCCACCCTTAAAAGAAATTTCATCCTCGAAATGTTCAGACTTAACGATAGGTCCTTAAAAATTAACCGACACAACTTAAAATTTTTCCTCATCCTTCAACATAAAAGTAAAAACTTAAAACATCTTAAATGTACCTGCTATGTCCTCTGGCTCATCATCATAACCCTCATGAGCTTTAGTTGCAAAAACCAACCCTGGTCGTCTAGCATTTGATCTATTACTCTATGTAGGTCTAGCTCTAATAGAATTACTCGAAGCATCATGCCTATTCTGGCCACTAACTCTAGATGGTACTTGTACTGATCTTTGAGACTTTGTTGGAGCTTGGTTAGCACCATGGGCGATGGGACAATCACTCCGAAAATGCTCTAAAGAACCACATAAGAAACATGCTCACAACTTCTTTCGACACTCACCATTATGTTGTTTGTTACAGTAAGAACATATAGGAAAAGGACGGGAACCTGTCGAACCACCTACACTCACGGCCGGAATAGTAGAAGTCACTGGTTTAGCTCTAGAATAATAAATTTATCAGAAAATCACATTTTGCCCCAAAACATTTATTATGCACGCAAAAATCATTTTCGGCTTAAAATTTTATGCCAGCCTCACAGTCTGAGGGTTGAACTTAGCTCTGATACCAGTAAATGTAACCTCTAAACCCGGTTTAGGAGAAAAGACCGAAATTTGGAAGTTACAATTGAAATCTTTTCCATCAAGAAAACTAATTTTAAAAAGATATACTTTAAATGAAAATTAAATAACATAAATTTAATAATAAATATAAATATAAATATCATAATAGATATTCGAATAATTATATAAAATCTCTGAATTAAAATAACAGTAGATGAATATTAAAAATAATCTCAAAATATAAATAGTCTAAAATTACATCCATGTCTCAAAATAATAAATAGAAATTTGATTAAACTAAAATAGTTTCGTACTGAATAATAAAATAACCGGATAAAATCTGAGATCCTCCAAGTACCAAGTTGTCTAGAGTCCAAGATATCTGTAAAGGAAAAACTATGAGGGAGTAAGCTAAAGAGCTTAGTGTGTCTCTAAAGTGCAAGAAAATTATAATCGTAAAAACATAGTAATATTTTCTTAAAATTTTTTAGAAACATGATACAATATCACAAGTGTAATGCAATGCACCCAACTACGTCCGCCAAAAATGAGGAAGGTTCCCATAACCTCCTCCCTACGTCCGCAATTCGAAGTGGAATTCAGCCCGAAGGGTGAAACCACAGAACTTTCTCCTTACAAATCCCAACACATGCTCATACACATATGATGCTTAAAATTCAAGTTTCATTTCCATAAACATAATTCATAAATCATAGTCCATAAATCCATAAATCATAGTTCCATAAATTCGATGTTTCATAAATCAATGTTCGTAATTCATAATCAAAACAAATTCTGAAATTGTATGCATATGATCTCAACCATACAAGCCATAATACATATAAATAATCACACAATAGGTAAAACATCAACACATAGAAAAAAGTATATAATTTAATTATAGCACCGAAAGAAAACACACCTCAAGCAGCAATAGCTCTAACGTCGGGAAGAACACCTCTCACGTTCGAATCTAGTTGAATCAGGACCTATGATATAAAACTCTACATCAAAATCAAACACTATGCCACCAATTTAACACTAATACTAATCTAAAGAATACTCACGTGTTGTCCTTGTAGTGTGTGCACAGTTAGATCGAACATGCGAAGGAGGTGGCAGCTCGTGTTCCTCAAAATCGATGTCGTCTAAAACACATATTTAAATTGCATCAGATCTCATATCCAAATCCTTCAGAAATTAAGGTTGCGCGAAACTAGAGACTCACCAACGTTCGATCGAAAAAATCATAAAAAATATAAGTTTAATCGAGAGAGGGAGAGAGCAAACGGGAGGGGGAGAGCGGCTACTGAAATAAGAAAAAAAAAAGAATGCGCATGGGTTTTAGGGCTTATAAACTAGTTAAAATACCTTACAAATTGGTAAATCACATTAAGGTCATCCAACTATTTAAGGATTTTTAGAAAAGCATCTAAACTTTATCCAATTTATAAAATGGCCCTTAAAATTATAAATTAACTCAATTTAATCTTTTAACAACAAATAGGTTCCCAAATTCAAATTCTTAAAATTAATTTAGGGTTTTTAACCTAAATTCCCAAAATTTAAGGTTTTAAAATTGACATTTTTTTAGGGTGTTACATTATAATAAGGTATGATTTAATTCAATCAAAAATCATACATAAAATACTACCCCAAGCCTCATTAAACTCTCTAATCCTAAGTTGAAAAAAAAAGAATACATGAAATAACATATTACAAGGACGATACAAGGGAGGATAACATGCTCTTAAAAAGTTGCGAAACCACAAGAAACATCACACAACAACAAAATAAAGTTAATCCCAAAATAAATTTTGCTCCGCTCCGCTCCACTCCACTCCACTCGCCAAAGTATCCGCTAAACTATTCGCCTCGCAAAAAAATATTATGAAAACACACATGTGAGCTTCGCTATCATCGCATCACTTTCATCAAGTGACTGCCAATATTTCCATGGAAGAGGGTTCTTATGAAGCACCCATGATACTACCACAATCAAATTGAACTCAAGCACCACAGACGTTACCCCTTTCCATTGGGAATTCAATAAGAAAGTAAAAGCATGATAAATGGCACTAATTCCTGCTTCATTTGAATCAGCAATCTCCAAAGATCTCGGGAATAATGCTAGAATCTTGCCATGATCATCATGAAAAAACCTACCACATCCCGCCAAATTCGGTTCACCTCTCGCATATCCTTTCGGATTGAATTTTTACATCACTGACATCGACGGACACCATCGAATCCCACGCACCACTTGTCGAACAAAAAAGAGCCCAAGATCTATCGACAATGATAGAAACAAAACAATCTTTATCCATGAATCACCTAACCAATTCCTCTTCTTGAATATGCACAATTTGCCACTAAACTGTTGATATGGTGTATTTTTGCAACGAGCACGACCTCCAAGATAGTGTTCTACCCTATAGTTTACGGCTATCAAATTAAGCCACAGTGACTATGGTTATTGAGCATATCGCCAAAACCATTTAGCAAATAACGCATGGTTCCTAAGTTAGAGATTAATCATACCCAATCCACCCCACTACTTCGGAGTGCAAACCTTATTACATCTAACAATACACATCTTTCTTTTCAAATCAAATTCACCCGATCAATTCTAGTGACCACTCCCTTAAGGACATAAAAAAATCCCCATATAATACAATGCAATGTCGAGAGCATCGAATTCACTAATGTCAACCTTGCCTCAAACAATAGAGAGTTATGCTTCCGCCCCGCAAGATGCACTTGAATCTTACTAATCAACAATGACTTTAACACAGAGAACCACCTATCCAAGCCTTCCATATTCGAAACCAACAACACCACTCATATCACATGGAAACCTTACAAACCTGTGATTTCACAGGATTGATAACACCATCTCACCACACAATTCTTCAATATCAATTACCCCTTTCATGTTTCAGATAAACTACGAGATCTACTTTGCCTAGGACTATTTCGAATCTGATTGTGGATTATCTTTAGTATAAGATGATCGTTTTTTCTTGATCCATCTCTTGCTTTCTTGTTTGGGATGAAAACGTCTACAACGACGCCATGCCGATCAAAAGCTTGCCAAAGTCCCTACCAAATACCAATGCAATATACGCGCTAGGTTTGCCGCGAAGAGAGAGTCCAAACTCGCCTGCATCCTTGCTCCATTGATTTAG
Organism: Hibiscus trionum; assembly: GCA_030270665.1. Lineage (NCBI taxonomy): Eukaryota > Viridiplantae > Streptophyta > Magnoliopsida > Malvales > Malvaceae > Hibiscus > Hibiscus trionum. The sequence continues at coordinate 45,283,812 of BSYR01000027.1, read as the reverse complement.
AAAGCTCAATAATTACAATTTTGGACTTGGAAGGTAAATTTCCATTGAACAAGAATATTTTATTAAACTTTTATTTAAAATATATAATCTTGTTCTTGTTAGATTAGGTTTCTAGTTAAAAAAAAGGTAAACTACAATGGAGGTCACTCAATTATGGGTAAAGTTACATTTGGGTCACCCAATTATTAAAGGTTACATTTAGATCACTCATTTATGGGTAAAGTTACATTTGAGTCACCCTTCATATTTAAAAAAGTACATCAATTTAGTCATTTTTTCTTCGAAATCACGTGTACATCCTCGTTAACATTAGAATACTTCATTTGAAATCATTAATTAATATAATACAATTAATACTTTTTTTTAAATATGAAGGGCGACCCAAACGTAACTTTACCCATAATTGAGTGATCTAAATGTAACCTTTAATAATTTAGTGACCCAAATGTAACCTTACCCATAATTGAGTGACCAAATGTAACTTTTAATAATTTAGTGACTCAAATGTAATCTTACCCATAATTGAGTGACCTCCGTTGTAGGTCACCCTTGAAAAATATGCTTAAAAAGCATTGATTTCTTATCTAAATCGAATCATGCATCTAAAATCAAAACTTGAAAACCCTCTATAATGAGAAATTATATAACAGGTCTTTCCCATCACGTCATTCATAGGACCAGCAATAAAATGCATCCATTTCATAAAAAATGTTTTAAAATTTAATTTACAGTAAATATGAGTGAAGATCTACTTGGTAAAAAGATGAGATGAAAAAAATTATTAAAATTAATACATTTTATTGGTTGGTCCCATAAATATCGTGATGGGAAGGACCCATGATATAATTTCTCCTCTGTAATAGATTTTGAGTTTTTTACTTGCAAAATCAATACCGCCAAAGTAACTAGAAGGGTCAAACTCTTTATTTTTGAAACCTCATCATATTTGAAGGATAATCGAAACCTCGAGTTTTGCAGAAGCTGCTCATTTATAGAAGTAGGCACAGAAGAGTTGGAAGGTAATTCTACAAAGAAAAAGAATGCCTGAGTTATCAATTACAAGCATTATAATTTGTAACCCAAACCAGAATATAATGTATTGGTTTTGACAGATTTCATATTGAAGGCCTGACAAAATGTTAAAACTATTTGCTGCTGTAGATTCTCAATTTACCCAAGAAAAGTGAAGGTATAGTTGAACGCCCATATGGACAATAGGAGAGCTTAATGCGTCAGAAAAGAGACTTGGCTTATGGAACAGATTACATAACCTTCGAAAGCATTTATAACACTTCATCTGAAACCATTAGAGGTCTTATTTTTTGCAAGTACCCATAGCCATAGGGTTTGCATTCTTAACAATCCAAGGGTGTTCCATGATCTTGTGAAGAGAGAGCCGTTTTGAGGAGTCCTTCACAAGAAGCTGCGAACAATATTCAATTCAGTGCATTCAGAATTTCAGATGCCGGTTTCTACAATAATTTGCCATAAACAATTTATATTGTTACCCGGCTGATGAGATTTTTAGCCTCCATTGAGACATTAGGAGTGGATGGGAAGCTCAAGTCAACCTTCATAATCATGTAATACCACAACTTGATTATCATCAATACAATGTTTTCAACACACATTATAGATTAAAGCATAATGCTTAAAGAAACACCCATTTCTACTTACCTTTTGAATGTATCGCTTTGACTCTTGGACTCGAATGGGGGAGCACCGTAGAGGAACTCATAACAAAGAATACCCAAAGTCCAGTTATCCACTGCATAATCATGAGCTTTGTTTTCCACCATTTCTGTGTTGAGTAATATGGAGCTATGAAGATATATGGGCTTCACTAGTTGGGCTTCTGCCGGCTGGATCAGTTTTAAATATAGTTTGAATGTGGTTATTTGTTATAACAACTATAACAACCCAAAATGCCTTAACTGATGAAATAACTAATTACTCTTTAGTAATTGGTTTATCAGATGGGCTATATAAACCCTTGGTAGGGAACTGGCCCAAATTTAATTTTTGGCCTACATTGAAACCCAAATTCTTCTTTTCTCTTTCTGTTTGGCTCACGTTTCAGAGAGTCTTGTTCTCTGTTGTCTTTATTTTCTTCCGTCTTACCTTCTTCCTTTTCCGGCCACTTCACCGTCACCGGAGTTGCCTCAATATGGTATCAAAGCCATGGATTCGAGCCGATGCTGACTGAGTTGTCGTCAATCATGCCGTGGAAGAAGATCGGTGGTGTTCTCTGTCGTTCGTGACGGTTCGAGTTCATGTGTTCCTTTCACTGTGCTGATTTGTGTATACTTGTTGGTGATTCGTGTAACCCCCTTAGCCCGGCCTAGACGCTAGACCCGAACTACGAAGATCACACGGGGAAAACCAAAGTCAACCCGAAAGTCAACCCGAAAGTCAACCTTGATTAGCGACCCTTTTTTTCTTTTTAAACTTCTATAGATGCGCATTAAACCTATGTGAAAGCCCAAGAACCTTGGGAGAGAAAAACACAGCGATCGGAAACGTTTAAGGACTCAATTGCAAGAAATACACTTTTAGGGACCAAAATGTAAATTTTGGAAAATAAAAGGACTTACAAGATTTTAGTTTTACCAAACCTCAATTAATCATATTACAAGCCTCTCTGCCAAATTTCAGCTTAAAAAGACATCTCAAGCTCAAGCAATTGCAATTACAACTTTCAGGACTAAAATGTAAAGCATGTAGAAACTGTCCAACGGTCACCCGTTTCGAAACACTGACACCCGTATAGAAACACCCGTGTCGTACGCCCATATCAAAACGGTGTTGATCGTTTCGATACGCGGGTATATTCCGAAACCAGTTCAGAAACGGATACCACCAGTAGCCAAAGTGTTTCGAAACACCTCTAGCCGTTCCGAAACGCCCAGGCCATTTCATGCACCCATTTCGAAACAACCAAGGGTGTTTCGATACACCCTGCCCAGAAACAGCAGAAAATTCTGGTTTTTCACTTCAAAACACCATCAAACATAATTGAAACCATTCCAAAACATATCATCAACATGATAAGCATTATAACTTTCAAATTACGTCAAAGACTATATACACTACAAACATTAAGCACACCTACTCATTCAACACATCCAACACATGATCTTGCTTTTAATCAAAGAGCATAGCATATCAACTTATGAAGAAGATGATTCAAATATGGCAAAGCGATCAACAACAAGGTTCAAACCATAAACCGAACATGGTCAACATACACAATCTCATTACACATCAATATAAAAGACTGTCCCCCCATTGCCTTTATTATCTATAGCTATAAACCAAGACATACTTCTCAAGTGGAGCTCTTCTTGAATCCCTTGCTTCTTGCTGTCCCAACTTCAAATATCTGCATTGATGGACAAAAGGGAGCGTAAGCACATAATGCTTAGTGAGGAATGCTCAAAACCAAAACACCATCAATGCAGTGAATCATAAAACCTTCCTTAAATGTAGATACAATTCAATAAACCAAAGCATTTGTTGAAAACTTCCTTTGAAACAACATTTCTTTAAATCATGCATTGCTCAACACGAAAACCAACCCTTAACTTTGAAATGCTAAACAACTCACCCCAAACCACATTCTTGCAAAAACTATCATTTAAACCTTTCCATGCATGAACACTTCATGCAAAGTTTTACTCAATTTCCTTGGAAATCACTTCCACTTCACACCACACTTTTCTCATGCTTGATGATCATTTCAGAGCAAAATACCTTTTGAAAACCAATTGTTCCTACTATCTATCCCATGCATTCAACAAATGCAAAACACATGAACTACAAAAGCAACATTTGCATTACATGCCTTTTTAAAACAAGCCTTCACAAGACTTCAATGCACTTATGAGATTCTATGCACAAATGCACCATTCACAATAGAAGATATACATTTTCTCATGCTTAACAAGTATCACATGCATTCTTGCATCATTTACATATTTCCCATGCAACCTTGCATCATTTTCAAGCATCTCTCGCTTCATTACATTCAAATACATTATATTGGCTTTCAAGTGATACTTCACAAACCATTTCAACACAAGACACAATCGGATACGCGGATTACAAGCGTTTTCCCATACGCTTCATACATACTACCGACTTACAAGGTGGAGTTTATCGGTACAATCACAACCTATCAACACCCGTGATAGAGTTTAACGGTACAATCACAACCCCTCAACATCACTCATCGGTAGTTGTATAACCCACTAACGAGAGTACGGGACACATAACACAAGATCCACACACGGACTTTTAACCACCGTTGTGATCTTACCAAGATCCACACACGGACTTTTAACCACCGTTGTGATCTTACCAAAATCCACAGACGGACTTTTAACCACCGTTGTGAGCTTACCAAGATCCACACACAGACTTTTAACCACCGTTGTGATCTTACCTCTCTCGTTAGGATACTTTGATGGAGTTTACGGTACAATCACAACCCCTCAACATCCAAGGCGACTTTACTTACGGTGCACCCAATCCTATAGCCGGCTAACTATATCCGATTCAAGTACTTTAAAACCAATACATCACTTGCCAATATATCAAATACCATCATCAATTCACTGTTTTTAAGCATTAATCAAAGCCATTAAACATCATGCATCTCCATGCAACAGTACCAAACTAATAACATGACAAACCAAGGATCTCTTACCTTGAGCATCCTTCAACACATGGCTTTCAAAACCAGCATTAATCATGCTAAAACATGCTTTCAAAACAGTAATTAAACATGCATATCATAACCAATGCATCAAACCACAACATAGCACATCCGAGGGAGTTTTTCCGAAAACTTACTCTTGAGCTTAGCTAAGTTGTTTAGACTTAAATTAAGCTCCCAAAACCTCCAAATAATCATTTCAAAGTTGGAAAACCATCTCCACTCACCGATACACAAAACTATGCTAGCCGACATGCCTCCCAAGCATCCGAAACTTCCAACGCCACCTCTATTGCTTCCGGATCATTCTCCCCTGTTTTAAACACATAACAACAGAGGATTAATGCATCACCATGCATTAAAATCACCAGCAATACAACCCAACTCGCTGCTCTACCCAAGAACCTCATTTCAGCTACCAAAAACAACCGAAATCACCTCCAAACTCTCCCAAAACAAAGCCCAGCCAAGATCTATCAATTCTAACCTCTTATAAACATCAATTAACATCCAAAATAAACCTAAACTCGTCCTTATACCTCCAGCTATAACAGAACACCAAAAACACCTCAAAAACCACCATTTTCATAAGCAAAAACTTAGGAAATACAACCTATTCGGGATTAGATTGATAAAACCTCATTTCAAACATCATTAGACATCCAAAATAAATTAAAGAATCATCTCAAAATAGAGCCCAAACAATCACAACGAAATTCTTCAAGATTTCTTCTAAAATCTTGAGTTTTGAGCCAAAATCATGTTTCCAACATTAAAACCATTTATAAAACTTAAATTAAGGATTGACAACTTGGGAATTTCAGTAAAGAACTGAGTATTTAGAGGAGAAGAACAATCTTACCTCTAAATAGTGATTTCTCCTTGATTTGGGCCAAATTCCTTGAAAATTCAATGTAGAAATCAAAAGGTTTTGTTGCTAGATTGATTATGAAAAAAATGAGTGATGGAAATCTCATCAAATGGGGTGAAGATCAAAGTAAATTTGCTGGAGAAAATGTGTTTGGTTGAAAGGAATTTGAGAGAAAATGAAGAGATGGAAAATTTGTGAAAAGTAGTTATAAATAGTCAAAGTTAGTTTCTCATTTAATTAAACCTAATTTCCTTTAATAAAATTACCCAAAGTAGTTATAAATTTTTTAAGGTAAATTAGCTCCTTAAAGATTCAAAGTTTCAATCCTTTACAAAACAGTCACTATTTCACTTTTGCAAAAACTGCGATTTGGTCACTACACCGAAATGTAATATTTCCAAACTTCATTTTGTAAAATTGATTTCACCATTCTCTTTTATATATTAAATGATGATTTTTAGATATTTTTCTATATTTTTAAAACATCTCGAACTAGGCGTTCCCTAAAACCTCCTTTTATATTCGAACCGTTTCTCAGACCGGTCCGGCTCAGACCCTAAACTTCTAAGCCCAAATTTGGGGTGTTACAAATCTCACCCTCTTGGGAAATTTCGTCCCCGAAATTTCAACCTGGGAAAAGAGCACGATACCAAACTTCCCAAAGCAACACACAAAGTAACACAGGAGACTTAACCACCACTAAAACATCCTCAACCCAAAACACCACAAAACCAACACATCCTCAAATCAAACTCACACTATACCCAAATCCAACACCACTACTTACGGTTCAAGACTCCCAGAACACTCGGTTATTAACCTCATATTAACTTTTCACACTTTTGAACTGTGCATAGCCCCAACAACCCGAAGAACTCTCAAATCTTTACAACATACTCCGCCTTATCTCATAACTCCCTCAACAAAACTCGCACATTCGATGACACTAGCCCATCCATTTTTCAGCCACCATGTGACCCACCACCTTCGCTGCTCCTAAAACCCCTTGCAAAACCGCTCAACTCCTTTCAAAGATTACTACAACAAGCAAAAATTTCTTAAGCAACAACTGCTTACTCAAACTTCTCAATATATTGATATCATTCCTTCATTTCCGCCACTATCACTACCATAACAACTCATCAAAACTACTCACACAACATCCGAAGACCACGTCACAAGACTCTAACCTTAACTCTGCCAGCTGTTCCACTTACTCCCAACTGACTTAGGAAAGATTTACTTATATCAACTAACAAACCACTTTTCTCAAGAACCCGACCAACCAACAATGGCCCTTGAACTTACATTGCCTTTCCACTTCAATCTTTGACCATAATACTATCCTTACCTGGATACCACCCATTCCATAAAAACATATTAAGATTACAAAACCTCTACTCATCCCAAGCCAAACCTTATCTACAGGTCTCACACAACCTCCTCCCAACCCCTCTAAGGTTGCTACGAACCTTCACCTACATAAACAACCCTCCTATCGCAAGCATCAACACCAAGACGCCTCAACACTCCGGAAAAACATCCACTAGCCTACAACATCATCTAACACAAAGAAACTACCACATCTATTAGCTATTCACAACCACCTCGACCGATTCTAACTTCAACCGGTAATCTCCTCACCACCACACCGCTAAACTCCTTAAGCACCAAAAAACCTTCCTTCTGCCAACATGCTAGATCGCACTTACTACTACCGACAACTTGCCTACCACTTTCCACCACTTCTAGCATCCACCTAACACCAAAACAACACTTTAAAACCCACCATCCAACCTAATCCTACCACAACACTAACGGACCCAACTAGCTATTAGCAAATGTGAACGTTCGTATGCATGGTCACCAATATGCCCTATCAATGCCTGTGTACATGTATGCAAAACCTCTAATGTCATGTCGCATGTATGCATGTACCAACATATATATAATATATATAACAAATGGTTTTAACTGTGCATGTATGTCGGTTCACACTTACCAATAACATCCTCGGAATCCGCCTAAGAACAACCTCTTACCTCACTTCTAACTTTTCCAGCTCTACCCTTCTAACAATCTGCTAGCTACAAAATACTCCACTAATACCCTTCTCACACTAAAGTTGTTTTCAAAACAACACCGGCTACTACCCCAACTTGCTAGCTATAAGGCCTTACCCACTACGCCAGGGAATCCAAACCGAAACCAAACAAAGATAGCTAGGGAAAAGATTACTTAACAAGGTTACCTGAAATCACCTCATTGCCCCAGAGATCCAAGAGACAAACTCTCTTCCCCGCAGAACTGTTATTCTTTGGCCGCACCGCCGCAGCACCAACCAACACCTTAAGGTCATCTCCATCTCCCTGCGGTAAAGAACCCTGACTACCCTGAGCTAACTCCAAACAATTCCGTCTCAAGTGTCAAACAGACCCACAATTCCAACAAGATCCATCCCCCAAACACCTCACACCTTTCCGCCTTTCTTGCCACCTCCGAACTCTGTCTCGGCCGCGCTCAAGACCCTTCTGAGACTCTTTTGCACCCACTGAAGCTGATCCCACCACTTGAGGACAATTTTGCTTCACATGCTCTATAGAACCACAGTTCCAACAAACTCCCACACCCCAACAAACTCCAACGTGACACCTTCTACAACGGTCACACATCGGCAACCGAACCACCACTCCTTGATCATGTAGCACTTGACTCACATCAGCACTACCATCTAAACTTCGATTCAAGCAAACCCTTCTGTCACGTAGCCTCTTACGCTGACCACTCTTGAGGTCAGTACCCACAGCTCTTTTGCTTATACTTTTCTCACCAGCAAAATCTGAAGCCATACCCCCGCGTTGCCTAACCCCTGAGAATTTCTCTCCCATGTATCTTCCATTAAGGGCAGACACAAAGAACTCCCAATCTATATCGTGGATATTCGTTGCCACCGCCACAGATGTCCACCAAGCACAAGCATCCTCCAACATTAACAAGACAACACTTCCCATGTAACCCCCTCGTCCCGGTCGGGACGCTTGACCGGTCCGAGTGGGCCACACGGGGAAAACCGAAGCGAAACCCATTAAGGTTTCCCCTCGGTTAACGACCCAAAAAATTTCCTTTTTATTTTATCTTGTCTATAGGCATAATTAAACCTATGTGAAGCACAACAGCGGAAAATACAAACAATGTAACATACTCCGACCAACCAAAACATTAAACAGCTCATCTTAGTCCTTTACAGCAGGCCGTTTCGAAACGCCCTTAGGGTGTTCCGAAACGCCTTGACTTAGTCAATAGGCCAGGGTCAACCATAGGGTGACCGTTTCGAAACGGGGGTGACCCGTATCGAAACGACCCTAACGGTCAACTTCTCGTGGTCAACGATATTTGACCGTTTCGAAACATCAAAGGCCTGTTTCGGAACGCCTTTATCTCGTCAATTTCTCAAAATTCCAGTAGCAAAAATGTTCCGAAACGACCCCCATCCGTTTCGAAATGGCAGGCCAGATGCAAAGGAACCGTTCTGAAACAGGGTGGCCCATTCCGAAACGCCCCCTGTCTGCAGACTGGTTTTTGCTGGTTTAAGGCACAAGGGTGCCCCTAAACCCCACCAAAACCTCTAACAACACACTAACAACAATTTTAAAGGCAACCAACATACAAGCATGCTTGAGCATCATCATAACAAGACTAAACACCAAGGCACAACATCACATTGCCACACAACCATACATGTCATTATAGATATTAAGCTCTAACATATCCAACACTTAGGCAATTCTAGATAGCAAAATACTAACATGATTTCAAGCAAGGTATACACACCAAATGCCAAATTAACAAACACATAAGAGGAGTCTAACATGCTTCTAAACAAAAACAACAACATATTCCAAAAGCATCACGACACGAAACCTATCCCGTTGCTTTACTATTACAATCTTTAAATTTAACTATCATACTTGAGCTAACCGTAAGCAACACTTGGAGGCCTTTCCTTGCCCTTGCCACCCACAAGCTATTGATCTGCATTGTCGAACAAAAGAGAGCGTAAGCATAAAAGCTTAGTGAGGGTAAGCTCATAAAACAAACCTTCGACAATGCAGGGTCCAAGCACAAGCTACAACCAAGTTAAAATGCATGATCTTACCTCCGATCCACGCGAACCATAATTATAGATGATGCATGAACATATATTCAATATCATGTCATGCTCAACATGTTTAAATCCACAACATATGAAATCACATATATTAAACCATGTTAGCAACGCATCCCAAATCACATTGGCTCACAATTAACCACATCTTGGCAACATAAACTACAATCCGTATTGGCACCTAGCTATGACTCGAATACACGGATAACCGTTGGAACTCACATCCAGCAACAACAATACCTGACGGTGGGATTACACTCATCACCGTTTCTCGCGGAGGGGATTCCACTCATCCTCACGCCCATTTCACGCGGAGGGGATTCCACTCATCCTCACACCCGTCGATGGGATTCCACTCATCACCGACTAATATATACAAGAAGATTTCCGGGCGAACTCGTACTCCATCTTGATGACTACCATCATCAAGACCACGCGCGCATTTTGACTCACGTGTGCACACTAAACATCCTAATGATCGATCATTTGTACCCAAGCATACTAGTGCCAATACTACACATTTCATTAATCATTCACAATATCATTTCATAACACTCCCGTGCTTAGCACGTACTCACCATGACTTACCATCATGCACAAACCACATTTCCATGCCTAGCATGTACTCGCCATAATCCTCGGATCAAGCAATCACCTTATAATCTCATTTCACATGACAACACCACATGTACATCATTAACAACCATATCACATCATATTTTGCACATGTGTATAACCATATCATATCTATCATCAACATGCATATAATAATGCATCCCACATGCCTCAACATACATGTATACATCATATACATAATCGATACTATCACCATTTAACACGAGGCATATACAACCATTAAAGAGTGCAACCAAAGTCTCTAACTAAAGTTCAGGATTAGGCTACCACCCTAATCCTAACTCTAGGTGGGTCTACCAAGCCCAACCTAGTTCACATGCTTGAACCAATCACTTAAAACCATTTTAAAAACATTAACCACTCACCTAAGCTTCCAAGCTCCAAGCCAAGCAAGCAACCTCCCTCAAATTTCCGGATTTCTTCCTGAAGCTTCTCCAACACAAATTCCCGCTTCTAAACAACTTCAAACACATTTCAAACAATTCCAAATCAGCCCAACATCAAAAGACCAACCCGTAATACAATTCAAATTCAATTTACAACGTTGCAAGCCATGATCAAACCCCAATATTTGCAATCTCGGACAGCCCCAAAACCATGTCCAAAAACCATGTTTCCAACATCCATTGCACACACAAACGATCCCAAATCAACCCCCAACCATAGTACTACCAATAGCCTATCAATTCTCACCCAAAACAACCCCCAAAACTCACCCAAGACCCTCCAAAAAACCCATTTATACCCAAATTCGGGAATTACCATAAAACCATGTAAAAATCAACTATGTTGGACCCTATGGGTAGCAAACAACATATATAACTTCAGCAAATCGAAAACTCAAGTTAAAGACAACAAAGTTTACATTTTTAATCTAAAAACTCAAAGCCCTAAACTACAAAATCTATGAGCTTTATGAAAATTAAAGGTACCATCTTAAAGAGAAAGAGGAGGACAAGTCGAAAACGATTTTACCTTTCAAAAAGCCCCAAGATTGAAGAATAAAAGAGATGAAATAGTAAATGGAGAGGAGCTCTCCCTTTTTGACGTGAAGAAAGGAAATAAGAAAGAAGAAGAAGATGACAAGGCTTGTTTAACATAAAAGGGGGTTTTAAATTTGAAAGCTCTCATATTTACCATCTTGCCATTAATGAGATGGCAAATTCTCCTTTATCATAAAATCCATGGGATTTAATTCCCAAAACAATTTTGATCTAACATAAAATTTTTGATTCGAATATCTGAAGCCCAAAGTAATATCTTATTATTTTAAATTTTAAAACCGAAACCCGAAACAATATTTTAATATTATTTCCATCCGACCCCCAAACCCGGGTGTTACAACTCTCCCCCACTTAAGGAAATTTCGTCCCCGAAATTTATCGGACAAGAACCCACTTTCTTTCACACCACAACACACCAACCCGATGGACTTACCACACATCACTAGATATCTGATGCTAAGGTCTCAACTGATTTTCCGTTGCTCGCAATTTCAAACTCAACTCAATCTCTTCTACAAACATAGCACAGAAAATGTCTGACTCACACTCCCGAATTATAGATTCACAGACACATCATAAACCTCTTTCTAACTCTGGTGGTAACTGCAACAATTAAACAACAGATCTAGCCCGATTCACAAACTCATACAGCACTGTTTAAAAACTTGACTGATTACTTTCTCTGACTGATCATCTGACTTCATCAGTTAACCAAACACTATGCAGACGTCTTCAAAAACAATCTAGTTGAAATCTCGGATCTCTATTACCCACTTCCATTGAGAACCTTCCACGGATGTAACAAACTAGAAGAAAAAAAATGACGTTCGGTCTTGACATGCTGGCAAATTATACACCTACTCACATACTGAACCACATCACACATCATTTCAATCCCGAAGTACTCGTCTTCAACCCACAACACGTCTTCATACTACTCAGATGCAATATAAATGAACTACTGTGTGTTTCGACCAAAACAATACGTCTCAAAACACTATGTCAATCGGTACAACTATTCTGTCTCTGAAATGCAAAACTCTATCATCTCTGAAACTGTATTCTGAAGATCTTACTTCCGCTATGTCTTGCACGTGAGGTGTCAAGTATCTGTCTTGCAACTGTTTCTCTTCAAACATTCTGACCCAAAGTAGGTTCAATATGAACTCGGCCACAAAACTACTATCATTCGGTAAACCGAATTCGGCAATTACATCTCGCAACTCTACTACTAATCTAATAACAAATATAACTAGGAACGTCGGTTACTACGTAGACTCTCTTCAGATAGTACTCAATCCTGAGATTACAGTCTTCAAACGATTCTAACAACTCATGCTGTCCAAGTTTCAACCCTTCCTAAGTCTTCGAATATTTCAAGTTCTGATGACATGTACATATACACTGTGCATTTCTTACTATACAGCTTTGTCTCTAATCTCTGAAGCAAATACAACTGTAATTAACTCTAAGTCTAGTATCGGATAACTCTTCTCTCGGTCTTTCAACATTCTTGATGAATAAGCTACAGTCTTCTGTCTTGCATAAGCACACAACCTAACTCTACATGTAACGCACCACTATGGTTCACAAACTCTTCCGCTGATATAGGCTGAATCAAGGTCGAAGTTCTCTTCAAGGTTCCTTTCAATTTCTCAAGGGCTCATTGTCTTGCATCTGATCACACAACTGTCGCAGACTTCAATTTCTTCCAACTCACGTCCTCTTTTGCCTACTTGGGATTTTCTCTAACACACTCAGCTTAACTACATGTCCTAGGAGAACATCTTCATTAACTTGGAGTTTGCGTTTGCTCAACTTGGCGTACAACTGATTCTCTAATAGAATCTACAATACTAACTCCAAAGCTCGTCATGGTCTTCTTCGGTACTTGAATATATCCATGTATCATCTATGAGAACTACTACAAACTGATCAAGAAACTTAGGATATTCTGTTCAACATCTCTATAAAAGTAACTAACACACTAGTCAAACAAAACAGCATAACTCGGAACTCAAAATGGTCACACCTTGCCTCAAAAGTTGTCTTCAATACTTTAACTTCTCTCACTCCCAACTGGAAACAAACGAATCTCAATTAATCTTCAATTGGACTGAAGCACACACTAACTGATCAACAAATCACTGACACACGAAAACGGATACTAATCATTCACTGTCACTTGTTTCAACTGTCTGAAATCTAAATACATTCTCGTACTGTCACTCTTTCTTCGACACAAATTCCACTGTAGAACTCTAAGATGATGCACTGGGCCTAATGAATCTAAGGTCTAACAAGTCTCGAAGTTAATTCTTCAACATTCTCAATTCTTCCGGAATTCACAAGTTACAGAGCAAACAAAACAGAAGCAACCTCGAAAACGGTCTCAATAACAAACTCTTCTCCTCTAACAAGAGGTAAACCGACAATTCTTCCAAATACTTCTAGGAAAAGAAAACAGAAACTATCCTAACACTCTGCGGTCTAATCTTCATTCAAAAATCAAATCCATCACACTTGCTAAGCAAGCCTGTCAACTAAACTAAATCAATCTTTGACCTCTAAATCTGGATCAACATTCAACAAGAAGTTCACCTCCTCACCTACCACTACAGTCACGCATAAATCTTGCAACTTCAAGTCAACTCTTTCTTTGTCTCAACGTATACACTAACTATTTGCTCTTCAAGCCGAGCCTTGTCAAAAGGCACACCGAACTGTAGGAAGACAATCACTTCACATCTACCAGAAACTAGTAACTCTGAACCACCAACAAACATCTTCTGTACATCTTTCTGACCACTACTATCTCCCCAAAAGGTCTAGTCACATGCGTCCCTACGTCTAAAATCTCAACAGAGATACATCAAAATCCTTTGCACGCTCACACAAACGGACGATTCTGCAAAAATTGCAACTTCACAAGTACACAGCTGTTAGTCTTCGGCCCTCTTGTCTTCAGGCTGGTCCTTCAACAGAATCTAACTCTTCTAAATCATTCTTAGAGCATTGCGAAACCTCAAAACTCAATTCTGATTACACACAAACTATTATGCTGGAACCAGTTCTATATCATCAGTCCCGACGACTCAAACATCCCATTACCAAACAATCTGACATTAAAGCTCAAGACTTCTTTCTCGGCTCCACTATATCGGAAGCGACTTCATCTCTCCCTCTTGCTAGAAGACAACTCAGACGTACACTGGCCCCATCACACAAATCGATTTCCACTCACGGATACTGACTGACTGTCTTGTATGAAAACCATAGGCTGAATCCTAACGATCACCAACTAGCATTTCTGAACTTCAGCTTACTCCCACGAGACCCTTACCCTGATCTCGCTCAAAGAACTAAGGTGCTCATACCTACCTCTAACACCTCATCGGGTACATTCAAACTTGCATGCTTGTTAACAACATACGGAAGTACGGACTCAGAACCAATCGGAAGAGACAAAATCAAAACTGTACCAAGGGCTTATCTACTATAACATCGATACCACTTTGACTCCCACTCAAAGGTCTTTGCTTCTTTTTACCAACTAATACCAGAATCGATCCCATCGTCTCTCACCAACAAGAATCAACTCACATACATGCGGACTCGGGCAAACAAATTGTACCTCAACTCCGGTACAACCATACTCCCCTAACTATAACAAAGAACTTCCTCCACATCATTCACATTTTCAGAACCCACAACTTCCACTTACCGATTCACGGCCCACACACTGGCCTCAAACTTACTAAAAGCAATAAATCAATCAACAATTTAACATACAAGTTGGGTTAGCAAAGGAAAGGTCCAAGTGGCTCAAGTATGATTTCCCTCACTTAAAATCCTTTTTCCGATGTAATAGTAGCAATGGGACTCTACTCAACATGTTTCAAACAAACCAGCACACGTACATGCTCAACCAAGCATATAACAAGGCATACTTTCTAAACAAGCAAACATATGCGTACAATCAAACAACATACATTTTCAATCAAACAATCACACGTCATAGCATACACGGATAACAAGCAACATGCTTACATGGCAAGCAAACACCGTGCAATTACAATGCAAGAACTTAACTTACCTCACTTACCCGCCCAAGGTCTCGGTAACCTTAGGCTCTGATACCAACAAATGTAACCCCCTCGTCCCGGTCCGGACGCTTGACCGGTCCGAGTGGGCCACACGGGGAAAACCGAAGCGAAACCCGTTAAGGTTTCCCCTCGGTTAACGACCCAAAAAATTTCCTTTTTATTTTATCTTGTCTATAGGCATAATTAAACCTATGTGAAGCATAACAGCGGAAAATACAAACAATGTAACATACTCCGACCAACCAAAACATTAAACAGCTCATTTTAGTCCTTTACAGCAGGCCGTTTCGAAACGCCCTTAGGGTGTTCCGAAACGCCTTGACTTAGTCAATAGGCCAGGGTCAACCATAGGGTGACCGTTTCGAAACGGGGGTGACCCGTATCGAAACGACCCAAACGGTCAACTTCTCGTGGTCAACGATATTTGACCATTTCGAAACATCAAAGGCCCGTTTCGGAACGCCTTTATCTCATCAATTTCTCAAAATTCCAGTAGCAAAAATGTTCCGAAACGACCCCCATCCGTTTCGAAACGGCAGGCCAGATGCAAAGGAACCGTTCCGAAACAGGGTGGCCCGTTCCAAAACGCCCCCTGTCTGCAGACTGGTTTTTGCTGGTTTAAGGCACAAGGGTGCCCCTAAACCCCACCAAAACCTCTAACAACACACTAACAACAATTTTAAAGGCAACCAACATACAAGCATGCTTGAGCATCATCATAACAAGACTAAACACCAAGGCACAACATCACATTGCCACACAACCATACATGTCATTATAGATATTAAGCTCTAACATATCCAACACTTAGGCAATTCTAGATAGCAAAATACTAACATGATTTCAAGCAAGGCATACACACCAAATGCCAAATTAACAAACACATACGAGGAGTCTAACATGCTCCTAAACAACAACAACAACAACAACAACAACATATTCCAAAAGCATCACGACACGAAACCTATCCCATTGCTTTACTATTACAATCTTTAAATTTAACTATCATACTTGAGCTAACCGTAAGCAACACTTGGAGGCCTTTCCTTGCCCTTGCCACCCACAAGCTATTGATCTGCATTGTCGAACAAAAGAGAGCGTAAGCATAAAAGCTTAGTGAGGGTAAGCTCATAAAACAAACCTTCGACAATGCAGGGTCCAAGCACAAGCTACAACCAAGTTAAAATGCATGATCTTACCTCCGATCCACGCGAACCATAATTATAGATGATGCATGAACATATATTCAATATCATGTCATGCTCAACATGTTTAAATCCACAACATATGAAATCACATATATTAAACCATGTTAGCAACGCATCCCAAATCACATTGGCTCACAATTAACCACATATTGGCAACATAAACTACAATCCGTATTGGCACCTAGCTATGACTCGAATACACGAATAACCGTTGGAACTCACATCCAGCAACAACAATACCTGACGGTGGGATTACACTCATCACCGTTTCTCACGGAGGGGATTCCACACATCCTCACGCCCATTTCACGCGGAGGGGATTCTACTCATCCTCACGCCCGTCGATGGGATTCCACTCATCACCGACTAATATATACAAGAAGATTTCCGGGCGAACCCGTACTCCATCTTGATGACTACCATCATCAAGACCACGCGCGCATTTTGACTCACGTGTGCACACTAAACATCCTAATGATCGATCATTTGTACCCAAGCATACTAGTGCCAATACTACACATTTCATTAATCATTCACAATATCATTTCATAACACTCCCGTGCTTAGCACGTACTCACCATGACTTACCATCATGCACAAACCACATTTCCATGCCTAGCATGTACTCGCCATGATCCTCGGATCAAGCAATCACCTCATAATCTCATTTCACATGACAACACCACATGTACATCATTAACAACCATATCACATCATATTTTGCACATGTGTATAACCATATCATATCTATCATCAACATGCATATAACAATGCATCCCACATGCCTCAACATACATGTATACATCATATACATAATCGATACTATCACCATTTAACACGAGGCATATACAACCATTAAAGAGTGCAACCAAAGTCTCTAACTAAAGTTCAGGATTAGGCTACCACCCTAATCCTAACTCTAGGTGGGTCTACCAAGCCCAACCTAGTTCACATGCTTGAACCAATCACTTAAAACCATTTTAAAAACATTAACCACTCACCTAAGCTTCCAAGCTCCAAGCCAAGCAAGCAACCTCCATCAAATTTCCGGATTTCTTCCTGAAGCTTCTCCAACACAAATTCCCGCTTCTAAACAACTTCAAACACATTTCAAACAATTCCAAATCAGCCCAACATCAAAAGACCAACCCGGAACACAATTCAAATTCAATTTACAACGTTGCAAGCCATGATCAAACCCCAATATTTGCAATCTCGGACAGCCCCAAAACCATGTCCAAAAACCATGTTTCCAACATCCATTGCACACACAAACGATCCCAAATCAACCCCCAACCATAGTACTACCAATAGCCTATCAATTCTCACCCAAAACAACCCCCAAAACACACCCAAGACCCTCCAAAAAACCCATTTATACCCAAATTCGGGAATTACTATAAAACCATGTAAAAATCAACTATGTTGGACCCTATGGGTAGCAAACAACATATATAACTTCAGCAAATCGAAAACTCAAGTTAAAGACAACAAAGTTTACATTTTTAATCTAAAAACTCAAAACCCTAAACTACAAAATCTATGAGCTTTATGAAAATTAAAGGTACCATCTTAAAGAGAAAGAGGAGGACAAGTCGAAAACGATTTTACCTTTCAAAAAGCCCCAAGATTGAAGAAGAAAAGAGATGAAATAGTAAATGGAGAGGAGCTCTCCCTTTTTGACGTGAAGAAAGGAAATAAGAAAGAAGAAGAAGATGACAAGGCTTGTTTAACATAAAAAGGGGTTTTAAATTTGAAAGCTCTCATATTTACCATCTTGCCCATAATGAGATGGCAAATTCTCCTTTATCATAAAATCCATGGGATTTAATTCCCAAAACAATTTTGATCTAACATAAAATTTTTGATTCGAATATCTGAAGCCCAAAGTAATATCTTATTATTTTAAATTTTAAAACCGAAACCCGAAATAATATTTTAATATTATTTCCATCCGACCCCCAAACCCGGGTGTTACATCCCAACTTACAGGCGTTGTCACACCCTTCCTGATCCAAAATCGGAATTATACTGGCTAACCAAGCCTCAAACGCCTCAGGTGTCGAACCATCATACTCCACAGCTCCCAAATCATATAAACGCTATTTTGACAAACTCGCATGTCCTACATTCGGCACGTCTACAGGCCTCACTTTCACCACCGCCTGAGATGTTCTCGACACCTCTTGAACCACAGGTGATGAATCCTTCATCACAAAACCAGCTTTCTCCTCCTGCCCTACTACCTCAACTCCAGGCACTGTCGACCGAAGCGATACACTCCCACCAAAAAGTGAATTCCACCCCTTAAAAACCTGCTCTAAAGCAGCAACCATCGTACCCAACTGTCATTCTCTCATCGATCCCATTGTGCTATTAATAACAAAGCAAAGATAACAAAACAAACAAAACGATCAGGCCAACTTCAAGCAAAGATTCAAGGCTCCAACTCCAACATAACACAATAGCTATAATAATAAGGCAATGGGTATCCCGAATTCTCCCCTTTTATATGACATAACAATCAATAAAAACATTGATATCACAAACATCGGGCATATCAATTAACAACTTCAATCATGCTCCCATCAAACAACATTCACCCTCAACAACATAACATCAACATATCATACCCATCACATTTTCATTATTCAGAAAAATCAACTCACAACACCAGCATGTCACCAATACATGTTCACAATAGCTCACAGAAGATTCATAACCAAAAAGCATGATAAAACATTAACAATTCACTCAAAAACGTATTTTTCAACAAACTTTCAACCACACATCAGAATAAACATCCAACACTTACTATAACAACTTACCACGAACTTACCATCGCCCCAAATATTCGCAACTTAGCTCTGATACCAACAACTGTAACCCTCTTAGCCCGGCCTAGATGCTAGACCCGAACTACGAAGATCACACGGGGAAAACCAAAGTCAACCCGAAAGTCAACCTTGATTAGCGACCCTTTTTTTCTTTTTAAACTTCTCTAGATGCGCATTAAACCTATGTGAAAGCCCAAGAACCTTGGGAGAGAAAAACACAGCGATAAAAAACGTTTAAGGACTCAATTGCAAGAAATACACTTTTAAGGACCAAAATGTAAATTTTGGAAAATAAAAAGACTTCCAAGATTTTAGTTTTACCAAACCTCAATTAATCATATTACAAGCCTCTCTGCCAAATTTCAGCTTAAAAAGACATCTCAAGCTCAAGCAATTGCAATTACAACTTTAAGGACTAAAATGTAAAGCATGTAGAAACTGTCCAACGGTCACCCATTTCGAAACACTGACACCCGTATAGAAACACCCGTGTCGTACGCCCGTATCAAAACGGTGTTGACCGTTTCGATACGCGGGTATGTTCCGAAACTAGTTCAGAAACGGACACCACCAGTAGCCAAAGTGTTTCGAAACACCTCTAGCCGTTCCGAAACGCCCAGGCCATTTCATGCACCCGTTTCGAAACAGCCAAGGGTGTTTCGATACACCCTGCCCAGAAACAGCAGAAAATTCTGGTTTTTCACTTCAAAGCACCATCAAACATAATTGAAACCATTAAAAACATATCATCAACATGATAAGCATTATAACTATCAAATTACGTCAAAGACTAGATACACTTCAAACATTAAGCACACCTACTCATTCAACACATCCAACACATGATCTTGCTTTTAATCAAAGAGCATAGCATATCAACTTATGAAGAAGATGATTCAAATATGGCAAAGCGATCAACAACAAGGTTCAAACCATAAACCGAACATGGTCAACATACACAATCTCATTACACATCAATATAAAAGACTCTCCCCCATTGCCTTTATTATCTATAGCTATAAACCAAGACATACTTCTCAAGTGGAGCTCTTCTTGAATCCCTTGCTTCTTGCTGTCCCAACTTCAAATATCTGCATTGATGGACAAAAAGGAGCGTAAGCACATAATGCTTAGTGAGGAATACTCAAAACCAAAACACCATCAATGCAGCGAATCATAAAACCTTCCTTAAATGTAGATACAATTCAATAAACCAAAGCATTGGTTGAAAACTTCCTTTGAAACAACATTTCTTTAAATCATGCATTGCTCAACATGAAAACCAACCTTTAACTTTGAAATGCTAAACAACTCACCTCAAACCACATTCTTGCAAACACTATCATTTAAACCTTTCCATGCATGAACACTTCATGCAAAGTTTAACTCAATTTCCTTGGAAATCACTTCCACTTCACACCACACTTTTCTCATGCTTGATGATCATTTCAAAGCAAAATACCTTTTGAAAACCAATTGTTCCTACTATCTATCCCATGCATTCAACAAATGCAAAACATATGAACTACAAAAGCAACATTTGCATTACATGCCTTTTTAAAACAAGCCTTCACAAGACTTCAATGTACTAATGAGATTCTATGCACAAATGCACCATTCACGATAGAAGATATACATTTGCTCATGCTTAACAAGTATCACATGCATTCTTGCATCATTTACATATTTCCCATGCAACCTTGCATCATTTTCAATCATCTCTCGCTTCATTACATTCAAATACATTATATTGGCTTTCAAGTGATAGTTCACAAACCATTTCAACACAAGACACAATCGGATACGCGGATTGCAAGCGTTGTCCCATACGCTTCATACACACTACCGGCTCACAAAGTGGAGTTTATCGGTACAATCACAACCCCTCTACACCCGTGATGGAGTTTAACGATACAATCACAACCCCTCAACATCACTCATCGGTAGTTGTATAACCCACTAACGAGAGTACGGGACACATAACACAAGATCCACACACGGACTTTTAACCACCATTGTGATCTTACCAAGATCCACACACGGACTTTTAAACACCGTTGTGATCTTACCAAAATCCACACACGGACTTTGAACCACCGCTGTGAGCTTACCAAGATCCACACACGGACTTTTAACCACCGTTGTGATCTTACCTCTCTCGTTAGGATACTTGGATGAAGTTTACGATACAATCACAACCCCTCAACATCCAAGGCGACTTTACTTACGGTGCACCCAATCCTATAGCCGGCTAACTATATCCGATTCAAGTACTTTAAAACCAATACATCACTTGCCAATATACATCAAATACCATCATCAATTCACTGTTTTTAAGCATTAATCAAAGCCATTAAACATCATGCATCTCCATGCAACATTACCAAACTAATAACATGACAAACCAAGGATCTCTTACCTTGAGCATCCTTCAACACATGACTTTCAAAACCAGCATTAATCATGCTAAAACATGCTTTCAAAACAGTAATTAAACATGCATATCATAACCAATGCATCAAACCACAACATAGCACATCCGAGGGAGTTTTTTCCGAAAACTTACTCTTGAGCTTAGCTAAGTTGTTTATACTTAAACTAAGCTCCCAAAACCTTCAAATAATCGTTTCAAAGTTGGAAAACCATCTCCACTCACCGATACACAAAACTATGCTAGCCGACAAGCCTCCCAAGCATTCGAAACTTCCAACGCCACCTCTATTGCTTCCGGATCATTCTCCCCTGTTTTAAACACATAACAACAGAGGATTAATGCATCACCATGCATTAAAATCACCAGCAACACAACCCAACTCGCTGCTCTACCCAAGAACCTCATTTCGGCTACCAAAAAAACTGAAATCACCTCCAAACTCTCCCAAAACAAAGCCCAGCCAAGATCTATCAATTCTAACCTCTTATAAACATCAATTAACATCCAAAATAAACCTAAAATCATCCTTATACTTCCATCTATAACAGAACACCAAAAACACCTCAAAAACCACCATTTTCATAAGCAAAAACTTAGGAAATACAACCTATTCGGGATTAGATTGATAAAACCTCATTTCAAACATCATTAGACATCCAAAATACATTAAAGAATCATCTCAAAATAGAGTCCAAACAATCACAACGAAATTCTTCAAGATTTCTTCTAAAATCTTGAGTTTTAAGCCAAAATCATGTTTCCAACATTAAAACCATTTATAAAACTTAAATTAAGGATTGACAACTTGGGAATTTCAGTAAAGAACTGAGTATTTAGAGGAGAAGAACAATCTTACCTCTAAATAGTGATTTCTCCTTGATTTGGGCCAAATTCCTTGAAAATTCAATGTAGAAATCAAAAGGTTTTGTTGCTAGATTGATTATGAAACAATGAGTGATGGAAATCTCATCAAATGAGGTAAAGATCAAAGTAAATTTGCTGGAGAAAATGTGTTTGGTTGAAAGGAATTTGAGAGAAAATGAAGAGAGGGAAAATTTGTGAAAAGTAGTTATGAATAGTCAAAGTTAATTTCTCATTTAATTAAACCTCATTTCCTTTAATTAAAACATTAATAAAATTACCCAAATTAAGGAAAAATCTGGAGAATTTTTTTTTAGGTAAATTAGCTCCTTAAATATTCAAAGTTTCAATCCTTTACAAAACATTCACTATTTCACTTTTGCAAAAACTGCGATTTGGTCACTACACCGAAAAGTAATATTTCCAAACTTCATTTTGTTAAATTGATTTCACCATTCTCTTTTATATATTAAATGAGGATTTTTAGATATTTTTCTATATTTTTAAAGCATCCCGAACTAGGCGTTCCCTAAAACCTCCTTTTATATTCGAACCGTTTGTCAGACCGGTCCGGCTCAGACCCTAAACATCTAAGCCCAAATTTGGGGTGTTAGAATTCATGTTTCGTTCTTGAGATCTTGCTATAGCTTCTGATGGCACTGGAGGTCGGCGATGTTACCAATCTGGCCGATGAGATTGACGCGGTTCAGATCTATACCGACTCCAACAGTCCGGCGTTTGCAAACAAGTAGGTAAGCGTCAAGGTTGATGACACGAATTTTTTACTTTGGAAACAACAAGTTATTCTGATGATCTGTGGTAATGAGCTGGAACATTACCTAGATTCCGAAACCCCTATTCCACCAAAAATTGTCAAGGGTTCGTCTGGCAAATTAATTCTTAACCCTGAGTTTAGGCGTTTTAAGAAAGAAAACAATGCTTTAGCCTCATGGCTTCTCTCCACCATATGTCCTAGGGTTTTATCGCAGCTAGTAGGAGCCGAAATGTCAGCGTCCATTTGGTCATCTGTTCTGAATCTCTATTCAAAATTTTCAACAACGAAATTGATGAATCTACATTGTCGGTTGAGAGCTTTGAAGAAGGGTTCTTTATCAATTTGTGAATACACAACACAAATCAAGGAGATTTGTGACCTGTTGGCTACAAGTGGGAGTCTCGTTGCTGAAGTTGAACAGATTGCAACAGTACTGAATGGTCTTACAACTGAGTTCGATCCGTTTGTTGCAGCCATCACTATGAGCCGAGATTCGTATACTCTGGAGTCTGTTGTCTCTGGATTGATAGATGCTGAATCAAGGTTGATTGATACTGTCCGTGTTCCTATTGGCATAAATTTGACTCAGGCTGATGATGATAGACCACGTGAGTCTTATGGAGCTGGCAGGGATGCAACTCGATCATAATACACTTCCAAACCATCTCGCAATAACTTTCAGACTAGAGGACGATTCATAGGTGGGTGTCATAGGCCTCAATGCCAATTATGTAGGAAGCTAGGCCATCTCGTAGACCGTTGCTGGCACAGGTTCGAACAGAACTTTAAAGGTGTTATGTCCCTGCAGTCTAAAGAGCCCAGTTATACTCAAGCCAATCTGTGTCGATATGCTGATGATGTTTGCTATAATCCTTTTGTGGGAATTACATTGGGGCCCAGTGAGGAGAAACTTGAAGACACTAATGACACCGTTCAAGTTAACTCCTTGATAGCAAAAGGGGTTCTCACACTTGATGACAAATGGTTTCCAGACTCGGGAGCCACACATCATGTCACCAGAAGCTTCAATGTGACTCAGAATGGTCAACCATACTCGGGCAATGGTAAGGTCTTCTTAGGTGATGGTTCTACTCTTTCTATTTCACATATTGGTCGTTGTGCTATTGATACTCCTGCTAGATCTTTAATTCTTGAGCGTCTGCTGTGTGTGCCCAAAATTACAAGAAATCTTCTATCTGTTTCTCGTTTTACCAGTGATAATAATGTCTTTCTTGAGTTCCATACTGACAGATGTTTTGTCAAGGATGAGATGACTCGTGCAGTGCTGCTCCAAGGTACACTAGATGATGGTTTATATATCTTGACATTTTCTCACTCTACAACTGCACATGATTCTGTTTGCAATACTATTTCTGCACAAAATATTCCTGCTAATAACAATGCTGCTCAATCCACCTACTGGTTGTGGCATCAAAGATTGGGGCATCCTGCTCATCATATTGTCAGTAGTGTCTTGAATAAAACCTTTCCTGTTGATAAGAATATTCTTTGGCATGCTTGTCAATTAGGGAAAAGTACTAGGCTGCCTTTTACTATGTCTGATACTGTGTATACTAAGCCTTTTGAACTGGTTGAGGCTGATGTCTGGGGTCCCTCACCCATTAAGTCAATAGGATATCAGTACTATGTTTCATTTGTTGACATGTATACACGCAATTGCTGGTTGTATTTGTTGAAGCATAAATCTAAGGTTCGAACTGTTTTTGATATGTTTGCTGCTTTAGTTGAAAATCAATTCTCTGCTCATATTTTAGCTATACAAACTGATGGTGGGGGAGAATTTGTTGCCTCAACTACTGACTTGGCTAAAAAGGGTATACAACATCGTTTTACTTGTCCTCATACTTCAGCCCCAAACGGTACAGTAGAGAGAAAACATATGCATATAATTGACATGACTCTTACTCTATTAGCCACTGCCTCTATTCCTTTTCAGTACTGGTCATTTGCTGCCTTAAGTGCAGTTTATCTTATTAATAGGTTGCCCACTGATAGTTTAGGTGGCCTGTCACCACATGAAAAATTATATGGGAAGAAACCTGATTATCAGTTTCTTAGGGTATTTAGCTCACAATGTTTTCCATGCTTAAGGGACCACAACAAGCATAAGTTTGATTATCGTTCCAAGGCTTGTGTTTTCTTGGGTTATTCACCTAAACATCGGGGTTATCAATGCATGGACTCTACAGGACGTGTCTATGTTTCACGGCATGTCAAATTTTTCCATTTGCTCTTAGCTTGGTTCATTCAGTTCAGTCTTCCTCTACTTTTCAATCTTCAGCCACCCTTGATATTCCAGTGACATATCACCCACAAAGACGACCTATAGTTGTACCCAGTACTAGCTCTGAGTCCCCTAGTGGTCAATCTAATGTGCCATGTCGCTCTGAAACACAAACACAGAATCTTTCATCTCCTTCCTTATCTGCATCCTCTCCTATGCAATCATCTGCTGTTGCTAACAACAATCAAGATGAGCTGGAGCTTGTTACTGGCACTATGGAAGGTTTGTAGTGTTGCATGTAAATATAACTATCGCAAATAGTGCAAGTGTACACGACGCAAGTAGTAAAGTGATACTAGAGTATCAGATATCGTCTCCACAGGGACTAGAATACTTCTATCCTTTAACTATCTGCGCAGAAGAAAGAAAGAGTTTTAATAATTTGATTGAAGAGTGTCACGAATAAATCAAGTAAAAGTGAAAAATCAGAATTATAAAACAGGAAGGAATTAAATTGCTCCGTAGTGCAGGTATTGCACTGTTCAAGGACTTATATTCTGTGTCTGGCTCCTGTCACGGCAGCACCTATCGTGGCAGCGGTCCGTTGCTTTAGCGGCAGCGATAAGCAACTCAATTTCTTCAAGTTCGGCAAGAATCCCTGGATTGACTTGTCCTATCCCTAGGTCCAAGTTCTGTCGATGAACACGTTTTGGATGATACATCCTGGCGTGAATCGAAGTATGAACACCGATGTTTATGAATTCTTCTTTAGCCGCTTAACCTCGTCCTATCCCTAGGTCCGAGATAGTTCAACCATAAACTGGAGAACCAGTACTTACTCCTTTCGTATACTTAACTCTCCCGATATTAAGTAAATATATAATCTTACAATGCTCCCTCGATGCTCTTGCAAGATGTTGAAACCAGAATAAGCAAACTATAAGTTTTATTTCAATGAACAGAAAATTCCTAAAAATAGACAACCCTTACAACTACTTTACAATATCAACCCCAAACCCTATGGAGAACTAGAACATTAGATCTAGCAGACTCCCAAGCCCTTTTCTTCTCCCGCTCCCTCTCTAGATATCTCTATACCCTTACATACATGGGTATATATAGGCAAAGATCTAGTCTAAGTCCTTCTTGGAGTAGAAATCCTTCTTGAAGTAGAAATCCTTGTTCAAAAAGTAAAGATAAGTTATTTTACTTATCGATCCTTGATCAGCTCTATGCTCCGCTCCCGGCCTCAGAAAAATGCAAGATTGGGCTCAGTGGACTCAGAAAAATGTCCTCTATCAAACGAGACCCATCTTGACTATGTCGGCGTATTGCCGTCTGGGCGGCATTCTGCGGCGGCAGCGTCCTTGGTGGCAATTGGAACTGCTTCAGTACAGCTCCTTCTACTTCTAGTCTCCAAAAATATGCGAGTGGCCCACGATAGTCCGGCTTGAAATCCTCTATATGTCGATCTCTACTTCGCGTTTTCTACCTCAAGTGTCCTCACTGTCGCCCCTTCTGCCACAGCAGCGGTCACGACAGACCACGAAACTCGTTTCTTCAGCTCCTGCTCCGCAACTCGCCTATGCTCCTCAGCTGCCTTTGATGCTGCCACGATAGATACCTGCAAAAGTGACCAATTTCAGCAGCATCTGTGCAGTTTTATCTAAATGTGATGTAAATGCGAAAACTAGCCTAAAATGCAATTAAAAGCGCTTGAGTGTAACAAAAATAAGGATAAATGAGGGATAAAATATAGGACTTTTAGGCACTCAAAACACCCCCAAACTCGAATCCTTGCTTGTCCTCAAGCAAATGCAATCTAACTAACATGCATGCATACATATATATATATATATATATATATATATATATATATATATATATGTATATTATCTTGGCTTAAGTTAATGAACAATCCTTACCCACAGCACCATCCCTATCATGTTTAGCACATGTTCAAATATTTAAGGATCTACTTAGAGCAAAAGTATAATTCTCGTGCAGGTGTGTGCTTTTATTGTGAACATACATGAATATAGACTTCCCTAGCAACTAGAATATTATACTTAGCTTATTTTTAATCTAACTAGAGCCAAGTTCGGGCACCTCTAGTTAATTTCTAGAGCCGATGATAGGCACCTCTAGAAATTTTTCTTTTTCTACTTTTACTAGAGCCGGTGATTGGCACCTCTAGTTACTTTCTAGAGCCGGTGATAGGCACCTCTAGAAGTTTCTCTAGTCATTTTCCTAGAGCCAGTGATAGGCACGTCTAGGACTAATCTGATTTCAAGTCTTTTCTACTCTAGTGGCTAAGTTTTCTATTCTAAGTATACTAGAGAAAGTCTTTTATCAAATAATTCACAATGTGTTTCAGTTTTTCAAAACTATACTAAGGCTCTACGTATTTCCTAAAATATTTTAAGGGGATGTCACGACAGAGATGGCAGCAGCAGATAATAAAAGTTCAATAAATTAAGCCAATTTTTTTAACATAAAAATAAATGCGACACAATTAAAACTAAATCCAATATTATATTAATAATTAGGAGGACTGCCTACCCCCAAACTCAAGGGTTTCATTGTCCTCAATGCATGACACAAGACATAAAAATGAAAAACAGAAAATAAAAATGACAGAAAAGTGAAACATCACAAAAAGATAATATATATACAACAGGCGACAGAGAAAAGGAAAAAAAGAAAACTTAAGTTGTGCGGTTGTCGTTGCTGCTGTTGGAGCTTTGGATGAGGAGCTGTCGGCGGGCAGTCTCCTTGAACTTTTTCGGAGGAGCTGTGGGTGCTGCCCTGGGAGTTGGAGACGCGGAGGCTGCCTTATTCCTTGTGCCATTATCTTCACTGCTGTTGGCGACAGTCACTTTGGAATTCATCTCAGGGAGTATGAGTGCTGCCGCGGCAGGGGTGGAGGCAGAGCTTCCTCGGGTTGCTTGTATCGTCATTGCAAGGGTTCTCTCTATTTACCTAATAACACAAACAAACTAAAAACTAATATCAAATTTATAATTCCTAAAACAATAAAGATAAAATAAAATACAATAAAATAAATTAAGTTAAATTTGGAGTGCCTTGAGGGGCATCTCCTAAAGTAACTGCTCCCTGTTATGTTGATGCTTGAGGGGTCGTTTCCGGTACTTCTTGAAGTCCACTCGTACCCTCCATCTGGTGATTATTGTCATGGTAGGGGCTCCTTTCTTTCTCTTCCCTTTGTAGTCCATGAAGTCCTCCCTTCTTGCTAATGTTTCTGAGGGCATGAACATATGTTTAGAAAAAATCAAATTGACATTCGACCACAAACATACCTTGTTTTCGTTGAATGTTGTTGTGGTTGAATGTAGCCCTTGTTGTCGTGTCTGCTGCTGTAGCAGCCAGTTATTTTGACAGTCCTTTATCAGGTTACTTTGTAGGTCAAGGGGACATTGGAAAGTACCATAATTCTCCATATCAAATTCTGTAGGCCATTCGTAAATCTCCATCAGTAGAGACTTCGATGATTCTGACTCCACCGGCTTTGGTTCCTCTAATACCTGCAATGGAATTTGTGAGTTTTTAATGAATTCAAAATGTTCGTTTATTACCTGCTCGTATTCCATTTGCGAGGCATTGTCATTGGGTAGCTCTTCTTGGTGGTCGTACGAGTGCCATGACAGAGAAGGATGTGTGCAATCTTGGTCGGGCATAATCGAGGTAGTGGGTTGAGAGTTTGCCTCGGATGTGGTTGCCGCAGTGACATTCTCTTGAATTTCACTCAGCGTTGTTGCGGTGTTGCTCCATTCTGGTTCCTCGATCATTGCCATGGCAAGTTGTTACTCAGACTCATCACGTGTTGGGTATTCCTTCACATGGGCATCCTCGTCATCTTGCCTCAGGATTTTAGGTTTAGCCGTGGCATGAATGAAGACCGGTCTCCTCATGAGTGCATCCATCTTGGCTATACTTGCGTTCGTAGAAGCCGACAGTTTTTGCATAAGTGCCACAAAGGCTTGAAGTGTACCTTCTAAGGAATTCGTTTGCTCTTGAGGTGGACTACTTTCCCATGGCATGTCAGTTTCTTTACGGTAATTGCGAGAATTCTCCCACATCAGCTCTCGAATAGTTTTTCCTAACATGTTGATGCTCCTTAAACCTGTATTTCACATGAGTTTTATATAGGAATAGAAAAATAAAAATAAAAATAACAATAACAATAAATAGAAAAGAAAAGTGCAGAGGTTAATGGTAAGAGTATGTTGCCAGTCCCCGGCAATGACGCCAAAAACTTGTTGCGTGTAAATATAACTATCGCAAATAGTGCAAGTGTACACGACGCAAGTAGTAAAGTGATACTATAGTATCGGATATCATCTCCACAGGGACTAGAATACTTCTATCCTTTAACTATCTGCAGAGAAGAAAGAAAGAGTTTTAATAATATGATTGAAGAGTGTCATGAATAAATCAAGTAAAAGAGAAAAGTTAGAATTATAAAACAGGCATGAATTAAATTGCTCCGTAGTGCAGGTATTGCACTGTTCAAGGACTTCTATTCTGTGTCTGGCTCCTATCACGTCAGCACCTGTCGTGGCAGCGGTCCGTTGCTGTCGCGACAGCGATAAGCAACTCAATTTTTTCAAGTTCGGTAAGAATCCCTGGATTGACTTGTCCTATCCCTAGGTCCAAGTTCTGTCGATAAACACGTCTTGAATGATACCTCCCGGCGTGAATCGAAGTATGTACACCGATGTTTATGAATTCTTCTTTAGCCGCTTAACCTCGTCCTATCCCTAGGTCCGAGATAGTTCAACCATAAACTAGAGAACCGGTACTTACTCATTTCGTATACTTAACTCTCCTGATATTAAGTAAATATATAATCTTACAATGCTCTCCCGATGCTCTTGCAAGATGTTGAAACCATAATAAGCAAACTTGAAGTTTTATTTCAATGAACAAAAAATTACTAAAAACAGACAACCCTTACAACTACTTTACAATATCAACCCCAAACCCTATGGAGAACTAGAACATTAGATCTAGCCGACTCCCAAGCTCTTTTCTTCTCTCTCTCCCTCTCTAGATATCTCTATACCCTTACATACATGGGTATATATAGGCAAAGATCTAGTCTAAGTCCTTCTTGCAGTAGAAGTTCTTCTTGGAGTAGAAATCCTTGTTCAACAAGTAAAGATAAGTTACTTTACTTATCGATCCTTGATCAGCTCTATGCTCCGCTCCCGACCTCAGAAAAATGCAAGATTGGGCTCAATGGACTCAGAAAAATGTCATCTATCAAACGAGACCCATCTTGACTATGTCGGGGTATTGCCGTCCCGGCGGCATTCTACGGCGGCAGCGTCCTTGGTGGCAATTGGAACTGCTTCAGTACAGTTCCTTTTACTTCTAGTCTCCAAAAATATGCGAGTGGCCCACGATAGTCTAGCTTGGAATCCTCTATCTGTCGATCTCCACTTCGCGTTTTCTACCTCAGGTGTCTTCATTGTTGCCCCTTCTCCACAGCAGCGGTCACGACAGACCACGGACCTCGTTTCTTCAGCTCCTGCTCCGCAACTCGCCTCTACTCCTCAGCTGCCTTTGATGCTGCCACGGCAGATACCTGCAAAAGTGACCAATTCCAGCAGCATCTGTGCAGTTTTATCTAAATGTGATGTAAATGCAAAAACTAGCCTAAAATGCAATTAAACACGCTTGAGTGCAACAAAAATAAGGATAAATGAGGGGTAAAATATAGGACTTTTAGGCACTCAACATGTAGTCAGCAACTGAAGTTGCTATTAATCTGTCAAATCCACCTAATGCAAAAAGATTTACTGCATCTGTTGATGGAAATGAGGATGCTGCAATACCTGCAAATGGTGGACTACATCAAGTTGTTGATACTGAAAATATAGAAGTTGTGCCTGCAACACCTTCAAGTGGTGGTCTACATCAAGCTGTTGGCACTTAAGCTATAGAAGTTGTGCCCTCTGCTGGTACTCATCTGGATTTGAATCTTGAGGATGTTCCTAGTAATACAAGAGATCTGGAGTGTGTTGAGGTTAATATGGATCATGTCACTAGGCACATAGGCTCTCCTGTTTCTCATGACCCTGCTGCCATAGTTTCTGAGCTTGTTGCTACAAATTCAGAGCTTGGTGCTAAAGAGGTGGACATCATCTTGGATGACAGTAACCCTGAGTTAAGGAATTCTATTCATGCTACTGTTGAGAGTGCTAATCCAGCTTCTTCATGTGTACCTGAGCAGGTAACCAACACTCGTCATATGACTACCCGTAGCAAGGCCGGCATCTTCAAACCCAAAGTTTATTTCACTGAACTCCATTTTACACCCAACACTGTTCATCAAGCTCTCAATCATCCTAAATGGAGAGAAGCTGTCCATCTAGAATATAATGCTCTTCTTGAAATTCAGACATGGGAGTTGGTCACTCTACCACCTGATAGGAAACCAATCGGTTCTAAATGGCTTTTTCGAATCAAACTTAATTCTGATGGCACTGTGAGTCGATATAAAGCTAGGCTCGTGGCAAAGGGGTACTCTCAGATTCCAGGATATGACTTTGGTGAGACATTTAGTCCTGTTGTTAAGTCCTTTACAGTTAATATATTTCTATCTCTGGTTGTCTCCAATTATTGGCATGTGCATCAAGTTGATGTCAATAATGCTTTTCTAAAAGGAGATCTTTTGGAAGATGTTTACATGACTCAACCAGATGAGTTCATTAAAAGTAGTGCTGATGGTAGTCTGTTATCCTGTAAACTCAAGAAGGCTTTATATGGTCTTAGACAGGCCCCTAGGAATTGGTTCAACAAACTTAGAGATTTTTTATGTGGTCTTGATTTTCGCTACTCTAGTGCTGATAACTCATTGTTTATCAAACTTGATTCTCCTGCTACAACCTATATAGTGCTATATGTTGATGATATTCTCATTAAAGGTGCCTCGGAGGTGTACATCAGACATCTTATTCAGGAACTTGACTCTAAGTTTTCACTTAAGGATCTTGGTTGTATACAGTATTTTCTGGGTATTGAAGTTGTTCATTGTAGCAATGGTCTTTTCCTTAGTCAGAGGAAGTTTGTTGAAGAACTACTTGTTAAAACTAACATTCTCCACACTAAGCCTGTTGATACACCTATGGTTCCCTTGCTCAAGCTCAGCAAGGATGAAAGAGAATTGTTTGTGGATCCTCAATTGTAAAGAAGCACTGTTGGAGCTCTTCTTTACGTTTGCCATACTCGACCAGACGTGTCATTTGCTGTGAATAAGGTTTCACAGTATATGCAACGTCCAACTGATGTCCACTGGGGAGCTGTGAAGCGTATCCTTCGTTATCTAAAGGGTACAATTGATTATGGGGTGTGGTTCTCTCCTCAACCTTTGCTAAGTCACTTCAAGTGTTTTCTGATTCTGACTGGGCTGGTGATGTTGATGACCGGAGATCTATCTCAGGGCATTGTGTCTGCTTTGGTTCACACATCTTATGTTGGAGTTCAAGGAAGCAGCATGCAGTGTCTCGTTCGACAGCTGAAGCTGAATACCGCAGCCTTGCAGATGCTACGAGTGAGCTTCTTTGGGTTCAAGTTGTCCTAACATACATGGGTGTGGATCTTTCTGATGTTGCAAAAGTGTGGTGTGACAACACAAGTACTGTTCCCATGGCAGCTAACCCAGTTTTGCATGCGAAAACCAAGCATGTAGAACTTGATTTACATTTTGTTCGTGAAAAAGTTCTTCGTCGGCAACTTGAAGTTAATTATGTTCCGGCTCAGAATCAGGTTGCTAATATTTTGACCAAGCCTCTTCCCTCAACTCGGTTTCATGATTTGCGTCGTCTTCTTCATGTGTGGGCAGTTCATCAAGTTTAAGAAGAGTCAGAAAGTGGGGTGAATGTTGAGTAATATGGAGCTATGAAGATATCTGGGCTTCAATAGTTGGGCTTCTGCTAGCTGGATCAGTTTTGAATATAGTTTGAATGTGGTTATTTGTTATAACAACTATAACAACCCAAAATGCCTTAACTGATTGAAATAACTAATTACTCTTTAGTAATTGGTTTATCAGATGGGCTATATAAACCCTTGGTAGGGAACTGGCCCAAATTTAATCTTTGGCCTACATTGAAACTCAAATTTTTCTTTTCTCTTTCTGTATGGCTCACGTTTTAGAGAGTCTTGTTTTCTGTTGTCTTTCTTTTCTCCCGTCTTACATTCTTCCTTTTCCGGTCACTTCACCGTCATCGGAGTTGTCTCAATATTCTGGTGCTAAATAATCCAGAGTTCCACACATTGTGTGTCTCTTGATTCTTGATTGTACCGACCACCCAAAGTCTGCAATCTTCAACCGACCCTATGTATGTAGTCATAATGGGATTACTCAAACACAATTCAATTCAAGTAACATATGACAACATTAATGATAAAACCCAACATATAAATTCATACAAAAATTCCAAAGCTGAGGGCAGTTTATACCTGCAAAATGGATATCTCAATAGGTCACAGCTCTGCAAAAGTAGCGGATGCAGGAAGAGAAAAAAGAAATGCATCGGCTTACCTCATGATCAAGCAGCAAATTTTCTGGTTTGATATCTCTGTGAATTACATGTTTCTCGTGACAGTAGGCCAACGCTGTTGTCAGACTAGATATGTACTGAAAGAAAAAAAAATGTTTCAGAGCATAAAAATGAATGAACTCAAATGATTAGAAGCTGAAATTTATTAATAAGTTGAAAATAAATTAAGAAATTGGAATATAAACAGAGAGAGAGAGGATGGGGTCATTACCGTGGCAGCTTGTTCCTCAGTGAAATGACCATGTTTTCTAAGCTCGTTATAAAGCTCACCCCCATTAGCATACTCAAGAATCAAGAAAATACGTTCGGAATCATGAAACCAGCCGTAGAGGCGCAGTATATTGGGATGGCGAAGACTGGTCTGGATTTCCATTTCTCTCCTCAACTGATGGTGGATCCTGTATTTTTCTAACTGTTCCTTGAATATGAGTTTCAATGCCACAATGTATTTGCTCTACCAGAAAAAAAAACACCCACATAATCCTTCAGTAATAGACGGAGTACAAGAACTTTAGAGAAAAAGAAAGTGTAAATTTAAGTTTAAAGCAGTGAACAAATTGAATGGAAAAGAAGATAAAAAAAAATATACCTCGACTTCTCTGGCGAGATAGACTCTACCGAATTTGCCTTTGCCGAGGGGTTTTCCAATCTCGAAGTCTTGTAAGGACCATTTTCGTTGCGAATTTCTTTCTCCAACATCAGATATTTTTTAAAAATTATTTTGTTATACACTTCTTTATGGTGACACGTGATAAGTCCAGCCAACATCAGCCGTTGATCATCAGTTGACTGGCAGTTTCCATCCAACAAGGGCATATTTGGACCAAATTAAAAAAAGGGTTATTTGCTCCAAAAATGAATAGGGGGCCAAATGACAAAACATGCAAACGTGGGGCATCTTTTGTCATTTTGCCACTAATTAAATATTTTTATTCAGAATTAATTTAATATTTAAATGGTGTTATACATATTTAAATATTATTTTAATATTTAATGTATGTTTTAGTTATTATGAATCTTTATCAATGTAGATGTCTATCATGATAAGAACTTTATCAAGGAGATTTGACTTATTTTATCATTAGGAATATTATCTACATTAATTAGAGTTTAATGTCTAATGTACGTCTTATGCCTATAAATAGATGATTTATTGAAGGCGTTGTACACAAGTCTATATTTAAGAATAATACGAATCTCCCTCTTTCTCCCATCTCTCTGTTCTTTTATTCTTGTTATTGTTCTTCTTTATTTTATTTACAACACGTTATCAGCACGAGTTTGCTCAAAAGATTTTGGTGCTTCTTGTTCGAATCCCAATGGAGTTACCGAGAAAAATTCGATTCTATGTTGAATCGATGATAAGTGTTTTCCCCCTCATTTTTCAATAATTGAATGCCTTTTATCTTAATATTTTAATTTGATTTTTAATTTTTGAAAAATCATGATGACACGATTTGAAGGTTTGAGTGAGCCATGGATTTTAAAACACCTCACAAAAGTATAACAAAGCTTATGGCCCTTGCGTTATCTTCGAATCAACACTGCCATTGCTAATATATTTATGGCTTCCTTTGTTTACAATTGAAATCCTTTCGAGAGTGACAAAGTTCAATTGCCACTGCGAGAGTGGGAACTTGTGCGATAGTATGAGGATAAGAGTCACGATGAGTAGCCATTCATTTATGACTTTCCTTGTTCTCAACTCTAAACCGATGCTTAAAAAAGGTTTTTATTACGGGGTAAGAAAATTATGGTCGTAGAATTACTATTATATTTTTATAATTAAATATCAATATTTATTTATGATATTTTATTAATAAGAATTAATATTTTTAACCGTATTTTGAGTTTTACATGTGTTTAAATGGCTTGGAAAGAGACGTGATATAAAGGGATTATGAGAAGATGTCTCGGTCATTTGCTATGTCTTCATCGTCCTCGAAAGGAAAATTATTATCGGTAAACTCTACTTTTCCCTTTAAACTATGATTTTAAAGTGCGATAAATCATGGTGATTTTGAATCTACAAGAAGATTGTTATAAAGTCTATATTTGCTCGAAAGCAATAACTCTCATGTGTCGAAAAACCCGACTATTGACTTCTCCCAAGTTCAAGTTACGAAAATTCGTCTTGATCCAAAAAGTTTTATGGGAGGCATTCCCTGAAGTGAATGCAGGCATGATGTTTATTCCATGCGATTATTGGATCTGTTTCATTTCCTGGAGTGAATGCAAATATGGTAAATCACTATTCAATTGGTGACATAACTTCGATATAATCCAAGTATATTGGTTGGACATCCCGTTCTGCGAGGCTACTGGTCTCAACAGAGGTTTTTAAAGGACCTTGTGAACTAGTTTAACAATGTCGCGTACGATGATTAAATCTTTGTTCTTTGTGATGAGGATATGTTAATAAAAATATACTCCACTTTTCACGACAAATAATGTTGTCCTTAGAAACAATATTGTGAAAAAGATTTTAAAGGCTCACTGGCTCTACTCCATTCCCTGAAGTGAATGTGAGATTTTATAATGGAAAGAATAAATGTCACATTACTAGTTGTGGTCATGGTCGAGGCTATGGACATA
Organism: Hibiscus trionum; assembly: GCA_030270665.1. NCBI lineage: Eukaryota > Viridiplantae > Streptophyta > Magnoliopsida > Malvales > Malvaceae > Hibiscus > Hibiscus trionum. The sequence continues at coordinate 45,246,767 of BSYR01000027.1, read as the reverse complement.
GACATTATGGTCATTTTAAGAATACTTTTACCCACTGCTAGTGAAGTTATAAGGATGACAAGAGTGATAAAAGATCATTCTAAGGAAGTAAAATCCTTTTTATTACCAATGCGATGTAATAACTCATTGGTCTCGTACTTGTCGTACGCTGAAAAATCAACAATCATTGAATGATAAAGGAAAGAAAATAGGAGCAAATTTTGTTTGCGAAAAATGACAAAGATGATATTGGTCCAACTTATTTGGACATTCTTGGTCCAACTCATTTGGACGTTGTTGATTTTCTTATAACCCCTCAAAGGGAATAAATCATCTTCTAATTATTCTCATAACTTTGAAGAGAATTATTTATCTTTTTATTTATTTTGCTTTATTTTTATTTACTTTACACATTAATTATTTACGTTTTATATTTATATATTATGATATTTATTTATTTTGTTTCACATGATTACTTATTAAATACAATCTATGGTGACGATTTGTGCTTAGCATAAGCATAAAATATATTTTCCCATTTAATGCAAGGGATAATGTGAGTACTATATCTCAAAGTATTAAAAATATTGATGCTCCAGAAGAGAAAAAAGTTCTTCAGAGAAAACACATTTTGAAAAGTGTAGTATTGCGAATATTGTAATAATTACCGCTAATGGTAATGATATCGCGACCACTAGAAGTAGAATTTCTAAGAAAGCAATATGAGTTCGCAAAATAATCCTTCGGGAATTATAGATAACATATGTTATCAATTGGCATTTGAAATAAACTAATGTGGATATAAGTTCTAGTAGCCAAAAGTCAGTTTGAAAGCTCTAGAAGAGCTATATATTTCTACCAAAAGATAATTTCCATTGAAAGCTCCGAAAGAGCTAAATATATTCATATTCAAAGGAACAATTTTGATGGTTGTACTAAATATATATGTGTGAAATTGAATCATATTTTATGGTAAACCAGAAGTTTACCAAATTCAAAATGTATATACACACATGTATATAGTTGGTATGATCGGTTAGACTAGGGCTGGAAACAGGTCGAATTTGGGTGGGTTGGAGCTTCACCCACCCCATCATATGTATCCCAAATCATCACCCAACCCACCCACCACCCGCTTGATCGTTGACCCAAATCCACCCCACCCATCAACCACGGATGAGGCGGGTGGATCAGATCATAAATGAGTTCTATTATTAGAAAATTATAGTTAAAAATACATGTAAAATCTTACTAAAAACATTTAATATTTAATACATTAAAGTCAACTATTATTTAAGTTCTAAATTTCCAAATAATCTTTCATACAACAGAACCTACATAAACAAAATTCTCATTTCCCAATAATAAACAAAAGCTTAAAAAGTCTAAGGTTCAAAATATTTTTTAAAATTAATAATATATCGATGGATGAGGCGGGTGACGGATCGGATGGTGGGTTGAAAATTTTTCACCCGAATTCATCACCCACTCCATCTGCCACCCACTTAAAACAGATCAAACATGCGTTTTATCAGGTTTTTGTCCATTTAGTTGGATTGGGTGGGTCTTGTAGGCCATCATCCATGGGTAATTGCCATCCCTAGGTTAGAACATCATGATCAATAATGATGCGAAAATTATTGAGATTTACATGCACATGTATTAAAAGAACCTGACGTTCTCGTGGTGCTTATTCTCAAAGGAATTGATTAAATTTCACTTATTAAAGAACATGAAGTTATTGTGTTGGTTAAAGGAATTGATTAAATTCCACTTTCTAAAAGAACCTGAAGTTCTTATGTTGTTTCTTCTCAAATGATTTAGTTGATCTCACTTACCAAAATAACTAGAACTTGAAGTTCTTGTACTGAAGCTGAGCCTGCATGTCTTGCATATCTGAATGAAATATGGGCCCATATATCCACACATGTGGAAAGTTTTATATGATTTTAGTAGATGCATCTACTTTGTTTTATCAATTTACAACCAGAAGTTTGTGAGATTAGTTATAAAAAGATTCAAATTATACAGTTAGACTATTCGTCTTGAAAAAGCTAGTGGGTTTATATTTTAGGCTATATCAGTTGATACAAAGCCTATTGATTATGAAAAATACGGTTTAGCAAAATTTTAATTGGATGCCTCCTCTTTAATAGATAAACTATGAGAACAAAATAGTTATTATTTATATGGCATTTTCATATAACATCACTTATACGCATCAAGCCAACGAGTTATAATAAACTCCTCGTTATGATTGGTTTTTGGTCAGAAGCCATACATTCCCATTTTATAATTATTGAATGTGCGATATATTATTGAGTTGCTCAACCACAACGCACAAAATGGGTAAATAAAAATGTTGAGAATATATATTGAGTACGAGTCTCCTTTTATGTTTAGATTCTTAAACATTAATTGGAGAATCATTTATGACATGCCTTTTTCTCAACACCAGGGGGAGATAATAATCACCTGAATAAAGGAAATGAATTATCGTTATCAAGATCCTCGTATATGAACCACCATAAGTTCATAAGATAATTCATGCTATTACATGTCATCTGCCAGATATATTTACTGACCCAATGAAAGTAACTAAGTCTCATATACCAGCCGAAATGCTCAAAATTTGAATTACATGTTAGAGCAAACTGATGTAAATCATGCATGAAGCATGAAAATTGGTTCCAATGATCAAAATTCTCGTTAATAAAAAATAGTATGAGATGGTCATATATTGGAGGTGGGTGCTCCTGAAGAGACCCAAGGCATAACTAATAATAAAACTCTTGAAGAGTTTCAGGTACCTGAAATAAAGAATGAAATCTTGAAGAGACCTTGATGAGTTATGTCACTACGAGAATGGAACCAAAAAATTAAACAATTGTCGATAACGATTTTACAAACAATTTTACACGAAATTCTATAGAAGTAAAGAAAGGAAATGATGATCTTGTATAGAAATCTATCTAGAAGTATAGATATTGAATTGGCCAATGTAGAAAGACTCTTTGAACTTCTAAAAGAGAAGTATTTGGACCAACAGTCCAAAACACCTAAAGGTGTAATGCAAGTGAGGCACAAATAAGTGGTCGTAAATACGACTTGAATTATGATTTATGAAGAGTTTTAATTACTTTATGGTGGATGCAATTACTTTGGCAGTTATGAAACATTTTATATGCGTCTAATTATTTTTTGGATCCCTATAAAAGGAAAGATATCCGTGACGGATTTGGAAATTTCTGAGGAAATGTATTTAGATATGCCCATTGAATATTTATATTTTGGCGCATTTGGTATAACCGCCTTAGCGGGTACTAATTAAGGAAATACTATAAGTATGCTCACATTTCCTTATATATGTTATAAAAGAGTTTGATCAAGATTCTTTATATTTTTAGAACACGTGAAGAGCTTTAAATTGGAAACTCATGAAGTGCTTTCAATACATTTAATGAAAGCTTTTGAGAAAAATAATCTTGACATCCAGTTTTATCTCGACCTGAAGATCGAGCACTTAAATATGTGTTTTTGTCTATGAATAAACATAAGTTGAAAGAATGTAACCCCCTCGTCCCGGCCTAGCCATCAGACCGAACCGAACGGGTTACACGGGGAAAACTGAAGCGAAACTCGTTAAGGTCTCACTCCGATTAGCAACCCTATTTTTTATAATTTTTATTATCTTGTCTAATTATCAACTTTATTCCTATGCGTGGAGGCAACAACGGAAGAACGAAAGTGGAAACACGAACCAATCAGAAGGCATGTGATGATTTAAACTTACCAAGTTGTTTGTTAGTCAAATTACATGCACACGAGGCAAAACCATCACCAATGTCACATATAAACTCAACTATGAAACATACAAGCCTTAGGGACTAAAACGAAACATTTGGAAACCCTCGAAGATGCCTTTTTACAGTTTTAACTACATGCGTTTCGGAACAGGCATGCCAGTTCCGAAATGCAGGCTTCATTTAAAAAGCAACATGTAACACCCCAATATTGGGCTTGGAAGCTTAGGGTCTGAACCGGACCGGTCTGATTTTCGGTTCGAATATAAAAGGAGGTTTTAAGGAAAGCCTAGTTCGGGATGCATTAAAATGTGGAAAAATATCTAAAAATCCTCTTCTAATATATATAAGAGAGTGGTGAAATCAATTTTACAAAATAAGGTTTAGAAGTGTGACATTTCGAAATGGTGACTAAATTGTAATTTTTGAAAAGTTCAGTGGTGACTGTTTTGTAAGGATTGAAACTTTGAATCTTTAAGGAGCTAATTTACCCAAGGAAGAATTTCTCCAGATTTTTCTTAATTTTAATGATTTTATTAATGTTTAATTAATTAAAAGAAGAGAGGGAAATCACATTTTAGTTTTCATAACTAACTTTTGTTAAAACTTTCTCATCTCATTTTCTCTCAAAATTCCCTCAGCCAAACACATTTCTACAACAACATTTCTTTTGATTTTCACATTAAATGATGAGGTTTCAATCACCAATTGATTCCTAATCCTTTCTACATCAAAACCTCTTGATTTGCTTATTGAATTTTCAAGGATTTTGGCTCTAAACAAGGAGAAATCTACATTTAGAGGTAAGGATGTTCTTCTCCTCTAAATACTCAGTTCTTTACTGAAATTCTCAAGTTCTCAATCCTTAAATTAAGTTTTATAAAAGGTTTTAATGTTGTGATCTTGATTTTGGCTTAAAACTCAAGATTTGGATTAAATCTTGAAGAATTTCATGGTGATTGATTGGGCTCTGTTTTGAGGTGGCTTTTTAATGTATTTTGGATGTTTAATAATGTGTAAATGAGGTTTGATCAATGCAATCCCGAATAGGTTATGTTTCCTAAGTTTTTGCTTATGAAAAAGGTGGTTTTTGGGGTGATCTTGGTGTTCTGTCAATGCTGGAGGTATAAGGACGAGTTTGGGTTCATTTTGGATGTTAATTGATGTTTAGAAATGATTAGAAGTGATGGATCTTGGCTGGGTTATGTTTTGGAAGTGTTTGGAGGTGATTTCGGTTGTGTTTGGTAGCCGAAATGTTAGATTTATGTAGAGCAGCGAGTTGAGTTGTGTTGCTGGTATTTTTAATGCATGATGATGCATTAATCCTCTGTTGTTATGTGTTCAAAATAGGGGAGGATGATCCGAAAGCAATAGAGGTGGCGTTGGAGGTTTCAGATGCTTGGAAGGCTTGTCGGCTAGCTTAGTTTGTGTATTGGTGAGTGGAATTGGGTTTTCAGCTTTGAAACCAATGTTTGGAGGTTTTGGGAGCTTAGTTTAAGTCTAAGCAACTTAACTAAGCTCAAGAGTAAGTTTTCAGAGAAACTCTCTCTTTCATGAACCATGAGATGGTTGGGTGCAATGTATTTAATTTGCATGTTTAAATTTTGTTTTGCAAGCATGTTTTAGCATGGTTTAATGCTGATTTTGAAAGTCATGTGTTGAAGGATGCTCAAGGTAAGAGATCCTTGGTTTTGCATATTGGAAATGTGGAGTTGATGCATAGTGATGCATATTGTTTAATGGCTTTGTTTAATGCTTTAAAACAGTGAATTGATGATGGTAATTGATGTGTATTGGCAAGTGATGTAAGTGGTTGTTGGTTACTTTAATCGGATATAGTTAGCCGGCTATAGGATTGGGTGCACCGTGAATTAAGTCGCCTTGGATGTTGAGGGGTTGTGATTGTACCGTAAACTCCATCCAAGTACCCTAGCGATTGAGAGAGTTGGTGTCACCACAATGGAGGATGACTCTCGTGGGTGAACCTTGTTAAATGTCACCACGATGGAGGATGGCTCTCGTGGGTGGACTTTGTTAAGCGTCACAACGGTGGAGGGTTGCTCCCGTGTGTGAGCTTGGTTAAGGTGATTACAATGGTTGAGGTAGCTTCTATGTGTAAGCCTTGTGATGTGTCCCGTCTCTCGCTAGTGAGTTACACAACTACTGATGAGTGATGTTGAGGGGTTGTGATTGTACCGTTAAACTCCATCACGGGTGTTGAGGGGTTGTGATTTTACCGGTAAACTCCACCTTGTGTTGTTCGGTAGTGTGTATGAAGCGTGTGGGACAAAGCTTGTAATCCGCGTATCCGATTGTGTCTTGAGTTGAAATGGTTTGTGAATTATCACTTGGAAGCCAATGTAATGTTCTTGAATGTAATGAAGCGAGAGATGCTTGAATTGATGCAAGGTTGCATGGGATGTGTGTAATGGTTTAAGAGTGCATGTAGTACTTGTTAAGCTTGAACAAGTGTTTATCTTCTATTGTGAATGATGCATATGTGCATGAAATCTCTTTAGTGTGTTGAAGTCTTGTGAAGACTTGTCTAGAAAGACAAGTAATGCAAATGTGCTTTTGGTAGTTCATGTGTTTTGCATTTGTTGAATCCATGTGGTTGTTAGAAGGAACAAATGGGTTTCCAAAGGTTTTGCTTTGAAATGATCATCAAGTATGAGGAAGTATGTTGTGATGTGGAATTGTTTTCCAAGGAATTGAGTTTAACTTTGCATGTAGAGTTCACGCAGGGAAGGGTTTAAATAATGATTTTGCAAGAATGTGTTTTGGGGAAGTTGTTAGCTTTTCTTAGCTAAAGGTTGGATTTCATGTTGAGCAAGGCATGATTTAAAGCATGTGGTTTTAAAAGAGGTTTTTCAAACAATGCTTTGGTTTATTGACTTGCATCTACTTTTAAAGAGGGTTTTATGATTCGCTGCATTGATGGTGTTTTGGTTTTGAGCATTCCTCACTAAGCATTATGTGCTTACGCTCCTTTTTGTCCATCAATGCAGATAATTGAAGTTGGGACAGCGGGAAGCAAGGGATTCAAGAAGAGCTCCACTTGAGAAGTATGTCTTGGTTTATAGCTATAGATAATAAAGGCAATGGGGGGAGTCCATATATTGATGTGTAATGAGATTGTGTATGTTGAACAAGTTCGGTTTATGGTTTGAACTATGTGGTTTAACGCTTTGCAACATTTGAATCTTCTCCTTCATAAGATGTTATGCTATGCTTCTTGTCTTAAAGGCTTGGCCAAGTGTTGGATGTGTTGAATATGTTGGTGCACCTAAGGCTTGATTGTATCTAGTTGTTAATGCAATTGGTAGCTTTGATGCTTGGCATGTTGATGATATGTTGAGGAATGGTTTAAAGTATGTTGTTGGTGTTTTGATGGTTGGTTGGTTTTGGATGCTAGGGTGCATGCCTATGGACTTGTGGATTTTCCTAATTGATGTCTTGTTGGCATGATTAGGAGGTCATAGGGATGTGTTTGAGTGGTTAATTGTATGTTAAACCAGCAAAATCTGCACTTTTTGGGCAGTCCGTATCGGAACGGGAACTACCGTTTCGAAACGGGGGCTTGTAATGGCCTTCGTGTATCGAAACGGGTAGAGTGCGTTTCGAAACGGATTTGCCACTGTCAAGCCCTGTTTCGAAACATGTCTCGAAACGAACCCGCGTTTCGGAACGGTCAACCCCTGTTTCGAAACAGGTGACCGTTGGGCACTGATTTGAATGGTTAAAGGTTTGCAAGTTTTACGTTTTGGTCCTGATTTTCGTATATGCAATTGCTTGTGTTCGAGATGTCCGTTTAATGTGAAATTTGACAGGGAAGCATGTAATATGATTAATTTCATATTGGTAACTTAAAAATCAGTTAGGTCCTCTTAATTTCCAGAATTTACATTTTGGTCCCTAAATGTTGTAATTTGTGCAATCGAGTCCCTTAACGTTTTCCGATCGCTGTACTTTTCAAGTATGCTCTTCTCAAGGGTACACTTAGGTTTAATATGCATCTTGACAAGATTAAAAAGAAAAAAGGGTCGTTAATCAAGGTTGACTTTCGGGTTGACTTTGGTTTTCCCCGTGTAATTTTCCTAGTTCGGGTCAACCGTCTAGGCCGGGCTAAGGGGGTTACATTTGGTGGTATCAGAGCTAAGTTGCGAATATTTGGGGCAAGGGTAAGATGTTATTATAAGTGTTTGATGTTTGTTCTGATGTGTGGTTGAATGTTGGTTGAAAAAAAATGTGTCTTTGAGCGAGTGGTTGATGTTTTTATCATGCATTTTGGTTGTGAATCCTCTGTGAGCTAGTGTGAACTAGTATTGATGATATGCTGGTGTTGTGAGTTGATTTTCTAAATGATGAAAATGTGATGGGTATGATATGTTGATATTATGCTGTTGAGGGTGAATGTTGTTTGATGAAAGCATGATTGAAGTTTGCTGATTGATATGCACGGTGTTTGTGATATCAATGTTTTTATCGATTGTGATGTCGTATAAAAGGGGAGAATTTGGGATACCCATTGCCTTATTATTATAGCTATTGTGTTATGTTGGAGTTGGAGTCTTGAATCCTTGCTTGAAGCTGGCCTGGTCATTTGTTTGTTTTGTTATCATTGCTTGTTGTTAATAACAAAATGAGATCGATGAAAGAATGGCAATTGGGTGAGATGGTGGCTTCTTTAGAGCAGGTTGTAAAGGCGTGGAATTCACCTTTTGGTGGAGGTGTTTTGTTTCAGTCTGTAGTGCCTGGAGTTGTGGAAGTAAGGCAGGAGAAGGGAGTTGGTTCTGTGATGAAGGGTTCATCACCTGTGGTTCAAGAGGTGTCGGGAACATCTCAGGCTGTGGTGAAAGTGAGGCCTGAGGATGTGCCGACTGTGGGACACGCGAGTTTGTCGAAACATCGTTTATATGGTTTGGGAGCTATGGAGTATCATGGTTCGACACCTGAGGCATTCGAGGCTTGGTTGGCCAGTGTAATTCTGATTTTGGATCAGGAAGGGTGTGACTATGCCTGTAAACTGGGAAGTGTTGTCTCATTGATGTTGGAGGACGCTTGTGCCTGGTGGACATCTGTGGCGGTGGCAACGCATATCCACAATATAGACTGGGACTTCTTTGTATCTGCCTTTAATGAAACGTACCTTGGAGAGAAATTCCCAAGGGTTAAGCAATGTGGGGGTGTGGCTTCAGATTATGACGGTGAGAAAAGTTTAGGCAAAAGAGCTGTGGGTACTGACCTCGGGAGTGGTCAGCGTAAGAGGCTACGTGATAGAAGGTTTTGCTTGAATCGAAGTCTGGGTGGTAGTGCGGATGTGGGGCGAATGCTACATGATCAAGGAGTGGTGGCTCGGTTGCCGATGTGTGACCGCTGTGGAAGGTGTCATGTTGGAGGTTGTTGGGGCGCGGGAGTTTGTTGGAACTGTGGTTCTAAGAAGCATGTGAAGCGGAATTGTCCTCAAGTGGTGAGATCAGCTTCAGTGGTAGCAAAAGGGTCTCAGAAGGGTCGTGGGCACGGCCGAGACAAAGTTCGAAGGTGGCAGGAAGGGCAGAAGGGTGTGAGGAGCTTGGGGAATGAACCTTGTTGGAATTGTGGGTCTGTTGGACATTTGAGACGGAATTGTTTGAAGTTGGCTCAGGGTAGTCAAGGTTCTTTACCGCAGGGAGATGGTGATGACCTTAAAGTGTTGGCTGATGCTACGGTGATGCGGCTGGAGAATGATGGTTCTGCGAGGAAGAGAGTTTGTTTGTTGGAGCTTCGGGGCAGCGAGGTGATTGCAGGTAACCTTGTTAAGTAATCTTTGCCCTAGTTATCTTTGTTTAGTTTCGGTTGGGTTTTCCCTTGCGTAGTGGGTATGGTCTTGTAGCTAGTAAGTTGGGGTGGTAGCCGGAGTTGTTTTGAAAACAACTTAGTGTGAAGAGGGCTTTAGTAAGTATTGTGTGGTTAAGGGATTGTTAGAATGGTGGAGTTGGACAAGTTAGAAGTAAGGTAAGAGGTTGTTCTTAGGCGGATTCTGAGGATGTTATTAGTGGGTGTGAACCGACATACATGCACAGTTAAAACCATTTGTTATACACTATATTATATATGTTGGTACATGCATACATGCAACATGACATTAGAGGTTTTGCATACATGTACATAGGCATTGGTAGGGCATATTGGTGACCATGCATACGAACGTTCGCACTTGCTAATAGCTAATTGGGTCTGTTAGTGTTGTGGTAGGATTAGGTTGGATGGTGGGTTTTATGAGTTGTTTGGTGCTAGGAGAATGTTAGAAGTAGTGGAGGGTAGTAAGCGAGTTGTCAGTAATAGAGGGTGCGATCTTGTATGATTGGCAGGAGGAAAGTGTTTGGTGTCTAAAGAGTTTAGCGGTGTGGTGGTGAGGAGATTACTGGTTGGAGTTAGAATCGGTCAAGTGGTTGTGAATAGCTGATGGATGTGGTAGTTTCTCTGTGTTAAGTGATGTTGTAGGTTAGTGGATGTGTCTCCAGAGTGCTGAGGTGTCTTGGCGTTGATGTTGCAATAGGAGGGTTGTTTTTGTAGGTGATGGGTTGTAGCAACCTTCGAGGAGTTGAGTAGAGGTTTCGTAATCTTAACCTATTGTATAGAATGGGCGGTAACCAGTTAGGGCTAGTGTTTTGGTCAAAGCTTGAAGTGGAAAGGCAATGTAAGTTCAAGGGCCATTATTAGTTGGCCGGGTTCTGGTGAGAAGTGGTTAGCTAGTCGGGTGGTAAGTGAATCTTTTCTAAGTCAGCTAGCGGTGCGTGGAACAGCTGGCGGAGTTAAGGTTGGAGTTTTGTGCTGTGGTTTTCGGATGTTGTGAGAGTAATTTTGGTGAGACGTTATGGCAGAGATAGTGGCGGGTGTGAAAGAATGTCATCCATACGTTGAGAAGTTTGAATAAGCAGTTGATGCTTAATAATTCTTGCTTGTTATGGTAATCTTCGAAAGAAGCTGAGCAGTTTTGCAAAGGGTTTTTAGAAGCAGTGAAGGTTGTGGGTTACATGGCGGCTGAAACTGGATGGGTTGGTGCCACCGTGTGTGCGAGTTTTGGGAGTGATGAAATAAGGTGGAGTATGTGTAAAAAAAATTTTGAAAGTTCTTCGGGTTGCTGAGGCTAAGCGCAGCTAAGAGTTGTGAAAGGTTAAGCTGAGGTTAGCATCTGAGTGTTCTGGAAGTTTGAACAGTATGTAGTGGTGTTGGGTTTGGTTATTGTGTAAGTTTGTTTTGTGGAGGAATTGGTTTTTGTGGTGTTTTGTGTGGAGAATGTTCAGTGGTTCTTAGTTCACCTGTGTTGCTTTGTGTGTTGCTTTGAGAAGTTTGGTAGTGTGCTCTTTTCGCCGGTTGAAATTTCGAGGACGAAATTTCCTAAGAGGGGGAGAGTTGTAACACCCCCATTTTGGGCTTGGAAGCTTAGGGTCTGAACCGGACCGGTCTGATTTTCGGTTCGAATATAAAAGGAGGTTTTAAGGAAAGCCTAGTTCGGGATGCATTAAAAATGTGGAAAAAGATCTAAAAATCCTCTTCTAATATATATAAGAGAGTGGTGAAATCAATTTTACAAAATAAGGTTTAGAAGTGTGACATTTCGAAATGGTGACTAAAATGTAATTTTTGAAAAGTTCAGTGGTGACTGTTTTGTAAGGATTGAAACTTTGAATCTTTAAGGAGCTAATTTACCCAAGCAAGGATTTCTCCAGATTTTTCTTAATTTTAATGATTTTATTAATGTTTAATTAATTAAAAGAAGAGAGGGAAATCACATTTTAGTTTTCATAACTAACTTTTGTTAAAACTTTCTCATCTCATTTTCTCTCAAAATTCCCTCAGCCAAACACATTTCTACAGCAACATTTCTTTTGATTTTCACATTAAATGATGAGGTTTCAATCACCAATTGATTCCTAATCCTTTCTACATCAAAACCTCTTGATTTGCTTATTGAATTTTCAAGGATTTTGGCTCTAAACAAGGAGAAATCTACATTTAGAGGTAAGGATGTTCTTCTCCTCTAAATACTCAGTTCTTTACTGAAATTCCCAAGTTCTCAATCCTGAAATTAAGTTTTATAAAAGGTTTTAATGTTGTGATCTTGATTTTGGCTTAAAACTCAAGATTTGGATTAAATCTTGAAGAATTTCGTGGTGATTGATTGGGCTCTGTTTTGAGGTGGCCTTTTAATGTATTTTGGATGTTTAATAATGTGTATATGAGGTTTGATCAATACAATTACGAATAGGTTATGTTTCCTAAGTTTTTGCTTATGAAAATGGTGATTTTTGGGGTGATCTTGGTGTTCTGTCAATGCTGGAGGTATAAGGACGAGTTTGGGTTCATTTTGGATGTTAATTGATGTTTAGAAATGATTAGAGTGATGGATCTTGGCTGGGTTATGTTTTGGAAGAGTTTGGAGGTGATTTCGGTTGTGTTTGGTAGCCAAAATGTTAGATTTATGTAGAGCAGCGAGTTGAGTTGTGTTGCTGGTATTTTTAATGCATGATGATGCGTTAATCCTCTGTTGTTATGTGTTCAAAATAGGGGAGGATGATCCGAAAGCAATAGAGGTGGCATTGTAGGTTTCGGATGCTTGGAAGGCTTGTCGGCTAGCTTAGTTTGTGTATCGGTGAGTGGAATTGGGTTTTCAGCTTTTAAACCAATGTTTGGAGGTTTTGGGAACTTAGTTTAAGTCTAAGCAACTTAACTAAGCTCAATAGTAAGTTTTCGGAGAAACTCTCTCTTTCATGAACCATGAGATGGTTGGGTGCAATGTATTTAATTTGCATGTTTAAATTCTGTTTTGCAAGCATGTTTTAGCATGGTTTAATGCTGATTTTGAAAGTCATGTGTTGAAGGATGCTCAAGGTAAGAGATCCTTGGTTTTGCATATTGGAAATGTGGAGTTGATGCATAGTGATGCATATTGTTTAATGGCTTTGTTTAATGCTTTAAAACAGTGAATTGATGATGGTAATTGATGTGTATTGGCAACTGATGTAAGTGGTTGTTGGTTACTTTAATCGGATATAGTTAGCCGACTATAGGATTGGGTGCACCGCGAATTAAGTTGCCTTGGATGTTGAGGGGTTGTGATTGTACCGTAAACTCCATCCAAGTACCCTAGCGATTGAGAGAGTTGGTGTCACCACGATGGAGGATGACTCTCGTGGGTGAACCTTGTTAAATGTCACCACGATGGAGGATGGCTCTCGTGGGTGGACTTTGTTAAGCGTCACAACGGTGGAGGGTTGCTCCAGTGTGTGATCTTGGTTAAGGTGATTACAATGGTTGAGGTAGCTTCCATGTGTAAGCCTTGTGATGTGTCTCGTCTCTCTCTAGTGAGTTATACAACTACCGATGAGTGATGTTGAGGGGTTGTGATTGTACCGTTAAACTCCATCAAGGGTGTTGAGGGGTTGTGATTGTACCGGTAAACTCCACCTTGTGTTGTTCGGTAGTGTGTATGAAGCGTGTGGGACAACGCTTGTAATCCGCGTATCCGATTGTGTCTTGAGTTGAATTGGTTTGTGAATTATCACTTGGAAGCCAATGTAATGTTCTTGAATATAATGAAGCGAGAGATGCTTGAATTTATGCAAGGTTGCATGGGATGTGTGTAATGGTTTAAGAGTGCATGTAGTACTTGTTAAGCTTGAAGAAGTGTTTATCTTCTATTGTGAATGGTGCATATGTGCATGGAATCTCTTTAGTGCATTGAAGTCTTGTGAAGACTTGTCTAGAAAGACAAGTAATGCAAATGTGCTTTAGGTAGTTCATGTGTTTTGCATTTGTTGAATGCATGTGGTTGTTAGAAGGAACAAATGGGTTTCCAAAGGTTTTGCTTTGAAATGATCATCAAGTATGAGGAAGTATGTTGTGATGTGGAATTGTTTTCCAAGGAATTGAGTTTAACTTTGCAGTAGAGTTCACGAAGGGAAGGGTTTAAATAATGATTTTGCAAGAATGTGTTTTGGGGAAGTTGTTAGCTTTTCTTAGCTAAAGGTTGGATTTCATGTTGAGCAAGGCATGGTTTAAAGCATGTGGTTTTAAAAGAGGTTTTTCAAACAATGCTTTGGTTTATTGACTTGCATCTACTTTTAAAGAGGGTTTTATGATTCGCTGCATTGATGGTGTTTTGGTTTTGAGCATTCCTCACTAAGCATTATGTGCTTACGCTCCTTTTTGTCCATCAATGTAGATAATTGAAGTTGGGACAGCGGGAAGCAAGGGATTCAAGAAGAGCTCCACTTGAGAAGTATGTATTGGTTTATAGCTATAGATAATAAAGGCAATGGGGGGAGTCCATATATTGATGTGTAATGAGATTGTGTATGTTGAACAAGTTCGGTTTATGGTTTGAACTATGTGGTTTAACGCTTTGCAACATTTGAATCTTCTCCTTCATAAGATGTTATGCTATGCTTCTTGTCTTAAAAGCATGGCCAAGTGTTGGATGTGTTGAATGTGTTGGTGCACCTAAGGCTTGATTGTATCTAGTTGTTAATGCAATTGGTAGCTTTTATGCTTGGCATGTTGATGATAGTTCAACCATAAACTGGAGAACCAGTACTTACTCCTTTCGTATACTTAACTCTCCCGATATTAAGTAAATATATAATCTTACAATGCTCTCTCAATGCTCTTGCAAGATGTTGAAACCAGAATAAGCAAACTTGAAGTTTTATTTCAATGAATAGAAAATTCCTAAAAACAGACAACCCTTACAACTACTTTACAATATCAACCCCAAACCCTATGGAGAACTAGAACATTAGATCTAGCAGACTCCCAATCCCTTTTCTTCTCCCCTCCCTCTCTAGATATCTCTATACCCTTACATACATGGGTATATATAGGCAAAGATCTAGTCTAAGTCCTTGGAGTAGAAATCCTTCTTGAAGTAGAAATCCTTGTTCAAAAAGTAAAGATAAGTTATTTTACTTATCGATCCTTGATCAGCTCTATGCTCCGCTCCCGGCCTCAGAAAAATGCAAGATTGGGCTCAGTGGACTCAGAAAAATGTCCTCTATCAAACGAGACCCATCTTGACTATGTCGGGGTATTGCCGTCCGGGCGGCATTCTGCGGCGGCAGCGTCCTTGGTGGCAATTGGAACTGCTTCAGTACAGCTCCTTCTACTTCTAGTCTCCAAAAATATGCGAGTGGCCCACGATAGTCCGGCTTGAAATCCTCTATCTGTCGATCTCCACTTCGCGTTTTCTACCTCAGGTGTCTTCATTGTTGCCCCTTCTCCACAACAGCGGTCACGACAGACCACGGACCTCGTTTCTTCAGCTCCTGCTCCGCAACTCGCCTCTGCTCCTCAGCTGCCTTTGATGCTGCCACGGCAGATACCTGCAAAAGTGACCAATTCCAGCAGCATCTGTGCAGTTTTATCTAAATGTGATGTAAATGCAAAAACTAGCCTAAAATGCAATTAAACGCGCTTGAGTGCAACAAAAATAAGGATAAATGAGGGGTAAAATATAGGACTTTTAGGCACTCAACATGTAGTCAGCAACTGAAGTTGCTATTAATCTGTCAAATCCACCTGATGCAAAAAGATTTACTGCATCTGTTGATGGAAATGAGGATGCTGCAATACCTGCAAATGGTGGACTACATCAAGTTGTTGATACTGAAAATATAGAAGTTGTGCCTGCAACACCTTCAAGTGGTGGTCTACATCAAGCTGTTGGCACTTAAGCTATAGAAGTTGTGCCCTCTGCTGGTACTCATCTGGATTTGGATCTTGAGGATGTTCCTAGTAATACAAGAGATCTGGAGTGTGTTGAGGTTAATATGGATCATGTCACTAGGCACAGAGGCTCTCCTGTTTCTCATGACCCTGCTGCCATAGTTCTGAGCCTGTTGCTACAAATTCAGAGCTTGGTGCTAAAGAGGTGGACATCATCTTGGATGACAGTAACCCTGAGTTAAGGAATTCTATTCATGCTACTGTTGAGAGTGCTAATCCAGCTTCTTCATGTGTACCTGAGCAGGTAACCAACACTCGTCATATGGCTACCCGTAGCAAGGCCGGCATCTTCAAACCCAAAGTTTATTTCACTGAACTCCATTTTACACCCAACACTGTTCATCAAGCTCTCAATCATCCTAAATGGAGAGAAGCTGTCCATCTAGAATATAATGCTCTTCTTGAAATTCAGACATGGGAGTTGGTCACTCTACCACCTGATAGGAAACCAATCGGTTCTAAATGGCTTTTTCGAATCAAACTTAATTCTGATGGCACTGTGAGTCGATATAATGCTAGGCTCGTGGCAAAGGGGTACTCTCAGATTCCAGGATATGACTTTGGTGAGACATTTAGTCCTGTTGTTAAGTCCTTTACAGTTAATATATTTCTATCTCTGGTTGTCTCCAATTATTGGCATGTGCATCAAGTTGATGTCAATAATGCTTTTCTAAAAGGAGATCTCTTGGAAGATGTTTACATGACTCAACCAGATGAGTTCATTAAAAGTAGTGCTGATGGTAGTCTGTTATCCTGTAAACTCAAGAAGGCTTTATATGGTCTTAGACAGGCCCCTAGGAATTGGTTTAACAAACTTAGAGATTTTTTATGTGGTCTTGATTTTCGCTGCTCTAGTGCTGATAACTCATTGTTTATCAAACTTGATTCTCCTGCTACAACCTATATAGTGCTATATGTTGATGATATTCTCATTAAGGGTGCCTCGAAGGTTTACATCAGACATCTTATTCAGGAACTTGACTCTAAGTTTTCACTTAAGGATCTTGGTTGTATACAGTATTTTCTGGGTATTGAAGTTGTTCATTGTAGCAATGGTCTTTTCCTTAGTCAGAGGAAGTTTGTTGAAGAACTACTTGTTAAAACTAACATTCTCCACACTAAGCCTGTTGATACACCTATGGTTCCCTTGCTCAAGCTCAGCAAGGATGAAGGAGAATTGTTTGTGGATCCTCAATTGTAAAGAAGCACTGTTGGAGCTCTTCTTTACGTTTGCCATACTCGACCAGACGTGTCATTTGCTGTGAATAAGGTTTCACAGTATGTGCAACGTCCAACTGATGTCCACTGGGGAGCTGTGAAGCGTATCCTTCGTTATCTAAAGGGTACAATTGATTATGGGGTGTGGTTCTCTCCTCAACCTCTGCTAAATCACTTCAAGTGTTTTCTGATTCTGACTGGGCTGGTGATGTTGATGACCGGAGATCTATCTCAGGGCATTGTGTCTGCTTTGGTTCACACATCTTATGTTGGAGTTCAAGGAAGCAGCATGCAGTGTCTCGTTGGACAGCTGAAGCTGAATACCGCAGCCTTGCAGATGCTACGAGTGAGCTTCTTTGGGTTCAAGTTGTCCTAACATACATGGGTGTGGATCTTTCTGATGTTGCAAAAGTGTGGTGTGACAACACAAGTACTGTTGCCATGGCAGCTAATCCAGTTTTGCATGCGAAAACCAAGCATGTAGAACTTGATTTACATTTTGTTCGTGAAAAAGTTCTTCGTCGGCAACTTGAAGTTAATTATGTTCCGGCTCAGAATCAGGTTGCTGATATTTTGACCAAGCCTCTTCCCTCAACTCGGTTTCATGATTTGCGTCGTCTTCTTCATGTGTGGGCAGTTCATCAAGTTTAAGAAGAGTCAAAAAGTGGGGTGAATGTTGAGTAATATGGAGCTATGAAGATATCTGGGCTTCAATAGTTGGGCTTCTGCTAGCTGGATCAGTTTTGAATATAGTTTGAATGTGGTTATTTGTTATAACAACTATAACAACCCAAAATGCCTTAACTGATTGAAATAACTAATTACTCTTTAGTAATTGGTTTATCAGATGGGCTATATAAACCCTTGGTAGGGAACTGGCCCAAATTTAATCTTTGGCCTACATTGAAACTCAAATTTTTCTTTTCTCTTTCTGTATGGCTCACGTTTTAGAGAGTCTTGTTTTCTGTTGTCTTTCTTTTCTCCCGTCTTACATTCTTCCTTTTCCGGTCACTTCACCGTCATCGGAGTTGTCTCAATATTCTGGTGCTAAATAATCCAGAGTTCCACACATTGTGTGTCTCTTGATTCTTGATTGTACCGACCACCCAAAGTCTGCAATCTTCAACCGACCCTATGTATGTAGTCATAATGGGATTACTCAAACACAATTCAATTCAAGTAACATATGACAACATTAATGATAAAACCCAACATATAAATTCATACAAAAATTCCAAAGCTGAGGGCAGTTTATACCTGCAAAATGGATATCTCAATAGGTCACAGCTCTGCAAAAGTAGCGGATGCAGGAAGAGAAAAAAGAAATGCATCGGCTTACCTCATGATCAAGCAGCAAATTTTCTGGTTTGATATCTCTGTGAATTACATGTTTCTCGTGACAGTAGGCCAACGCTGTTGTCAGACTAGATATGTACTGAAAGAAAAAAAAATGTTTCAGAGCATAAAAATGAATGAACTCAAATGATTAGAAGCTGAAATTTATTAATAAGTTGAAAATAAATTAAGAAATTGGAATATAAACAGAGAGAGAGAGGATGGGGTCATTACCGTGGCAGCTTGTTCCTCAGTGAAATGACCATGTTTTCTAAGCTCGTTATAAAGCTCACCCCCATTAGCATACTCAAGAATCAAGAAAATACGTTCGGAATCATGAAACCAGCCGTAGAGGCGCAGTATATTGGGATGGCGAAGACTGGTCTGGATTTCCATTTCTCTCCTCAACTGATGGTGGATCCTGTATTTTTCTAACTGTTCCTTGAATATGAGTTTCAATGCCACAATGTATTTGCTCTACCAGAAAAAAAAAACACCCACATAATCCTTCAGTAATAGACGGAGTACAAGAACTTTAGAGAAAAAGAAAGTGTAAATTTAAGTTTAAAGCAGTGAACAAATTGAATGGAAAAGAAGATAAAAAAAAATATACCTCGACTTCTCTGGCGAGATAGACTCTACCGAATTTGCCTTTGCCGAGGGGTTTTCCAATCTCGAAGTCTTGTAAGGACCATTTTCGTTGCGAATTTCTTTCTCCAACATCAGATATTTTTTAAAAATTATTTTGTTATACACTTCTTTATGGTGACACGTGATAAGTCAAGCCAACATCAGCCGTTGATCGTCAGTTGACTGGCAGTTCCATCCAACAAGGGCATATTTGGACCAAATTAAAAAAAGGGTTATTTGCTCCAAAAATGAATAGGGGGCCAAATGACAAAATATGCAAACGTGGGGCATCTTTTGTCATTTTGCCACTAATTAAATATTTTTATTCAGAATTAATTTAATATTTAAATGGTGTTATACATATTTAAATATTATTTTAATATTTAATGTATGTTTTAGTTATTATGAATCTTTATCAATGTAGATGTCTATCATGATAAGAACTTTATCAAGGAGATTTGACTTATTTTATCATTAGGAATATTATCTACATTAATTAGAGTTTAATGTATAATGTACGTCTTATGCCTATAAATAGATGATTTATTGAAGGCGTTGTACACAAGTCTATATTTAAGAATAATACGAATCTCCCTCTTTCTCCCATCTCTTTGTTCTTTTATTCTTGTTATCGTTCTTCTTTATTTTATTTACAACACGTTATCAGCACGAGTTTGCTCAAAAGATTTTGGTGCTTCTTGTTCGAATCCCAATGGAGTTACCGAGAAAAATTCGATTCTATGTTGAATCGATGATAAGTGTTTTCCCCCTCATTTTTCAATAATTGAATGCCTTTTATCTTAATATTTTAATTTGATTTTTAATTTTTGAAAAATCATGATGACACGATTTGAAGGTTTGAGTGAGCCATGGATTTTAAAACACCTCACAAAAGTATAACAAAGCTTATGGCCCTTGCGTTATCTTCGAATCAACACTGCCATTGCTAATATATTTATGGCTTCCTTTGTTTACAATTGAAATCCTTTCGAGAGTGACAAAGTTCAATTGCCACTGCGAGAGTGGGAACTTGTGCGATAGTATGAGGATAAGAGTCACGATGAGTAGCCATTCATTTATGACTTCCCTTGTTCTCAACTCTAAACCGATGCTTAAAAAAGGTTTTTATTACGGGGTAAGAAAATTATGGTCGTAGAATTACTATTATATTTTTATAATTAAATATCAATATTTATTTATGATATTTTATTAATAAGAATTAATATTTTTAACCGTATTTTGAGTTTTACATGTGTTTAAATGGCTTGGAAAGAGACGTGATATAAAGGGATTATGAGAAGATGTCTCGGTCATTTGCTATGTCTTCATCGTCCTCGAAAGGAAAATTATTATCGGTAAACTCTACTTTTCCCTTTAAACTATGATTTTAAAGTGCGATAAATCATGGTGATTTTGAATCTACAAGAAGATTGTTATAAAGTCTATATTTGCTCGAAAGCAATAACTCTCATGTGTCGAAAAACCCGACTATTGACTTCTCCCAAGTTCAAGTTACGAAAATTCGTCTTGATCCAAAAAGTTTTATGGGAGGCATTCCCTGAAGTGAATGCAGGCATGATGTTTATTCCATGCGATTATTGGATCTGTTTCATTTCCTGGAGTGAATGCAAATATGGTAAATCACTATTCCATTGGTGACATAACTTCGATATAATCCAAGTATATTGGTTGGACATCCCGTTCTGCGAGGCTACTGGTCTCAACGGAGGTTTTTAAAGGACCTTGTGAACTAGTTTAACAATGTCGCGTACGATGATTAAATCTTTGTTCTTTGTGATGAGGATATGTTAATAAAATATACTCCACTTTTCACGACAAATAATGTTGTCCTTAGAAACAATATTGTGAAAAAGATTTTAAAGGCTCACTGGCTCTACTCCATTCCCTGAAGTGAATGTGAGATTTTATAATGGAAAGAATAAATGTCACATTACTAGTTGTGGTCATGGTCGAGGCTATGGACATAGACATTATGGTCATTTTAAGAATACTTTTACCCACTGCTAGTGAAGTTATAAGGATGACAAGAGTGATAAAAGATCATTCTAAGGAAGTAAAATCCTTTTTATTACCAATGCGATGTAATAACTCATTGGTCTCGTACTTGTCGTACGCTGAAAAATCAACAATCATTGAATGACAAAGGAAAGAAAATAGGAGCAAATTTTGTTTGCGAAAAATGACAAAGATGATATTGGTCCAACTTATTTGGACATTCTTGGTCCAACTTATTTGGACATTCTTGGTCCAACTCATTTGGACGTTGTTGATTTTCTTATAACCCTTCAAAGAGAATAAATCATCTTCTAATTATTCTCATAACTTTGAAGAGAATTATTTATCCTTTTATTTATTTTGCTTTATGTTTATTTACTTTACACATTAATTATTTACGTTTTATATTTATATATTATGATATTTATTTATTTTGTTTCACATGATTACTTATTAAATACAATCTATGGTGACGATTTGTGCTTAGCATAAGCATAAAATATATTTTCCCATTTAATGAAAGGGATAATGTGAGTACTATATCTCAAAGTATTAAAAATATTGATGCTCTAGAAGAGAAAAAAGTTCTTCAGAGAAAACACATTTTGAAAAGTGTAGTATTGCGAATATTGTAATAATTACCGCTAATGGTAATGATATCGCGACCACTAGAAGTAGAATTTTTAAGAAAGCAATATGAGTTCGCAAAATAATCCTTCGGGAATTATAGATAACATATGTTATCAATTGGCAATTGAAATAAACTAATGTGGATATAAGTTCTAGTAGCCAAAAGTCAGTTTGAAAGCTCTAGAAGAGCTATATATTTCTACCAAAAGATAATTTCCATTGAAAGCTCCGAAAGAGATAAATATATTCATATTCAAAGGAACAATTTTGATGGTTGTACTAAATATATATGTGTGAAATTGAATCATATTTTATGGTAAACCAGAAGTTTACCAAATTCAAAATGTATATACACACATGTATATAGTTGGTATGATCGGTTAGACTAGGGTTGGAAACAGGTCGAATTTGGGTGGGTTGGAGCTTCACCCACCCCATCATATGTATCCCAAATCATCACCCAACCCACCCACCACCCGCTTGATCGTTGACCCAAATCCGCCCCACCCATCAACCACGAATGAGGCCGGTGGATCAGATCATAAATGAGTTCTATTATTAGAAAATTATAGTTAAAAATACATGTAAAATCTTACTAAAAACATTTAATATTTAATACATTAAAGTCAACTATTATTTAAGTTCTAAATTTCCAAATAATCTTACATACAACAGAACCTACATAAACAAAATTCTCATTTCCCAATAATAAACAAAAGCTTAAAAAGTCTAAGGTTCAAAATATTTTTTAAAATTAATAATATATCGATGGATGAGGCGGGTGACGGATCGGATGGTGGGTTGAAAAATTTTCACCCGAATTCATCACCCACTCCATCTGCCACCCACTTAAAACGGATCAAACATGCGTTTTATCAGGTTTTTGTCCATTTAGTTGGATTGGGTGGGTCTTGTAGGCCATCATCCATGGGTAATTGCCAGCCCTAGGTTAGAACATCATGATCAATAATGATGCGAAAATTATTGAGATTTACATGCACATGTATTAAAAGAACCTGACGTTCTCGTGGTGCTTATTCTCAAAGGAATTGATTAAATTTCACTTATTAAAGAACATGAAGTTATTGTGTTGGTTAAAGGAATTGATTAAATTCCACTTACTAAAAGAACCAAAAGTTCTTATGTTGTTTCTTCTCAAATGATTTAGTTGATCTCACTTGCCAAAAGAACTAGAACTTGAAGTTCTTGTACTGAAGCTGAGCCTGCATGTCTTGCATATCTGAATGAAATATGGGCCCATATATCCACACATGTGGAAAGTTTTATATGATTTTAGTAGATGCATCTACTTTGTTTTATCAATTTACAACCAGAAGTTTGTGAGATTAGTTATAAAAAGATTCAAATTATACAGTTAGACTATTCGTCTTGAAAAAGCTAGTGGGTTTATATTTTAGGTTATATCAGTTGATACAAAGCCTATTGATTATGAAAAATACGGTTTAGCAAAATTTTAATTGGATGCCTCCTCTTTAATAGATAAACTATGAGAACAAAATAGTTATTATTTATATGGCATTTTCATATAACATCACTTATATGCATCAAGCCAACGAGTTATAATAAACTCCTCGTTATGATTGGTTTTTGGTCAGAAGCCATACATTCCCATTTTATAATTTTTGAATGTGCGATATATTATTGAGTTGCTCAACCACAACGCACAAAATGGGTAAATAAAAATGTTGAGAATATATATTGAGTACGAGTCTCCTTTTATGTTTAGATTCTTAAACATTAATTGGAGAATCATTTATGACATGCCTTTTTCTCAACACCAGGGGGAGATAATAATCACCTGAATAAAGGAAATGAATTATCGTTATCAAGATCCTCGTATATGAACCATAAGTTCATAAGATAATTCATGCTATTACATGTCATCTGCCAGATATATTTACTGACCCAATGAAAGTAACTAAGTCTCATATACCAGCCGAAATGCTCAAAATTTGAATTACATGTTAGAGCAAACTGATGTAAATCATGCATGAAGCATGAAAATTGGTTCCAATGATCAAAATTCTCGTAAATAAAAAATAGTATGAGATGGTCATATATTGGAGGTGGGTGCTCCTGAAGAGACCCAAGGCATAACTAATAATAAAACTCTTGAAGAGTTTCAGGTACCTGAAATAAAGAATGAAATCTTGAAGAGACCTTGATGAGTTATGTCACTACGAGAATGGAACCAAAAAATTAAACAATTGTCGATAACGATTTTACAAACAATTTTACACGAACTTCTATAGAAGTAAAGAAAGGAAATGATGATCTTGTATAGAAATCTATCTAGAAGTATAGATATTGAATTGGCCAATGTAGAAAGACTCTTTGAACTTCTAAAAGAGAAGTATTTGGACCAACAGTCCAAAACACCTAAAGGTGTAATGCAAGTGAGGCACAAATAAGTGGTCGTAAATACGACTTGAATTATGATTTATGAAGAGTTTTAATTACTTTATGGTGGATGCAATTACTTTGGCAGTTATGAAACATTTTATATGCGTCTAATTATTTTTTGGATCCCTATAAAAGGAAAGATATCCGTGACGGATTTGGAAATTTCTGAGGAAATGTATTTAGATATGCCCATTGAATATTTATATTTTGGCGCATTTGGTATAACCGCCTTAGCGGGTACTAATTAAGGAAATACTATAAGTATGCTCACTTTTCCTTATATATGTTATAAAAGAGTTTGATCAAGATTCTTTATATTTTTAGAACACGTGAAGAGCTTTAAATTGGAAACTCATGAAGTGCTTTCAATACATTTAATGAAAGCTTTTGAGAAAAATAATCTTGACATCCAGTTTTATCTCGACCTGAAGATCGAGCACTTAAATATGTGTTTTTGTCTATGAATAAACATAAGTTGAAAGAATGTAACCCCCTCGTCCCGGCCTAGCCATCAGACCGAACCGAACGGGTTACACGGGGAAAACTGAAGCGAAACTCGTTAAGGTCTCACTCCGATTAGAAACCCTATTTTTTATAATTTTTATTATCTTGTCTAATTATCAACTTTATTCCTATGCGTGGAGGCAACAACGGAAGAACGAAAGTGGAAACACGAACCAATCAGAAGGCATGTGATGATTTAAACTTACCAAGTTGTTTGTTAGTCAAATTACATGCACACGAGGCAAAACCATCACCAATGTCACATATAAACTCAACTATGAAACATACAAGCCTTAGGGACTAAAACGAAACATTTGGAAACCCTCGAAGATGCCTTTTTACAGTTTTAACTACATGCGTTTCGGAACATGCATGCCAGTTCCGAAACGCAGGCTTCATTTAAAAAGAACCATGTAACACCCCAATATTGGGCTTGGAAGTTTAGGGTCTGAACCGGACCGGTCTGATTTTCGGTTCGAATATAAAAGGAGGTTTTAAGGAAAGCCTAGTTCGGGATGCACTAAAAATATGGAAAAATATCTAAAAATCCTCTTCTAATATATATAAGAGAGTGGTGAAATCAATTTTACAAAATAAGGTTTAGAAGTGTGACATTTCGAAATGGTGACTAAAATGTAATTTTTGAAAAGTTCAGTGGTGACTGTTTTGTAAGGATTGAAACTTTGAATCTTTAAGGAGCTAATTTACCCAAGGAAGGATTTCTCCAGATTTTTCTTAATTTTAATGATTTTATTAATGTTTAATTAATTAAAAGAAGAGAGGGAAATCATATTTTAGTTTTCATAACTAACTTTTGTTAAAACTTTCTCATCTCATTTTCTCTCAAAATTCCCTCAGCCAAACACATTTCTACAACAACATTTCTTATGATTTTCACATTAAATGATGAGGTTTCAATCACCAATTGATTCCTAATCCTTTCTACATCAAAACCTCTTGATTTGCTTATTGAATTTTCAAGGATTTTGGCTCTAAACAAGGAGAAATCTACATTTAGAGGTAAAGATGTTCTTCTCCTCTAAATACTCAGTTCTTTACTGAAATTCCCAAGTTCTCAATCCTTAAATTAAGTTTTATAAAAGGTTTTAATGTTGTGATCTTGATTTTGGCTTAAAACTCAAGATTTGGATTAAATCTTGAAGAATTTCGTGGTGATTGATTGGGCTCTGTTTTAAGGTGGCTTTTTAATGTATTTTGGATGTTTAATAATGTGTAAATGAGGTTTGATCAATGCAATCCCGAATAGGTTATGTTTCCTAAGTTTTTGCTTATGAAAAAGGTGGTTTTTGGGGTGATCTTGGTGTTCTGTCAATGCTGGAGGTATAAGGACGAGTTTGGGTTCATTTTGGATGTTAATTGATGTTTAGAAATGATTAGAAGTGATGGATCTTGGCTGGGTTATGTTTTGGAAGAGTTTGGAGGTGATTTCGGTTGTGTTTGGTAGCCGAAATGTTAGATTTATGTAGAGCAGCCAGTTGAGTTGTGTTGCTGGTATTTTTAATGCATGATGATGCATTAATCCTCTGTTGTTATGTGTTCAAAATAGGGGAGGATGATCCGAAAGCAATAGAGGTGGCGTTGGAGGTTTCAGATGCTTGGAAGGCTTGTCGGCTAGCTTAGTTTGTGTATCGGTGAGTGGAATTGGGTTTTCAACTTTGAAACCAATGTTTGGAGGTTTTGGGAGCTTAGTTTAAGTCTAAGCAACTTAACTAAGCTCAAGAGTAAGTTTTCGGAGAAACTCTCTCTTTGATGAACCATGAGATGGTTGGGTGCAATGTATTTAATTTGCATGTTTAAATTTTGTTTTGCAAGCATGTTTTAGCATGGTTTAATGCTGATTTTGAAAGTCATGTGTTGAAGGATGCTCAAGGTAAGAGATCCTTGGTTTTGCATATTGGAAATGTGGAGTTGATGCATAGTGATGCATATTGTTTAATGGCTTTATTTAATGCTTTAAAACAGTGAATTGATGATGGTAATTGATGTGTATTGGCAAGTGATGTAAGTGGTTGTTGGTTACTTTAATCGGATATAGTTAGCCGGCTATAGGATTGGGTGCACCGTGAATTAAGTCGCCTTGGATGTTGAGGGGTTGTGATTGTACCGTAAACTCCATCCAAGTACCCTATCGATTGAGAGAGTTGGTGTCACCACAATGGAGGATGACTCTCGTGGGTGAACCTTGTTAAATGTCACCACAATGGAGGATGGCTCTCATGGGTGGACTTTGTTAAGCGTCACAACGGTGGAGGGTTGCTCCCGTGTGTGAGCTTGGTTAAGGTGATTACAATGGTTGAGGTAGCTTCCATGTGTAAGCCTTGTGATGTGTCCCGTCTCTCGCTAGTGAGTTATACAACTACTGATGAGTGATGTTGAGGGGTTGTGATTGTACCGTTAAACTCCATCACGGGTGTTGAGGGGTTGTGATTGTACCGGTAAACTCCACCTTGTGTTGTTCGGTAGTTTGTATGAAGCGTGTGGGACAACGCTTGTAATCCGCGTATCCGATTGTGTCTTGAGTTGAAATGGTTTGTGAATTATCACTTGGAAGCCAATGTAATGTTCTTGAATGTAATGAAGCGAGAGATGCTTGAATTGATGCAAGGTTGCATGGGATGTGTGTAATGGTTTAAGAGTGCATGTAGTACTTGTTAAGCTTGAACAAGTGTTTATCTTCTATTGTGAATGATGCATATGTGCATGAAATCTCTTTAGTGTATTGAAGTCTTGTGAAGACTTGTCTAGAAAGACAAGTAATGCAAATGTGCTTTTGGTAGTTCATGTGTTTTGCATTTGTTAAATCCATGTGGTTGTTAGAAGGGACAAATGGGTTTCCAAAGGTTTTGCTTTGAAATGATCATCGAGTATGAGGAAGTATGTTGTGATGTGGAATTGTTTTCCAAGGAATTGAGTTTAACTTTGCATGTAGAGTTCACGCAGGGAAGGGTTTAAATAATGATTTTGCAAGAATGTGTTTTGGGGAAGTTGTTAGCTTTTCTTAGCTAAAGGTTGGATTTCATGTTGAGCAAGGCATGATTTAAAGCATGTGGTTTTAAAAAAGGTTTTTCAAACAATGCTTTGGTTTATTGACTTGTATCTACTTTTAAAGAGGGTTTTATGATTCGCTGCATTGATGGTGTTTTGGTTTTGAGCATTTCTCACTAAGCATTATGTGCTTACGCTCCTTTTTGTCCATCAATGCAGATAATTGAAGTTGGGACAGCGGGAAGCAAGGGATTCAAGAAGAGCTCCACTTGAGAAGTATGTCTTGGTTTATAGCTATAGATAATAAAGACAATGGGGGGGGGGAGTCCATATATTGATGTGTAATGAGATTGTGTATGTTGAACAAGTTCGGTTTATGGTTTGAACTATGTGGTTTAACGCTTTGCAACATTTGAATCTTCTCCTTCATAAGATGTTATGCTATGCTTCTTGTCTTAAAAGCTTGGCCAAGTGTTGGATGTGTTGAATATGTTGGTGCACCTAAGGCTTGATTGGATCTAGTTGTTAATGCAATTGGTAGCTTTGATGCTTGGCATGTTGATGATATGTTGAGGAATGGTTTAAAGTATGTTGTTGGTGTTTTGATGGTTGGTTGGTTTTGGATGCTAGGGTGCATGCCTATGGACTTGTGGATTTTCCTAATTGATGTCTTGTTGGCATGATTAGGAGGTCATAGGGATGTGTTTGAGTGGTTAATTGTATGTTAAACCAGCAAAATCTGCACTTTTTGGATAGTCCGTATCGGAACGGGAACTACCGTTTCGAAACGGGGGCCTGTAATGGCCTTCGTGTATCGAAACGGGTAGAGGGCGTTTCGAAACGGATTTGCCACTGTCAAGCCCTGTTTCGAAAAATGTCTCGAAACGAACCCGCGTTTCGGAACGGTCAACCCCTTTTTCGAAACAGGTGACCGTTGGGCACTGATTTGAATGGTTAAAGGTTTGCAAGTTTTACGTTTTGGTCCTGATTTTCGTATATGCAATTGCTTGTGTTCGAGATGTCCGTTTAATGTGAAATTTGACAGGGAAGCATGTAATATGATTAATTTCATATTGGTAACTTAAAAATCAGTTAGATCCTCTTAATTTCTAGAATTTACATTTTGGTCCCTAAATGTTGTAATTTGTGCAATCGAGTCCCTTAACGTTTTCCGATCGCTGTGCTTTTCAAGTATGCTCTTCTCAAGGGTACACTTAGGTTTAATATGCATCTTGACAAGATTAAAAAGAAAAAAGGGTCGTTAATCAAGGTTGACTTTCGGGTTAACTTTGGTTTTCCCCGTGTAATTTTCCTAGTTCGGGTCAACCGTCTAGGCCGGGCTAAGGGGGTTACATTTGGTGGTATCAGAGCTAAGTTGCGAATATTTGGGGCAAGGGTAAGATGTTATTATAAGTGTTTGATGTTTTTTCTAATGTGTGGTTGAAAGTTGGTTGAAAAAAAATGTGTCTTTGAGTGAGTGGTTGATGTTTTTATCATGCATTTTGGTTGTGAATCCTCTGTGAGCTAGTGTGAACTAGTATTGATGATATGCTGGTGTTGTGAGTTGATTTTCTAAATGAGGAAAATGTGATGGGTATGATATGTTGATATTATGCTGTTGAGGGTGAATGTTGTTTGATGAAAGCATGATTGAAGTTTGCTGATTGATATGCACGATGTTTGTGATATCAATGTTTTTATCGATTGTGATGTCGTATAAAAGGGGAGAATTTGGGATACCCATTGCCTTATTATTATAGCTATTGTGTTATGTTGGAGTTGGAGTCTTGAATCCTTGCTTGAAGCTGGCCTGATCATTTGTTTGTTTTGTTATCATTGCTTGTTGTTAATAGCACAATGAGATCGATGAAAGAATGGCAATTGGGTGAGATGGTGGCTTCTTTAGAGCAGGTTGTTAAGGTGTGGAATTCACCTTTTGGTGGAGGTGTTTTGTTTCAGTCTGTAGTGCCTGGAGTTGTGGAAGTAAGGCAGGAGAAGGGAGTTGGTTCTGTGATGAAGGGTTTATCACCTGTGGTTCAAGAGGTGTCGGGAACATCTCAGGCTGTGGTGAAAGTGAGGCCTGAGGATGTGCCGACTGTGGGACACGTGAGTTTGTCGAATCATCGTTTATATGGTTTGGGAGCTATGGAGTATCATGGTTCGACACCTGAGGCATTCGAGGCAAGGTTGGCCAGTGTAATTCTGATTTTGGATCAGGAAGGGTGTGACTATACCTGTAAACTGGGAAGTGTTGTCTCATTGATGTTGGAGGACGCTTGTGCCTGGTGGACATCTGTGGCGGTGGCAACGCATATCCACGATATAGACTGGGACTTCTTTGTGTCTGCCTTTAATGAAAGGTACCTTGGAGAGAAATTCCCAAGGGTTAAGCAATGTGGGGGTGTGGCTTCAGATTATGACGGTGATAAAAGTTTAGGCAAAAGAGCTGTGGGTACTGACCTCGGGAGTGGTCAGCGTAAGAGGCTACGTGATAAAAGGTTTTGCTTGAATCGAAGTCTGGGTGGTAGTGCGGATGTGGGGCGAATGCTACATGATCAAGGAGTGGTGGCTCAGTTGCCGATGTGTGACCGCTGTGGAAGGTGTCATGTTGGAGGTTGTTGGGGCGCGGGAGTTTGTTGGAACTGTGGTTCTAAGAAGCATGTGAAGCGGAATTGTCCTCAAGTGGTGAGATCAGCTTCAGTGGTAGCAAAAGGGTCTCAGAAGGGTCGTGGGCACGGCCGAGACAAAGTTCGAAGGTGGCAGGAAGGGCAGAAGGGTGTGAGGAGCTTGGGGAATGAACCTTGTTGGAATTGTGGGTCTGTTGGACATTTGAGACGGAATTGTTTGAAGTTGGCTCAGGGTAGTCAAGGTTCTTTACCGCAGGGAGATGGTGATGACCTTAAAGTGTTGGCTGATGCTGCGGCAATGCGGCTGGAGAATGATGGTTCTGCGAGGAAGAGAGTTTGTTTGTTGGAGCTTCGGGGCAGCGAGGGGATTGCAGGTAACCTTATTAAGTAATCTTTGCCCTAGTTATATTTGTTTAGTTTCGGTTGGGTTTTCCCTTGCGTAGTGGGTATGGTCTTGTAGCTAGTAAGTTGGGGTGGTAGCCGGAGTTGTTTTGAAAACAACTTAGTGTGAAGAGGGCTTTAGTAGGTATTGTGTGGTTAAGGGATTGTTAGAATGGTGGAGTTGGACAAGTTAGAAGTAAGGTAAGAGGTTGTTCTTAGGCGGATTCTGAGGATGTTATTGGTGGGTGTGAAATGACATACATGCACAGTTAAAACCATTTGTTATACACTATATTATATATGTTGGTACATGCATACATGCGACATGACATTAGAGGTTTTGCATACATGTACATAGGCATTGGTAGGGCATATTGGTGACCATGCATACGAACGTTCGCACTTGCTAATAGCTAATTGGGTCTGTTAGTGTTGTGGTAGGATTAGGTTGGATGGTGGGTTTTATGAGTTGTTTGGTGCTAGGAGAATGTTAGAAGTAGTGGAGGGTAGTAAGCGAGTTGTCAGTAATAGAGGGTGCGATCTTGTATGATTGGCAGGAGGAAAGTGTTTGGTGTCTAAAGAGTTTAGCGGTGTGGTGGTGAGGAGATTACTGGTTGGAGTTAGAATCGGTCAAGTGGTTGAAAAGTTCAGTGGTGACTGTTTTGTAAGGATTGAAACTTTGAATCTTTAAGGAGCTAATTTACCCAAGGAAGGATTTCTCCAGATTTTTCTTAATTTTAATGATTTTATTAATGTTTAATTAATTAAAAGAAGAGAGGGAAATCACATTTTAGTTTTCATAACTAACTTTTGTTAAAACTTTCTCATCTCATTTTCTCTCAAAATTCCCTCAGCCAAACACATTTCTACAACAACATTTCTTTTGATTTTCACATTAAATGATGAGGTTTCAATCACCAATTGATTCCTAATCCTTTCTACATCAAAACCTCTTGATTTGCTTATTGAATTTTCAAGGATTTTGGCTCTAAACAAGGAGAAATCTACATTTAGAGGTAAGGATGTTCTTCTCCTCTAAATACTCAGTTCTTTACTGAAATTCCCAAGTTCTCAATCCTTAAATTAAGTTTTATAAAAGGTTTTAATGTTGTGATCTTGATTTTGGCTTAAAACTCAAGATTTGGATTAAATCTTGAAGAATTTCGTGGTGATTGATTGGGCTCTGTTTTGAGGTGGCTTTTTAATGTATTTTAGATGTTTAATAATGTGTAAATGAGGTTTGATCAATACAATCCCGAATAGGTTATGTTTCCTAAGTTTTTGCTTATGAAAATGGTGATTTTTGGGGTGATCTTGTTGTTCTGTCAATGCTGGAGGTATAAGGACGAGTTTGGGTTCATTTTGGATGTTAATTGATGTTTAGAAATGATTAGAAGTGATGGATCTTGACTAGGTTATGTTTTGGAAGAGTTTGGAGGTGATTTCGGTTGTGCTTGGCAGCCGAAATGTTAGATTTATTTAGAGCAACGAGTTGAGTTGTGTTGCTGGTATTTTTAATGCATGATGATGCATTAATCCTCTGTTGTTATGTGTTCAAAATAGGGGAGGATGATCCGAAAGCAATAGAGGCTGCGTTGGAGGTTTCGGATGCTTGGAAGGCTTGTCGGCTAGCTTAGTTTGTGTATCGGTGAGTGGAATTGGGTTTTCAGCTTTGAAACCAATGTTTGGAGGTTTTGGGAGCTTAGTTTAAGTCTAAGCAACTTAACTAAGCTCAATAGTAAGTTTTCAGAGAAACTCTCTCTTTCATGAACCATGAGATGGTTGGGTGCAATGTATTTAATTTGCATGTTTAAATTCTGTTTTGCAAGCATGTTTTAGCATGGTTTAATGCTGATTTTGAAAGTCATGTGTTGAAGGATGCTCAAGGTAAGAGATCCTTGGTTTTGCATATTGGAAATGTGGAGTTGATGCATAGTGATGCATATTGTTTAATGGCATTGTTTAATGCTTTAAAACAGTGAATAGATGATGGTAATTGATGTGTATTGGCAAGTGATGTAAGTGGTTGTTGGTTACTTTAATCGGATATAGTTAGCTGACTTTAGGATTGGGTGCACCGCGAATTAAGTCGCCTTGGATGTTGAGGGGTTGTGATTGTACCGTAAACTCCATCCAAGTACCCTAGCGATTGAGAGAGTTGGTGTCACCACGATGGAGGATGACTCTCGTGGGTGAACCTTGTTAAATGTCACCACGATGGAGGATGGCTCTCGTGGGTGGACTTTGTTAAGCGTCACAACGGTGGAGGGTTGCTCCCGTGTGTGAGCTTGGTTAAGGTGATTACAATGGTTGAGGTAGCTTTCATGTGTAAGCCTTGTGATGTGTCCCGTCTCTCGCTAGTGAGTTATACAACTACCGATGAGTGATGTTGAGGGGTTGTGATTGTACCGTTAAACTCCATCAAGGGTGTTGAGGGGTTGTGATTGTACCGGTAAACTCCACCTTGTGTTGTTCGGTAGTGTGTATGAAGCGTGTGGGACAACGCTTGTAATCCGCGTATCCGATTGTGTCTTGAGTTGAAATGGTTTGTGAATTATCACTTGGAAGCCAATGTAATGTTCTTGAATGTAATGAAGCGAGATATGCTTCAATTTATGCAAGGTTGCATGGGATGTCTGTAATGGTTTAAGAGTGCATGTAGTACTTGTTAAGCTTGAACAAGTGTTTATCTTCTATTGTGAATGGTGCATATGTGCATGGAATCTCTTTAGTGCATTGAAGTCTTGTGAAGACTTGTCTAGAAAGACAAGTAATGCAAATGTGCTTTAGGTAGTTCATGTGTTTTGCATTTGTTGAATCCATGTGGTCGTTAGAAGGAACAAATGGGTTTCCAAAGGTTTTGCTTTGAAATGATCATCAAGTATGAGGAAGTATGTTGTGATGTGGAATTGTTTTCCAAGGAATTGAGTTTAACTTTGCAGTAGAGTTCACGAAGGGAAGGGTTTAAATAATGATTTTGCAAGAATGTGTTTTGGGGAAGTTGTTAGCTTTTCTTAGCTAAAGGTTGGATTTCATGTTGAGCAAGGCATGGTTTAAAGCATGTGGTTTTAAAAGAGGTTTTTCAAACAATGCTTTGGTTTATTGACTTGCATCTACTTTTAAAGAGGGTTTTATGATTCGCTGCATTGATAGTGTTTTGGTTTTGAGCATTCCTCACTAAGCATTATGTGCTTACGCTCCTTTTTGTCCATCAATGTAGATAATTGAAGTTGGGACAGCGGGAAGCAAGGGATTCAAGAAGAGCTCCACTTGAGAAGTATGTCTTTGTTTATAGCTATAGATAATAAAGGCAATGGGGGGAGTCCATATATTGATGTGTAATGAGATTGTGTATGTTGAACAAGTTCGGTTTATGGTTTGAACTATGTGGTTTAACGCTTTGCAACATTTGAATCTTCTCCTTCATAAGATGTTATGCTATGCTTCTTGTCTTAAAAGCATGGCCAAGTGTTGGATGTGTTGAATGTGTTGGTGCACCTAAGGCTTGATTGTATCTAGTTGTTAATGCAATTGGTAGCTTTGATGCTTGGCATGTTGATGATATGTTGAGGAATGGTTTAAAGTATGTTGTTGGTGTTTTGATGGTTAGTTGGTTTTGGATGCTAGGGTGCATGCCTATGGACTTGTGGATTTTCCTAATTGATATCATGAATGTGTTTTGATGATGCAAATATGTACCTTGTATGTATGATGACTTGTTGGCATGATTAGGAGGTTATAGGGATGTGTTTGAGTGGTTAATTGTATGTTAAACCAGCAAAATCTGCACTTTCTGGGCAGTCCGTATCGGAATGGGAACTACCGTTTCGAAACGGGGGCCTGTAATGGCCTTCGTGTATCGAAACGGGTAGAGGGCGTTTCAAAATGGATTTGCCACTGTCAATCCCTATTTCGAAACAAGTCTCGAAACGAACCCGCGTTTCGGAACGGTCAACCCCCGTTCCGAAACAGGTGACCGTTGGGCACTGATTTCAATGGTTAAAGGTTTGCAAGTTTTACGTTTTGGTCTTGATTTTCGTATATGCAATTGCTTGTGTTCGAGATGTCCGTTTAAGGTGAAATTTGACAAGGAAGCATGTAATATGATTAATTTCATATTGGTAACTTAAAAATCAGTTAGGTCCTCTTAATTTCCAAAATTTACATTTTGGTCCCTAAATGTTGTAATTTGTGCAATCGAGTCCCTTAACGTTTTCCGATCGCTGTGCTTTTCAAGTATGCTCTTCTCAAGGGTACACTTAGGTTTAATATGCATCTAGACAAGATTAAAAAGAAAAAAAAGGGTCGTTAATCAAGGTTGACTTTCAGGTTGACTTTGGTTTTTCCCGTGTAATCTTCGTAGTTCGGGTCAACTGTCTAGGCCGGGCTAAGGGGGTTACACAACATCAAGCCATTCCGGAACGGTCCCACCTTGTTCCGGAACGGGAACCTCCAGTGGCCAAACGTACCGGAACAGCCCTATATGGTTCCAAAACAGGAACCTCTAGTGGCAAATCGTACCGAAACGGCACCACCCTCGTTCTGATACGGATACCCCTAGAGCATCGATCATTTTGAAACCATATCGAGCGTTTCAAAACTCCTAGGCACAGTTTGGCAAGAAAACATAATTTGACATCTCCAAATGTCCCCAAATTTGCCCCGAAACGACACAAACCACATGGCATATCATAATACAATCAATCTAGAGGCAAGACACCCTAAACACGACCTCAAACATGCATACACACAATAAAATGAATCTCAAGCTCAAGCTCACAAGAACACTTAGCTTCCAAAACACCAACATGCCAAAAGCTAAACAAAAGCATAAATCAACAAGGTAAAAGGCAATTCAAGCCCAAAACAACTAAGCAAACTCGTCTAAAGCAAGAGACATGCCAACAAACTCCTCAAAACATAAAGTTCATATCCCATTGCTTAATACTAATTATTGAAGTCTAAACTCATACTTGAGCAAACCAAACTCCCTTGGATTCTCCGTTGTTCCCCGAGCTGCTCCGAAGGTCTAAGGGCATGCATTGTTGGAAAGGAGAGCGTAAGCGTTTAAGCATAGTGAGCGGTGCTCAAAACGGTAGCTACAACAATGCAGTTTTAAAATGTAGTTTGCTTGAAACCCAAAACCATTTCCAAATCATTTCCACATGCTTGAACACATAATAACACGCATTTACCATCACGTGCATTTACCGAATGCAGCCACAAGCCATAGGCTTACCACATGCTCATTCCCATAACGCACGCAAAATAACCAACAATGTATAAGCATAACAGAAGAAATCAACGACATGCTTAACATGAGAATTAAAGCATCATGGGTATATTGGCATTCATCGTTTTTACTTGGATATGCATATAGTTTTTCCTCAAACCCACTAGACACTTCCGGTGGAATCTCACATCATCGTACTCACTCGTCTAGCAAAACATAACTTCCGGTGGAATCTCACATCACCAAACCCCTCCTTAGTGGAATCTAGCATCACTAAGGCCACACGCAACTTGTACCTCGAGTGCACTTTAATCCTATTGATCGATCAATTATATCTGGTAACAACTCAACACGTGCCAATATACTCATTCACAACCACAAGCATTATCGATGCTTGAACCACTTACCATGTCCAAACATCGATTCAAGCCCCAAATTTCACCTGAAACATATCAATTCAGTCACAAACTACTTGCAGCCACACCCAACGAATTTACCATCAAAAACATATATTTTAACATCCTTAAACATCAACCCAATGCTACCAAACATTTAGATGTCATTTAGACCCAAAACCCATCCAAAAACTCAAGATTTTCAACTCCCAAAATCACCCACAATACCCATTTCAGGTTTCCCATAACAACCCATCCTTTTCATGTTATTTTAGGAATAAAACAAAGTTAAAGCACACTCAAACTCAGCCATAGTCAACCCCAACGAAAACTCATAAACTTCCTTTCATTTCAAACCAAACTTTAAAAATCAAAACATGTTTAAACCATAGGTTTTGCAAAAATCTCAACATTTATGACTCAAGGAAGATGAAACCAAGTTAGGAAATCACTTGGATTGAGATCTTGGGGTAATGGAATAGTAAAATGGGGTTAGGAGAGGTTTTTGAATGTGAAAAACAAGTTTGAAAAGATGATAGCTTTCAAAAACCCTTTTTAGAATTACAAATTCTTCTTTTTGCCCTTTTTTCTTTTAGGTGTGTTAAAAATTAGTTTTTCTCCAATTTAAATTTAACCCGACTCGGCTTGACTAATCTGATTATCTCCCGGCCCTAAACTCGGGGCGTTAAAACTATCCCCCACTTAAGGAATTTTGTCCCCGAAAATTACCTGGAGGAAAGAGATGCGGAAATTGTAACACCCCAATTTTGGGCTTAGAAGTTTTGGGTTTGGACTGGATCGGTCGGGTTGCGGTTCGAATATAAAAGGGTGATTTTAGGAAAGCCTAGTTCGGGATGCATTAAAAATATGGAAAAATATCTTAAAATTCTCTTTTATTATATATAAGAGAGTGGTGAAATCAATTTTACAAAATGGGGTTTCGAAATGTGACATTTCAAGTTAGTGACTAAAATGTAATTTTTGAAAAGTTGGTGACTGTTTAAAAGGATTGAAACTTTGAATCTTTAAGGAGCTAATTTACCCAAGAAGAGTTTTCTCCAGATTTTTCTTAATATTAAAGATTTAATTAATGATTTTTAATTAAAGGAAAAAGGAGGGAAAAAGATATTTTGTTGTCATAACTAACTTTTCTCAAAATTTTCCATTTCTTTTCTCTCAACTTTTCTCTCAGCCCAAACACTTTTCCCCAGCCAATTTTCCTCTGATTTTAACATCTAAAGATGAGATTTCAATCTTCAATTGATCTCTAATCATTTCTACATCAAAACCTTAGCATTTGCTTATTGAATCTTCAAGAATCTTGATTTCAAACAAGGAGAAACTCACATTTAGAGGTATGAACGTCCTTCTCCTCTAAATACTCAGTTCTTTACTGAAATTCCCAAGTTCTCAATCCTTGATTTGAGTTTTATTAAAGGTTTTATGGTTGTGTTCTTGATCTTGGCTTTAAAATGCAAGATTTGGTTTAATTTTGATGAAATTCGTATGAAATGATTGGGCACTGTTTTGAGATGTCTTTTTGATGTAAATTGGATGTATAATTGGTGTGAAATGGAGGTTTAATCAATGCAATCCCGAATAGGTTGATTTTCCTAAGTTTTGCTTGAATTAATGATGGTTTTTGGGGTGATTTTGATGTTCTGCTATAGTTGGAGGTATAAGGACGTGATTAGATCCTTTTTGGATGTTAATTGATGCATAAGTATAATTGGAATTGATGGATCTTGGCTGGGTAGTGTTGTAGAGGTGTTTGGATGTGTTTTCGATTGTGTTTGGTGGCCGAAATGTGAGTGTTGTTGAGAGCAGCGAGTTCAGGTGTTTTGATTGAGGGTATTAATGCATGATGGTGCATTAATCTACTGTTTTGATGTGTTTAAAATAGGGGAGTCATCAACGGGTCCTTGTGGTGTTGATTCGGAAGCTTGATCGGTGTTTCGGCAAGTGGCGAAACGGAATCGGTGAGTGAAGTTTGGTTTTCAGCTTTGAAACCAATGTTTGAAGGTTATGGGAACTTAGTTTAAGCCTAAACAACTTAGCTAAGCTCAAGAGTAAGTTTTCGGAAAAACTCTCTTTTTGATGAACCATGAGATGGTTGTATGCAATGTGTTTTGTTTGCATGTTTAGATTCTGTTTTGAAAGCATATTTTAGCATGTTTGATGCTGGTTTTATAAGCCATGTGTTGAAGGATACTCAAGGTAAGAGATCCTTGTTTTGAACATTGATAATTGTGGTTTGATGCATTGTAATGCATGATAATTTAATGGCTTTGTTAAATGCTTAAAACAGTGGATTAATTATGGTAAATGATGTATATTGGCAAGTGATGTATTGGTTTTAAAGTACTTGAATCGGATATAGTTAGCCGGCTATAGGATTGGGTGCACCGTGAATAAAGTCGCCTTGGATGTTGAGGGGTTGTGATTGTACCGTAAACTCCATCCAAGTCCACTAACGAGATGGTTAGGTCATCATGGTGGTTAAAAATTCCATGAGTGGATCTTGTGTTAAGATCACAATGGGGGTTAAAAGTCCATGTGTGGATCTTGTGTTGTGTGTCCCGTGTTCTCGTTAGTGATGTTATACAACTACCAATGAGTGATGTGGAGGGGTTGTGATTGTACCATAGTCTCCATCACGGGTGTTGAGGGGTTGTGATTGTACCATGCTCCACCTTGAAATTGGTAGTGTGTATGAAGCGTATGGGACAACGCTTGTAATCCGCGTATCCGATTGTGTTTTGAGTTGAAAAATGTTATGGATTATCACTTGTAAGCCAATATGACATGATGATGGATTGAAGCATGAGATGCTTGGTTTGTATGCGTATTTGTATGATAAATGTTGTTTTGAAATTAAAGGCCTTAAAAAGGTGTTTTCACAAATGCATTATTGTAATATTTTAATTGAGCATTCCTCACTAAGCTATGTGCTTACGCTCTCTCTTTCTTAAACCAATAATGCAGAGCATTGAAGTGCTAAAGTTCAGCAAGGAGGCCAAGGATCCAAGTGAGGATTAAGCTCATGTATGGTGAAGGTTTTCCTAACACTATTAGCTTTTGGCATTTGGCAATGGGAACCTAAATTGTGTTTTTGGGAGATGTTTTGGACTCCCTAAGTTGGTTTTATGCTTTTGGTGATGATGAGACTTGTAATGGCCTTTTGATATGTGGTTTTGATGAATTGAAGGTTGCATGATTTTCATTATAGGATGCATGCCTATAGAATTGGGTTTTTCCTTATTTGATGCTATGATTGAGTTTGAGTGATGCTTTTATGTTTCTTAAGTATTTAATGACTTGCTGGCTTGATTTGAGGGGCATTGGAATTTGTTTGATTGGTTGAAAGTGAATTAAACCAGGAAAAAAATCTGCAATCTGGGCAGCATATTGTTTCGGAACAGGTGCTACCGTTTCGGAACAGAGGGCCTGAAATGGCCTTGGCGTTTCGAAACGGGTAGAGCCGTTCCGAAACAGAATTGCCACTGCCAAGCCTTGTTCTGCAACGGGTTTCGGAACGGTCCCGCGTTTCGGAACGGATCATTCCTGTTCCGGAACACCCGACCGTTGGGCACTGAAATTGATGGTTATATGTTTTGAAATCCTTGCGTTTTGGTCCCGAACTTTGTCTATGCAATTGAATGTGTTTGAGATGGCCGTTTGAGTTGAAATTTGGTAGAGAAGCATGAAACATGATTATTCTCATATAGGTAACTTAAAATTTAGTTAAGTCCTTTTAATTTTCAGAATTTACATTTTGGTCCCTAAATTTGTAGGTTGTACAATTGAGTCCCTAAATGTTATCCGATTGTTGTGGTTTTTGAATATGTTCGTCTCAAGTGTTCACATAGGGTTAATATGCATTTAGATAAGATTAAAAAAAAGGGTCGTTAATCAAGGTTGACTTTCGGGTTGACTTTGGTTTTCCCCGTGTAAACTTCTTAATTCGGGTCAACCGTCTAGGCCGGGTTAAGGGGGTTACAGAAATTGCTTTCTCATGTCATCCTTCCTCTCCCAAGTGGCTTCTTCCACTCCTCGGTGTCGCCACTTAACCTTAATCATCTCAATGGTCCTTCCTCGCAACACTTTGATGTCCGAAGCCAAAATCTCATCTCGTTATTCATCGTAGGTCAAATTCGGATTCAATTCTATCTCCTCAACTGGCATAACATGTGACAGATCTGATCTATACCTCCGAAGCATCAAAACATGAAACACGTCGTGAATCTTCTCTAGTTCAGCCGACAGTCTCAATCTATAGGCAACGAGACCCACTCTCTGAACTATCTCATATGGACCAATGAATCTCAGGCTCAACTTACCTTTCCTACACAACCTCATCACCTTCTTCCAAGGTGAGACTTTCAAGAACACTTTGTCGCCCACGACATACTCTATTTCTCTTCTTTTCAAATATGCATAAGATTTTTGTCTATCCGAAACTGCCTTCAAACGGTCGCAAATCAACTGTACTTTCTTGGTAGTACCCTTAAGCATACCAGGCAAATGTATCAATTTCTGTCCCACTTCGGCCAACAAATAAGTGTTCTACATTTTCTACCATACAGAGCTTCGTAAGGTGCCACCTGTATGCTCGCTTGATAACTGTTATTATATGCAAACTCTACTAACGGTAGATGCTTCTCCCACGAACCCTGAAATGCAATAATGCAACATCTCAACATTTCTTCCAACACTTGTATGACTCTCTCCGACTGACCATCGGTCTGAGGATGATTTGAAGTACTAAAATTCAGTCGAGTACCCAAAGCACTATACAAACTCTCCTAAAATCTAGCCGTGAACCTCGGATCTCTGTCTGACACTATAGATTTCGGTACACCATGAAATCTCACTATTTCACTGATATACAAATCGGCCAACTTATCTAAAGTATAAGTGGTGTGAACGGCCAAAAATTGCGCACATTTCGTAAGACGATCAACAATTACCCAAACTGAATTCTTCTTAGAAGGTGTCAACGGAAAACCCGATATGAAATCCATGGCAATTATCTCCCACTTTCACTCGGGAATTCTCAAAGGTTGTAACAAACCTAAAGGAAACTGGTGCTCGGCTTTAACTCGCTGACAAACCATGCACTTACTCACAAATTCAGCAAAATATTTCTTCAATCCAACCCAGAAATACTCAATTTTCAAATCGCGATACATTTTCGTACTTCCCAGATGCATAGCAAACAAACTTCTATGAGCTTCAGTTAGGATGGCGCGTCTCAAGTCTACATCTTTCGGAACAACTACTCCACTCTTGAAACACAAGACTCTATCACTACTAAAACAGAAATCTGTCGGTTTACCCTCCACTTTATCTTGTACATGAGACGCTAATGATATATCTTGCAACTATTTCTCTCTAATCAACTGAGTAAACGAAGGTTTAACTTGCAACTCGGCCACTAAACCACCATCTTTTGACAAACTCAATCTAGCAAACATAGCTCGTAATTCCACTGCTACCTTCCTACTCAAAGCATCGACCACTACATTGGCTTTACCCGGATGGTACTCAATCGTGAGATCGTAGTCCTTAAGTAACTCTAGCCACCTAATCTGTCTAAGATTCAACTCTCTTTGTGTCATTATATACTTCAAACTCTTGTGATCCGTATACACTGCATTTCTCACCATACAAGTAATGTCTCTAAACTTTCAAAGCGAAAACCATTGCAGCCAATTCTATGTCATGCGTAGGGTAATTACGCTCACGAGTCTTCAACTGCCTAGACGATAGGCCACTACTCTTCCTTCTTCCATAAGCACACAACCTAAGCCGACATACGGGGCATCACTGAAGACTACAAACTCTTTCCCTAAAACGGGCTAAATCAAAACATGAGCTTCAATTAAATCTTCTTTCAATTTCTCAAATGCTTGTTGTCTTGCAACAGTCCACTCAAACCGAACATCATTATGTAGCAATTTAGTCAAAGGTGCTGCAACGTTTGAGAAACCCTCAACAAAACATCTATAGTAACCAGCCAAACCTAGGAAACTACGAACTTCGGTCACTGTTTTCGGTGGTTTCCAATTCACAACTGCCTCAACCTTCTTAGGATCCACTCGGATTCCCTCAGCCGATACAACATGGCCTAAGAAGATTACTTCCCTAATCCAAAACTCACATTTGCTTAACTTGGCATTCAACTGATTGCCTAACAATTTCTGCAACACCAAACGCAAATGCCGATCATGATCTTCCTCGGTACGAGAGTACACTAAAATATCATCAATGGACACTACCACAAACTGATCCAAGTACTCGTGAAACACTCTATTCATCATGTCCATAAAAGCTGCTGGTGCATTAGTCAAACCAAAAGGTATCACTAAGAATTCGTAGTGCCCATAACGAGTGCGGAAGGCTGTCTTCGGTACATCTTGATCTCTTACTTTCAAATGATAATAACCGGATCTCAAATATATCTTCGAAAACACTGAAGCACCTCTCAACTGATCAAACATGTCATCAATCCTCAGCAACAAATATTTATTCTTCACTGTTAACTTATTCAACTATCGATAATCGATACACATTCTCAAACTGCCGTCTTTCTTTTTCACAAACAACATCGGTGCACCCCAAGGTGAAGTACTTGGACGAATGAACCCTCGGTCTATCAATTCTTGAACCTGTGTCTTCAACTCTTTTATTTCTTTAGAAGCCATTCGGTACGGTGCAATTGATACTGGAGTCGAATCTGAATATATCTCAATAGCAAGCTCTACATCTCTATCTGGAGGCAAACCAGGTAATTCTTCTGGGAATACACTCGGATAGTCACAAACTATTCTAATGTCTCGCGGTCGTGCCTCATCCATATTCAGATTCACAACATAGGCTAGCTACGCCTGACAACCCACATCCAATAACTTATAAGCCTCAAAGGTTGAAACTACATTGGACAAGAACTTAACGTTCTCGCCCACTATTACTACCTCGTGATCCTCTGAAAGTCTCATGGACACCCGTTTTGTCTCAAAATCTATCCTAGCCCTATGCTCTACAAGCCAGTCCATGCCTAATATTACATCGAAACCATAAAACAGAAATTCCATCATATCCACGGGAAATACATGACCCTGAACCATCAAAGGACATCTTTTGTACATCTTTCTGACCACAACTGTCTCACCAAAGGAACTAGTGACATTCATACTCATATATAATATCTCAACCAGAATATCTAGCAATCTTGCATACTCACTCAATATGTATGAATGCGTAGAACCGGAATCAATCAAGGAAAGCAAAGTCAAGGACTACAATGAGAAATTACCTGCAATAACATCTATGTCATTCCTATCCTCACGGTGTGCATACACCCTAGCTGGCCCACCTCCATCGGGCTGAACTGCTACAACATGAGCTACATTCCTCTAACCATCATTCCTAGACTGAAAGTTACCTCGACCGCGCCCACGGCCTCTCTGATGCTCGACAGCTCGTGCAGGAGCTTGTCCATCCCTAGACGGATGTGGACAATCATACTTCAAGTGCGCCCTAGACCTGCAGTTCCAGCAAGAGCCATAAGTGCCCCAACACTCACCGTAATGACATCTACCACACTTGTTGCACTCGGGAGTACGATTCTCAGTCCCTTGGCCGTGATGGCCTCGCCCCGGATTACCACCTCCGCGTCTATGATCATGATAAGGTTTCCTATCCTAGGTTCGTTGAGTTTCTGCAGTCCTCTTTCTTGAACTAGATCCACCCTTGGATCCCCAAGTCCCAAAGATTGTTCGATGTACTTGGCCCTAGCGACCAACACATCAAAATCTGTATAGTCGGAAGCCAACATGTAGGTCTTCACCTCCCGAACCAACCCATAACAAAAACGCTCACAACGTTCCTTCTCAGTGGGAACTAACTCAGAAGCATACTGACTCAGACGTATGAAATGCACCTCATAGTCGGACACGATCAAGCTACCCTGAACTAGAGCCATAAACTCTCTCTTCTTCTTATCTAGGTATCGAGGACCTAGGTACTTCTTACGGAAAGTAGTCCTGAAGAACTCCCAAGTAACCTCAGCCTCTGCCATACT
Source organism: Hibiscus trionum (assembly GCA_030270665.1). NCBI lineage: Eukaryota > Viridiplantae > Streptophyta > Magnoliopsida > Malvales > Malvaceae > Hibiscus > Hibiscus trionum. Next base: position 45,202,734 of record BSYR01000027.1, on the reverse strand, counting down.
CGTACTGATAGTAGTCCACCAAGTGTAGGCATCCCCTGAAGCAAAGAGGTAATGCAACCTAGCTTATGCGCTTCAGAACACTCCATCTGACTCAAAATACGAATTGTGCTCTCAAACCATGCCTCTGAACCCTCGGGTGACAACCCACGGAACTCAACCCCGCCCAAGCTACAGAGTCGCTCTAATGGTAAACCAGAACCTGCACCCTGAGGCGGTGTTGCAACCCAAACACCCGCTAAAGCTATCTAAATAGCCCCGGCTATAGCCTAAATCAACGGATTCACATCAATACCTATCTATCCCTGACCAGCCTAGGGTCCAACACCCTTCACATTCACTCCACCCCCAGAGGAGGAGGAGGAGGCAAGTTCTCTCCTCGCACATCCTCAACATTCTCAATCCGCTTAACCCTCGGATTATCCATTCTTGGCCATCCCCTCGATCTCACCATGCTAACAGATGCAAAGCTAAACAACAAACACAACAAGTGAAATGATTTGGGGTCAGCAAGGAACAAGGTCCAAGGTGCTCAAGTCCTTAAACTTAAAATCACTTGCAATAATAGTATACTAGTAATGGGTGTCTTTAACTATTTCTCAACCAACACAAAGATAGCCAAAAGCATGCTTACAATCACCATGCAATCACAATCAACAAGCTTACATAATAAAACTTACCTCACTTACCTTTCGGCTTGCAGAAACTCAACGAACCTAGGCGGATCCTAGGCTCTGATACCAACAAATGTAACCCCCTCGTCCTGGCCTAGCCAACAGACCGAACCAAACGAGTTACACAGGGAAAACCAAAGCGAAACCCGCTAAGGCTTCACTCCAATTAGCAACCCTATTTTTTCATTTTAATTATCTTGTCTAATTATCATCTTTAATCCTATGCGTAGAGGCAACAATGGAAGAACGAAAGCGGAAACACGAACCAATCAGAAGGCATACGATGATTTAAACTTACCAAGTTGTTTGTTAGTCAAATTACATACACACGAGGCAAAACCATCACCAAGGTCACATATAAACTCAACTAGGAAGCGTACAAGCCTTAGGGACTAAAACAAAACATTTGGAAACCCTCGAATATGCCTTTTTACAGTTTTAACTACATGCGTTTCGAAATAGGCCTGCCCGTTCCAAAAGACGGGTTTCATTTAAAAAGCAACATCAAGCCGTTTCGGAATGGTCCCATCTTTTTCCGGAACGGGATCCTCTAGTGGCCAAACGTACCGGAACGACCCTATATGGTTTCGAAACAGGAACCTTCAGTGGCTATCGATCGGGTAACCTCCATTGGAGGAATTTCAAACATTGCTATTTCTTCATTTTATCGATATCGAATCATTGCTATCGATCGGGTAGGCTATATTCCTCAATCGGTTATTGGATTCTATGGATATATTGAGTGTAATCTATGCTAGGGTTTGGACTATCCATGGATATATTGAGTGTAATCTATGCTAGGGTTTGGACTATCCATGGATATCTCATCGTTGTCATCTCTATTGAAGTCGAATATCGATTTTGATACCGTTATACTGATTTTGATCTCGAAACATCGATGCTAATAGTTTTCTATTAATTTTCTAGCTCAAGAAGTGGAGAAAGAGGTTTCACCGTCTCCATCACAAGCTAGGAACAAAGGGATTGCTATTCGAGAGCCTTGAAGCTTCATATTGTTAAGGTGAGTGTAGTCGGAGTCCCGAGTTTAGGCAAAAGGCCTTCCCGGATCATTATTTGATATTTTAGATTACATCGCTAACATTATTGTTGAAGAAATTACATTGGATGGTTAATTAGACACTTTGGTAAGTGTCGGTAAGTTGCCATTGAACATTGATTATTGTCATTGTATATTGTCATTGATATAAGCATTGTCATTGGATTATTGCATTGAAATCATCGGACATTGATATTGATACCAATCTATGAGTTATTGATGTTGAGACACATATATTGATCACCGACAACATTGAATTCATTGGACATTGGTATATCATTGACTATTGAAATGAATATGCATATTGCAACCTTGGGTTGGAATGGACTTTGGATACAATTGTCATGCCATAGAATTCATGAGCTCAGTGTACGGGTAGACTACGGTCCTAAGGCTACGACCTATATTGATTTTGCGAGGCGGAGGGATGTGTATTGTTATTGGTCATATTGGCGATGTAGAGGGATTAGACAATTCATTGATTTGGCGAGGTGTAGGAATTCATGTATTCACAATCTTGATTCAATCCAAGGACTACGAATGAAAATGAAACATGTTTATACATTGTGTATTGTTGCATAACATTGATATTGTTGGCATGAGACTATGTATAAGTATAACCATGGCATTATTGTACTTACATTGTATGTGACTACCTCACTAGGAAAAGTATGCTTAATGTGTTTCATCTCATGCATTTTCAGGTTGAGAAAATTTGTGTGTCGGAAGATCGGATCGGCAAGCAAAACAAGTCACTATCAGCCCCAAGTAATGTGTTTTTGTCTTATAAACTCTTAGGAAGGTGGAAAAGTAGTTGAACTAGTCATTTGTGCCTATCTTGTTGTGTTGGTGCATTGCTAAGATTGTAATAAGTTATATAGCTTAATATGCCTCTTTTGGTAAAGTTGAAATGGATGGAAAAATGCATACATAGCTTAAAAAGGTAAAAACATGGTAAACGTATTCATATGGTCATGAAATGTGGCATGCTAGTAGTTTATACCATGAAAATATTGCGTGTAAAGTTTTGTTGCATTTGAACATTGTTTGCCAGGGTAAATGGAATAAAAACCAGCAAAAATCTATCATTATATGCCAGGCCGTATCGAAACGGGTGATGACGTTTCGGTAAGAGTGTACAATATTGAGCCTAAGAATATTGGTGTACCGAAACGAAGTAATTCCGTTTCGGAACATTTTGTCACTAGAGACCAATGTTTCGGTACGAGTTTATAGCGTACCGAAACGAGTCAAAGTCAAAACGGGTCAATCCATTCCGATACAGGCCAAGCCTGTTTCGAAACGGTCTAAAGGAAAAGGTCAACAAGAGTTAACTCTTGCGTACCCGTTCCGAAACAGCTTGAGGAGTTTCGATACGTGGATTAGGTAAGTTAGTTAAAGACTCACTGGACAGTTTGATAGTGTTACAATCCAGTCACTGAATTTCTTTTGTAAAAACAATTGATTGTGGTAATAACCCTCGAATTAAATGAAAACCGGTGGAAATGACCTTTGAGTAATGAATTTAATATTGGTAAAGTTATTCCCATCGAAAGACCTCTATCTTTGCAGAATTACAAATTAGTTCCTAATACTTGTAAAAGTTGCAAAATGGCCCTCGACTGTTAATTGTGGTCCTTACCGATTAATTGGACTAGCAAGTATATTGGTAACGTTTTGCATGACTAATATTGATTAAGAATGTGTTTAAAATGACATTTTATAGCATCGATTCTTAGTATAGTCCTTCGGTAATACGCTCCAACCCGATTCTCTACCAGACCGGAAAGAGGGTGTTAGATTTGTGGTATCAGAGCTAGAGTTTAGTTGATTCTATGACTAAACTGAAGTCTATTGCATTGTTATTGTGTTAGTTTGCCACCTAGGAGTTTTATATTATGTACATTGTGACTTGTCGACTAATCCGATCTTTCATATAGATATGTCTGAGTCAAATGAAGCTCACATTGATGGGCTTGCTACTGGCTCCTCGACACATGGCGAGGAGATTAGGGGAGGAAATCCTCAGAATCCACTACAACCACAGGACCCTGCTCTTCAGGGTGCTGAGTCTGCCACACCTACTGCTCAGGATGAATGTTCTCAAAACATGGCTAAAATGTTTAAGCAGTTTATGACTGCAATGCAAGCAACACCACCAGTTCAGCCTACCCCTCACGTTGCTCAGTATGTCTGAGCCCCTGTGGACAAGCTGGCTTCGTCTCGAGCCTATTCTTTCACCGGACAAGACGATGATAACCGCAAGATTGCTGAATATTGGCTGGATATTACCCTACATATTCTGAATAAACAGTTTTTGTGTTCCGACGAGCAAAAGCTAGAGTGTGCTATTGCATTACTGATCGACGAGGTCCTTATGTGGTGGGAGACTACTATTCTTACTGTTTCTGAAGAGTCGGTCACTTGGGAATTCTTTCTTAAGGAGTTTCAGAACAAGTACATCAGCGAGTACTATCTCGCGGAGAGATGGAGCACTTTTGTACATTTGAAACAAGGAAGACGACCTATCGAGCAGTACATCCATGATTTCTGCAAGTATTGCCGATATGGAGCTGAGTTTATAAAGAAAGAGCAAAACAAGTGCAGAATGTTTATTGTTGAGTTGAGCGATGAGCTGCGACCTATGTTTACGACCTTGGGTATTACCAACTTTCAGGATTTGGTGAATCGAGTTAAAGCAACAGAGGCTGCACAGAGAGCTCATAGAGGAAATATGTCCAGTAGATCTGAGAAAAGGGCATGGGGCGATTCTCGATCTCCCAAGTGGAACAAGAAGGCAAGTATCAAGGCCCGAGGCAAGCTTCATATTCACAGCCTTTCCGTACCGGGAACATTGAGAGACCACAGACTATCACCCTGTCCTGGTCTAAGGCAGCTTCAGTTGAGAGTACTGGAGGTTCAAACCGGAGTGTTCAGCATCCAGTTTGTAATTTTTGTCAGAAACGGCACCCATCAGATCAGTGTCGTAAGCAGACGGGGTCATGTTTCTTTTGTGGGGAACAAGGACATTTTATTAGGGACTATCCTTAGAATCCCTCTAAGTCAGTGGTTGTGCACAGAGACATTACCTCACCCGCCCAATCCTTCCGAGGAAAAGGGCCAAGATAAGCACCGTCAGGTACCTCAGGCAGACCATGCAGATATGGGAAGCAAGGTAACAAGCAGGAATCGAAGGCTTCTGCCCAGTTGTATCATGTGAGAGGACGCGAGGAGGATGACGAGCCTGATGTTATAGCAGGTACCGTTATGTTATACGCACACTCATTGTATGTATTGATTGATCTTGGATCTACACATTCTTTTATAAGCCTGGAATTGGTTAAAAGACATAGGATGTCTAGTGAACCTATGGCAACAAAAATCTCCGTGACAAATTCGTTAGGTGATTGTGTTGCTCTAAGCCATATATGCAAGAATTGTCCGATCTTGATTCAAGGAATTCCGTTTCCTGCGGATTTCCTAGTCTTACCAATCCACGAGTTTGATGTGATTATAGGCATGGATTGGCTTAGTAAACAACAAGCGTGGGTAGACTGCAATAAGCGAAAATTGTATCTTCGAGGCCTTGGCAAGGAAAGAATAATGCTAATGGAATCTCGGAACTCCATGTTGTGTGCGTTGTCCACAGAATCCAAGAATGAACCTCAGATCCATAATATTGACACAATATGTAAATTCCTAGATGTTTTTCCTGACAAACTTTTGGGATTGCCCCCAACCCGTGAAGTGGAATTTGGTATTGAGGTGCAACCTGGGACTGCTCCAGTTTCCATTGCACCATATCGGATGGCGGCTGTGGAGTTGAAAGAATTAAAAGCTCAAATTAAAGACCTCATGAATAAGGGTTTTATTCAACCGAGCTCTTCACCTTGGGGAGCACAAGTTCTTTTTGTCAAGAAGAATTATGGTTCTATGTGATTGTGTATTGACTATAGACAATTGAATAAAGTAACTGTCAAGAAAAAATATCCAGTGCCCAAGATAGACGAATTGTTTGATCAATTAAAAGATGTCTCTATGTTTTCCAAGATCGATTTAAGGTCGGGCTATTATCAAATGAAAGTCAAGGAGTGTGACGTGCCCAAGACTGCCTTCCGTACAAGATATGGACACTACAAATTCTTGGTGATGCCTTTTGGGCTAACTAATGCACCGACAACTTTTATGGACTTAATGAATTAGGTATTTAGACCCTATCTTGATAAATTCGTTATGGTGTTTATAGACGATATCTTAATCTATTCCAAGAATGAAACGGAGCATCGAGATCATCTTCGTATTGTACTTCAAACTCTGAGAGAGAAACAGTTGTATGCAAAGTTTTCCATGTGTGAGTTATGGCTCACTGAAGTTGCCTTTTTGGGACATGTTGTATCGGCTTCGGGCATTCAGGTGGACTCGAAGAAAATCCAAGCTATTGTAGATTGGCATCCATCGAAGAATATTGGTGAAGTTAGAAGCTTTTTTGGGCTTGCTGGCTATTATCGTAGATTCGTGAAGGGATTTTCTATGTTAGCCGCTCCTTTAACCAAATTATTGAGGAACGAATCCCCTTTTGATTGGAATGAGGCTTAACAACGAAGCTTTGATCAGTTAAAACAAGTTCTAACCCATGCACCTGTCTTGATCCAGCCCGAGTCCGGAAAAGACTATACAGTTTACAGTGATGCATCGCATCTTGGGTTAGGATGCGTATTGATGCAAGAAGGCAAGATTATTGCTTATGCTTCGAGGCAACTTAAGCCACACGAGATGAATTATCCCACCCATGACCTTGAATTGGCTGCAGTTGTCATTGCGTTGAAAATCTGGAGGCATTATCTCTATGGGGAGAAATGCTATCTTTTCACCGACCATAAAAGTCTCAAATATTTATTGACTCAGAAGGAGTTGAATCTTCGGCAATGGAGATGGATGGAACTCCTTAAAGATTATGATCTGGTTATTGATTACCATCTGGGCAAGGCCAATGTTGTAGCTGATGCGCTCAGCCGCAAACCTTTGCATGGTAAGCATCGATAATAGACTTGAAGTTATATCTATTGTGAAGTACGTTAATTCATTGTAATATTTCTATATTGTAGCCCATCGAGCAATTAACGCTCACTTCTGACTTTGGAAGCATCATTGCCTTGTAGCTGAACTTCAAGTTCAGTCTACCATTGTTACACGAATCAAGGATTTGCAAGAGCGAGATTCTGAGCTCCAAACCATTGTCTCTAAGCTATCGGACAACACTGACTTCATAATTAATTCTGAAGGACTCTTATGTTTCCATGATCAAATTTGTGTACCTAGTGATGAAACTCTTCGCATCGACATCCTTTCTGAAGCTCATTCGAGTTATTTTCTGTTCACCCAGGGTCTGTGAAAATGTATAAAGACATACGTGAGCTCTATTGGTGGCCAACCATGAAGCAGTCTATAGTTGATTACATTTCCAAGTGTCTCACGTGTCAGCGTGTTAAAGCAGAACATAGAGCCCCAACTGAATTATTGCAACCTATTGATCAACCAAAATAAAAATGGGAAAAGATAACTGTAGACTTTGTTAGTGGTCTACTGTTAACTCTTGTAAAGCATGATGCTATATGGGTTATTGTAGATCATTTCATGAAGTCAGCTCATTTTATACCAGTTAGAATGGACTACGGTCTTCCTAAGCTCTGGAACGATGATCCAAAACACAGATGGACGGTGCGAAGAACCCAACTCACACCTGCTGCAAAGCTTTGGAACAACTTTGTAAAGAAGCGTCTCATGCCAACATCGCACAACACAACAGTGGACCGACAAAGGCTTTCCCTCATACACTCCATCATTCACGAGCGGCAAATCAACGTAGGTAAATACATCCTCGACGACATCCATGAGTGTGCACTAAGAGGAATGGGTCCCCTCTTCTTCCCCTACCTCATCACATCCCTCTGCCGAGCCTACAATGTGCCCAAAATTGATGAAGACGTGAAGATCCAGGGCAAAGGGTGGACGCAGCAGAACATCTACAGCTTGATGGAATTGAAGGTAGCCACCCCAATGACTTATGTAGATCCCTCTGCTGCGATAGAGCCGACGATAGAATCTACTTCATAGAACCTGTCGCGGTAGAGCCCGAGCCGACAGAACCTGCACACCAAGAAGCCGCCTTCTCCAACCAGATAATTCAAATGTTGAAGAAGATGGAGGCACGAGAGCTGGGATTCATTGAATACATGAGGGACTTCACCACTTCCACGGTAAACTTTATAAAAGTTGAGTTAAATTATCCAAACGTGTAGTTTCCCTCTTTTCCAGAAACTCTTCTTGCCAACCCAACACCTACTGCCAGCCCTAAGACGCCCACGCCGACAGCTGCCTCTACTACATCCTCTTCCACGGCCGGAGACGGCGACAGACGATCTGCCACCCCTCGAGGAACCAAAAGGAAGGAACCACTGCCAGAATTAGATCCCAAGTAATTCTAAGGTTTATCCTCCTCCTCAGTCTGGCAGGATGACTCCGATTCTAAGCCCTCTGTCGTCCGGGAGATAGCTAAGGAGTTCCCTCCCATGAAGAAGAAAAAGCTTGCTATAGATGTTGAGGGATCCTGCCGCGACAGAGAAGACGACAGCAGCAGCAGTAGCGACAGTGAACTCGAGGTCCTGGATAAGGCCCAAAAAATCTCACCTACTAGAGTCCAGCCACCTCGAGAGGCCAAGAAGAAGGAAGCCCTACCATCTCCAACTCCAAAGCCAACCTTTGCCACCAAAGTAACTGCCCGCAGGCAGCTCCACATTGACAGCAGCAGCGTCGACAGCTCTTCAACTTAAGTGTAACCCCCTCATCCCGGTCTGGACGACGGATCGGTCCGAACGGGCTACACGGGGAAAACCGAAATGAAACCCGTTAGGGCCCCACCTCGGTTAGCAACCTTATTTTTTAATTATTATCTTGTCTAGAGGCATTCATACGTCCTATGTGAGACACGACAACGGAAACACAATGAAAGGAATACGAAGCATACGAAACAAGCAATTAAAACAACCCATTTTACTCTTTTCAACAAGCTGTATCGATACACAAGAAGGGCGTATCGATACGCCTTGACTAGGTTAACAGCCCATAGTCAACACAGGGAGACCGTATCGGTACACTGGTTGACCGTACCGATACGCCCTCACTGGTCAACATCTCACGGTCAACGATAAACCACCGTACCGATACGCCTAGGTCCCGTTTCGATACGCCAAAATCTCGTTAACATCTCAGATTTCCAGAGAGGTTTTGGCGTATCGATACACCCCCGTGTATCTATGCACATTCTCATACTAGCGTCTTTCTTCATCACAAACAGTACAGGTGCGCCCCTAGGCGAAGAACTCGGACGGATAAAACTTCCATCTGACAATTCTTGCAACTGAGTCTTCAACTCTTTCAAATCTTTTGGTGCCATACAGTATGGAGAAATCGAAACAGGAGCAGATTCCGCATACATCTTTATAGCAATTCTACTCCTCTATCAGGCGGTAAACCAGACAATTCTTCTGGAAACACTTTCAGGAGATCGCAGACCATTCTGATATCATGTGGTCTGACCTCGATCAATTTCAGATTCATCCCTAAGCTAGGTAGGCCTGACAACCAAACTCAAACAACCTCTGAGCCTCGGAAGCTAAAACAACATTCGATACAAAATCCACGTTCTCACCTACCATTACAATCTCATAGTCATCCGCAAGCTTTAAGAAAACTCCCATTGTCTCAAAGTCTACCCTAACTCTATGTTCTACAAGCCAATCCATGCCCAGTATCACATCAAAACCGTAATAAGGCGGTTCCCTCACATCTACTGGAGACACGTGACCCTGAACCATCAACGAGCATCCCTTGTACATCTTTCTGACCACGATTGTATCCCCGAAGGAGCTAGTAACACTAACACCTACCCCTAATACCTCACAGGGTAAATTCAACAACCTCGCATGCTCACTCAAAATATACGAATGCGCAGATCCGAAATTAATAAGAGGAAACAAACTTAATGACTGAGTCGGGAGATTACCTACTATAACATCGATATCATTCTGAAGCCAACTCATAGGTCTTCACTTATGTTACTAACTCTATCGAGATCGGTCACATTATTCCTTCCCAACAGGAACCAACTCATATGCACGCTGACCCAAACAGACAAACTATGCCTCAAACTCTAGTACGACCATACTGCCCTGAACTAGAGCGATGAACTCTCTCATCGATCACATTCTTTGAAACCTCAGATTCATGACTACCAACTCCAGGCCCACACCTCGGTCTCGTACTTGCCAAAGACAACAATACAACAATAAACAAAACACACAAACAAGAATAGTTAGGGTTAGCGAGAGCAAGGGTCTAAGGTGCTCAAGTATATTCCTTTACAAAATCTTTTCAAATAAGTACTAGTAGCAATGGGAACTCAACTCTACGCCTCAACACAACCATCAAACTAACACATGCTTTCAAACACCGTACTAACAAGCTAACATCAAGCATATATGGCAAAGCACTCACCGAGATATAGCAACAACATAACACATCAAACTTACCTCACTTACCTACCCGAGGTCTCGGAACCTGGCTCTGATACCACCAAATGTAACCCCCTCGTCTCGGTCTGGACGACTGACCGGTCTGAACGGGTTACACGGGGAAAACCGAAATGAAACCCGTTAGGGCCCCACCTCGGATAGCAACCCTATTTTTTTTTCTTTAATTATTATCTTGTCTAGAGGCATTCATACGTCCTATGTGAGACACGACAGCGGAAACATAACAAAAGGAATACGAAGCATACGAAACAAGCAATTAAAACAGCCCATTTTACTCTTTTCAACAAGCCGCATCGATACACAAGAAGGGCGTATCGATACGCCTTGACTAGGTCAACAGCACATAGTCAACACAGGGAGACCGTATCGGTACACTAGTTGATCGTACCGATACGCCCTCACTGGTCAACATCTCACGGTCAATGATAAACAACCGTACCGATACGCCTAGGTCCCGTTTCGATACGCCAAAATCTCGTCAACATCTCAAATTTCCAGAGAGGTTTTGGCGTAACGATACACCCCCGTGTATCGATACGCTAAGCCTAATCTGAGTCCCAAAGTGTAGGACCGTATCGATACGGCCCTTGGGCGTACCAATACGCCCTACACTGTAAAACTCAGATTAGCAGCAAAATGCACTAAGACCCAACTCTAAATGCAATTTACGACTCGCCTAGCCACAAACAAACACCCATATAACATTTAACAACCATGGAACAACATACAAAGCAATTTAAACTAACAACAGAGCATTAACATCAAGGCATCCACACTTAAGAGAAACTTACATTCTATACATACATATACTAGACCATATCACTCCTAAGAAGCAAACACTTACATAAACACTTCATAACAAGGTTTACATGCCTTAAAACATAACACACAAGCAAACGTGGAACATGGTCATAAGCCTTTAAACACAAGCATTTAAGCAACAACGTAACATGGTTTACAAATCCATCAACACAAAGCATTAACAACATAAAGCCAACACAAAGGAGTCTAGATACACGCTCGTAAAACACGTAGCATTTCCCATTGCTAAACTACTACATTATTTTAAAAAAACCATACTTGAGAAATCTATCACACGCTTGGACGCCCTTTTCTTGCTCCTTGCTAACTCCAAGCTAATGATCTGCATTGTCGGAAAAAGGAGAGCGTAAGCATAAAGCTTAGTGACCGGAGCTCTAAAACATAACAACGACAATGCAGGGTTCAAAGCTTTCTTTAAAATAAAGGCCAGCACTTACAATCCATCCAACGACATAATCCTCATAGTAACATACAAGTTCAATCACAAGTCAACAATATAGATATTTATCATGACATCACACTTTATGGTATGCATAAGGCATAATCCTAGATTTAAAGCAAAACCATTAAGAGGGAATGATATAGTGAGACACAAACATGAACAATACATGGTATGCACAAGCATAACCAAAACACACACGGTGGGACTACACATCACCGTTTCAACTAGTAGTTTTCCAATAGGACTATACATCAAAGTACTCTTCTACTAGTCACTACCAGCGGGACTACACATCACTGAAGTCTTATACTAGTCGCTACCGGCGGGACCACACATCACCGGTGCGACGACAACCATCACGTGAGGTTCGACACCAACCATGCAACACGATATACAAATCACCATCATGCGACATGAACACACTATATCATGCACAACAAAAACAAGTTGTAACAAAGTCCACAATTATGCACAAAATTACTACTTACAATCTTACCAACCGAAGGTGGACTTACTTACCATTTTCGTGCACAACCTGCACCAACTTACAGATATTTTACAAGGCATATCAACATCACCATTAATTTCATCACGCATGATCAACAACATATAATAAACAACATGCTTCCTCCCAAAGTATTGAAATTGCATGCATAACAAGTTATCACCACAAGTAATGTAAAACAAACGGTAAAAAGGGAAATTTAAAGAGGCGATTCACATCAACTTACTCTTGAGTTTAGATTGGCCTTTCAAGCTCAATCTAAACTCTTTCAAAACCATCTTTGAACCAAAATGTTGCTTAAAAATATTTCCACTCACCAAATTTCCTTAAGCAAACCAAGCAAAGCCGACTCAAGCCTCCACAACTTTCGGAATCGTGCCCGAACCTCCCAAGGTCAAATCCGTTTTTTCTAACCAATCAAAAGCAATGTATTAACCTCTTAATCAACCACAATTTTACTGTTATACATCAGCTCACAATTTCACAATATTCTCTCAACAATTAAAAGTCGAAATCCTCCCAAATAATCCCATTTTCGTACTCCAGCAAAACCCAGAAATTACCACTCAATTTAAACACTTAAAACACTCCAAAACATGTCCAAAACATCACCCTAAGGCTGTACAACCATCAGCCCTTCATTTCCCCACATAGACACCTTTAAAACTCCCATTTTCCACTCCCAAAAATCACTTACAGCAGTAGCTACGGGAATCCATTCAAACCAGCACTATCACTACTCAAAAATCATCAAATAACATCTAAAAACACCTACCCAATGTTACTATAATGTCAGCCCAACAATTTTTCACAAAACCATTCCAAAAACACAAATTTTGACACTTTAAATATACCCCTAAAAACCCATTTCGGGATTTTTTATAAAACCCAACCAAAATGAGATATAATGTTTCATAGGGCAAGGTTAGATCAAAACTCAACTCTATTAATCAAAAACAACCCAAAAAGCCATTAAAGTTTCATGCTTTTCTTCAAACTTGAAAACTTCAAAAACTCAAAAAGAGGATTTCTATGAAAACTAAAGCTATGGAAATGTTGGAAATCACGAGGAGAATTCAAAAACGCAATTACCTCGAAGAGAACCCTTGAATTGATGAAGAGATTTGATGAAATAGTGCTTTAGGGGATAAGAGGGGTTTTAGGTTTTCAAAGATGGTGGAATGAAGAAGATGAGCATTTTTTTTTCAAATAAAACCCCCTTTTTGTCATCTTATTTCCCCTTCATTTTAAAATTTACCAAAATGACATTAATGAATTCAAACCCTTTTAATTAAACCAAAACCCAATTTAATTTAAAACGAGCCCACGATTCAAACCCGATTTACCCGAGTAACATCCGACCCCTAAACCCGGGGCGTTACATTAAGTTCCTTTACTCTTTTGTCGTCCTGCTTTTATTTGATATTTGTGATGTTTTTTTGTTTGTGTCATGCATTGAGGACAATGCAACCCTCGAGTTTGAGGGTAGGCAATCCTACTTTAATTAATGAACTTATTTTAATTTATGTCTTAATTCGAGTTAATTTTTATGTAAAAAGATGGCTTAAGTCTTTGAACTGCACTTACCTGCCACGGCAGTCTCTGTCGTGACAGTATCTTTAGGGTGTTAGGAATTATTTAGATCCTTACTATAGTTCTGAACTTTAAAAACACCATTTTGACTTATATGATGTATAGACTACTGTTAGTAAACTAAGAATAGGAAGCTTAACCGCTTGAGTTAGAAAAAAGAAGAAGAAGAAGAAGAAAAACTTAGATCCAGTTGCCCCTAGAGGTGCCTAACACCGGCTCTAGGAAGAAAGTTATAGGTGCCCAAAACAGGCTCTAGTAGAAATAAGAAAAACTCTGTCTAAGTTAGGAAAAAAAACTAAAGGAGCCTAAGAATTGCCTCCAGTTAAAAATTAGTTTGAAATCAAACTCAAGTGAGTAGCATAACTGTTATAGTTACTAAGGAGTCTAGGCACATATATGTTCACAAAACTTGCACACACTTGCACGAGAATTATAGCATTGCTACGGATAAGTCCATAAACACCCGAAAAGGTACTGCTCTTGATAGTGAATGTGTTGTAGGTAATAGTAGTTCACTGAGTTAAGCAAAGCCAAAAAAAAGTTTCATTCTTAGTTAGGTTGCATTTGCTTGAGAACAAGCAATAACTTGAGTTTGGGGGTGTGTTGAGTGCATAAATGTTCTATATTTTAACCCTCATTTACCCATATTATTGAAGCACTCAAGCATGTTTAGTTGCATTTTAGGATAGATTTTACATAAACATCACAAATGGATAATATTGCACAGATGCTGCTGATTTTGGTTTATTCTCGCATGTACCTGCCGTGGCAGCAATATAAGGTAGCAGAGGATCAGAAGTTAGCTGCAGAGGTGGAGCAAAGGAGTGAAGGAGATTGTCATTTACAACGTTGTCGTCACATCTGCCATGACAGAAGAGGCGATAGTGAAGACCATGGTGAGGGAAAATGAAAAGTGGAGTTTGACTGATAGAGCATTTAAAGCCTGATTTTCATAGACCACTTGCATAACTGTCGGAGCCCAGAAGCACAAGGAAGGCATGGTCCTAAGTTTGAGGGAAAAAGTCAAAGCAAGAAGATATGGTGAATTAAAAGACATCTACTCAGAGATTTAGTCTTTAATAGAGTTGTACTTCAATTCGAACTTGTATTCTTGGCAATTAAGAAAACTCAAGACCAAGACCTATATATATTCTTGTAATTCTTCAAGGCAAAGGATATCTAGCTCCTAGCCGTCTTCCCCTAAAACCATAGTCGTTTCTCTCTCTCCAGCATGTTCTAAGCTTCCCCTAGGGCAAAGGGTTGATCTTGTAACGTAGTTGTAAGGGTTGTACTATTTTTAGGATTTTTCTGTTCAATTCAATAAAAGCTTCAAGTTTATTTACTCTGGTTTCAACATCTCATAAGAGTTTCGGGAGCGCATTGTGAGGTTATTCATTTACTTATTATCGGGAGAGTTAAGTATACGAAAGGAGTAAATACGAGTTTTCCAGTCTATGGTTAAACCATCTTGGCCTATGGATAGGTACAAGGTTAAGCAGCTAAGGAAGAATTCATAAACATCGGTGTTCATCCTTCGATTCACGCCGGGAGGTATCATCAAAGACGTGTTCATCGACAGAACTTGGGCCTAGGGATAGGACAAGTCACAAAAGGGATTCTTGCTGAACTTGAAGTACAGAGTTGTTGATCGATGCCGCGACAGGCTCGACGATAGCCGCAACATAAAGCCTTTGAACAGTGCAATACCTGCACTACTGAGCAAATCAATACCAGCCTATTTTATCAAATTGAATTCCTCTTTTATTTTAGTTTATTCTCAAGATTACTCAAAACATTTTATTAAACTTATTTCTTTTCATGTGCAGAGATTCAAGGGTAAAAGTACTTCTAGTCCCTGTGATGACGATATCCGATACTTAGTATCACTTGCGACGTGTACACTTGCACCTACTTGTGATAGACTATTTTACACGCAACAGAAATCCTACATTGATGAATCTTAAATATTGCATCGACTAGTTAATTATTGTTACCGAACCCTAAATGGGCTTAAAATATCGTGGTTGAACTCTATTAAATAATATCAAGCTTTTAGTGGATAAAATGAAAGAAGTGTAAGTTAGTGGGCAAAAATATAATTGTATGAAAAGTGAGGGACTAATCTTGCAATTAGCCCTCTTTAATTAAATTCTCCACTTCCGTGGAGTTATCTGATGACTTTATTTCAATTGAAGGAAAGCTTGATGTTAAAATTAGAAACAAAAGCAAGAGAAGATAGCTTACCCGAGAAAACTCTTAAGCTAGCACCTCACTTTCATCATCTTCTTCAACTAAGCACACACCTCCATTGGAGGAATTTAAAGCTTTGCTATTTCTTCATTTTATCGATATCAAATCATTGCTATCGATCGGGTAAGCTATATTCCTCAATCGGTTATTGGATTCCATGAATATATTGAGTGTAATCTAAGCTAGGGTTAGGACTATCCATGGATATCTCATTGTTGTCATCTCTATTGAAGTCGAATATCGATTTTGATACCGTTATATTGATTTTGATATCGAAACATCGATCCTAATAGGTTTCTATTAATTTTCTAGCTCAAGAAGTTGAGAAAGAGGTTTCACCGTCTCCATCACAAGCTAGGAACAAAGGGATTGCTATCCGAGAGCCTTGAAGCTTAAGATTGTTAAGGTGAGTGTAGTCGGAGTCCTGGGTTTAGGTGAAAGGCCTTCCCAAATCATTATTTTATATTTTAGATTACATTGCTAACATTATTGTTGAAGAAATTACATTGGATGGTTAATCGAACACTTTGGTAAGTGTCGGTAAGTTGCCATTGAAAATTGATTATTATCATTGTATATTTTCATTGATATAAGCATTGTCATTAGATTATTGCATTGAAATCATCGGACATTGATATTGATATCAATCTATGAGTTATTGATGTTGAGACACATATATTGATCACCGACAACATTGAATTCATTGGACAATGGTATATCATTGACTATTGAAATGAATATGTATATTGCAACCTTGGATTGGAATGGACTCTGGATACAATTGGCATGCCATAAATTCATGAGCTCAGTGTACGGGTGGACTACGGTCCTAAGGCTACGACCTATATTGATTTGGCGAGACGGAGGGATGTGTATTGTTATTGGTCATATTAGCGAGACGGAGGGATTAGATCATTCATTGATTTGGCGAGGCGTAGGAATTCATGTATCCACAATCTTGATTCAATCCAAGGACTATGAATGAAAATGAAACATGTTTATTCATTGTGTATTGTTGCATAACATTGATATTGTTGGCATGAGACTATGTATAAGTATAACCATGGCATTATTGTACTTACATTGTATGTGACTACCTCACTAGGAAAAGTATGCTTAATGTGTTTCATCTCATGCATATTCAGGTTGAGAAGGTTTGTGTGTCGGAAGATCGGATCGGCAAGCAAGACAAGTCACTATTAGCCCCAAGTAATGTGTTTTTGTCTTATAAACTCCTAGGAAGGTGGCAAAGTAGTTGAACTAGTCATTTGTACCTATCTTGTTGTGTTGGTGCATTGCTAAGATTGTAATAAGTTATATAGCTTAAAATGCCTCTTTTGGTAAAGTTGAAATGGATGGAAAAATGCATACATAGCTCAAAAAGGTAAAAACATGGTAAACGTATTAATATGGTCATGAAATTAGGCATGCTGGTAGTTTATACCATGTAAATATTGCGTGTAAAGTTTCGTTGCATTTGGACATTGTTCGACAGGGTAAATGGAATAAAAACCAGCAAAAATCTATTATTATAGGCCAGGCCATATCGAAACGGGTGATGACGTTTCGGTACGGGTGTACAATATTGAGCCTAAGAATATGGATGTACCGAAACGAAGTAATACCGTTTCGGAACATTTTGTCACTGGAGACTAATGTTATGGTACATGTTTATAGCGTACCGAAACGAGTCAAAGTCAAAGCGGGTCAATCCGTTTCGATACAGGTCAAGCCTATTTCAAAACGGTCTAAATGAAAAGGTCAACAAGAGTTGACTCTTGTGTACCCGTTCCGATACAGGTCAAGCCTATTTCAAAACGGTCTAAATGAAAAGGTCAACAAGAGTTGACTCTTGTGTACCCGATCCGAAACAGCTTGAGGTGTTTCGATACGGGGATTAGGTATGTTAGTTAAAGACTCACTGGACAGTTTGATAGTGTTACAATCTAGTCACTGAATTTCTTTTGTAAAAACAATTGATTGTGTTAATAACCCTCAAATTAAATGAAAATCGGTGGACATGACCTTTGAGTAATGAATTTCATATTGGTAAAGTTATTCACATGGAAAGACATCTAGCTTGTTAGAATTACAAATTAGTTCCTAATACTTGTAAAAGTTGCAAAATGGCTCTCGGCTGTTAATTGTGGTCCTTACCTGATTAATTGGACTAGCAAGTATATTGGTAACGTTTTCTATGATTAATATTGATTAAGAATGTGTTTAAAATGAAATTTTATAGCCTCGATTCTTCGTATAGTCCTTCGGTAATACGCTCTGAACCGGTTCTCTACCAGACCAGAAAGAGGGTGTTACACACTAGCTCTACTCCATTCCCTGAAGTGAATGTGAGATTATATTATGGAAAGAATAAAAGCCACATTAGAAGTTGTGGTTTTGGTCGAGGCTATGAATATATACATGTAAAATATGGTCATTTTAAGAATACTTCTACCCCGTGAGGGTATAAGGATGACGAGAGTGATAAAGATCATTCTAAGAAAGTGAAATCTTTTTTATTACCAATTTGATGTTATAAACCATTGGTCTCATGCTTATCGTACGCTGGAAAAATCAACAATCATTGAATGATAAAGGAAAGGAAATAGAAGTAAATTTTGTTTGCGAAAAATGACGAAGATGATATAGGTCCAACTCATTTGGACGTTGTTGATTTCCTTATAACCCTCAAAGGGAATAAATCATCCTATACTTATTCTCATAACCTTGAAGAGAATTATTTATCTTTTACTTATTTTACTTTATGTTTATTTACTTTACACATTAATTATTTATGTTTTATATTTATATATTATGATATTTATTTATTTTGTTTCACATGATTACTATTCAAATATAATCTATGGCAACGATTTATGCTTACCATAATCATAAGATATATTTTCCCATTTAATGCAAGGGATAATGTGAGTACTATATCTCAAAGTACTGAAAATATTGATGCTCAAGAAGAGCAATAAGTTCTTGAGAGAAAGCACATTATGAAAAGTGCAAAATTACGAATATTGCAATAATTACCACTAATGCTAAGAATATCGTCACCACTAGAAGTGGAAATTTTAAGAGAGCAATATGAGTTTGCAAAATATCCCTTTGGGAATTATAGATAACACATGTTATCAATTGGCATTTAAAATAAGCCATTGTGGATACAAGTTCTTGTACCCAAAAAGTCATTTGAAAGCTCTAGAAGAGTTATATATTGCTACCAAAAGATAACTTCCATTGAAAACTCCAAAAGAGCTAAATATTCCTATTCAAAAGAACAATTTTGATGGTCGTACTAGGCATGTAAGAGTGAGATTGAATCACATGTTATGGTAAACCAAAAGTTTAACAAATTCAAAATGTATATACACACTTGAATATAGTTGGCATGATCGGTTAGACCATCCTGATCAATAATGATGTGAAAGCTATTGAGATTTATATGCACATTTATTAAAAGAACCTGACGTTCTTGTGGTGCTTATTCCCAAAGGAATTAACTAAATTCCACTTATTGAAAGAACACGAAGTTCTTGTGTTGCTTGTTCTCAAAGGAAATGATTAGGATCCCACTGACCAAAAGAACTTGAAGTTCTTGTACTAAAGTTGAGACTGCATGTCTTGCATATCTGAATGAAATATGGGCCTATTTATCCACAAATATGGAAAGTTTTATATGATTTTAGTAGATGTATCTACATTATTTTATCAACTTACAACCAAAAGTTTGTGAAATTAATTATAAAAGGATTCAGATTATGCAGTTAGACTATTCCTCTTGCAAAAGCTAATGAGTTTATATTTTAGGCTATATCGGTTGTTACAAAGCCTATTGATTATGAAAAATACAGTTTAGCAAAATTTCAATTGGATGCCTCCTCATTAACAACTAAACTATGAGAACAAAACAATTATTGTTTGTATGGTGTTTCCATATAGCAACACTTATACGCATCAAGCTAACGAGTTATAATAAACTCCCCGTTATGATTAGATTTTGGTCAGAAGTCATACATTTTCCATTTTATAATTTTTGAATGTGCGATATATTGTTGAATTGCTCCACCATAACGCACAAAATGGGTAAAAAAGGGTTGAGAATATATATTGAGTACGAGTATCCTTTTATGTTTAATTTCTTAAACATTAATTGGAGAATCATTTATGACATGATTTTTCTCAATATTAGGGGAGATAATAATCAGTTGGATAAATGAAAATGAATTATCTAGATCCTCGTATATGAACTAGAAGTTCATAAGATAATTCATGTTCTTACATGTCAACTGCCAGACCTATTTACTGACCCAGTGAGAGTAACTATGTCTCATATACCAGCTGAAATGCTCTAAATTTGAATTACATGTTAGAGCGAGCGTATGTAAATCATGCATGAAGCATGAAAATTGGTTCCAATGATCAAAATTCTCGTAAATGAAAAATAGTATGAGATGATCATATATTGGAGACGGGTGCTCCTAAAGAGACCCAAGGCATAACTAATAATAAAACTCTTGAAGAGTTTCAGGTACCTGAAATAAAGATTGAAATCTTAAAGAGATCTCGATGAGTTGTGTCACTACGAGAATGGAACCAGAAAATTAAAAAGTTGTCGACAACGATTTTACAAACAATTTTACATAGAATACTTTTATAGAAGTAAAGAAAGGAAATGAGGATCTTGTATAGAAATCTATCTAGAAGTATAGGTATTGAATTGGACAATGTAGAAAGACGCTTTGAACTTCTAAAAGAGAAGTATTTGGACCAACAATCCAAAACACCTAAAGGTGTAATACAAGTGAGGCACAAATAAGTAGTCGTAAATACGACTTGAATTATGATTTATGAAGAGTTTTAATTACTTTATGGTGGATGCAATTACTTTGGCAGTTATGAAACATTTTATATGCGTCTAATTATTTTGTAGATCGATATTTATCCTTAAAGGATTTAAAATGCTAAAAGCATTTGAAAATTTATGAGGAAATTTATTTAGACATGTCTCATTGAATATTTTAGCGCATTTGGTATAATCACCTTAGTGAGTACTAATTGAGGAAATACTATAAGAATGATTATATTTCTTTATTTATTTTATAAAGGAGTTTTGGTCAAGATTCATAATATCATTAGAACTCCTGAAGAGCTTCAAGTTAGAAACTCATGAAGTGCTTTCAAAGTATTTAATGAAAGGATTTGAGAAAAAGAATCTTGAGATGTGGTTTGGTCTCGAACTAAAGATATAACACTTAAATATGCATTTTTGTCTATGAATGGACATACGTTGAAAGAATCTTAAAGAAGATTCAATATGGATAAAGCATATCTATTGTAAGATTGTTGGATGTGAATAAAGATAATTATATATTTTCTTGGCCTTGAAGCACCATATATTTCTTGGTCAAAAAATATTCATGGATATAAAAAGACCAACCTTTAGATCTTCAAACATTCGTTGATGTCTCCTCGAATGTCGTAGAAATAATTGTTATGCACGAGATAAGCCAAAAATGTGTTTGGCTAAGACCATTGACCCAACATATCCAAAAGATATGTGGATTTACTTTCACAAGATATGATACAAAGTTATCTTGTGTGAAGATAATGCAAGATGTATATTTCAATTTGAATGGTGGATACATCATTGAACATATTACTCCAAAGTTTCACCCCTCACGATTTTTAGAAAAATAATATTCAAGATTGAATTATGAAGATTCAAAGATCTTCTGTGATGTTTTCATGAGGGGAGTAAATACAAATTGAACATTTTTTCCCTTAACCAAGGATTTGTCCCAATGGGTTTTCCTGGTAAGGTTTTTAATGAGGCAACATGTTATGCGTATCAAAGATGTGTGTACTCTTTTTTCTTCACAAAAGAAAATTTTTCACACTAGGTTTTTATCTTAGTAAGGTTTTAACGAGACACATTATCTTCATAGACATCCAAGGGGAGTGTTATGAATATGTATCTATGTGGATGTCTATCATGATAAGGACTTTATCAAGGATATTTGACTTACTTTGTCATTAGGAATATTATCTACATTAATTAGATTTTAATGTATTATATACTTCTTATTCCTATAAATAGATGATTTATTGAAGGCATTGTATACAGGTCAATATTTGAGAATAATACAAATCTCCCTCTTTCTCTTATCTCTTTGTTCTTCCTCTTTATTTTGTTATTTATTCTTGTTAACATTCTTCGTTATTTTATTCACAACATTATCGGTATTATATGACTTTTTGATTTATTTTATTATTTATTTGATTTATTTGAAAATCTGTCACAAGTAATAGAAAATTAAAAAAATAAAGATATTAAATGTTTAGCATTTGAAAAATCTCAAAAGTATTTTAATAGAGAGTAACAAAGGTATGTAAATATAAAATATATATTAAAAAATATTTAATATATTAACCATATTAATAATATGATATATATATATAACATGTTATGATGCATGTATGGCGGTGCGTTGTGTGTTCCATCATGTCGTACGTGAAGTGAATGGTGTAGTCGACACTTTGGCTAAGGGTGGGGTGGATCGGCGGGATTGGTTGCGGGTGGGGATTTAATGGCGAACGGGTGGTTGAGGTAGGTGACGAACATGTGGGAGCCGACTGGGGCATGTCGCTGGGGGGGTTGTGTGGGTGTTTTGGGGGTCGGGTAATACTAGGGTGCAGGGCTGGGCGGTTCGAGATGATGGCAGGTTGGGGGGAGGGGTCTTGGTTGTGCATGTCATGTACACGGTTATGTCATTGATGTATGTCGCTCGGTTGTGCTCTTCGGGTACTCTTTTCCTCCATCTAGGTGTAGGGAGGTTTTTAATGAGGCCCGGGGGGGATGCGTTGTATGATTTTTATTCGTTTTAATAAAAAAATCATACGTTTGAGCAAAAAAAAAGAAAGTATAACACATGGACAATTTAGTAAATTTTATTTTTTGTGCAGATATTCTTATCCTCTGAGGTAATCTTACATTCTGTAAACCAAACGCACCCTAAGAGTCTGCTTGAGAATATTTTTAACATTTTAAAAGCATTTATTGGCACAGAGGTGTGCCAAACAACTGAAGTCAAGCTCGTTTGGAGAAAACAATTCTAATTTTAATCCTCAATGTGCTTTTTGGATTAATTCTCACACATGCTAATCAAACTCGTCGTAGTAATCCGAAAAAATGGGGTCAACCTAATCCATCGAAGAAAAAAATGAAATTTCATAAAATAAAATCGAGATAAAGAATCTCAAGAATAAATTGATAATGAGAAGATAACCAGAAAATAAGAAAATAGAATAAACCAAAAATGAACACTAAAGAAGGATGACTGACTAATGGTGAATGGAACTGATGGTTTGATTATTTTTGCTCTGAAATTGAAGGAACCAATAGAATGAACGAAAGAAAACTTTCAGAATTGGTAATGGAACTGATGGTCAAAGTGAAGTGGCGACACTGTAACACTCGAGTTTGGGGTCAGGTGAAAATAAAATAATAATAAAATAATGTTTTGGGCCACGTGTTTTCAAAATAATGATTTTTATGTTGGGCTTTTTTTGGTTTTAAAACCAAATTCAATGGAATTTGGGAATTTGAGATTTGCCATCTCATTAATGGCAAAGTTGTAATATTGGGTTTTTTGAAATAGCCCAATAAAATAAAACAAAAACAAAACCCCATTTCACCATCTTCTTCCCCTTTGTTTTCTTTGAACGTGAACTTCTCCCCCTCCTCCCATTTTGCTTTTCCATCAAATCTTGCCTTCATTTTTGGAGCTCTTGCAAAGGTAACAACAAATTCTTTATGTCCTCAACTTCCTCTTTCTTCCCATACTTTTAGTTTTCATTAAAATTCATTATTTAGAGTTTTGTGTTTTTAGGTTTTGGAAGAAAAAGATGCAAACTTTACCATCCATTGCTTGAGTTTTTGATTCCTTGTTAATAGATAAGTTAATATTAACCCAAGAGGTCCAACATACTAGATTTTTACATTGTTTTAAATTGATTTCCGGATTTGGGTTTAATAGGGGGTTTTGGAGTGTGCTTGGTAAAGTTTTGGGGCTGTTTTGGGTGAGGATTCGTTGGCTGATGGTTATACTATGTTTGGGTAGTGTTTTGAACATGTTTAAGAGTGCTTTGGATGGTTATATTGCTGAATTTTGCTGGGTTTTTGTGGAAGAACGAAAATGAGAATTTGGAGAATGAACTTGGCTTTGAATTGTGAGAATTGTAGTGGATTTGTGTGTTGGTGTTAAACTTTGGGTTTGTGGCTGATTTTGAAGTTAATGTATTGTTTTTGAATGGTTAGAAGCAAGAGAAGACAATGGAGAAGCTTCGGGCTCGTATCCGGAAACTTGGATGCTTGGTAGGCTAGTCGGCTTGTGCTAACGGGAGTGGTCGGTGAGTGGTTATTGTTTTTAAATGGTTTTTAAATATTGGTTCAAGCATGTGAACCTAGGATGGGCTTGGTAAACCCACCTAGAGTTGAGATTAGAGTGGTAGCCTACTCTCAAACTTTAGTCAGAGACTTTTGGTTGAACTCCTAATTGCTTGTTATGCCTCTTGTTTATTTGTGTTTATGGTAGTTATGTATATTGTGTTATACATGTTGTTGAGGTATGGCTTGATGCATTGTTATGCATGTGGTTTGGATTGTGAATTGTGCATGATAGTGATCATGGTGAGTACGTGCTAAGCACGGAAGTTGTTTTGAAATGATGTTGTGAATTGAGTTTAATATTGGCACTAGTATGCTTGGGTACAATGATCGATCATTAGGATTTTTAGTGTGCACAAGAGAGTCAAATGCGCGCGTGGTCTTGGTGGCGGTGGTCATCAAGATGGAGTACGGGTTCGCCCGTACATCTTCATATATATATTAGTCGGTGATGAGTGGAATCCCATCGACGGGGCGTGAGGATGAGTGGAATCCCCTCCGCGAGAAACGGTGATGAGTGTAATCCCACCGTAAGGTAATGGTTGTGGTTGGACGTAAGTTCCAACGTGTTATCCGCGTATTCGAGTCATAGCTAGGTGCCAATATGATGTAATATGTGATGAGATGTGTGCCAATATGGATTGATATATGTGGTTGTTAATGCATTGATATATGTATCTTCGTGTGTTGGGCTTACGAGTTGTTGATCATGGCATAGGGTTAACTATTTGTTCATGCATCATGTATATTTTGGCTCTTGTGGATCGGAGGTAAGATCATGCATTCTATCATGGTTGTTGCTCATGCTTGGACCCTGCATTGTCGAGGTTTGTTTAACGAGCTTACCCTCACTAAGCTTTTATGCTTACGCTCCTTTTTGTTCGACAATGCAGATCAGTAGCTTATGGGTGGCAAGGGCGAAGAAGGGGGCCTCCAAGTGTCGCTTTTGGTTAGCTCAAGTATGAACTTTAAATTGAAAGAGTGTAATAGTCAAGCAATGTGATAGGTGTTGTTGATTTGAGCCTTGATGTAAGTTGATGTTGGTTTGGCTTTTGGATGCTTTGTTTGAATTGTAAACCTTGTTTAAGTTGCTTCCAAGAATGATTATATGTTTTGTTTTTAAGGCATGGACCTTTAAGTGCTAAGTATGTCCTCTTTAAGGTAAATGTATGAATCCTTTCGATGCACGATCCTTGTTCGTTTTGTATGTCTTGTATGTTGGCATCTTGGTGGTTTAAGGTTGTATGTATGTTGTTTGTGGCTAGGGGAGTCGTAAATCGCATCTAGAGTCGAGTCTTAAGTACTTTTGCTGCAAATTTGGGTATTGCAGTGCAGGGCGTATCGATACGCCTAAGGGCCGTATCGATACGGTCCTACACTCTGAGACTCAAATTTGGCTTATCGTATCGATACGCGGGAGTGTATCGATACGCTAAATCTTTTCTGGAATTCTGAGATTTTGAGGAGTTTTTGGCGTATCGGTACGGGCTCTAGGTGTATCGGTACGGTCTAATATCATTGACCGCGAGATGTTGACCGAGGAGGGCGTTTCGGTACGCCCAAGGGCTGTATCGATAGGATCTAACATGTTTGACTTGGGGTAGTTGACTTGGTCAATGCGTATCGATACCTTCTGCAGGTGTATCGATACGACATGCTTTAAAAGGACAAATGGGTTGTTTTAAAGTGTTGTTTTGGATAGTCGTTGTTATATTATTGTGTTTCCGCTGTTGTGTTTCACATATGACATAATAACGCATTTAGACAAGATTTAAATAAAAGAAATTTTCTAGGGTTGCTAACCGAGGTGGGACCTTAACGGGTTTCTCATCGGTTTTCCCCGTGTATCCTATTCGGACCGGTCAAACGTCCAGACCGGGACGAGGGGGTTACATTTTTTGGTATCAGAGCCTAAGGTTTTCGAGACATTGGGCAGGTAAGTGAGGTAAGTTAAATTCTTGTAATGCAAGTGCACGATGGTTGCTTGCCATGTAAGCATGTTTGCTTGTTTATCCAGTATGCTTGGTGTAGGTTGTTTGATCGTGTGTATATGTTGCTTAAAGCATGTTGAGTAGAGTCCCATTGATTCTATTACATCGAAAAAAGGAGATTTTAAGTTAGGGAATCATACTTGAGCCACTTGGACCCTTTCCTTTGCTAACCCAGTTTGCATGATTAATTTGTTGTTGTTGTTGATTTATTGCTTTTGGTAAGTTTGAGGCCAAGGCGTGGGCTGTGAATCTGTAAGTAGAAGCTGCGATTTCTGAATGTGTGGGTGATGTTGAGGGAGTTCATCGCTATAGTCAGAGAAGTATGGTTGTGTCGGAGTTGAGGTACAATTTGTTTGTTTGAGTCAGTGTGTACGTGGGTTGATTCATGTTGATGAGGGACGATGTGATCGATCCTGGTATTAGTTGGTAAAAAGGAAGTGAAGTTCTATGAGTGAGGTTTAGAGTGGTATCGATGTTATAGTAGATAAGCCCTTGGTACAGTTTCGAGTTTGTTCCCTCCGGTTGATTCTGAATCTGTACTTCCGTATATTGTTAGCAAGCATGCAAAGTTTGAATGTACCCGGTGAAGTGTTTGAGGTAGGTACGAGTACCTTAGTTCTTTTAGCGAGATCAAGGTAAGGGTCTCATGTGAGTAATCTGAAACTCAGAAGTGTTAGTTGGTGATCGTTGGGGTTCGGCCTATGGTTTTAATACAAGACAATCGGTCAATATCCGTGAGTGGAAATCGATTTGTGTGATTGGGCCAGTGTGAGTCTGAGTTGTCTTCCAGCAAGAATGAGAGATGAAGTCACTTCTATTATAGTAGAGCCGAGAAGGAAGTCTTAAATTTTGACTCCAGATTGTTTAGTAGTGGGATATTTTGAGTCGCCAGGACCGATGTTATAGAACAAGTTCCAGCATGATTGTTTGTGTGTGATCAGACCTGAATTTTGAGGTTTCGAGATGCTCTAAGAACGGTTTTGAAGAGTTAGGTTATGTTGAAGGACCAGGCTGAAAACAAGAGAACCGGGAACTATCAGCTGTGTACATGTGAAGTTGCAATTTCTGCGGATTTGTCCTTTTGTGTCAGCATGCAAAGAAATTTGATATACCTGTTGAGACCTTAGACGTAGGGGGCACATGTGACTAAACCTTTTGATGAGATAGTGGTGGTCAGAAAGATGTGCGGAAGATGTTTGTTGATGGTTCAGGGTTACGTGTTTCCAGTAGACGTGAAGTAATTGTCTTTTTTTACGGTTTCGATGTAACATTTGGCACGGTTTGGCTCGTAAAACACAAAGCTAGGGTATACATTGAGACAAAGAGAGAGTTTCCTTGAAGTCGCAGATTACTGTGAGACTGTAGTGGTAGGTGAGGATGTGAACTTCTTATCGAATGTTGATCCAGCTTTATAGGTCAAAGATTGATTGAGTTTGGTTGATAGGCTTGCCTTGCAAATGTGATGGAATGGATTTTTGAACGAGGATTAGATCGCAGAATGTTAGAATGGTTTGTGATTTTCCTAAAAGTGTTTGGAAGAATTGCCTGGTTTGTCTCCTAACAGGGAAGAAGAGTTTGTTATTGATACCGTCTTCGAGTTTGCTCCTGCTTTGATTTTTCTGTATCTTATGGTTCCAGAAAGAATTGAGTGCGTTGAAGAATCAACTACGAGATTGTTAGACCGCAGATTCATTAGGCCTAATACATCATACTGGAGTACGACAGTGTAATTTGTAAAGAAGAGAGATGACAATATGAGAATGTGTTTAGATTACAGATAGTTGAAACAATTAACAGTGAATAAGTAGTATCCATTTCCGAGCGTCAGTGAGTTGTTGATCAATTGGGGTGTGCTCCAGTCTTTTTGAAGAATAATTTGAGATCCGATTACTACTAGTTGAAAGTGAGAGAGGTTGATGTACCGAAGATAGCTTCCTGGTGCAAGATGTGATCACTTTGAGTTCTGGGTTATGTCGTTTTGGTTGACTAGTGTGTTAGTTACTTTTATAGAGATGTCGAGCAAAATATCTCCTGAGCTCCTTGATCAGTTTGTAGTGGTCCTCATAGATGATACATGGGTATATTCACGTACCAAGGAAGATCATGACAAGCCTTGGAGTTAGTATTGTAAATCCTATTAGAGAATCAATTGTATGCCAAGTTGAGCAAACGTGAACTCCGAGTCAAGGAAGATGTTCTCCTAGAACATGTAGATCAGCCGAGTGTATTAGAGTAAATCCCAAGTAGGCAGAAGAAGATGTGAGTTGGAAGAAACCGAAGACTGTGACATGTATCTATAGTTCCTAGGTCTAGCATTGTTACTTTCGGGGAATTGTAAATAGTCTTTCGAAGATAGCTGCTCCATGGACAGATTGCTACAGAAGAATGTTCAGTTGTGTGGTTAGATGCGAGACAATGAGCCCTTGAGAAACCGAAAGAAACTTTGATGAGAGCTTCGACCTTGGTCCAGCCTATATCAGAGAAAGAATTTCTGAACCATAGTGATGCGTCTTATGTAGGGTTAGGTTGTGTGCTTATGCAAGACAGAAGATTTGTGGCTTATTCGTCAAGGCAATAGGAAGTACATGAAGAGAATTATCCGACACGAGACATAGAGTTAACTGCAGTTGTATTTGCTTCGAAGACTTAGAGACAAAGCATGTATAGTAAGAAATGCACAGTGTATATACTTATCATCAGAGCTTGAAATATTTGACGACTTAGGAAGGGTTGAGACTTGAACATCATAAGTTGTTAGAACTGCTTGAAGATCGTAATCTCACGATTGAGTATCATCCGAAGAGAGTTAACGTAGTAACCGATGCTTTGAGTTGTCTTTGCTGAGCTATATTTGAGTTTCGAGCTATATTTGCCGGATTCAGTTTATCAAATGATAGTTGTTTTGTGGTCGAGTTTCGGGTTAAACCTACATTGAGTCAAAATACTTAAAGAGAAACAGTTGCAAGACAGGTTCTTGGCACCTCACGTGCAAGACATGGCAGAAGGAAGACCTTCAGAATACAGTTTCAGAGATGATAGAGTTTTGCAATTCAGAGATAGAATAGTTGTGCAGAATGACATAGTGTTCTGAGACGTATTGCTTTGGCCGAAGCATACGGTAGTTCATTGTATTGCATCTGAGTAGTATGAAGACGTATTGTGGGTTGAAGATAAGTACTTCTGGATTGAGTTGATGGATGATGTAGTTCAGTATGAGAGTAAGTGTATAATTTGACAGCGTGTCAAGGCCGAGCATCAGTTTTCTCATAGTTTGTTACAGTAGTGGAAGATTCATAATGAAAGTGGGTAATAGATTTGAGGGACCTTGTGTCTGATTCGCCTTTGATTTCCTCCGTGAGAACTTAGCTGAGTAAACAATGATGGTTGCACCGAGTGTACTAATTTTATACATGTTTACGTTACTTGTACCTTGTATAAGAGGAAGGAGTCGTGCCTTAGCGAGAGTGTGAGTTGCACAGTGTCTTGAAATCGATAGTGGCCAACAGGGATTCGAGATTTCAACTAGATTTTGAAGACGTCTGCGTAGTGCTTGGATACCTGTTGAAGTCAGATGGTCAGTCAGAAAAGTTATCGGTCAAGTTTTCAAACGGTGCCGTATGAGATTGTGAATCGGGCTAGTTCTGTTGTTTATTTGTTGCGGTTACCACCAGAGTTAGAAAGGGGTTCGTAATGTGTTTTGTGTATCCATGATTCGGGAATGTGAGTCAGATCTGTCCCGTGCTATGTTGTGGAAGAGATTGAGTTGAGTTTAAAATTTACGTGCAATGAAGGACCAGTTGAGATCTTAGCATCAGATAACTAATGTTGTGGCGAGAAGAAAAGGGGAGTGTGGAAGAGCAGTTTACGTGTTTCTTCCTGTCCGATAAATTTTGGAGACGAAATTTCCTTAAGTGGGGAGAGTTGTAACACCCGGGTTTGGGGGTCGGGTGAAAATAAAATAATAATAAAATAATGTTTTGGGCCTCGTGTTTTCAAAACAATGATTTTTATGTTGGGCTTGTTTTGGTTTTAAAACCAAATTCAATGGAATTTGGGAATTTGAGATTTGCCATCTCATTAATGGCAAAGTTGTAATATTGGGGATTTTTTAAATAGCCCAATAAAATAAAACAAAAACAAAACCCAATTTCACCATCTTCTTCCCCTTTGTTTTCTTTGAACGTGAACTTCTCCCCCTCCTCCCATTTTGGGGATAATCCAGTTTGGTTAAATCGGTTCAGGTTAATCTAATTTTGGGGAACCATTTTTAATAAACAACTTTAAGGATTTTAAAGAAAA
The DNA here is from genome assembly GCA_030270665.1 of Hibiscus trionum. Taxonomy (NCBI): domain Eukaryota; kingdom Viridiplantae; phylum Streptophyta; class Magnoliopsida; order Malvales; family Malvaceae; genus Hibiscus; species Hibiscus trionum. The sequence goes on along the minus strand of BSYR01000027.1, from coordinate 45,172,058 downwards.
AGGGTAAAAAGAGAATTTTGAAATTAGAAAGGGATTTTTGAAAATAGTCATCGTCTTCCTAAAACCCATTTTCATGTTATCTTCCCCAAAACACCAATTTTCACTATTCCATTGATTGAAGCACTTCATCTAAGCAAGCTTTCAAGGTAATCTTTTTCTTCTTTTTTTATTTTCTCTTCCTTAAACTATTTGTTGATGAAATCTTTCCATAACTCATTGTCTAAGTTTGTTTCCAAAATGCTTTATGTTGGGAAAAGAGGAAAATGAGGGAATTTTCGTTTGGGTTGTTTGATGCTAGGTTTAAAAGTGTTTTTAACTTTGCTTTGATGTTCAAATAATGTTGAGATAATGGCTTAATAATGGGAAACCCGAAACTAGCAAAAAGGAGAGGTTTTTGGAGTTGAAATTTTGGGTTTTTGGTTCGTTCTTGTGAAGAACTTTGGGCTGATGGTTCCTAGACTTTGGGTAAGTGTTTTGAATGTTGAAAGGTGTGGTTTTGATGGTAATTTTTTTGGGTTTCGGCCGCTAGTTGGTTTAGTCATTTTGACAATGTTTCCATGTGTTTTCGGTTGTGAATCGATTGGTTTTGATGATAGATGTTGGGTTTCTGTGTTGCTGCAAGTTTGAGGGCTTAAATTGGGTCTAATGATCCATTTTTGAATTGGTTAGAAATAGGGGAAATAGATTTGGGCTCTTCGAACGCGATATCGGGTGATTTGGGGGCTTGAATCGATGTTTCGGCTATTGCTTGTGTGTTGGCTGGTGAATGGAAATGTTTTCTAAGCCTTAACTTGGTTAAGGATATGTTTTGGGGGTTTAGATTGAGCTTGATAAGCTGATCTAAGCTCAAGAGTAAGTTTTAAGCATTTTAGTCTTTGTTTTCGATAAATTCTACTATGTGTTATGAATGATTTCCATAGTGCATGTATGCCTTGAATATCCTTGTGTTATGCATATGATTGCTTTAATTGATCCCATGTTGGTTATGATTGTGACCATGAGAACACGAGGTAAATGTTGGTTTGGTGGGTTATTAACAATGTGAAATCTTATTACCAGACATAGTTGGTCGACCAATAGGATGAAAGTACACTCGGGGTAAAAGTCGCGCGTGGCCTTAGTGATGCTAGATTCCACTAAGGAGGAGTACGATGATGTGAGATTCCACCGGAAGCTATGTTTTACTAGACGAGTGAGTACGGTGATATGAGATTCCACTGGAAGTGTCCAGTGGTTTTGAGAACTATCTGCATATCCGAGTAAAAGTGTTAAATGTCAATATACCTATGTTGCTCTAAATTCTCATGTTGAACATGTTTTATCGTTCATTTCCATTTATGCTTATGCACGTAGTTGGTTACGTTGTATGTATGATGAGAATGATCATGAGGTAAGCTTATGGCTTGTGGATGCATTTGGTAAATGCACGAGAGGTTAAATGCATGTTGTTATGTGTTCAAACACGAGGGAAATGATTTGGAAATGGTTTTTGGTTTCAAGCAAAATATGGTTTTAAAATTGCATTATTGTAGCTACTGTTTGAGCACCGCTCACTAAGCTTAATGCTTACGCTCCTTTTTCCAACAATGCAGGTCCTTAGACTTTCGGAACAACTTGGGGAATAAGGGAAAATTCAAAGGGTTGGTTTGCTCAAGTATGGTTCTTAGACTTCAATAAATAGTATTAAGCAATGGGATAGGACCTTTTGGTTTAAGGGGTTGTTGTTATGTCTCCTTGCTGTTTGGGATACGTTGATATGCCTATATAGACTTGTAAAGGCTCTATTTATGTTGAAGTATGACTTGTTGTGAGTTTTGGTTATTTGTTGGATTTTATGCAAAGTATGGCTTTCCTTTTGAATCTTGTTATGTTAAGTTTTGCCATGATGTGTTTCTAACATATCTTGATGAGTGTTATTGGTTGCCTTGAGTTTGTTGAGTGTTGTATGTTGGTTGGATGCCTTTAGGTGGTTTCATTTTGGCTTAAACAAAAAAAATAGTCATTTCAGGCATACCGTTTTGATACAGTCGAGGTTGTATCGAAATGGGGGATATAACACCCCAAATTTGGGCCTAGATGTTTAGATTCTGAACCGGATCGGTCTGGAAAACGGTTCGAATCTAAAAGAGAGTTTTAGGGAACATCTAGTTCGAGATGCTTTAAAAATATAGAAAAATATCTAAAAATCCTCATTTAATATATAAAAGAGAATGGTGAAATCAATTTTACAAAATAAGGTTTGGAAATACTACATTTCGGTGTAGTGACCAAATCGCAGTTTTTGCAAAGTTAAGTAGTGACTGTTTTGTAAAGGATTGAAACTTTGAATCTTTAAGGAGCTAATTTTACCAAAATTTTTTCATCAGATTTTTCCTTAATTTGGGTGATTTAATTAATGTTTTAATTAAAGTAAATGAAGGTGATTAAATTAGAAAAAAACCACCTTTAACTTTTCATAACTACTTTTCACAAATTTTCCCTCATTTTATTTTCTCTCAAATTCCTTTCAACCAAACACATTTTCTCCAGAAAATACACTAAGATTTTCACTTAATTTGATGAGATTTCAATCTCTCTTTGATTCTTAATCAATTCCTCATCAAATTCACTTGATTTCTACATTGAATTTTCAAGAAAACTTGCCCAAATCAAGGAGAAATCATCCATTAGAGGTAAGATTCGTCCTTCTCCTCTAATGATCAGTTCTTTACTGAAAATCCCAAGTTACCAATCCTTTATTAATGATTTTTAAGTGGTTTTAATGTTAGAAACAAGAAATTGGCTTAAAACTCAAGATTTTGGAAGAGATCTTGAAGATTTTCGTGGTGATTGATTGGGCTCTGTTTTGAGATGGTTTTCTAATGTATTTTGGATGTTAATTGATGTTATAAATGAGGTTTTATCAATCCAATCCCGAATAGGTTTGTTTTTCCTAAGTTTTGCTCGTTAGAATGATGGTTTTTGGGGTGATTTTGGTGTTCTGTTATAGATGGGGGTATAAGGACGTGGTTGTGATGGTTTTTTATGTTAATTGATGTTTAGAAATGATTAGAAGTGATAGATCTTGGCTGGGTTTGGTTTTGGAAGAGTTTGGAGGTGATTTTGGTAGTGTTTGGTAGCCGAAATGTGGTTTTTGTGTATAGCAGTGAGTTTAGGTGTGTGGCTGATGATTTCAATGCATGATGATGCATTAATCCTCTGCTCTTATGTGTTTTAAACAGGAGAGACATCTTCGGACACCTTTGGAGTTGATCCGGAAGCTTAGATAGCGTTTCGGCGAGCAAGTGAAACTTAATCGGTGAATGCGTATGGTTTTAGAAGTCCTTGAGGGACAAAGAAACAAGGTTTGGGGATTTAGGAAAGGTTTGAAACACCTTCCTAAGTCCGGAAGTAAGTATTTGCTAGATTTCTCTCTTGAATGTAGTGATTGCCCCTAAATTGCTTTTACATGCTCAGGGTTTTAGATTGATAAATTCCTACCATTTTTATGCATCAATTATAGCATGAGATGATGCTTGAAATGATTTCATTAAGTAACATGTTGCATAGTAGAGATTTGAGCTTTTATGTTAAAGCATAGCAAATGTTATGATTTTGAAATGAGATGAGAATGTTTGAGATTTAATGCATGAAAAACAGTAGGTGAGATGATGATTTGACATAATATATTGGCATAGATGTTGAGATATTTACCGGATATAATTGATCGATCAATAGGATGAGAGTGCACTATAAACTAAAAATTCCTACGTGCTCTTTGGGTTAAGCCAAAGGGAGAGAACCGATGATGGGCATTCCATCGGGTAGGACTTGGTGAAATACCCAAGCTTTGTGGCGATGAGAGATTCCGCCATGTGAGTACGGTGATGTGAGATTCCACCGAAAACTATGTTTCTAGACGAGTGGGTACAGTGATGAGAGATGCCACCGAAAGTGTCTAGTGAGATGTCCGCATATCCGAGTAATAAAGAGATGTGAAATGCCAATATAAAATATGTAATGGTTTTTGATTCACATGTACCTTTGATGAAATGGTTTATGCTATGAGAAATGCATATGTGATTTGTTTATGAAATTCTTTAGAGTACAAGCATGAGTATGGCTTTGCCATGAGTTTTGCATTGGTTTAAATGCATGGGATAGAATGAAGGTACATGTGTTTTCAATGAGAAGTTGCTTTGAATGGGTTTTTCAAGCATTAGAAAGAATGAGCATGTTGTTCAAAAGCTTTTGAGAAAGTGTAACACCCCAATTTTGGGCTTAGAAGTTTTGGGTTTGGACCGGACCGGTCGGGTTGCGGTTCGAATATAAAAGGGGGTTTTTAGGAAAGCCTAGTTCGGGTTGCATTAAAAATATGGAAAAATGTCTTAAAATCCTCTTTTATTATATATAAGAGAAAGGTGAAATCAATTTTACAAAATGAGGTTTGGAAGGGTGACATTTTGGGTTAGTGACCAAAATGTAATTTTCGGAAACTTGGTGACTGTTTTAAAAAGGATTGAAACTTTGAATCTTTAAGGAGCTATTTACCCAAAGGAGTTTCTCCAGATTTTTCTGAATATTTATCAATTTAATTAATGGTTTAAAAATAAAAGTAAAAGGGAGGGAAAGATATTTTGGCATTTTCAACTAACTTTTCCCAAATTCCATTTTCCTTTTCTCTCAATTTTCTCTCAACCCAAACACATTCCTCCAGCACATTTTCCCTCTGATTTTGACATCCAAATATGAGATTTCAATCCTCTTTTGATCTCTAATCATCTCTTCAACAAAACCTTAGCATTTGCTTATTGGATTTTCAAGATTTTGGTTCCAAAAAGGGAGAAAACTCAAGTTTAGAGGTATGAACGTCCTTCTCCTCTAAATTCTCAGTTCTTTACTGAAATTCCCAAGTTCTCAATCCTTGATTTGTGTTTTATTAAAGGTTTTACAATTGTGTTCTTGATCTTGGCTTTAAAATGCAAGATTTGCTTTAATTTTGATGAAATTCGTATGATCTGATTGGGCACTGTTTTGAGATGTCATTTTGATGTAAAATGAATGTATAATTGATGAGAAATTGAGGTTTAATCAATGCAATCCCGAATAGGTTGATTTTCCTAAGTTTTGCTTGAGTTTTTGGTTGTTTTTGGAGTGTTCTTGATGATCTATTATAGCTGGAGGTATAAGGACGTGGTGAGATCCATTTTGGATGTTAATTGATGTTTAAAAATGGTTAGAAGTGATGGATCTTGGCTGGTTTAAGTTTTGGAAGTGTTTGGATGTGATTTCGGTTGTGTTTGGTAGCCGAAATGTGAGTGTTGATGTGAGCAGCGAGTTTAGGTGTCTTGGTTGAGGATATTAATGCATGATGGTGCATTAATCTACTGTTTTGATGTGTTTAAAACAGGGGAGACATCTTCGGATTCTTGTGGTTGTTTGCATGTTTAAAATTCTGTTTTGAAAGCATATTTTAGCATGTTAGTTGCTGATTTTGTAAGCCATGTATTGAAGAATGCTCAAGGTAAGAGATTCTTGTTTTTGAACATTGTTAAATGTGGTTTTGATGCATAATGATGCATGATGTTTATGGCTTTGTTAAATGCTTTAAAACAGTGGAATATTGTTGTAATGATGCACACTGGCAAGTGATGGTTAAGGTCACAAAGGTGGTTAAAAGTCCTTGTGTGAGCCTTGTTTATTTAAGAACAACATGGTGTTTAAAAGTCCATGGTTGGTTCTTGGTTAAGGTTCAAGGTGGTTAAAATTCCTTGAGTAAGCCTTGTTTATTTAAGAACAACTTGATGTTTAAAAGTCCATGGTTGGTTCTTGGTTAAGGTTCAAGGTGGTTAAAATTCCTTGTGTAAGCCTTGTTATCTAAGAACTCTAAGGTGTTTAAAAGTCCTTGGGAGATTCTTGTTAAGGACACAAAGGTGTTTAAAAGTCCTTGTGTGGTCCTTGCCATGGTGTTTAAAAGTCCATGGGGTTAAGGACACAATGGTGTTTAAAAGTCCATGTGTGGTCCTTGGAAAGTGTAAGATCACAATGGTGTTTAAAAGTCCATGTGTGGATCTTCTGTTGAATGAATCACTTGTTGCCAATATGACATGTTATGAACTTGAAGCATGTATTGCTTGTTTTAAATGCTTATGAGTATGTACAAATGATGATTGGATTTAAGGGTTATAAATGTGTTTTGTAAATGCATTTTTGTGTGGTTTTAAATGAGCATTCCTCACTAAGCTTTTGCTTACGCTCTCTCTCTTTTCTTAAACCAATAATGCAGAGCATTAAAGTGCATTGAGGGCAGTAAGGTGGTGAAGAATCCAAGTGGTGAACTAAGCTCAAGTATGGTGAAGGTTTCTTAAACACTATTAGCTTTTGGCATTTGGCAATGGGAACCTATGTTGTTGTTTTGGGAGATGTTTTAGACTCCCTAAGTTGGTTTAATGATGTTAATAATGTTGGAGCTTGTATTTGGCCTTTATGAGATGGTTTTGGTATTTTGATGCTTGAATGGTTTGCTAAGTAGGAAGCATGCCTATAGATTTGGGGATTTTCATAATTGTTGCCATGTTGATGATTGGTTGATACAATTATGTTCCTTGTATGTTGAATGACTTGCTGGTATAATTTGGTTGCTTTTGGAGCATGTTTGTTAAGTCAATTGCATGATAAACCAGCAAATTTTTCTGCAATCTGGGCAGCCTGTTTCGGAACAGGTGCTACCGTATCGGAACGGGGGCCTGAAATGGCCTTGGCGTTCCGAAAAGGGAGGCACTGTTCCAGAACAGTTTGGCCTCTGCCAGGCCATGTTTCGGTACCAGTTTTGGAACGGTCCCGCGTTTCGGAACGGGCCTTCCCTGTTCCGAAACACTCGACCGTTGGGCACTGAAATTGTTGGTTAAATGTTCTGAAATGTTTGCGTTTTGGTCCTGAAACTTGTTATTGCAATTGTATGAGTTTGAGATGTCCGTTTGAGCTGAAATTTGGCAAAGAAGCATGAAAGATGATTAATTTCAAGTTGGTAACTTTAATTTGGGTTAAGTCCTTATAATTATCAGAATTTACAATTTGGTCCCTTAAGTTGTAATTTGTGCAATTGGGTCCCTGAATGTTCTCTAATTGTTATGATGTCTGAATATGATTATCTTGTGAACATATCTAGGGTTAACGTGCATCTAGACAAGATTAAAAAGAAAAAAAAAGGGTCGTTAATCAAGGTTGACTTTCGGGTTGACTTTGGTTTTCCCCGTGTGATCTTCTTAATTCGGGTCGACCGTCTAGGCCGGGTTAAGGGGGTTACAGAAAGTGTGATGGGTATGATATGTTGACAGTATGCTGTTGCGAGTGAATGTTGTTTGATGAGAGCATGATCGAAATATGTTGATTGATATGCTCAATGTTGTGATATCCATGTTGTTATTGACTGTTATGTCATGTAAAAGGGGGGAATTCGGGATACCCATTGCCTTATTATTATAGCTATTGTGTTATTCTGGAGTTGGAGCTTTGAATCCTTGCTTAAAGTTGGTCTGATCGGTTTGTTTGTTTTGTTATGATTGTTTGTTGTTAATAGCATGGTGAAATCGATGAGAGAATGGCAGTTGGGTGAGATGGTTGCTGCTTTAGAGCAGGTTGTTAAGGCGTGGAATTCACCTTTTGGTGGAGGTGTTTCGTCTCAGTCTTCAGTGCCTGAATTTGAGGTTGTAAGGCAGGAGGAAGAAGTTGGTTCTGTGATGAAGAGTTCATCACCTTTAGTTCAAGAGGTGTTGGGAACATCTCAGGCTGTGGCAAAAGTAAGGCCTGTAGACGTGCCGGCTGTGGGATGTGCGGGTTTGTCGAAACAGCGTTTACATGATTTGGAAGCTGTGGAGTATCATGGTTCGACGCCTGAAATGTTCAAGGCCTGGTTGGCCAGTGTAATTCTGATTTTGGATCAGGAAGGTTGTGACTATGCCTGTAAGCTGGGAAGTGTGGTCTCATTGATGTTGGAGGACGCCTGTGCCTGGTGGACATCTGTGGCGGTGGCATCGCACATCCCCTCGATATAGATTGGGACTTCTTTGTGTTTGCCTTTTATGAAAGGTATCTTGGAGAGAAATTCCCAAGGGTTAAGCAATGTGAGGGTGTGGTTTCAGTTTATGAAAGTGAGAAAAGTCTAAGCGAGAGAGTTGTGGGTACTGACCTCGAGAGCGGTCAGCGTACGAGGATACGTGATAGAAGGTTTTGCTTGAATCGAAGTCTGAGTGGTAGTGCAAATTTGGGGCAAGTGCTGCATGATCAAGGAGTGGAAGCTCAGTTACCGGTGTGTGGCCGTTGTGGAAGGCGCCATGTTGGAGGTTGTTGGGGCGCAGGAGTTTGTTGGAACTGTGGTTCTAAAGAACATGTGAAGCGGGATTCTTCTCAAGTGTTGAGATCAGCTTCAGTGGTAGCAAAAGGGTCTCTGAAGGGTCGTGGGCACGACCGAGACAAGGTTCGAAGGTGGCAGGAAAGGCAGAAAGGTGTGAGGAGCTTGCAGAATGAATCTTGTTGGAATTGTGGGTCTGTTGGACATTTTAGACGTAATTGCTTGAAGTTGGCTCGGGGTAGTCAGGGTTCTTTACCGCAGGGAGATGGTGATGACCTTAATGTGTTAGCTGATGCTGCAGCAGTGCGGCTAGAGGATGGTGGTTCTGCGAGAAAGAGAGCTTGTCTGTTGAAGCTCCGGGGCAATGAGGTGTTTTCAGGTAACCTTGTTAAGTAATCTTTGCCTTAGTTATCTTAGTTTGGTTTCAGTTAGTATTTCCCTTGTGTAGTGGGTATGGTCTCGTTGCTAGCATGTTTGGGGTAGTAGTTGGTGTTGTTTTGAAAACAACTTTAGTGTGAAGAGGGCATTAGTGAGTATCTTGTGGATAGAGGGTTGAAAGAATGATGGAGATGGTCAAGTTAGGAGTGAGATAGGAGGTTGTTTTTAGGCAGATTCTGAGGATGTTATTGGTGGGTGTGAACCGACATACATGCACAGTTAAAATCATTTGTTATATGCTATATTATATATGTACTGGTCCATGCATACATGTGACATGACATTAGAGGTTCTGCGTGCATGTACATCAGGCATTGATAGGGCATATTGGTGACCATGCATACGAACGTTCACACTCGCTGATAGTTAATCGGGTCCGTTAGAGTTGTGATAGGGTTAGGTTGGATGATGGGTTTTAAAAATTGTGTTGGTGCTAGGAGAATGTTTGGAGTAATGGAGGGTATTAAGCGGGCTGACCGTAATGGTGAGTGTGGTATAGCATGCTGGTGGAGGAAGGTGTTTAGCGCTTAATGAGTTTAGCGGTATGGTGGTGAGGAGATTACCGGTTGAAGTTAGAATCGGTTAGGGTAGTTGTGAATAGCTGGTATAAGAGGTAGTTCTTGGTGTTAAGTGATGTGGTAAGTTAGTGGATGTGTTCCAGAGTGCTGAGGTAACTTGGCATTGATGTAGTTGTAGAAGGATTGTTTATGTAGGTGATGGTTCATAGCAACCTTCGAAGAGTTGAGAAGAGGTTGTGTTGTGGGTTGTAGAAAATGTTTGGTCTGGGGTGAATAGAAGTTTCGTAAGCTTGATATGTATGTATAAGTTGGGCGATGTTCCGGTAAGCAAATGTTGTAGTCAAAGCTTGAAGTGGAAAGGCAATGTAAGATCAAAGGCCATTGTTGGTTGGACGGGTTCTTGTGAGAAGTGGTTGGCTAGTTGTGTATAAGTAAATTCCTTCTGAAGTCAGCTGGTGGTGTGTGGAACGGCTGGTGGAGTCAAGGTTGGGGTTTTGTGTTGTGATTCTCAGGTGTTAGGTGAGTAGTTCTGGTGAATCGTTATGGTAATGATAGCGGCGGATGTGAAGGAATGTCAGCATTACGTTGAGAAGTTTGGGTAAGCGGTTGATGCTTAGAAATTTTTGCTTGATGTGGTAATCTTTGGAAGAGGTTGAGCAGTTGTGCAAGGAGTTTTAGAAGCAGTGAAGGTTGTGGGTCACATGGTGGCTGAACTGGGTTGGTCGGTGTCACTGTGTGAACAAGTTTTGGGAGTTGTGAGATGAGGTGGTGAATGCTGTAAAGTTGGAGGTTCTTCAGATTGTTGTTGGGGCTGTGTGCAGTCCGGAACTGTGAAAGGTTAAGATGTGGTTAACATCTGAGTGTTTTGGAATTCGTGAACAGCATGTGGTGGTGTTGGGTTGGTGGAGTTTTGTGAGGAGAGTGTTCAGTGGTGGTTAAGTCTCCTGTGTTGCCTTGTGTGTTGCTTGAGAAGGTTGGTTGTTCTCTTTTCGCCGGTTGAAATTTCGAGGACGAAATTTCTTAAGAGGGGGAGAGTTGTAACACCCCAATTTTGGGCTTAGAAGTTTTGGGTTTAGACCGGACCGGTCGGGTTGCGGTTCGAATATAAAAGGGGGTTTTTAGGAAAGCCTAGTTCGGGTTGCATTAAAAATATGGAAAAATGTCTTAAAATCCTCTTTTATTATATATAAGAGAAAGGTGAAATCAATTTTACAAAATGAGGTTTGGAAGGGTGACATTTTGGGTTAGTGACCAAAATGTAATTTTCGGAAACTTGGTGACTGTTTTAAAAAGGATTGAAACTTTGAATCTTTAAGGAGCTATTTACCCAAAGGAGTTTCTCCAGATTTTTCTGAATATTTATCAATTTAATTAATGGTTTAAAAATAAAAGTAAAAGGGAGGGAAAGATATTTTGGCATTTTCAACTAACTTTTCCCAAATTCCATTTTCCTTTTCTCTCAATTTTCTCTCAACCCAAACACATTCCTCCAGCACATTTCCCCTCTGATTTTGACATCCAAATATGAGATTTCAATCCTCTTTTGATCTCTAATCATCTCTTCAACAAAACCTTAGCATTTGCTTATTGGATTTTCAAGATTTTGGTTCCAAAAAGGGAGAAAACTCAAGTTTAGAGGTATGAACGTCCTTCTCCTCTAAATTCTCAGTTCTTTACTGAAATTCCCAATTTCTCAATCCTTGATTTGTGTTTTATTAAAGGTTTTACAATTGTGTTCTTGATCTTGGCTTTAAAATGCAAGATTTGCTTTAATTTTGATGAAATTCGTATGATCTGATTGGGCACTGTTTTGAGATGTCATTTTGATGTAAAATGAATGTATAATTGATGAGAAATTGAGGTTTAATCAATGCAATCCCGAATAGGTTGATTTTCCTAAGTTTTGCTTGAGTTTTTGGTTGTTTTTGGAGTGATCTTGATGATCTGTTATAGCTGGAGGTATAAGGACGTGGTGAGATCCATTTTGGATGTTAATTGATGTTTAAAAATGGTTAGAAGTGATGGATCTTGGCTGGGTTAAGTTTTGGAAGTGTTTGGATGTGATTTCGGTTGTGTTTGGTAGCCGAAATGTGAGTGTTGATGTGAGCAGCGAGTTTAGGTGTCTTGGTTGAGGATATTAATGCATGATGGTGCATTAATCTACTGTTTTGATGTGTTTAAAACAGGGGAGACATCTTCGGATTCTTGTGGTGTTGATCCGGAAGCTTGATTGGTGTTTTGGCAAGTGGCGAAACGGAAATCGGTGAGTGAAGTTGGGTTTTCAGCTTTAAAACCAAGGTTTGGAGGTTTTTGGGAGCTTAGTTTAAGTCTAAACAACTTAGCTAAGCTCAAGAGTAAGTAAATGGCATTTCTCTCTTGGTTGTGTTATGAATTGGTTTTTAAAGCACTTGTGCTTGTTGGGTGCTATGCATGTGATTTGCATGTTTTAAATTCTGTTTTGAAAGCATATTTTAGCATGGTTTAATGTTGGTTTTGAAAGCCATGTGTGAAGGATGCTCAAGGTAAGAGATCCTTGGTTTTGTACATTGGAATTGTGGAATTGTTGCATAGTGTTGCATGTTGTTTAATGGCTTTGTGTAATGCTTCAAAAACAGTGGATTGATGATGGTAATTGGTGGTTTTGGCATTTTGGTTATGCTTGTTAAACAATGGATTAATATGTAAATTGGTTATATTGGCAAGTGATGTAAGTGGTTCTTGGTTACATGAATCGGATATAGTTAGCCGGCTATAGGATTGGGTGCACCGTGAATAAAGTCGCCTTGGATGTGGAGTGGTTGTGATTGAACCGGTAACTCCATCCAAGTACACTAACGAGATGGTCAAGAACACCATGGTGTTTAAAAGTCCATGAGTGGGTCTTGTGTTAAGGTCATATGGTGGTTAAAATTCCATATGAGGACCTTGTATACATTAAGGTCATATGGTGTTTAAAAGTCCATATGAGGACCTTGTGTATGGTAAGATCACAATGGTGGTGTAAAGTCCATGTGTGGATCTTGTATGTCCCGGGATCTCATTAGTGATGTTATACAACTACCAATGAGTGATGTTAAGGTCAAATGGTGGTTAAAATTCCATTTGAGGACCTTGTGAATGTTAAGGTCAAATGGTGGTTAAAATTCCATTTGAGGACCTTGTGAATGTTAAGGTTATATGGTGTTTAAAAGTCCATATGTGAACCTTGTGATTGGTAGTGTGTATGAAGCGTGGGGACAACGCTTGTGATCCGCGTATCCGATTGTGTCATGTGTTATGATGGTTTGTGAATTATCACTTGGAAGCCAATATAATGTTCTTGAATATGATGAAGCATGAGATGCTTGAAATGATGCATGATTGCATGAGAAGGGTGTAATGTTTTATGAATGCATGTGTTACTTGTTAGCTTGAACAAGAGTTTATTCTCTAATGAGAATGGTGCATGTGTGCATGAAATCTCTTAAGTGCATTGTAGTCTTGCGAAAACTTGTTTTTAAAGGCATGAAATGCAAACATTGATTTTTGTGGTTCATATGTTTCATTTGTTTAATGTATGAGATGGTTTGAATGAGTAAGTGGTTTCCAAAGGTTTCTTGCTTTGAAATGGTTTTCAAGTATGAGAAAAGTGTGATGTGAAGTGGAAGTGTTTTCCAAGGATCTTGTATTTAACTTTGCATATGATGTTCATGCACGGAATGGTTAAATTGATGGTTTTGCAAGGTTGTGCTTTGAAGTGAATTACTTGGCTTTTCTAAGCTAAGGGTTGGTTTTCATATTTGAGCAATGAATGATTTAAAGCATGTTGTCTAAAGGGGTTTTCAAACATTGCTTTGGTTTATCGAATTGTGATGCTTTTAAAAGAGGTTTTATGACTCGCTGCATTGATGGTGTTTTGGTTTTGAGCATTCCTCACTAAGCATTATGTGCTTACGCTCCTTTTTGTCCATCAATGCAGAGTTTTGAAGTTGGGACAGCGGGAAGCAAGGGATTCAAGGAGAGCTCCACTTGAGATGTATGTCTCGGTAAATAGCTATAGATAATAAAGGCAATGGGGGGAGAATCTCTTGTTGACGTTTTATGAGATTGTGTATGTTGGATTCCCTAAGTTGATTTTATGTTGTTGTTGATGTTGGAACATGTAAATTGTTTTAATGAGGATTGTTTGGTGACTTGGTGTTTGAATGGTTTCCAATATAGGATGCATGCCTATAGAATTGGGGCTTTCCTTGTTTGATGCCATGTATATGAATTGTTGGTGCCATTATGTTCCTTATGCATGTAATGACTTGCTGGTATGATTTGGTTGCCTTTGGAGCATGTTTGGTGGGTCAATTGTGCATTTAACAAGCAAAATTTCTGCAATCTGGGCAGCCTGTTTCGGAACAAGTGCTACCGTATCGGAACGGAGGGCCTGAAATGGCCTAGGTGTTTCGAAACGGGTAGAACCGTTCCGGAACGGTTTTGCTACTGCCAGAACCTGTTTCGGAACTGGTTTCGGAACGGTCCCGCGTTTCGGAACGGATCATCCCTGTTCCGAAACACCCGACCGTTGGGCACTGAAATTGTTGGTTATATGTTTTGAAATCTTTGCGTTTTGGTCCTGAATCTTGTTTATGCAATTGAATGAGTTTGAGATGTCCGTTTGAGTTGAAATTTGGCAGAGAAGCATGAAATGTGACTAATTTCATATTGGTAACTTAAAAGTGAGTTAAGTCCTTATAATTTTCAGAATTTACAAATAGGTCCCTAAATTCGTATTTTGTGCAATCGAGTCCCTAAATGTGTTCTGATTGCTGCGATCTTTGAACATGTTGTTGCTATGAATATATCTAGGGTTAATGTGCATTTAGATAAGATTAAAAAGAAAAAAAAGGGTCGTTAATCAAGGTTGACTTTCGGGTTGACTTTGGTTTTCCCCGTGTAAACTTCTTAATTCGGGTCAATCGTCTAGGCCGGGTTAAGGGGGTTACAGAAAGTGTTTTCAAGATATGCATTATTGTGTTAGTTTTCTTTAGAGCATGCCTCACTAAGCATTTGTGCTTACGCTCTCTCATTTACCAATGATGCAGATAATTGAGGTGTTTGGGGCATCAAGAAAGTTAAGATCATCCAAGGAAGTCCAAGCTCATGTATGGTGAAGTTTTCACACACTTTAGTTTTGATCTAATGGCAATGGGAAACCAAGAATTGTATTTCGGAGATATGTTGAACTCCCTAAGGCTGTGGCATGTTTGCTTTTGCTTGTTTGAGTTGTAAATGGCCTTAATTGTTTGATTTGAGGTTGGATTGCTTATTTTGGTTTTGAGATTAGGAAGCATGCCTCTAGAATAATGAGATTTTGTGTTTGATGCTATGTTTGTGTTAGGATGTCCCAATTATGTTCTTTATATGTATGATGACTTGCTGGTATGATTTGGGAGTCTTTGGGGCATGTTAGAGGGTGTTGAAGGTTGAAAAACTAGCAAGAGCTGTTGTTTCTGGGCAGGTCGTATCGAAACACCCTCTAGTGTTTCGAAATGGGGGGCTGAAATGGCCTTTGTGTTTCGAAACGGTGGAGGTTGTTCAAAACAATTTGGCTGTTGGAATGCCATGTTTCAGAACTGGCCTAGGAACATACCTGCGTACCGAAACGGTCAACATCGTTCCGATACAGTGTTTCGGTACGGTGAGTAGGCGTTCCGAAACGGGTTACCGTTGGACTCAGATTTGAATTGTTTTGATGTTTGCATGCTTTACATTTTAGTCCTAAATGTTGTGATTGCAATTGCTTGAGCTTCAGATGTCTTTTTAAGATGAAATTTGGCAGAGAAGCATGTAACAAGATTAATTTCATAATGGTAATCCTAAAATCAACGAAGACCCTCTAATTTACAAAAAATACATTTTGGTCGCTAAACTTGTACTTAGCGCAATTGAGCCCCTAAATGTTATTTGATCGCTGTGCCTTTCTCTATCATGACTCGTGAGTACTCACTTAGGGTTAACATGTATTTAGTCAAGATTAAAATGAAAAAAGGGTTGTTAATTAAGGTTGACTTTTGAGTTGACTTTGGTTTTCCCCGTGTAATCTTCGTAGTTCGGGTCAAGCGTCTAGGTCGGGCTAAGGGGGTTACATTTGTTGGTATCAGAGCTTGGTTATCGAATAATTAGGGTTTGATATGTGGGTGATGTATGTGTTTATGCATGATGTGTCCTCTTGGTGAAAGAATGATGTATGGTTAGCGGTGTATGATTCAATTGAGATGATTTTGTGATTCCATGCTATGTTTGGAGTGTGGTTGGGGATCCCATTGCCATATCAAAACTAATGAGAAGAATTGTTTTCAAACATGAGCTTGAGTACTTGGATTACTTACCTTATTTTGCCTAATTGTGTTTATTGCATTTTTGTTAGTGCATTGTTTTCTTTATAATGGGGCCACGTAGAGAGCTGAGAATCAATACTAGATCGATGGCTAATAATGAGAATGTCGAGAATGCTGAAGATTTACCACCTCCTCCCCCTGGTGGTGGACCACCCCGTGGTGGTGGTGCTGGTGTTGGGGTTGCTGGACCCGAGGTTGTGTAGGGGCAAGCTGCTCCTGACATGACCATGTTGATTCAGGCTATTGTTGGAGCTTTCCAGGCAGCAGTAGCTGGAGCTCATGGAGTTGCGCATCAGGATGATGCTAATGTGAGGTTGCCTTTGGAACGTCTCTGCAGTCTAGGAGGGACTGAGTTCAGAGGCTTATCTCCGGAAGGATTTGAGTCTTGGTTGGAGAGCACCAAAAGGATTCTGGGTCAGATGAACTGCAACAAGATGCAGAAGTTGGATTGTGTTGTGTCACTACTGCATGGTGATACTTATACGTGGTGGACGACCACTATCTCCGGGTTGGAGGATGACGAGGTTACTTGGACGTTCTTTTTGAATGCGTTCAAGCGGAAGTACCTGGGAGTACGTTACCTCGATGAGAAGAAAAGAGATTTTATGTCTCTCATGCAAGGCAGCATGTCAGTAGCTAAGTATGGAATTCAGTTTGTTCGCATCAGTCAGTATGCGCCTGAGCTAATCCCTAGTGAGCGGGAGAGGTGTGAACGATTCCGTTATGAGCTAGTAGCGAATGTCAAGACTTATATGCTTGCGGCTGACTATACAGATTTCAATATCTTGGTCATTAGAGCCAAGGACATTGAATCGAATCTTGGTTTGACTAGTCGAGCGGGTGGCTCTAGCTCAGAGAAACGAGCTGCGGAACGCAATGTTGGTAGAGATCACAACAAGAGGCATAAGGATAGGATGCCGCATTATGATGCTAGGCGTGGGGGTGGTAACCCTGGTAGAGGTCAGCAAGGACCTAATGCTGTTCTTAGGACTCCTGAATGTAACCGTTGTGGTAGAATGCGTGGTGGTGAGTGTTGGGGTAACCTTGGAACATGCTGGAATTGTGGTAACCGAGGGCATTTGAAGAATGATTGTCGTCGGCTACTGAGAGAGGGACAGGCTTTGGTGAGAGCAGCTGAGCCACGGAGAGGTCGTGGGCGCGGCCGTGATAATTTTCAGCGTAGGGATGATGGTGGCAGGAACGTAGCACATGTTGTGGCCGTTCAACCTGAGGGTGGCGGTCAAGCTCGAGTGTACGCCCATCGTGAGGGAAGGAATGATACGGATGTGATCGCAGGTACCTTTGCTTTGCAATCCTTGTCATTACTTTCTTTGATTGATTCTGGATCTAGACACTCGTACATTTTGCGTGAACATGCTCAAATGCTTGGTTTACCTGTTGAGTCTTTGGATGTTGTTATGCGTGTGACTAGTTCCTTTGGTGAGACGGTTGTAACACAGAAGTTGTATAGGAGATGTCCCTTGAGAGTGCAAAATCATGTTTTCTTGTTGATCTCATGGAATTGCCATTCTATGGCTTTGATGTAATCCTTGGCATGGACTGGCTCGTTGAACATAGAGCCGTGGTGGATTTCGAAAGCAAGCGTGTTTCATTGAAACTTGCTGATGATTATGAGGTGGTGGTAGTGGGCGAGAATGTGAAGTTCCTTGCAAATGTGGTGTGTACATTGGAAGCAAGTCAGATGTTGCGGCAGGGTTGCGAGGCTTACCTAGCTTTTTTGATGAATCCTAGCTCAAAGGAGTTGCGAGTTCAGGATATAAGAACTGTACGTGAGTTCCCTGGAGTGTTTCCGGAGGAGTTACCTGGATTGCCGCCTAGTCGAGAGGTGGAGTTTGGGATTGAGTTGTATGAGAACACAACCCTGGTGTCCATTGCTCCCTATCTCATGGCACCTAAGGAGCTGAAGGAGTTGAAGACGCAACTTCAGGAGTTGCTTGACAGTGGTTTCATTCGGCCTAGTGTCTCGCCTTGGGGTGCACCGGTCTTGTTTGTGAAAAAGAAGGATGGCACGATGAGAATGTGCATTGATTATCGTCAGCTGAACAAGTTGACTATCAAAAACAGGTATCCTTTGTCGAGGATTGATGATCTTTTTTATTAGCTTCGGGGAGCGGCTGTGTTTTCAAAGATTGACTTGAGGTCAGGGTACGATCAGCTTAAGGTGAAAGATGTGGATGTGCCAAAAATAGCCTTTAGAACGAGGTATGGGCATTATGTGTTCCTTGTAATGCCGTTTGGCTTGACGAATGCTCCTGCTACTTTCATGGACATGATGAATAGAGTGTTCCATGAATACTTGGACAAGTTCGTTTTGGTGTTCATCGACGATATCCTTGTGTACTCTCGTACTGAGGAGGAGCATGAAGGTCATTTGAGAGTTGTCTTACAAGAGCTTTTGGAAAATCAGCTTTATGCTAAGCTGAGCAAGTGTGAGTTTTGGCTAAAGGAAGTTGTGTTCCTTGGTCATGTGGTTTCGGCTGAAGGGATTCGAGTTGACCCTCAGAAGGTTGAGGCGGTGATGAATTGGAAGCCTCCTAAGTCTGTTCATGAAGTCTGTAGTTTCCTTGGGTTGGCAGGATACTACCAGAGGTTTGTGGATGGATTTTCTAAGATTGTTGCTCCTTTAACGAATTTGTTGCAAAAAGATATTAAGTATGAGTGGACGGAAGCAAGACAGCAAGCTTTTGAGAAGCTTGAGGCAGCTTTGACGCAAGCTCCTATCTTGGTTCAACCTGAATCAGGAAAAGAGTTTGTGGTGTACAGTGACGCGTCCTACATTGGTTTGGGGTGTGTGCTAATGCAAGAGGGTAAGGTGGTGGCTTACTCATCGCGACAGTTGAAGGTGCATGAGCGCAATTATCCTACGCATGATATTGAGTTAGCTGCGGTGGTTTTTGCTTTGAAAATCTGGAGACATTATCTTTATGGTGAGAAGTGTACTGTGTACACGGATCACAAGAGTTTGAAGTATTCGATGTCTCAGAAAGAGTTGAATCTTAGGCAACAGCGATGGTTGGAGTTGCTTAAGGATTACGATCTAACGATCGAGTATCACCCGGGAAAGGCCAATGTTGTGGCTGACGCCTTGAGCAGAAAAGTGGCGGTGGAGTTAAGGTCTATGTTTGCTAGCTTGAGAATTTTGCGAGATGGAGGTCTTGTTGCTGAATTGCAAGTGAAACCATCTATGGTTCAGTTGATAAAGGATAAGCAGGTGTTGGATGATTCTTTGGTGCCACATGTTCAGGATATTGCTGAGGGTAGACCATCGGATTTTTGTTTTAATGATGATGGAGTTCTATGTTTTGGAAGTCGGATAGTAGTGCCAAATGACGTGGAGTTGAGGCGTACTATTCTGACCGAAGCTCAAAGTAGTCCTTTTGCTATGCACCCTGGTAGTACAAAGATGTACCGTGATCTGAAGGATGAGTACTATTGGGTGGGTTTGAAGAAAGATGTTGTGGAATATGTGAGTAAGTGCATGGTTTGTCAGCGGGTTAAGGCTGAGCATCAGTTTCCTTCGGGGTTGTTGCAACCGTTGAGGATCCCTGAATGGAAATGAGAGAGGGTCACCATGGACTTTGTGTATGGTTTGCCTTTGACGCCATCAAAGAAGAATTCTGTGTGGGTGATTGTGGATCGCCTTACGAAGTGTGCGCATTTCTTACCTGTGCATACTACGTATACCTTGGATAAGATGGCAGAGCTGTACATTGCTGAGATTGTACGTCTGCATGGTATACCAAAATCTATAGTGTCGGATAGAGATTTGAGGTTCACGGTAAGGTTTTGGGAGTGTTTACATCAAGCATGGGGTACGCGGTTGAATTTTAGTACTTCTTATCATCCGCAGATGGATGGACAGTCTGAACGTGTTATTCAAGTGCTTGAGGATATGTTGAGGTGCTGCGTGATTGAGTTTCAAGGCTCTTGGTAGAAGCACTTGCCTTTGGTGGAGTTTGCTTATAATAATAGCTACTAGGCAAGTATTCAAATGGCACCTTATGAAGCCTTGTATGGGAGGAAGTGTAAAACTCCTCTTTGCTGGGCTGAAACGGGGCAAAAGTTGGTCTCGATGCCGGCTTTGTTAAAAGGAACCACCAAGAAGGTGAAGCTCATTTGTGAGCGGTTGAAGGCAGCCTC
The DNA here is from genome assembly GCA_030270665.1 of Hibiscus trionum. Classification (NCBI taxonomy): domain Eukaryota; kingdom Viridiplantae; phylum Streptophyta; class Magnoliopsida; order Malvales; family Malvaceae; genus Hibiscus; species Hibiscus trionum. Next base: position 45,152,244 of record BSYR01000027.1, on the reverse strand, counting down.
TGATCGGCAGAAGTCTTATGCGGATTTGAAGCGTAAGGAGATTGAGTTTGCGGTGGGTGACCGTGTGTTCTTAAAGGTTTCACCTTGGAAGAAGGTGATGAGATTTGGCCGGAAGGGTAAGTTGAGCCCTAGATATATTGGACCATACGAGGTGATAGAATGTGTGGGTCATGTTGCTTATAAGCTGAGGCTACCTCAAGAGCTAGAGAAGATACATAATGTGTTTCATGTGTCCATGCTTCGAAGGTATCGGTCGGATCCTTCACATGTTATGCCCGTGGAGGAAGTTGAGTTGAATCCAGATTTGACCTATGATGAGGAGCCGGTGGAGATTTTGGATTCAGGCAGTAAGGTTCTCCGGGGGTAAGACCATTGAGCTGGTTAAGGTGTTGTGGAGGCATCGTGGTGTTGAGGAAGCCACGTGGGAAACAAAAGATGACATGAAGAAGCAGTTTCCTTACCTTTTTCCTCTAGGAAAATTTCGAGGACGAAATTTCTTAAGAGGGGGAGAGTTGTAACACCCAAAATTTGGGCCTAGATGTTTAGAGTCTAAACCGGATCGGTCTGGAAAACGATTCGAATCTAAAAGGGAGTTTTAGGGAACACCTAGTTCGGGATGCTTTAAAAATATAGAAAAAATTATCTAAAAATCCTCATTTAATATACAAAAGAGAATGGTGAAATGAATTTTACAAAATAAGGTTTGGAAATACTACATTTCGGTGTAGTGACCAAATCGCAGTTTTTGCAAAGTTAAGTAGTGACTGTTTTGTAAAGGATTGAAACTTTGAATCTTTAAGGAGCTAATTTTACCAAAATGTTTTCATCAGATTTTCCTTAATTTGGGTGATTTAATTAATGTTTTAATTAAAGAAAATGAAGGTGATTAAATTAGAAAAAAAACCACCTTTGATATTTCATAACTACTTTTCACAAATTTTCCCTCATTTTATTTTCTCTCAAATTCCTTTCAACCAAAAACATTTTCTCCATCAAATACACTTAGATTTTCACTTCATTTGATGAGATTTCAATCTCTCTTTGATTCTTAATCAATTCCTCATCAAATTCACTTGATTTCTACACTGAATTTTCAAGAAAACTTGCCCAAATCAAGGAGAAATCATCTATTAGAGGTAAGCTTCGTCCTTCTCCTCTAATGATCAGTTCTTTACTGAAATTCCCAAGTTATCAATCTTTTATTAATGATTTTTAAGTGGTTTTAATGTTAGAAACAAGAAATTGGCTTAAAACTCAAGATTTTGGAAGAGATCTTGAAGATTTTCATGGTGATTGATTGGGCTCTGTTTTGAGATGGTTTTCTAATGTATTTTGGATGTTAATTGATGTTATAAATGAGGTTTTATCAATCCAATCCCGAATAGGTTTGTTTTTCCTAAGTTTTGCTTGTTAGAATGATGGTTTTTGGGGTGATTTTGGTGTTCTATTATAGCTGGAGGTATAAGGACGTGGTTGTGATGGTTTTTGATGTTAATTGATGTTTAGAAATGATTAGAAGTGATGGATCTTGGCTGGGTTTGGTTTTGGAAGAGTTTGGAGGTGATTTCGGTAGTGTTTGATAGCCGAAATGTGATTTTTGTGTATAGTAGTGAATTTAGGTGTGTGGCTGATGATTTCAATGCATGATGATGCATTAATCCTCTACTCTTATGTGTTTTAAACAGGGGAGACATCTTCGGACACCTTTGGAGTTAATCCGGAAGCTTAGATAGCGTTTCGGCGAGCAAGCGAAACGTAATCGGTGAGTGCGTGTGGTTTTAGAAGTCCTTGAGGGACAAAGAAACAAGGGTTGGGGATTTATGAAAGGTTTGAAACACCTTCCTAAGTCCGAAAGTAAGTATTGGCTAGATTGCTCTCTTGAATGTGGTGATTGCCCCTAAAATGCTTTTACATGCTCATGGTTTTAGATTGATAAATTCCTACTGTTTTTATGTGTGAATTATAGCATGAGATGATGCTTGAAATGATTTCATTAAGTAACATGTTGCATAGTAGAGATTTGAGATTTTATGTTAAAGCATAGCAAATGTTATGATTTTGAAATGAGATGAGAATGTTTGAGATTTAATTCATGAAAAACAGTAGGTGAGATGATGATTTGAAATAATATATTGGCATAGATGTTGAGATACTTACCGGACTTAATTGATCGATCAATAGGATGAGAGTGCACTATAAACTAAAAATTCGTACGTGCTCTTTGGGTTAAGCCAAAGGGAGAGAACCGATGATGGGTATTCAATCGGGTAGGACTTGATGAAATACCCAAGCTTTGTGGTGATGAGAGATTCCACCATGTGAGTACGGTGATGTGAGATTCCACCGGAAACTATGTTGCTAGACGAGTGAGTACGGTGATGAGAGATGCCACCGGAAGTATCTAGTGAGATGTCCACATATTCGAGTAATAAATAGATGTGAAATGTCAATATAAAATATGTAATGGGTTTTGATTCACATGTACCTTTGATGAAATGGTTTATGCTATGAGAAATGCATATGCGATTTGTTTATGAAATGCTTTAGAGTACAAGCATGTGTATGGCTTTGCCATGAGTTTTGCATTGGTTTAAATGCATGAGATAGAATGAAGGTACATGTGTTTTCAATGAGAAGTTGCTTTGAATGGGTTTTCAAGCATGAGAAAGAATGAGCATGTTGTTCAAAAGCTTTTGAGAAAGTGTTTTCAAGATATGCATTATGGTGTTAGTTTTCTTTAGAGCATGCCTCACTAAGCATTTGTGTTTACGCTCTCTCATTTACCAATGATGCAGATAATTGAGGTGTTTGGGTCATCAAGGAAGTTAAGATCATCCAAGGAAGTCCAAGCTCATGTATGGTGAAGTTTTCACACACTTTAGTTTTGATATAATGGCAATGGGAAACCAAGAATTGTATTTGGGAGATATGTTGAACTCCCTAAAGTTGTGGCATGTTTGCTTTAGCTTGTTTGAGTTGTAAATGGCCTTAATTGTTTGATTTGAGGTTGGATTGCTTATTTTGGTTTTGATATTAGGAAGCATGCCTCTAGAATAATGAGATTTTGTGTTTGATGCTATGTTTGTGTTAGGATGTCCCAATTATGTTCCTTATATGTATGATGACTTGCTAGTATGATTTGGTAGTCTTTGGGGACATGTTAGAGGATGTTGAAGGTTAAAAAAACTAGCAAAAGCTGCTGTTTCTGGGCAGGTCGTATCGAAACACCCTCTAGTGTTTCGGAACGGGGGCTTGAAATGGCCTTTGTGTTTTGAAATGGTGGAGGCTGTTTCGGAACAATTTGGCTACTGGAATGCCATGTTTCGGAACTGGTCTCGAAACATACCCGTGTACCGAAACGGTCAACACCGTTCCGATACAGCCTTTCGGTACGGTGAGTAGACGTTCCGAAATGGGTTACCGTTGGACTCAGATTTGAATTGTTTTGATGTTTGCATGCTTTACATTTTAGTCCTAAATGTTGTCATTGCAATTGCTTGAGCTTCAGATGTCTTTTTAAGATGAAATTTGGCAGAGAAGCATGTAACAAGATTAATTTCATAATGGTAATCCTAAAATCAACGAAGACCCTCTAATTTACAAAAAATACATTTTGGTCCCTAAACTTGTACTAAGCGCAATTGAGCCCCTAAATGTTATCCGATCGTTGTGCCTTCTCCATCATGAATCGTGAGTACTCACTTTGGGTTAACATGTATTTAGACAAGATTAAAATGAAAAAAAGGGTCGTTAATCAAGGTTGACTTTCGAGTTGACTTTGGTTTTCCCCGTGTAATCTTCGTAGTTCGGATCAAGCGTCTAGGCCGGGCTAAGGGGGGTTACAGGGGACCTAAAAGGGCCTTGGAGTATCAATACGGGTTGGGCGCATATCGATACATTTTGCGACTGTAATTTATGGTTCCGAAAAGTTTCGAGGGTGTTTCGATACGGGATGGCATTCCAAAACCCTCCAGACAATTTCGATACGCCGTATCAGTACGGTCTTTGAGCGTATCGGAACGACCTCTTGAGGTTGACTTGAGATTTTTTTCCGTTGTAGGCGTATCGATACGGGCCCGAGTGTATCGATATGGCCTATTTTAAAACTGAACAAAGTAGCCTCAAAAGCTCATTTTGCGTGGTTCTTGCTCGTGTTTTAATTTTCCTTTGCTAGTCTCCTCACATAGGTATTAAAATGGCCTTGAGACAAGATTAATTTATAATAAAAATTAGGGTTGCTAATCGGAGTGAAGCCTTACCGGATTTCTCTTCAGTTTTCCCGTGTAACCCGTTCGGTGCGGTCTGGTGGCTAGGCCGGGTCGAGGGGGTTACATTACATTTTATTTATTTAAAAATTACTAAGTATAATTTATTCCATAATCATGCTTAGCTAAATTCTTAGATTATCCAAAGGCTAAAAGCAAAGCTTCGATTCACCTTTTGTGAATTAAAAAGTACTTAACAACTTCGTTTTACATTCTTAATTTTATGAAAACCTGGATTAGCAATCGGCCTTTCTATTAAAATCTTTTCGCTTTCACTTCAAAAAGCTAGCGTTGACTTGATTGTTGTTAAGATTTACAGATGGGAGAAAGGATCGACGATAGTCGTGGTTTCAACTTCCTATGAACACACTTAGCGACAGATTCACTAAGGGAAATTAAGATCGGATTCGATTCTTTTTGGGACAACATAGTCTGTGTCGGGTTTTTCAAAAACTTATAAAAAATTTATTCTAGCGACGATAGTCGTGGTTAGTCTAATTAGAAAACTGGAATCTAAAAATTGATTTTAGATTATCGTATTACCTGAGAGAAAAACAAGTTACAAGAGTTGGGTCTTGTAGACTGTTGTAACCAACATGTATTCGGAGTGAAAATTCTTTTTTAATGATCATTTTGAATTGAAGCGGAGCAAATGCTTGAGGCTAATTAATTTAATCGATTTATATTCACTTCATTTATTCTCGCTGTCATTTTACACTTATTCTATAGTTTTCTCGATCAAAACCCCCTCATTCACTAAATTACCTTGCAACAGTCAGAGTTAGAACAACTGTATATTAGAAACTCCTTAGTCCCTGTGGACCGACACCTTCCTTACTATACTACGTATTTATTTATTTATTTAATTTGGGATTAAGGCATATTTATTTTAAGAAAACGACGCTTGTCAAATTGGCGTCGTTGTCGGGGACTTCGACAAAGTTACTAATATCGTTTGTTTTGATTTATGACCAGAAAGAATCTGGGCAAACTAGAACATTTTATAGTAGAGATCGAAGCATACTAAAGTGTGTATGTTGAAACATACTAATATCCCAAAGACTTCACGCAAGAAAACTTCGGGAAAAGGAATGAAGACAGCGACAACAATGATTCCAACAAGACCTAGAAACATACTCCGAAGTTGAAACACACTTCGAGAACACCAGCGACGAGAAAATTCTAATGCCCGACAACAGTCAAACTATTCGCCAACTTGTCGCGGCACCAGACGGTCAACAACCGTTGTGCATTATATTCCCAAATGGAGAAAAACAAATCGCATGTAACACCTGGGTTCAGGGGTCGGGTGAAAATAATATTTTAATATTATTTTGGGTCCGGTTTTATAATTAAAATAATCTTTGGGCCTCGTATTTACAAAACACATGATTTTATGTTGGGCTTATTTTAAATCAAGCCCAAACGCCATGGATATCATACTATTGATATTTTCCCTTTTCATTAAGGGCAAATGGGTCTTTTGGGTTTAAAACAAAAGAATTAAAATACCCAAAAATTTCACTCATCTTCTCCCTCTCAAACAAACCCACGACAAAACCCCTCCCCCTTCTTGAGTTACTATTCCATTCCATAGCTCACTCATTCTTGAAGATTTTTCAAAGGTAAGCTCGTTTTTGACTTGTCATCATCATCCTCTTCAAGCCAATACCTTTAGTTTTCAATTTGCTCATGTTTTTGAAGTTTGGGGTTTTAGAGATTTTTGATTTAAAAATGGTACCTTTATTGTTCTTAGCTAAAGATTTTAATCGATTAATGTTCGATATGTTGTTTATGAAGCATAGGGCCCAACTTATATGATTTTTAAAGTGTTTTGCTAAATTTCCCGGATTTGGGTTTTGGGAAGGTTTATGGGAGGTTTTAAGTTGAGTTATGGGGGTGTTTTATGTGGAAATATAAGGGCTGATGGATAGACCATAAGTAAGGGTTGTTTTGAAGGCTTTAGGGAGTGATTTAAGCGTTGGAATCTTTGGATTTAGGGTGAGCTTAGGGGCTGCTCGGGAATATGGAACTTTGGGGTTTTTTTTTAGTTGAAATCATGTGTATTATGCTTGGTTTGTGTTCCGGATTGACTACCTTGAAATGTGGACTGACTTGAGGTTGTTTTGGTTGTGTTGGGATGGGATGATTAGAAACGGGAATTTTGGTTGGTGAAGCTTCGGGGACAAATCCGGAGGTTTTGGAGTCTTGAGCTTGGTTTTCGGTCTTCACTTGGGTAACAACGGTGAGTAGATTTGTTAATCTTTGAATTGTTCACGATATGGAACCTTTGGGGTTTGGGTGGGACCTTGAGGGTTCACCTAAACCCGAGTGTAAGCCTCTCTACTCCTATGTTTGTTGTGATAGGATGAATGGTTATGTGTTATGATTATCATGTACATTTTAAGTTGTTAATGTGTAGTCGAGTTGAAGCCGTGCCTCACGTGACGGTGGTCTAAACTACGGTGATGTGTAGTCCCACCGGTAGTGACTAGTAGGAAAGTACTTTGATGTGTAGTCCCATTGGAAATCTACTAGTCGAAACGGTGATGTGTAGTCCCACCGTGTGTGTATGTTGGTTGTGCTTGTGCAAACCATGCTTGTTGAGATAGTCATTCGTGCATCCATTGTTTTACTTACATATGAAAAGTGTTTTGAAAACTGCATGTTGTGGATTTGTAGAGCTTCTCTCACTAAGCTAGTAGCTTACGCTCTCTTTTGTTTCCAACATGCAGATCGTTAGAGTTCGGGAGGAAAGCGGGCAAGGGAAGAGCTTTTAGAGTTCTCGAGCTAGCACAAGTATGATTTGTGTTTTGTAATAATGCCTAAACAATGGGGTATAGAGTTGTAGGAGTTGGTGTCAAACTCCTTAGGTGATTTGAGTTATTTGAGCATGTTAGATTATGGATGTGTATGCTTTTGTTTCATGGACTGAGGACCATGCTTATCTTGTCGCTTGATTTTATGTACCTAAGGGTGTATGTGTTAGCCTATGCATGCTCTATGGTTGTTTGGCTTGTGTATGGGGCCTTATAATTGCTAATTATGCTCTCTTTGTGGAATTGTATGGGACCTTTGATTTGTATGGCTCTTGATAGATTCAATGCCTCAATTGTTAATTCCTGGTTGTAGCCTTGATGTATGTATGCTTGAATTAGTTTAGGGGAGTCCCAAAATGCATATGGAGTCGAGTCTTGTTTGTTTTGCTGGTTTTTGGGAGACTTGCAGTGCAGAGCGTATCGGTACGCCTAAGGGCCGTATCGATACGGTCTTGCCTGCAGAGCTCATTTTAGTCTGGGCGTATATCGATACACGGAATCGTATCGATACAGTTTTTGCTCTCTGGAATCCAGTTGTGGCTGGGCGTATCGATACATGGGGGCGTATCGATACGGTTTTTGCTCACTGGAATTCTGAGATTTTGGGGAGTTTTTGGCGTATCGGTACAGTGTTGGGGCGTATCGGTATGGGTTTATCTCGTTGACCACGAGATGTTGACCGAGAGGGGCGTATCGATACGCTCAAGGGCTGTATCGATACGATCTCCTCTACGTTGACTGATCGTGCTGACCTGGTCAGGGCGTATCGATACCCTTGACTGGTGTATCGATATGGCCTGCCCTGAAAGCTTAAAATGAACTGCTTGAAGTGTGATTGTGGATCGAATGTGTTTCTTTATTGATGTTCCGCCGTTGTGAATCATTTAGGAATTAATATGCCTTTAGACAAGTTTAAAATGAAAGAAAATTTTTAGGGTTGCTAACCGAGGGGAAGCCTTAACGGGTTTCGCTTCGGTTTTCCCCGTGTGGTCCACTCGGACCGGTCATCCGACCAGACCGGGACGAGGGGGTTACATTTAGTGGTATCAGAGCCTGAGGTTTCCGAGACCTCGGGCAGGTAAGTGAGGTGAGTTAGTGTGTTATGTGTTGTTACCTCTCGATGAGTGCTTTATCATGTATGCCTAAATTCTGTTACTAGCACGATATATGAATGCATGCTATAGGGGACTTGTTGTTGTTAGAAAGTTGGTCCAAGTCCCCATTGTTAGGCGTTGTTGTCAAAATAAAAAGGAAAATTGTTTTGGTTTAAAGATCTTGAGAACCGGAGTCCTTGCCCTTTTGCTAACCTAACGTTCCTTTGTTGTTGTGTGTTTGCTGTTTTAGATTATTTTAATTGCTATGGTGAGACCGAGGGGACGGCCTAGAGCGGGTGACCAGGCACCCGAGAACGTGCCTCTTGCTCTTCATGCTCTCGATGGTAATGGGGAAGACGTTGGAGGCAATGGTAATGGGCCTCAGGTTGAGGCTAATGTAAGAGGTAATGGGGCTCAAGCGGGCCAAGGTCAAGCAGGTCCAGATGTGGCTAATTTGATTCAGACCATAGCCGAAGCTTTTCAGACAGCTTTGGCCGGTATGCAAGCTGCAGCACCACCTCAGGGTGCGGGGACAGGATTACCCCTAGAGAGGCTTCGTAACTTAGGGGCAGTTGAGTTTCGTTGGTTGTCTCCGGAGGGTTCGGAAGGGTGGCTTGAGAGCACTACTCGCATCTTGGGCCAGATGGAGTGTTCGGATGCCCGTAAGTTGGGATGCATCGTCTCTTTGCTTCAGGGAGACGCTTATACTTGGTGGACCACTGTTATTTCCGGTATGGCCGAGGCGGATGTCACATGGGAGTTCTTCAGAAATGCCTTCAAGAGGAAGTACCTTGGAGTTCGGTACTTAGATGAAAAGAAAAGAGAGTTCATGGCTTTGGTTCAAGGTAATAGGACCGTGTCTGAGTATGATATCCAGTTTGTGAGGCTGAGCCAGTACGCACCAGAGTTGGTCCCGGATGAGAAGGAGCGATGTGAGCGTTTCAGATATGGGTTGGCTACAGATGTGAAGACTTACAAGCTAGCCTCCGACTACACTGAGTTCGATGTCTTGGTCTCTAGGGCCAAGGATATAGAGCAGAACCTAAGCTCTAGAGCACGTGCTGGTGGGTCTGACTCCGGAAAGAGACATGCGAACTGGGATAGAGATCATGCCAAGAGGCATAGAGATAGGAGGTACCACCCGGATACGAGACCTAGGGGTGGTAACTATGGTCAGGGCCGTCAGGGCCAGGGAGCTGTTGGGCACATTCCGGAGTGCACTAGGTGCGGGAGATGCCACCCAGGTGAGTGTATGGGTATGTTTGGGGCGTGTTGGAACTGTAGCTCCCGAGACCATTTGAGGCATGATTGTCCACACCCAGTTAGGGGCGGACCGGCTCCAGCTAGGGGCTTTGAGCATCAGAGAGGTCGTGGGCGCGGTCGTGGGAACTTTCAGCCAAGGAATGAGGGTCAGAGGAACTTGGCTCATGTAGTAGCAGTTCAGCCCGAGGGAGGAGGACCGGCTATGGTGTACGCTTAGCGAGAGGCTGGGAATGACACTGATGTCATTGTAGGTAATTTCACATTACAGTCTTTGAGTTTGCTTTCTTTGATAGATTCGGGGTCAACACATTCATATATTTTGGGTGAACACGCAAGGTCATTAGGGTTACCATGTGATTGGTTAGAGATAGGTGTAAATGTCACTAGCTCTTTTGGCGATACAGTGGTAGTTAGGAAAGTGTATAGGAGGTGTCCTTTGATGGTTCAGGGCCACGTATTTCCGGTCGATATGATGGAGTTACCCTTCTATGGCTTTGATGTAATTTTGGGCATGGATTGGCTTGTAGAGCATAGAGCTAGGGTTGACTTTGAGACCAAGAGAGTCTCCTTGAGGTTCACTGATGACTTTGAGGTTGTGGTAGTTGGGGAGAATGTCAAGTTCTTGTCCAATGTGGTTTCGGCTTTAGAAGCTCAGAGGTTGTTGAGTTCGGGGTGTCAGGCTTACTTGGCTTATGTAATGAATCCGGATATGAGTGAGGTGAGACCTCAGGACATCAGAACGGTATGTGATTTTCCGAGTGTTTTTCCGAAAGAGTTACCAGGGTTGCCTCCAGATAGAGCAGTTGAGTTTGTTATTGAGACATATTCTGATTCTGCACCGATGTCGATTGCTCCGTATAGAATGGCACCGAAAGAGTTGAAGAAGTTGAAGACACAGCTTCAGGAGTTGACTGATAGAGGCTTCATTAGGCCTAGTGTATCCCCGTGGGGTGCTCCGATCTTGTTTGTGAAAAAGAAGGATGGTAGCATGCAGATGTGTATAGACTATAGACAGTTGAATAAGGTAACAGTGAAAAACAAATATCCCTTGCCTAGGATAGATGACTTGCTAGACCAGTTGAGGGGTAATTCTGTGTTTTCAAAGATTGACTTGAGGTCCGGATACTATCAGTTGAAGGTAAAGGATGTGGACATACCGAAGACAGCCTTTCGTACACGTTATGGACATTATGAATTTTTGGTAATGCCATTTGGATTGACCAACGCTCCAGCGGCCTTCATGGATATGATGAACCGGGTGTTCCATGAGTTCTTGGATAGATTTGTGGTAGTGTTTATAGATGACATCCTAGTATACTCTAGGACCAAAGAGGAGCACGATGAGCATTTGCGGTTGGTACTTCAGACCCTACTTAAGAATCAGTTGTATGCCAAGCTAAGCAAATGTGTGTTTTGGATTAGGGAGGTAGTCTTCCTAGGTCACGTGATCTCGGCTAGTGGGATTAGTGTAGATCCCAAGAAGATAGAAGCTATAGTGAATTGGAAACAACCGAAGTCAGTGACAGAAATCCGCAGTTTCATAGGTTTGGCGGGATACTATAGAAGGTTTGTTGAGGGGTTCTCGAGAATAGCGGCTTCGTTGACCAAATTGCTACAGAAGAATGTCCCGTATAAATGGTCAGATGCAAGACAAGAAGCGTTTGAGAAATTGAAGAAAGCTTTGACTGAAGCTCGTATTTTGATTTAGCCTGAGCTGGGGAGAGAGTTTGTGATTTACAGTGATGCGTCCTACGTAGGGCTAGGTTGTGTGCTTATGCAAGAAGGTAAAGTGGTAGCGTATGCTTCGCGACAGTTGAAAGTCCATGAGAAGAATTACCCCACACATGACATAGAGTTTGCTGCAGTGGTGTTCGCATTGAAGATTTGGAGACACCATCTTTATGGTGAAAAGTGCACCATGTATACCGACCACAAGAGTTTGAAATATTTGATGTCTCAGAGAGAGTTGAACCTCAGGCAATTTAGGTGGTTAGAGCTTCTTAAGGATTATGACCTTACCATAGAGTACCATCCGGGCAAGGCAAATGTGGTGGCCGATGCCTTGAGTAGGAAGGTGGTCGTTGAGTTGCGAGCAATGTTTGCAAGGTTGAGTGTGTCTACGTATGGTGGATTGATAGCTGAGCTCTAGGTTAAGCCATCATTGGTTCAGTTGATTCGTGAGAAGCAGTTGCGAGACGGGTCTTTGGCACCTCACGTGCAAGACATAGCCGAAGATAGACCTACTGAGTATTGTTTTGGAGAGAATGGGATCCTATGTTTCAAGGATAGGATAGTGGTTCCGGAGGATGCCGAGTTGAGGCGTACGATCTTGAGTGAGGCTCACAATAGTCCTTTCGCTATGCATCCGAGTAGCACGAAGATGTATCGAGGATTGAAAGAAGAGTATTATTGGGTTGGTTTGAAAAAGGACGTAGCCGAGTTTGTAAGTAGATGCATGGTTTGTCAGAGAGTCAAGGCTGAGCACCAGTTTCCCTCAGGATTATTGCAACCGTTGAAAATTCCAGAATGGAAGTGGGAGCGTATCACTATGGACTTTGTGTCAAGACTTCTGTTGACTCCTTCGAAGAAAAATTCAGTGTGGGTGATTGTAGATAGATTTACGAAGTGTGCCCACTTCATACCGGTTCATACTACCTATACTTTGGACAAGTTGGCCGAACTGCATATCCGTGAGATAGTGAGACTACATGGGGTACCGAAGTCGATTGTGTCAGACCGAGATCCAAGATTTACCGCTAGATTTTGGGAGTGTTTGCATCGAGCCTTGGGTACTTGGTTGAAGTTCAGCACTTCGTATCATCCGCAATCAGATGGGCAGTCAGAGAGAGTGATTCACATATTGGAAGATATGTTGAGGTGTTGTTTTATTGATTTTCAGGGGTCATGGGAGAAACACCTACCGTTAGTGGAGTTCGCGTATAACAACAGCTTCCAGTCGAGTATTCAGATGGCTCCTTATGAGGCCTTGTATGGTAGGAAGTGTAGAACCCCGATTTGTTGGGCCGAGGCCGGACAGAAACTTGTACCGATGCCCGAGTTGCTTAAGGGCACCACCGAGAAGGTGAAGTTGATATGTGATCGCTTGAAAGCAGCTTCAGATCGACAGAAGCCTTATGCCGACCTAAAGAGGAAAGAGGTGGAGTATTCCGTGGAGGATAAAGTGTTTCTGAAAGTCTCACCTTGGAAAAAGGTGATGAGGTTTGGGAGGAAGGGCAAGTTAAGCCCAAGATTCATAGGACCTTATGAGATAGTTGAGAGAATTGGCCTTGTTGCGTATAGATTGAGGCTCTCGACCGAACTAGAGAAGATTCATGATGTATTTCATGTGTCGATGCTTAGGAGGTATAGATCGGATCCATCCCATGTTATGCCAGTTGAGGAAATAGAGTTGAATCCGGACTTGTCATACAACGAAGAACCAGTGGAGGTACTTGCTTCTGATATCAAGGTGTTGCGTGGCAAGACCATAGAGTTGGTCAAGGTATTATGGAGACATAGAGGTGTGGAAGAGACCACGTGGGAAAGGAAAGCAGATATGCTTGAACATTTTCCGTACTTGTTTCCGCCAAGTAATTTCGAGGACGAAATTCCCTAAGTGGGGGAGAGTTGTAACACCCGGGTTCAGGGGTCAGGTGAGAATAATATTTTAATATTATTTCGGTTCCGGTTTTACAATTAAAATAATCTTTGGGCCTCGTATTTACAAAACACGTGATTTTATGTTGGGCTTATTTTAAATCAAGCCCAAAAGCCATGGATTTCATATATTTTCCCATTTCATTAAGGGCAAATGGGTCTTTTGGGTTTAAAACAAAGGAATTAAAATACACAAAAATTTCACTCATCTTCTCCCTCTCAAACAAACCCACGACAAACCCCCCTCCTTGAGTTACTATTCCATTCCATAGCTCACTCATTCTTGAAGATTTTTCAAAGGTAAGCTCGTTTTTGACTTGTTATCATCATCCTCTTCAAGCCAATACCTTTAGTTTTCAATTTGCCCATGTTTTTGAAGTTTGGGGTTTTAGAGATTTTTGATTTAAAAATGGTACCTTTATTGTTCTTAGCTAAAGATTTTAATCGATTAATGTTCGATATGTTGTTTATGAAGCATAGGGCCCAACTTATATGATTTTTAAAGTGTTTTGCTAAATTTCCCGGATTTGGGTTTTGGGAAGGTTTATGGGAGGTTTTAAGTTGAGTTATGAGGGTGTTTTATGTGGAAATATAAGGGCTGATGGATAGACCATAAGTAAGGGTTGTTCTGGAGGCTTTAGGGAGTGATTTAAGCGTTGGAATATTTGGATTTAGGGTGAGCTTAGGGGCTGCTCGGGAATATGGAACTTTGGGGTTTTGTTTTAGTTGAAATCATGTGTATTATGCTTGGTTTGTGTTCTGGATTGACTACCTTGAAATGTGGACTGACTTGAGATTGTTTTGGTTGTGTTGGGATGATTAGAAACGGGAATTTTGGTTGGTGAAGCTTCGGGGACGAATCCGGAGGTTTCGGAGTCTTGAGCTTGGTTTTCGGTCTTCACTTGGGTAACAACGGTGAGTAGATTTGTTAATCTTTGAATTGTGCACGATATGGAACCTTTAGGGTTTGGGTGGGACCTTGAGGGTTCACCTAAACCCGAGTGTAAGCCTCTCTACTCCTATGTTTGTTGTGATAGGATGAATGGTTATGTGTTTTGATTATCATGTACATTTTAAGTTGTTAATGTGTAGTCGAGTTGAAGTCGTGCCTCACGTGATGGTGGTCTAAACTACGGTGATGTGTAGTCCCACTGGTAGTGACTAGTAGGAAAGTACTTTGATGTGTAGTCCCATTGGAAATCTACTAGTCGAAACGGTGATGTGTAGTCCCACCGTGTGTGTATGTTGGTTGTGCTTGTACAAACCATGCTTGTTGAGATAGTCATTCGTGCATCCATTGTTTTACTTACAAATGAAAAGTGTTTTGAAAACTGCATGTTGTGGATTTGTAGAGCTTCTCTCACTAAGCTAGTAGCTTACGCTCTCTTTTGTTTCCAACATGCAGATCGTTAGAGTTCGGGAGGCAAGCGGGCAAGGGAAGAGCTTTTGGAGTTCTCGAGCTAGCACAAGTATGATTTGTGTTTTGTAATAATGCCTAAACAATGGGGTATAGAGTTGTAGGAGTTGGTGTCAAACTCCTTAGGTGATTTGAGTTATTTGAGCATGTTAAATTATGGATGTGTATGCTTTTGTTTCATGGATTGAGGACCATGCTTATCTTGTTGCTTGATTTTATGTGCCTAAGGGTGTATGTGTTAGCCTATGCATGCTCTATGGTTGTTTGGCTTGTGTATGGGGCCTTATAATTGTTAAGTATGCTCTTTTTGTGGAATTGTATGGGACCTTTGATTTGTATGGCTCTTGATAGATTCAATGCCTCAATTGTTAATTCCTGGTTGTAGCCTTGATGTACGTATGCTTGAATGAGTTTAGGGGAGTCCCAAAATGCATATGGAGTCGAGTCTTGTTTGTTTTGCTGGTTTTTGGGAGACTTGTAGTACAGGGCGTATCAGTACGCCTAAGGGCCGTATCGATACGGTCTTGCCTGCAGAGCTCATTTTAGGCTGGGCGTATCGATACACGGGATCGTATCGATACGGTTTTTGCTCTCCAGAATCCAGTTGTGGCTGGGCGTATCGATACATGGGGGCGTATCGATACGGTTTTTGCTCACTGGAATTCTAAGATTTTGGGGAGTTTTTGGCGTATCGGTACTATGTTGGGGCGTATCGGTACGGGTTTATCTCGTTGACCACGAGATGTTGACCAAGAGGGGCGTATCGATACGCTCAAGGGCTGTATCGATACGATCTCCTCTGCGTTGACTGATCGAGCTGACCTGGTTAGGGCGTATCGATACCCTTGACTGGTGTATCGATACGGCCTGCCCTGAAAGCTTAAAATGAACTGCTTGAAGTGTGGTTGTGGATCGAATGTGTTTCTTTATTGATGTTCCGCCGTTGTGAATCATTTAGGAATTAATATGCCTTTAGACAAGTTTAAAATGAAAGAAAATTTTTAGGGTTGCTAACCTAGGGGAAGCCTTAACGGGTTTCGCTTCGGTTTTCCCCGTGTGGCCCACTCGGACCGGTCATCCGACCAGACCGGGACGAGGGGGTTACATCGCACTCAAGACAAGCTTAATACATCTTCTACCAAGCTATCGTTGATTGCCCAGTGAAATCCCGCACAAACATCTCAAGGAATTCCACATGGTTTGTTTAAGCACAAAACCACAAAGAGTATCCGAAGACCAAATCAAACTTCATGCTTTTCCTTTTTCCTTAGCCGATATGGCTAAAGATTGGTTATTTGATTTACCTTCTAATTCGGATACTACAAGGACTGACACGACTCGCCTTTTTCTTGACAAGTTCTTCTCTGTGGCCAAGGCAAGTGAACTAAGGCGGAGCATCTTGAGTTTCTGACAAAAGGATAATGAGTTGTTATACGACTACTAGGAGCGATTCAAGTAGTTGTGCGCAAATTGCCCACAACACGGGCTATCGGAACAAACACTTATTCAGTATTTTTACGAAGGCCTATCTCCGATGGAAATGAAGATGATCGATGCAACAAGCGGATAGGCACTTGTGAACATGACCCCAACAACGGCAAGCACCCTCATCTCCTTTGGTCGAACATGAGCCTTCCCCTCTTCGTACCGTCGTGGCCGTCGTTAGAATGAGAAGTATCTTTATTCCTTCTCTTACGCTTTCAATTCTTCATATTGGGATAATATGCTTAAGTGAGGGGGGTAGAAAATAAATGATTGCATCAAATTTACCTTGCTTATTTGGTTGATTGAAATTGGGTTTTTCTTGAATTGATGTATTGAAATTGATGGTTGCATGTCTCATTTTTCACCTTGTTTCCTTGTTTTCTTGATCTTACTTATTTGGTTGATTGGAATTGGGTTTTTCTTGTGAATTATGATAGCACTTGGCATGACTAATTGGCTTTTCTTTAAAATTTCAATTTACATTCCATACATTTGTTAGTTGAATTGATAGCATGACTTAGTACAATTTGAACATTTCATGTGAGTTTTTGAGCCTAATGAGCATACATTTGCATTCTTGTTCTTTGCTTACTTGAGTGTGCCGACTAATTCTTAGCATTCTAGAACTTGTGCCGCAATGCTTTTCGAGACTACACAATTGAATATGTTGCTTTAACATGATAGGGGCATTAGGATTTAACATTTTTCTCTTCCCAAAAATTAGCCTAACCTTGTTTATCTTCCCCTCGGTGAGCCAATTTTTGAGTCTTATATCCTTTCCTTTGTTTATCACATCATTAACCTTAGCCTATTTTATTTTTGTTTTTCCCTCTTTTGTCACCCTTTTCAGGACGAAGTTAAGGTTGTTTCGCGGACAAAAAAACTGTTCAAATAGTGCAGAAAAAAACAGTGAAAAAAAAACAATGTTCGAACAGTGTAGAAAAAAGGAAGAACAATGCAGAAAAAAACAGTGCAATGCAGAATAAAAGGGGAACATTGCAGAATGATTCGAAAAAAAGAGTGAATAAAGCTTTGATTTTTTGATCTCTTATTTCCATTTTTCTGTTTTTACTTCCTACGAATAATCCTTTGGAATGATCTTATTTTTGTCTTGAAGTTTTAACCCGATCTTTGGCCTTTATCCTACCCGAACCTTAGCCCCATTACAACCCTTTTAAAAACCTCTTGATTATTGCATCATGTTTATACTTAGTAGTGGAGATTAGATTTAGTTACAAGTTTATGGTAATGTTTTGATTATTTAGGCTTGAGCGATTCTTTCACCCGAAACACTTTGAGCAGAATGAGTGAGACACTGTGAGGTACTAAGTCTTGCTTCTTTCAGATTAACGGATAATTGGAATCTAATGTTTTGCTTATACTCGCTTTTAGTTAAGCCTTTTCTTGATTGCTCTTATATTTCAACATTTGATTTGATTTTGATTTACTTGAAAAACTTGGAAATTTTGTGAAATTGAGATGGCAACTTGAGGTTTTTGATACATTGATTGGGAAATGCTTGAGGACAAGCATTGAATAAGTGGGTGGAAATTTGATGAGTGATTCAAATAGTTATTATTTTATTATTAATTACTCTGTGTTTGTCGATTTATGTTACTAATTTGGGCGTTTTCTCTTATTTTCTGTGCAGGACATTGGATTTCAGAAATTGTGCTAAAAAGGCAAAGTTTTGCAATTTTATTTTCTAAAGTCAAGGCTGGGCTAGTGGGCAAGAAAAGCTGACAAGACGTCATGTCAGCAATATTAAAAGATGACGTTAGTAGTGGTGGTATCTTATCATCTGCATTTTAATAGCTTATTAGACGTATTTTAAATTCAAACTTGGAATTATCATTTGTATTTAATTTAAATATTTTTAGGATTTATCTTTTATCTTTTTTGGTTATTTTTAGGTTTTTAAGATACTATAAATACCCCCTTTGGGGTAAGCTAGAAACAACATCCTCCATTCTTAGATTTTATTTTAGCTTTTAAAGTTTAATCAAAGTTTATTTTTCTTTACTTTCTTGTTTTTACATTTTATTTATTTAAAAAATGCTAAGTATGATTTCTTCCATAATCATGCTTAGCTAAATTCTTCGATTACCCAAAGGCTAAAAGCAAATCTTCGATTCACCTTGTGAGAATTAAAAAAAAAACTTAACAACTTCACTTTACATTCTTAATTTTCTGAAAAAACCTAGATCAACAATCGGCCTTTCTATTAAAATATTTTCGCTTTCTCTTTAAAAAGCTAGCATTGACTTGATTGTTGTTAAGATTTACAGTTGGGAGGAAGGATCGGCGATAGTCGTGGTTTCAACTTCCTATGAACACACTAGTAACAGATTCGCTAAGGGAAATTGAGATCGGATTCGATTCTCATTGATACAACATAGTCCAAGTCGGGGTTTTCAAAACTTTAAAAACTGTTTTATTCTAGCGACGATAGTCGTGGTTAGTCTAATCAGAAAACTAGAATCTAAAAATTGATTTTAAATTATCGGTTTACCGGAGAGAAAAAAAAGTTACAAGGGTTGGGTCTTCTAGACTGTAACCGGCATGTATTCGGAGTGAAAATTCTTTTTCAATGATCATTTTGAATTGAAGCGGAGCAAAGGCTTGAGGCTAATTATTTTCATCGATTTATTTGTACTTCATTTATTCTCGCAGTCATTTTACACTTATTCTATAGTTTTCTCGATCAAAACCCCCTCATTCACTAAATTACCTTGCAAAAGTTAGAGTCAGAACAACTATATATTAGAAACTCCTTAGTCCCTGTGGACCGACACCTTCCTTTCTATACTACATCTTTATTTATTTAATTTGAGATTAAGGCATATTTGTTTGACAAAAAACGATACTTGTCAGTTTCCACTAAGCTACAAGATTGCATTCATATGCTATTGAAGCTAATCAACCAGCTCCAAACAATGATGATCTGACGAGGATATATAACTTCTATGCTCTCAATATGCTTTCACTTTATGTAAATGCTCATTCCATCTAATTTTCATGAATACATATATTTTTATCTCCTTAAATGTGAATATATGTTTGTGCTACCTTAGTCAACTACTTACTGATTTTTCTCGTCTAATTGTTCTCACTTTCCATATGTGTTGTTAATTATTTACTGATTTTTATCTCCTTCATATTCCAATATTCCCCTTGCTTCCTTTTGAACTTGAGGAGACTTTAAAATGTGTAGGTGATAACTAAAAAAAACTAGTGTAATTTGTATCCCTCTTTGTCGATTATGTTTGTACGTAAGGTCATTTTAGTTGCATATTTAAATATTCTCGCATTTATTTAATGTTTTTTGTTTTGTGCATCTCGTCTTGTTTTTCTGCTTTTGTGGGAGAAATGCTACTATTTTACTTCAATTTTACAGGATAATTACCGACCTAAGGAAAAGATTTTTCACGGCAAGCTAATCTGATCACTCTAACTGATTCGGTTTGACCAAAGAATCACCCGGATTTATGGAGATTTGAATTAGGAAAGCTGGTACAACTAAAGATAAAAAGATAAAACAACTATTTGAAACTCAATTTGAATTTCCCCCTTTATAAAAGAGTGATGTGAAAATCCAAGGAGACAAAATGCAAGCTAGGAAGCAATCATAGCTTCATCTTCTCCCTCGTGAGGGACGGCCGCCATTGTTGGAATTGAGGTTCAACACTCACCACACTAGGACATCAACATAGGCTTAGCCCAAAAGCACCGCTCAATTCCGGCGAGAGGACAACGAAGGAGATCTGATCCTATCAACTCTTCGTTTAACTTATCTTTTCCTTAATATATTGAATGATTGGGTTTGCAATGTCAAATGATCTACATCCAGCCATGAACTAATTAAACTAGTTTAGGTTATTGGGTTTTGATGTTGTGAATGAATGATTTCTCTTTGCCTTTAAGTTATTTAGATGTTTATCCAATATCTCATTCTTCATTGTTATTCAAGTAGATTAGACATAAATGCTTGATGTTCATCCATTTACTTAGACTAGAGATAGTTGAGTTCATGAAATCTACTTGTTGGATTCAGGTTTTCATTATTCGAGAGTTAATGAAAGCCAATTCTTCTCAAACATAACCATGAATTTTAGGTGACTAAGAAGAGTAAGCTTAATCAATGAAAAACATCTCAAGGTTCACGCAGACATGTATTTCCGTAGCTTGTAGATCATTAGTTCTTATGTTAGACATAGTTAGAAGACGTGAAAGAAACTCTATCGAGCATCTAGATAAGTGAACCTTCCATGGAAAGTCAAACGACTACAACATCGCAACACCCAATAACCCTGTCTCCTCATCATAATTTGATTCCTTTCTCTTGTTACATTTGTATTTACTTTAATTGTTTTAATTTACTTCATTCTCAGTTAATTCTTTAAAAACATTTGAGATAACTTAAGCAAAATGGCTCAAACCAATTCTTGTGGAGGTGATACTCAATACTTATTACTTTATTACTTGTTGACCGTGTATACTTGCACGTAAGATTTTGTTATAGCATTATTTTGTCAATATTAGGTGTTGTCTACAATCCTCAAACTGTTGCAAAACTATTGGCTTGGTGAAGATATCAGCCAGCTGAGGTCGTGCAAAAATGTAATTGACATGTAATGAATCACCACCCACTTTCCTTTTACAAAATGGTGGTCGAGATCCACTTGCTTAGTCTTTTCATGGAGCACGGGGTTGGCTGCCATAGAAACTATGTTGGTGTTATCACACCATATTTTTGGAACATCATGTAGAACCAATCTTATATCTGTTGGAATATCACGAATCCATAATACTTCTAAGGTGGCATCAATAAGGCTTTGATATTCTACCTCAGCTGTGGACCTTTTGTTTCTTTGAGCTCCAGGACATGAGGTAGGAACCTAGGCATATTCAATATCTCGATGTGGATCGTCGATCATCTTCTTCAGCTTTAGTGTACCAGTTCTTGTACATATTTTATAGTTCCGAAACATATGCGTCGTTTTATCTTTTTACGTTGCAACACAAGTTTTCTCCCTATACAGTTGCAAAACTTCATACTACGTTCTAATACTTATCGACAACAACCTATTCTCCTTTACGCGTGTTTTTAATGATAATCTTATAAACTTTCTTGAATTATAAATTATAGCTTATGACGCATAACATTCTCCTTTGGTGACTTATGAAACACTTGTTCATCTTAGCTTTATAATTTCCATAAATAAGATTTGTTCTTGATGTATTAAAGCTTCATTAAAAGAATTAGACCCTTCTATCTTGTTAAAAATTTACTCTTACTATCACAAGGCTTAATCAATCTTCATTCTTTTAAGGTCCATTAAAAACACATGTCATACCTACCCTTAATAGGCTAATTATTATGGCTTCCAGATTCCATAAATCATCCTAATCATTAATACAGATAGAGCTAAATATCATTGTTATTGGATTATTCAATTTATAAGCTTCTTGGATTTATTATTATCTTAAGCCAAATATCAAAACCACTAATTTATTAACACTTTTTTCACCTCCACATAGCATGAATCTAAACTGTTAATTTACTATGATTTTTTATTTCATGAAAACAATCACCATGTTACTAAATCATTTATCAACTTACTCCATTAATTGATAACTCATTTAGGTTACAAGTGGCTACCAATTGACCTTACATAATTATATATAACCATTAGGAACACTCGAGTTTTACCCTAGAATTATAATGCTCATTAGGCACCACATCATAGTTAACTTTTAAAATTATTACCAAGCTTAGGTATTTTTAAGTCATATAATCTTTCATTCATAACATCTATATATTTTAAGGAAGATGGTCCATTATAGGATCCGATACGTAACTATTATTATATCTTTAAAATACGTTGTAAGTCTCAAACAAACTAATAAACTCATAAATCGATCCATTCATGATAATCCAAGCAACAAGAAATACGTATAAATATAGATGTTCCACCTATACTATCATTAGCCAAACAATCTACAACTATCATTATTTGCTCAACCAATTCAAATTCGTCAATAAAGTGTCTATTTACTCAAAAGAAACACACAAAAGATTCATACTCATCTCATTGCCCAATACAAATGGTTTATAAGCTTAACTTAATGTTTTAATTTCATTGTTCAACTTTACCAAAACATATTATTAACATTGGTTACTTTTTTACATAAATCAACTCTTTCAAACAATTTTGTAGAACTAAATGTTTTCATATAATAATTGAAAAATGTTTTGGACTAAATTGAAAAGAATTTAAAATATTTTTTTAGTCAAAAACAACTTGAAATTATGTTTAAGGGTTTTTAAAAGGCTTTGGAATAACTTAAAATGCTTTTAAAGTAGCCAAACCAGTGTATTTCAAGTACCCGTATCGATACGGTCTAGTATTGTATTGATACGCTATAGGGTTTTAACTACAGTAAAATTCTAGTAGCCAAAACCCGTACCGATACGCCTTGCCCTTTGGATACAATATGTTTTAAATAGCTAACAGCTAGTTCGCGTACCGATACGCCCAACTACCCCCAACAGTCATTTTCTAAAATGTCTTTTAAATTGCAGGACCTTACACGATACGCTTGAAACGCGTATCGATATGCACCAGCTGGAAGTCTCAACGACTATTTCCTTATCGAGACCATTTCGATACGGTTTGAGGAGTATCGATGCACTAAGCTGCAGAACTGCATTTATGATGGGAAATAAAGGCTCCAACGGCTCTAATTCAACCCCAATGGTTCTCAACGATTACAAACTCAATTAGGAGTATAAAAGAGACCTCCAAGCATCAAGAGATGGTTAATGCTTCAATTGTCATCAACATTATGATGAGAGATTGTCTTTAGAGCTTAATTGTATACTTCTTGTATAGACAACACTTGTGAGCTATACTTTGTCAAATTTGCTCAAGTGTTTAGGTTTGAATGAGTGCTTTAGTGTGCAAACATCAACCTTGTAAGAGGGATTTTAGTTTGATTATCTTTATCTCTTATAGAGAGGGTTTGATCAAGCTTTGGGCTAGAAAGCTTTGATCATTGTAAGGGTTTCCTCCTAATCCTAGAAAAGGGGATGAATCAATTAGTGGATTGATTTTGAAATCCTTAGTGGGAAGCTAAGGTAGTGGATGTAGGTGCTTGTTAGAAGGTCGAATCACTGTAAATTATCGTGTCTTTTTATCTTTTAGCTTCCACACCTCAATTACCCAAAAATCAAACTTCTCCTTCTCTTGGCAATCCATAACGGTTGAAAGAAATCGAGCCTATCAAGCCCAACAATTGGTATCAGAGCGAGGCTCAATTGAAGGGGATTAACATCCTATTGAGGCGATCTGGGTAGCTCAATACAAGTTTCAATCAACCGGTCAAATGGCGTAATCCATCGACAAGCCACCTTTCTTCGACGGGACCATCTACGCTCATTGGAAGATCAGAATGAAGTTATTCATCAAATCCAAAGATTACAAGCTTTGGGATATTGTTGAAGAAGATCCTTTCGTGCCACAACGAAGTAAGACGGAATAGAGTGCGGATGATCGCAAGAAGATGAAGCTTAATTGCAAGGCCTTGCACATCCTCTTTTGTGCATTTGGTCCCAACATCTATGTGAAGATGTCCACATGCGAAGATGCCAAGGAAGTTTGGGACAAGCTTGAAGTCAAATACGAGGGAAAAATAAAGTAAAGGAGACCAAGATCGGCCTCCTCAACCACGAGTATGAGAACTTCACAATGGAACCGGATGAAAACATCACAAACATGTTCGATAGATTCTCCACCATCACAAATGGACTCAAAGGCTATGGAGAAATCAATCCGGAAGACAAGCTTGCCCGAAAGCTTCTCTATTCTCTTCCCGAGTCATGGGACTCAAAGAAGACCACCATCATCGAAGCCAAAAATCTCAAGAACTTGAAGCTAGATGAACTCATTGGGTCTCTTCTCACTCATGAAATAATGAAGAAAGAAAAAGAAGAGTAGAAGAAGAAGGAAGAGATAAAGAAGATGGGGAAGAAGAAAATCATGGAGCTAGGCATCAATGCGAGTGTCGTTGCTCTCAAATCCTCCACATGCCAACATGTTTATTTGAGCATGGAGGAAAGTGAAGATGAAGAGATGGTTCATCTCTTCAAGAAATTCACCTGGTTCATGAAGAGCGAGATGGCTAAATCCAAGCATAAATCAAAGAAGAAGATGAAGGATTCCCACAAGTCCAACAAAAAGGGATCATCTTCAAAGAAACCATATGTGGCGACATGGAGTGATGAAGACTCCATCGATGATGAGGTAGCCCACCTATGCTTCATGGCCCTCAATGATGGGGAGGTAACTTCTAACTCATCTTATTCAAATTCTTATACTTTTGATGAGTTACAAGAAGCCTATGATTAATTGGTTTTTGAATTCAAGACTTCATTTTCAAAAAATAAGAAATTGATTTCAAAGTTAAAAACCGAAAATGATTTGCTTTCTAAAACCAATTTAGAGTTTGAAGCAAAATAAAAAAATTTGAACTTAAAATTTCAAGTTTACAAGAACTGCTTCAAACGATTGAAAAATATCATCAAAAGGATATTGATGATCTTAAGAAGGAAAAAGATTTGATTTCCAATGAACTTCAAAAGAAAAACAATTTGGGAAAATCAAATTTTTATGTAAGAAAATCTAGTGCCCCTAGATTTTTGAATGAAAAAGATTTTAGAAGTATTTGGGTCCCAAAAGGACTAAGCACTTCAACTAAAAGGGATGAAATTGAAAAATGGATTCCTAAGGGGACAAAATTATGTGCTACTAACGTTTATGGATCCAAAGCAATTTAGATACCAAAAATTACTTGATTGTCTTGTTTAGGTGTGATGGAGAGTGATCAACAAGTCCAAATTTGAGGGGGAGCTTCATGCACACAAAGAGAGCACTTGAAGATGGAAGGCTTCACATCCTCCCTTGAATTCAAGTATGGTAAAATTAGTTGAATTTATTCTTGTTTAGTTTTATTTCTTTTAATTCAACTAGTTTAATCATATATGTTGAACTAAAATTGTTTGATGCTTTGAGTAAGGGGGAGCCAATTTTAAAACCAAAAGTTTTTCAAGTAGTTTATTCTTATTTAGTTTTATTTCCTTTAATTCAAGTAGTTTAATCATATATGTTGAACTAGTTTAATCATATATGTTGAACCAGTGTTTTTCAAGTATCCGTACCAATACGGTTTGGTACTATATCGATACGCTCTAGGGTTTCAGCTACAGTAAAATTCCAGTAGCCCAAACTTGTACCGATACGCCTTGCTGTATTGATACGGTATGTTTTAAATAGTTAATGGCTAGTTCGCATACCGATACAGTTGTATCGCGTACCGATACGCCCAACTACCCCCAACGGTCATTTTCCCAACGGTCTTTTAAATTGCAGGACCGTACCGATACGCTTGCAACGCGTATCGATACGCACCACCTGGAAGTCTCAATGGGTATTTTCTTATCGGGACCGTATCGATATGGTTTGAAGAGTATCGATATGCTAAGCTGCATAATTGCATTTATGGTGGGGAATAAAGGCTCTAACGACTTTAATTCAACCCCAACGGTCCTCAACGGCTACAAATTCAATTAGGAGTATAAAAGTGAAACCCCTTTAGCCCGGCCTAGATGCCCGAGCCGAACTAAGAAGATTACACGGGAAAAATCAAAGTCAACTCGTAAAAGTCAACCTCGACTGACGACCTTTTTTTCTTTTTATCTTCTCTAGATGCACAATATTAACATATGTGTCCAGCAAGACCATTAGAAAGAAACGGCATAGCTATTGGAGTTCAGTTAGGGATTCAATTGCATACTTATGATTTTTAGGGACCATTTAGCAAATTACAGAAATTACAGAGACTTTTTATGTTTTAAAGTTACCAATCCTCAATTAGTCATGTAACATGCTAACACGTCAAATTTCAGCTCAAACCAATC
Source organism: Hibiscus trionum (assembly GCA_030270665.1). NCBI lineage: Eukaryota > Viridiplantae > Streptophyta > Magnoliopsida > Malvales > Malvaceae > Hibiscus > Hibiscus trionum. The sequence continues at coordinate 45,126,265 of BSYR01000027.1, read as the reverse complement.
ATCCAAACTCATCCAATTGATCAAATAACATTCAAGGACCAAAACGTAACATTTCAAGACTTAAGAAGGATCTTTTAACTAAATTTTAACTACTCGTATCGATACACCTGAGCCTGTATCGATACGCGGGAAGACAATAGAAAAAGATGGGAAGTGTGTATCGATACGCTTCCCCGCGTATCGGTACGACCTTCGAACTTGGCTTGGGCGTATCGATACGCGGGCAATCTGTATCGATACCCCTGTACCGAAAAGCCTGGAATTGGCCTTAGTGTATCGATACACTTCCTCGTGTATCGATGCGCATACCAGAAAAACACATTCCAAAGGCATTTAAACATACTTAACCATATCCAAGTAAACTTAAATCATGCATAAAAGTTATAATCAACCTACTGGACATATAAACATCATCAAACAGTAAATCATACTCATCGAATTCATCAAACCACGATGAAACATTAGCTATTCAAGCATGCTTAAGAAAACAAGCTAAAGCATAGGCAAAATGCTATAAGCAAACCATGAAACCAATTAGAGGCCGATTACAAGTCCAAAATCAAAAACCAAACATGCTTAAGGTAGTAACATCACCAACCAAATCCAGAAAGTAGAGATCCCACTCATTGCCTCTTATTACACTAAGGGTGAACCACATACATTTTTTAGTTAAAACTCTTGGAATCCCCTTGCTATTGGGCTCTCTTGATTGCTCAATTCTCTGCATTGATGAAACAAACGAGCGTAAGTATATAGCTTAGTGAGGATCGCTAAAACAACATTCATCAATGCATTTCATTAAACCATTGCACCATCATTTGCAAACTCATGCATTTCTTTAAAACATGCCCATTTAAGCATCAATGCACTTTTAAATCCACATGCATATATCATCACTTTAAACAACAGCAAAATTCCTTTACTCATGCTTAAACCAAGCACCACATGCATTCTTGCATCATTCACAAGCATCTCATGCTTAATCATTATTCATTAACATTATATTTGCTCGTAAGTGATAATTCTCAAACCATACCAAAATAAATGACACAATCGGATACGCGGATTACAAGCATTTTCCCACACGCTTCACACATACTACCTCAATGGTACAATCACAACCCCTCAACACCTGCGATGGAGATTAATGGCACAATCAAAACCCCTCAACATCACTCATCGGTAGTTGTATAATTCCACTAACGAGAGTACAGGACACATACCACAAGACTCACACACGGGATTAAACCATTCATTGTTGTGATCTTAGCCTCAATTGTTAGGGTACTTGGATGGAGATTACGGCACAATCACAACCACTCGACATCCAAGGCGACTTTATTTACGGTGCACCCAATCCATATCGGTACGCCTATCTGTATCGATACGCCTAGTGTGCGTATCGAAATGACTCCTATCTGTATCGATACGGTCTCACCTGTATCGGTATGGGTTTTGGCAGATTCAAAATATGGGCAAAAGGTATCGATACGGGGTATATCGTATCGGTACAGGTTTGCTGAAAAGTCAAGTTTGACTACTTGAAAGCATTAAAACCTTTGCCAAAATCCTTTTAAAAAGCCTCAAACTTATTTTCAAGTTGCTTGGACTAAAAGACAGATTTTAAATTCTTTTTAACTTCTCCAAAACATTTTTCAATTATTATATCAAAACACTTAGTTCTACATATAAGCAGTTTCTTGATGATTCTTTGGTGCCTCATGTTCAGGATATAGCTGGTGGTAATGCAACTGATTTATGTTTCAATAATGATGGTGATTTATGTTTTAAAAGTTAGATAGTTGTGCTAGAGGATGTTGAGCTGAGGCGCACTATTTTGACTGAAGCTCATAACAGTCCTTTTGTTATTCATCCTGGTAGTACAAAGATGTATCATGGTTTGAAGGATGGGTACCATTGGGTTAGGTTGAAAAAGGTTGTTGCGGACTTTGTGAGCAAGTGTATGGTATGTCAGCGTGTAAAAGCTGAGCATCAGTTCCCTTCCAGTTTGTTGCAGCCTTTGAGAATACCGAAATGGAAATGGGAAAGAATTACGATAGATTTTGTGTCCGTTTTACCTTTGACACCATCAAAGAAGAACTCCATTTGGGTGATTGTAGATCGTCTTACGAAGTGTGTGCATTTCTTGGCTGTGCATACTGCGTATACGTTGGATAAGCTAGTGGAGTTGTATATTACTGAGATTGTGCGTTTGTATGGTGTGCCTAAGTCTATAGTGTTAGATAGAGATTCGCGGTTTACAGCGAGGTTTTATGAGTGTCTACACCAAGAGTTGGGTACGCGGTTGAATTTCAGCACATCATATCATCTGTAGACAGATTGATAGTCAGAGCGAGTTATTCAGGTGCTAGAGGATATGTTGAGATGTTGTGTTATAGATTTCCAAGGTTCTTGGGAAAAGCATTTTCCCTTGGTGGAATTTGCCTACAATAATAGTTTCCAGGCAAGTATACAAATGGCTCCGTATGAAGCTTTGTATGGAAGAAAGTGTAGAACGCCTCTCTGTTAGGCGGAGGCGGGGCAAAAGTTGGTTTCCTTGCCGGATTTGCTTAAGGGAACAACTGAGAAAGTGAAGCTCATATGTGAGCGAATGAAGGCTACATCGGATCGTCAAAAGTCATACATGGATTTAAAGTGTAAGGAGATTGAGTTCACAGTTGGAGATCGCGTGTTCTTAGCTTAGTCCAAGGTTTATTGGACCTTATGTGGTTGTGGAGCGTGTTGGTCCTGTTGCATATCGGTTGAGGTTTCCTCCCAAGTCGGAGAAAATCCATGATGTGTTTCATGTTTCAATGTTGCAAAGGTATAGATCAGATCTGTGTCATGTGATGCCTGTTGAGGAGATTGGGTTGAATTTGGATTTATCTTATGATGAGGAACCAGTGAGGATGATTGATTCTAGTAGCAAACTTCTTCGTGGTAAAACGATTGAACTTGTCAAGGTTTTGTGGCGACATCGAGGAGTTGAGTAGGCTACGTGGGAAAGCAAGGCGGGCATGTTGAAGCTGTTTCTGCACCTTTTTCCTTCAGGTAAAATTTTGGGGACGAAATTTCCTAAGTGGGGAGAGTTGTAACACCCCAGTTTTGGGCCTAAATGTTTTAGGCATCGGTTTAAGTTTGTTGAACCTAGAATTGGAGATTCGAGCCTATAGAAGCGGTTCAGGGAAAACGTAGTCTGGGATGGGATAAAATTATGAGAAAAATTGCTAAAACCTTTTTAAAGTGTATATTGAAGGTTGGTAAAATCAATTTTAGAAAATGAGTATTGGAAAATCGAGATTTTTGAAAGTGACCATTTTGTAAAAATTGCAAAGTTAGATTTTAAGGACTAAAATGAAATGAGGACAAGACTTAGAATCTTTAGGGAGCTTATATCTTTTTGTGGGCCTTTTCTCTCAAATTGACCATTTTAATTATTTTAGTAAAAAGATTTTATTAAGGTTTCAAATTAAAAGGGGATTTTAATTAAAACAATAGAAAAGTTTTACGTAACTAACTTCTCTCATTTTGCACTCAGCCAAACACTCTTTCTTTTCTAAAATCCAGAGAGTTTTTCCATCTTTTCTAATTCTTTTTGAATAGCTAAAGAGTTCTTTGATTCTCCTATCAAATAACATTGAGTTTACTTGAAGATTTCATCAAAATCTTGTCATTTGAGGAGAAAATGCAAGGTTAGAGGTAATATTTCGTTTAACTCCTCTAATCAAGGTTTTTAAAGAAATTCCCAAGTCTTGTGCCTTCTAAGTATGTTTATTAACTTTGTTTTATAGTTGATTAAAAGGAAATTGGCTAAAAATGGCTTTGTGTGGTGATTTTCGTTTGGGCACTATTTTGGTTGATTTTAGATTGATTTCAAGTTATTTTGGATATTAAATGATGTTGAAATAATGGCTCAATCATAATAATCTCGGATTAGGTTGGATCTCTAAAAGTTTAGGTTGTTAGTTATGAGTTTTTGGCTTGGAAATGTTAATCTGATGTTGTTGGGTGTTATTAGAGGAAATTGGAGTGTTTTGGATGTTGACTGATTATTAAAAGTTAATGGAAGTGATGGATTGTGGCTGGGTTAAGTTTGGAGTAAGATCAATTGAGTTTCAGTTGTTTCGGATAGGCTTTTAAGTGCTTTTGTGCAGAGCTGCGGGTTTTTAGTGATTGCTGGTGGTTTTTGTAACCCCCTTAACCCGGCCTAGACGGTTGACCCGAATTAAGAAGATTACACGGGGAAAACCAAAGTCAACCCGAAAGTCAACCTTGATTAACGACCCTTTTTTTCTTTTTAAACTTGTCTAGATGCACATTAACCCTAGTTGTGATCATACAAACAACATACTCGAAGAACATAAACATCAGAGATCAAACAGAGACCCAATTGAACAAATTATAACTTTAGGGACCAATTTGTAATTTCTGATAATTATAAGGACTTAACCCAAATTAAAGTTACCAACTTGAAATTAATCATGTTCCATGCATCTCTGTCAAATTTTAGCTCAAACGGACATCCCAAACTCATACAATTGCACAAACAAGTTTCGGGACCAAAATGCAAACAATTTGAAACATATAACTGCCAATGTCAGTCCCCAACGGCCAGGTGTTCCGAAACAGGGAGAGCCTGTTTCGAAACGCGGGGTCGTTCCGCAACGCGTACCGAAACGAGGGCTGGCAGTGGCCTTTCCGTTTCGGAACGGTGTCTCCCGTTTCGGACGCCTGGGTTGCTACAAGGCACCCGTTCCGAAACGGTGGCTACCGTTCCGATACGGCCTGTACAGATTGCAGAAAATTTCATGCTTAAACACACAATTGACCAACCAATCATGCTCCAAATGCAACCAAACTTTACCAGCAACTCATTCAACATACAAGAGACATATTTGCATCAACCAATTATCAATATATCATCATATATGAAAAGCCCCAAATCTAAAGGCATGCTTCCTACTCAAGCAAACCATTCATGCACTAAAACCTCCAAACAAACACATAATGGCCAATTACATGTACCAACATTAACAAAAACATAAATCCAAAATAGGGAGTCCAAAACATCTCCCAAAACAACAACATAGGTCCCCCATTGCCAAAAACCAATAGCTAAAGGTGTTTAAGAAAACCTTCCCATACATGAGCTTATCTTCCACTTGATTGCTTGCCTTCCTTGCTGCCCTTAATGCACCTTAATGTTCTGTATTATTGGTTTAAGAAAAAAGAGAGAGCGTAAGCAAAAGCTTAGTGAGGAATGCTCATTAAAACCACACAATAATGCATTTATAAACATTTTACAAGTCATACTTTAAAATACATTTAGACATGCTCACAAGCAATCTTAACCAAACATCTCATGCTTCATATCATAACATGTCATATTGGCCACAAGTGATAATTACCATCTTTTAACAAGCTCAACATAAGACTCACACATGGACTTTTAAACACCATTGTGATCTTATCCCCATGGACTTTTAAACACCATGGCCCATGGACTTTTAAACACCATGGCAAGGACCACACAAGGACTTTTAAACACCTTTGTGTCCTTAACAAGTTTCACCTCAAGGACTTTTAAACACCTTGACCCCAAGGACTTTTAAACACCTTGGCCCATGGACTTTTAAACACCATGACATGCATCACCCCAAGGACTTTTAAACACCTTGGCCCCAAGGACTTTTAAACACCTTGGCCCATGGACTTTTAAACACCATGACATGAATCACCCCAAGGACTTTTAAACACCTTGGCCCCAAGGACTTTTAAACACCTTGGAAAGGACCACACAAGGACTTTTAAACACCTTTGTGTCCGTAACAAGAACCATCCAAGGACTTTTAACCACCTTGATGTTCTTAAGTAAACTAGGCTCACTCAAGGACTTTTAACCACCTTGGTGACCTTAACCTTTTCAAAACATCACTTGCCAATATACATCATTTATCATCAATAATCCACTGTTTTAAAGCATTTAACCAAGCCATAAATTTCATGCATCTTTAAGCATTAAACCACATTTAAACAATGTTCAAAAGCAAGGAACTCTAACCTTGAGCTTCCTTAAACACATGGCTTATAATCTCAGCAAACAAACATGCTAGATATGCTTTAAAAACAGAATTTAAACATGCAACAAACACATTGCACCCAACCATCACATGGTTCCTCACCAAGAGAGTTTTTCCGAAAACTTACTCTTGAGCTTAGCAAAGTTGTTTAGACTTAGACTAAGCTCCCAAACCTCCAAAACATTGGTTTCAAAGCCGAAAACCAAAATCCACTCACCGATTCCGTTTCGCTTCTTGCCGAAACACCAAATCAAGCTTCCGGATCACCACCACTTGGATCCAAAGATGACTCCCCTGTTTTAACACATCAAAACAGTAGATTAATGCATCATCATGCATTAATAGCTTCAATGAAAGCACCTAAACTCGCTGCTCTCATCCACACTCCATTTTCGGCCACCAAACACAACCGAAAATGCATCCAAACAACTTCTCAACAAAGCCCAGCCATAACCCATCAAAACTAAGCATCCTTAAACATCATTCAACATCTAAAAAGGACCTAACAACATCCTTATACCTCCAGCAACAACAGATCCACAAGATCACCCAAAAACAACCAAGAATCACAAGCTAAACTTAGGAAATTCAACCTATCCGGGATTGCATTAGTTAAAACTCAATTTCCAATCAATTTAACATTCATTTATCATCAATTATACACCTCAAATCACTACTTTAACAGATCCAACGAAAATTCATCAAAAATCATCAAATCTTGCATTTTAAGCCAAGATCCATTACACAACTTTAAAACCACTTATAAATCATCAATTAAGGATTGAAAACTTGGGAATTTCAGTAAAGAACTTGAAGTTTAGAGGAGAAGGACGTTCTTACCTCCAAACTTGAGTTTCTCCTCTTTTAGAACCAAAAAGCTTGAAGAATCAAATGGCAATTGGTGAGGTTTTGTTGATGAGATGATTAGCAATCAAAAGAGGATTGAAAAGAGAGATTTAAGTGACAAAATCAGAAGGAAAATCTCTAGAGAAAGATGTTTGGTTTGAGAGAAAATGAGAGAAAAGGAAAATGAGATTTTAGGAAAATTAGTTAGAAAATAACTTCCCTCCACTTTTCCTTTTGTTTAAAATCAGAATTAAAACATTAAATATCTTAGAAAAATCTGGAGAAACTCCCTTTGGGTAAATAGCTCCTTAAAGATTCAAAGTTTCAATCCTTTCTAAAACAGTCACGCAGTTTTCAAAAATTACATTTTGGTCACTAGCCAAAATGTCACCCTTCCAAACCTCATTTTGTAAAATTGATTTCACAGTTCACTTATATATATTAAAAGAGGATTTTAGAACATTTTTCCATATTTTTAATGCAACCCGAACTAGGTTTTCCTAATTTCACCTTTTTAGATTCGAACAGCACTTTGACCGAACCGGTCAACGCCCAAAACTTCTAAGCCCAAAACCGGGGCGTTACAACTCTCCCCCCCCTTAATAAATTTCGTCCTCGAAATTTACCTGAAGGAAAGAGATAAGGAAACTGCTTCAGCATGTCATCCTTTCGCTCCCATGTGGCTTCCTCAACACCGCGATGCTTCCACAGCACCTTCATCAACTCAATGGTCTTGCCACGAAGAACCTTGCTATCCGAATCCAGAATCCTCACCGGTTCCTCATCATAGTTCAAATCCAGATTCAATTCCACCTCTTCCACAGGCATCACATGCGAAGGATCAGATCTATACTTCCGGAGCATAGAAACATGGAACACATCATGAATCTTCTCCAACTCTTGAGGTAACCTCAACCTGTACGCAACAGGACCCACACGCTCAACCACCTCGTATGGTCCAATGTACCTAGGGCTCAACTTACCCTTCCGGCCAAACCTCATCACCTTCTTCCAAGGCGAAACCTTCAGAAACACACGGTCACCCACCGCATACTCAATCTCCTTACGCTTCAAATCCGCGTAAGACTTCTGCCGATCAGAAGCTGCCTTCAAACGCTCACAAATGAGCTTCACCTTCTCGGTGGTTCCCTTCAACAAAGCCGGCATCGAAACCAACTTCTGACCCGTTTCAGCCCAACAAAGAGGAGTCCTACACTTCCTTCCGTACAAAGCCTCATAAGGTGCCATTTGAATACTTGCCTGATAACTATTGTTATAAGCAAACTCAACCAAAGGCAAATGCTTCTCCCAAGAGCCCTGAAACTCAATCACGCAGCACCTCAATATATCCTCCAAAATCTGGATAACACGCTCAGACTGACCATCCGACTGAGGATGATAGGATGTACTGAAATTCAACCTCGTACCCAGAGCTTGATGCAAACACTGCCAGAACCGCGATGTGAACCTCGGATCCCTATCCGACACAATCGACTTAGGCACACCATGCAGCCGCACAATCTCAGCAATGTACAGCTCCGCAAGCTTATCCAAAGAAAACGTAGTATGCACAGGCAAGAAATGCGCACACTTCGTCAGGCGATCCACAATCACCCACACCGAATTCTTCTTCAACGGTGACAAAGGTAAACCAGATACAAAATCCATGGTAACCCTTTCCCACTTCCACTCAGGGATTCTCAACGGTTGCAACAACCCTGAAGGAAACTGATGCTCAGCCTTAACTCGCTGACACACCATACACTTGCTGACAAACTCTGCAACATCTTTCTTTAAACCCACCCAATAGTACTCATCACGAAGATCTCGATACATCTTAGTACTACCAGGGTGCATAGCAAAAGGACTACTATGACCTTCAGTCAGAATAGCACGCCTCAACTCAGCATCATTGGGCACTACTATCCGACTCCCAAAACACAACACTCCATCATCATTAAAGCAGAAATCCGAAGGTCTACCCTCCGCGATATCCTGTACATGAGACACCAAGGAATCATCCAGCAACTGCTTTTCCTTGATCAACTGAACCAAAGATGGTTTCACTTGCAACTCAGCCACAAGACCACCATCGCGCGAAATACTCAAACTGGCAAACATAGCCCTCAGCTCAACAGCTACCTTCCTACTCAAGGCATCCGCTACAACATTAGCCTTCCCAGGGTGATACTCAATCGTCAAATCATAATCCTTGAGCAACTCCACCCAACGTTGCTGCTTGAGATTCAACTCCTTCTGAGACATCAGATACCTCAAACTCTTGTGATCCGTGTACACAGTACACTTCTCACCATACAGGTAATGTCTCCAGATCTTCAGAGCAAAAACCACTGCAGCCAGCTCAATGTCATGCGTAGGATAATTGCGCTCATGCACCTTCAACTGCCGCGATGCATAAGCTACCACCTTACCCTCTTGCATCAACACACATCCCAAACCAACATAGGACGCATCGCTATACACCACAAACTCTTTCCCCGATTCAGGTTGAACCAAGATAGGAGCTTGCGTCAAAGCTGCCTTAAGCTTCTCAAAAGCCTGATGTCTCGCCTCCGTCCACTCATACTTAACATCCTTCTGCAACAACTTTGTCAAAGGTGCAGCAATCTTAGAAAACCCATCCACAAACCTTCGGTAGTATCCCGCCAAACCAAGGAAACTACGAACCTCGTGAACAGACTTAGGAACCTTCCAATTCATCACCGCCTCAATATTCTGAGGATCAACACGAATCCCCTTGGCAGAAACCACATGCCCAAGAAACACCACCTCCTTAAGCTAGAACTCACACTTGCTCAGCTTAGCGTAAAGCTAATTCTCCAACAAAGCTTGCAAAACAATCCTCAAATGCTCTTCATGCTCCTCCTCAGTACGCGAGTACACGAGGATATCATCAATGAACACCACAACAAACTTGTCCAGGTATTCATGAAACACACGATTCATCATGTCCATGAAAGCAGCAGGAGCATTTGTCAAACCAAACGGCATCACAAGGAACTCATAATGCCCATACCTTGTCCTGAAAGCTATCTTAGGCACATCCACATCCTTCACCTTCAACTGGTAATACCCTGACCTCAAGTCAATCTTAGAGAACACAACAGCTCCCCGAAATTGATCAAAGAGATCATCAATTCTCGACAAAGGATACCGATTCTTGATAGTCAACTTGTTCAGCTGACGGTAATCAATGCACATCCTCATAGTGACATCCTTCTTCTTCATGAACAAGACTGGTGCACCCCAAGGCGACACACTCGGCCGAATGAAACCACGCTCAAGCAACTCTTGCAACTGCGTCTTCAGCTCTTTCAGCTCCTTAGGTGCCATTCTATAGGGAGTAATGGACACAGGAGTTGTATTCTCATACAGCTCAATTCCAAACTCCACCTCGCGATTAGGAGGTAAACCAGGCAACTCCTCAGGAAACACACCAGGAAACTCCTTCACAACCCTGATATCTTGCACACGCAACTCCTTAGAGCTAGGATTCCTCACAAAAGCTAGGTAAGCTTCACAGCCTTGCCTCAGCATCCGGCTTGCCTCCAACGTAGACACCACATTGGCAAGAAACTTCACATTCTCACCAACCACAACAACTTCATAATCATCCGCAAGCTTCAGCGAAACTCGCTTATTTTCACAATCCACCACAGCACGATGCTCAGCAAGCCAATCCATACCAAGGATTACATCAAAACCATAGAAAGGTAACTCCATAAGGTCAACATGAAAAACATGATCTTGAACAACCAAAGGACACCTTCTATACAGCTTTCGAGTCACAACAGTCTCACCAAAAGAACTAGTGACACGCATACCAACATCCAAAGACTCAACAGGCAAACGAAGCAATTCAGCATGCTCACGCAATATGTAAGAGTGCGTAGATCCAGAATCAATCAAGGAAAGTAATGACAAGGATTGCAGAGTAAAAGTACCTGCGATCACATCCGCATCATTCCTCCCCTCACGCTGAGCAAACACTCTAGCCTGTCCGCCACCCTCTGGCTGTACAGCTACAACATGAGCTACACCTCGGCCACCTTCCTCTCTCCGCTGAAAATTACCACGGCCGCGCCCACGACCTCTCTGCGGTGTTGCAACAACAGGAGCACGAACTTGGCCACCAGCCAACATAGGACAATCACGCCTCAAATGATCCGTAGATCCACAGTTCCAGCAACCATTACCAGCTGCCGCAACAGGAGCTTGCACCTCCCTCACAGCACGAGGACAATCACGTTTCATGTGGCCATGCGAACCACATATCCAACAAGCACTCGGATCAGCTTTAGCGTTGCCTCCCCGAGCAGGTGCTCCACCACCTCGCTTAGCCGAGGACTGATACTTCTAATCACGTCCCCTCTTGTTCCGTCCACCACCGGAACTATATTCAGCTGCCCGCTTACCAACACTTGCTCCAGCACCTCTAACAGATAAACCCAAGTTCATCTCAATATCCTTGGCTCGGCCCACCAACACATCAAAATCATCATACTCGGTATCCAGCACATACATCTTCACATCCGTCACTAAGCCATAACGGAACCTTTCACACCTCGCTCGCTCATCCGGAACAAGCTCAGGTGCATATTGACTGAGTCGAACAAACTGTACTTCATACTCAGCCACCGTCAGGCTCCCTTGGGTAAGAGACATGAACTCCCTCTTTTTCTCATCTAGGTACCTCACACCCAGATACCTTCTCTTGAACACATTCTGAAAGAATGTCCAAGTCACATCAGCTTCTGCCATCCCAGCAATAGTGGTTGTCCACCACGTATATGCATCCTTCTGCAGCAAGGACACAACACAGCCAAGCTTCTGCACATCAGTGCAACTCATCTGTCCCAAGATTCTCTTGGTACTCTCTAACCAAGCCTCAGAACCTTCAGCAGACATACCCCTAAACTCAGTCCCTCCCAGACTGCGCAAACGCTCCAAAGGTATGATTATGAAAAGGATTAAAGATTCTTTAGAGGAAAAGAAAAAAATCATTTACTTTGGAGATGGTATTGGTGATTGCTGCTCGACCCAAAGGCTCAGAAAGAGTGACTATATTATGGCAAGGTAGAGTTTTTCAATTTGGGAATTATTTTGCAGGAACCCTTTGCTCATCAAAGCTTCTTTAGTGGGTCGAATGGCGTGCGGCGACTGACTAGCCAATGAAACTACGATAGTGGTTAAGAAACTTGGGGAGGGAGGATGAACCCAGACCCTTAAATCTTCGATCTTCATACCCAAATGAACATGAACAGTTTTGAGGGGAAGAAAAAAATGAGAAATTTTACAAAACTCAAAATAGGACCAAATTAAAATAATATGTAAATAACAAGGACCAAATGTGTAATTTTACTAATTTTCGTTAACTGCCACGTCACCCCTTCGTCACCCTTCCGTTAGTTTTTTGACGGCAATGGTCAAAATAAGATCAATTTAAAAGTTTGGTGGTCTGATTGACGAGTTGACTAGTTCGGTGGTCAAAATAGGTACTCCCAAATAGTTCGGTGGTCACCTGAGTAGTTTACCCTATTGCAAAATGAGTCACTCAATCATTAGTAAGATCACAAATAGACTACCTAATTTCAAAAAGGCACAAACGAGTCATCTAATTTATCGAAAAAGAAAACCATTTTGGGTTTTAGGATTCTTGAAGATCGGGAGCTCCATTCATTGATTCAAACAGTGGAGAGGTTGCTGGTGAGAGGAAAAACATATCTCGAGACGGATCTCATCTGACGGTGGATGGTAATGTTCAATAAGTTTGTAAATTTTAGGGGGATTTCATGACTTTTGAGATAGATTCTCGAAAATCTAATTCGACAAATTGAATAGGTGATCAAGGTGCATCTTTTGAGAGAGATTCTCGAAAATTTTATGTTTATTGACATCATATACGACGATCGATGGCGGTCGACACAAGGATACATAACATAATTGTTGCAGTCAATTAATTGAGTGATTTCTATGAAATCTATTTTCTTATGAATATAATAATCCACGTTAGAAAATTGTCTAATATTCAACGATCCAATGAATTGTTTGTGACAATCGATTAACTAAGTGATTTATTTATGACGTTTTGAAATTAGGTGGCCCATTTATAAGCTTAGTAATAATTGAATGACTTGTGGTATAATTTACCTGTTGGTCCCTCCTTAGATTATATAGTTTCTAATTGTTTTTCAATAATTAATATGTTTGAAGAATGTGAAAGAAGACATACTTTCGAGATTTCTAGTGGAAAACGAGAAGGAACCGGAGACGATGAACGACAAATACGTAAAGGAAATAATACTGAACTTCATAATAGCCGGAAAAGATACATCTGCCAACACCCTATCTTGGTTCTTCTACATGCTCTGCAAGAACCCTCTGATTCAAGACAAAATCGCACAACAAGTGATGGACATCATCCCTACTGCAACCCAAGGAAAAGATGGAAACGTCGACGGTTTCGTGGCCGCCATAACCGATGCAACCCTCGACCAAATGCATTATCTCCATGCTGCAATAACCGAGACCTTGAGGCTCTACCCTGTCGTCCCCATCGTAAGTTCACTCACAATCGCAAACTTTGATTTATTTACCTTTTCTTCTCCTGCTTTGTGTGTGAGTGCTGATTTTACAATAACAGGATGGAAGGTGTGCAATGGAGGATGATATTCTACCGGATGGCCACAAAATAAAGAAAGGCGATGGAGTATACTACATGGCCTATGCCATGGGGAGAATGCCCAAGCTTTGGGGAGAAGATGCCCACGTTTTTCGACCCGAAAGATGGCTCCACAACGGAGTTTTCCGGCCCCAATCACCTTTCAAATTCGTTGCATTTCATGTTACTATTCTTTCTTTCTTTCTTTCTTGTTTGATTTGATTTCATTTGTTCTACTTCTATGTGTGTGTACAGTTGTAATGGATTCTCATTTAGTTTTCTGCAGGCTGGTCCTCGAATTTGCTTAGGCAAAGATTTTGCTTATCGACAGATGAAGATAGTCTCAATTGCAGTCCTTCGGTTCTTTCGATTAAAACTAGTTGATGATACGAAAACAGCAACGTACAGGACCATGTTCACTCTCCATATGAAGGATGGCCTTAATCTTTATGCCCTTCCTAGGAAATTTATGTAAAATAAATTCCAAACTATTAATAATTCTTTTCCCCTTACAACAGTCAACAAGTTTAAAATTTTTAGTTTTACTGTTAAAAATATTTTTTATGTTTCTATTTACACAGTGTAAAACTCTTTAAGTTTTATACGTTTTTTGGACCGTTGGATGAGTGAAACGAATGGATGAAATTAACAGTAAATTTATGAAGATTATCGCTTTGAAAAAAGAGAGTAAGGAGTCAATTTAAGTCATTCATTCTCCCCATCTAACGATCCAAAAAACGTATAAAACTTAAAGAGTTTTACATTGTGTAAGTTGATCCTTAACTCTATATATATATATATATATATATATATATATATATATATATATATATATATATATATATATGACAACATATGAATTTTGGTATTATATTTGATGGACCGTCGGTTCATACTGCACTACCAGTGAACCACGCATCAAATCGGGCCATGCTTTTATAGCATTTTCTTGATCATACTCCAATTATTATCATAAAAAATTTCTTACTTTATCAAATTTACTAAAAAGAAATTTGTATGGACATTTTACATTTTAAAAAGACATTCTGCGCAAAACAGTTGATTATTTTTATATACTTTTTAACGCTGTGGTGATAATGGGCATTAACGCAGAAATCCAACTCATGAGAAATCGATACATTACAAATTTACTTCACAACCTAATAGTAGACAATAACAAGAATAACAGTCTAGTCAGATTCTGTTCGGATAGTTAAATGAAAAAATGGATCCACTAATTGGTCAACCCGACCATATATGCTTATATTGCCTCATCTTATATAGGTTCAGAATATAACACCTCAATTTAATAAAAATGGATTTATGTTATCCTTTTACAAGAGCACAAAAATAAAACTGCTTAAAAAGCAGAGTCGGAATTTGAGATATGATATAAATGCTCCTACGTATTAAATCCTGCGAAACGAGCCCTTGTGTAAAAAAAAATACAGAGGACTCCAGTTCATACGAAGTTCAAATATTCTGTCTAAATTGAACGAACTTATATCCAAAATGGAGAAAGGCGGAAAAAGATCATAGTGTGTCTTCACAGGTTAACATTCGTACAATTTGTTAACTCGTACCAGTGGCCGAGTGCTTAAGGGGATGAATTTAATGAATTACAAAGAAGAATAATCAATGTGGGAAAGAGGGAAGCAAAAAAATAATGTCAAGCTTTACTTAATCAAGTTCACTCACTAAGGTTGCAGCTGCGTATGTAGGGATGATCATACTTGATGTACTTGGTCCAGACTTAATCAAGTTCACTCACTAAGGTTGCAGCTGCGTATGTAGGGATGATCATACTTGATGTACTTGGTCCAGTATGAACGATATTTGGTCATTGCCAACTCGAGCCACGGTTTCATGTTGCCATTGTAGTGGATTACTGCTGCATGTTCGATTTCCTTTTTGTCTACACTTGGGTTGTAGCCCAGACCAAGTACATGCCATGACTTCTCGAGTGGATGCGTAAGACCGTAAAAGGTAATCAGCCCAGGAGGGAGCGTACCCAGCTTCCACAATGTTCTATCTTCATTCTGATAAAAAAAAAAAAAAGATGGAGGGGAAAAAAACACAATAGTTATACCTGGGCCATCTCAAATGTCAACTAGAATGAAATATGATGAAAGGCAAAATCTTGAGTTTGACCCCATAACAATTATATTCATGCATTAAGGTGAAAATAAATAACATGAAATCAGATATATAGCCTATCCATAGACTCACCATATTTTGCCACTTGTGGTATATGCCAGTGATATCCCTCTTTATCCACTCCTCAAGATCAAACATATTCATTCCATATGCCCACCCACAAGCATTAGGATCAAAGTTTCGCGAAATATGAGGATTTGAGAAGTTCAGATACTTATCAAAGCGGTGAAAACTTTCACCACAAGTTTCGACTGCACCATTTACTTTCCCATGGAGATCCACGGACCATAGTCCAGTCAAGTCTTTCTGGACAACAATGTCATCATCAAGAAATAGGATCTTATTTAACTTGGGATATACTTGTGGCAGATAGAACCGCAAGTGGTTAAGCATTGATAGATACTTTGGGTTTCGATACTTCAAGTTTGAAGATGCAGATTTGGTTGGATTGTCTGCCTTGAAATAATACTCTTTCATTGCAGCAGTCTCAAGCTGCCGTAGGACAGGGCAATAGGATGAATTAAGCCACTTGAATTCATCAACATTTTCAACATGAATGGTTGCTTTTCCAGGGGGATTCAACAGAAACCACATGTTCATTGCTCCAAAATTAAGTTTGTCGGTAACAAGATGAAAAACATGTTTTGAAGGATCCTGCAACACCACAAATAAGAAATTTAGTCAATACAGCAGCTAAGCTTCAATTCTTCAAGATCTAACAATCAGTTTCTAGTCAAAAAGTGAAAACCAAAAGAACAAACAAGGCAGTTGTGCAAAAACTTTCCAAAAAGAGAAAAAGACAGTTAAACAAGATAAGACAGCTTATATCACCTTGGCATTCATGATAGTTGAGTTGACAACAACTGATGCAGCCAAGACATTATCGGAGAAGAGAGCATAATGGTAGAGGTTTGGGTTTTCCAAATTCTCACTTCTAGGGAACTTTCTTTTCTCTACGGGAAGGAGATAGTATTCTATAGTCAAATGCATAGACAAGCAATGAATCGCATTGGGAATTGTTTTGGCAGCTAGTTGACTCAGGAACGTGCTCTGTTTTTTCAAGCTTCTAACTTGTTCTTCTGATGTCTGAAGCATTGCTCTGAGCTTTCCAGTGACCAACTTGCAATCATACAATTGCTCTCTTGCTTTGGATAGGACCTGGCCCATTGTTTTAATCTTCTCAGGTGCACTAAACAAAGTTGCATGAGAAAATAGAATAAGAAACTTCCAGAATCACCAAGAGTGAAAATAGAAGGAAACATAGACTGCAAATTGCCAATGAGATTACAGATATACCATCCTTTTACCTGTGAGGTAGATCAGCATCAACTGTTGACTCTCCAACGGCACGCTGACTCTCTTTGAGCCTGATCTGCAGTTCTTGCTGCAAATCAAGCTTATTTTTCATCTTTGCTATGCTTACATAAACCTGTGCCATTACAATTTGATCCCTCATCAAGCGTACAGTGGAATCTGAGTTATCGTTCTCAAATTCTTTCCTCCATATGTTGTATCTGCCCAGAACAGCAGAGTCCACAGCTTTGGATCGCTCAATGGCAGCATTTTCAAGTTTCAAAGTAGCTTCATTATCTTGTTGCACCAATTCAGCAGCCCGCTTCCCACGTCTATTATCTCTAAGTTGCTGGAAGAAAAGTCAAACGCTCATTTATAATATACTTCATTATGATATTAAATCACACATTGTATCAAAAGATGATAATTACCCTTCGAAGTAATTTTGCAGGTGTATCAGATGAATGATCATCTGCATCAAATAGTAAAGTCAGAATGAAAGAAAGTTACATCAAGAGAATTATGCATATATTTCTGGTGAGACATTACCATCTAGTAGCCTTCCCTCTTTAATTTGAGACATCTCTTGTTTCGAGTCTGTAGCCTTTTGATTTGACTATGAACATGTGAGAATCCAATAAACATCAATCAATCAGCAACTATAATTGGAAAAAAAAATGCAAGAAAAGGCAGCAAAAATTAGAAAGGTTCCCGGTAGATGTAATTGGTGAGGTACTATGAAACCAACCTGAGAAGTAGCATCATCTTCAACTGATGTCTCTACACCAATAACTTTCCATGATGCAGACAAGTTGCCTTTTCTGAAAGAATCTAAACTTAATGGCCCCAAATCAGCCGTGCTTGTAGTTACAGCATCAATAACCTAGAATCAAATCAAGTGTGGTCTCAGACAATAAAATAATTGACAACTTAAACCTATCACTTGTCAGAGCAACAGACAAGATTAATTCACGTTACATATTCTCTGACATGCACTTACCTCTTTACTGAAAAGGCTTTTGATAGATTGCAATGCCAGCCTTTCCCTCCAATCAACATTCTGAAAAACTCAAAACGCATTAAAACCGTGTAAAGTGAGTATAAGAAGCCACATGAATCTGTCATTATAACAACAATGTAAATGAAAAGCTTTTAAAGATGAAACCTGCTTGGTATAACCACTTTGAACACTATTTTGGTCTGCACAAGAAACAAAATCAGCAAAGATCCGATGCAATCGATTAGAAAACGTAAAGAAAAAAAAAAGGACTATATTCAACATGGATAACAACACAATAGAAATCATATCTGAAATTTAGATTCACAAAGCAACTAAACAAATATGAACTGGGCATATTAGATGGAGACTGAAGTCTTCGGTTCATATAAAACTTGGCTAAATTTTTTGGTTAAAAGTTTTATTAATGCAACATTAAATTTACACGAAGTGGAGTAAAATTGAAACTTACTAGGAACAAGCATTCAAGAATTATCGTGTAACTAAAGTAGATCACTTGATCTCAAAATTGTAAAAATTCACCAACCTAACATCGGAACCAATCACTAAAACATTTATCGACCAATTAAACAAGGAATTAATTGAAATTAATTTTCGGAATAGCGTTAACAAAATGAATAACAATATCAAAGCGAGATCTGCTAAATAGTAATTAAAAATGCAGGGAGAAGTGAAGAGAAAGAAAAAAAAAAAGAAGCGAACCAGAAATATAAAGTCCACGACCGACAAAGAAAACAAGCGGAGCGAGAACTGAGAAGAGAACGAGAATCACAATAGGGAATAGAGATCCAGAAGTTATGTTCCTGTGGACGCCCACACTAGATAGTCCCCGCTTCAACGCCATTGGCAATCAAAGCCTAAGAACAACAACAACACCAACACCAACCACAACAACAAAATCACTCAGATTTTGGTTTTGAAAGAAAAAGTGAAGAATCAAAAAGCGGGAAAAGGGGAGAAATACGAGTAAACGGCGAGGAGATCTCGTGAAACTGAGAGCAGCAGATCCGTATCAAAGCTAGTAGTAGAAATGAAAATCCATAGCAAATCAATCATCAGATAGAAGCGTCAATCGGATGCCTTGTATTATCGTGCAGAGAAAGGAAATGCAGCTCAAAGCATTAATTTGGATTTTTGCCCTAATCAAGCAAGCAAAGAGAGAAGGAGAAGGAGTGAGAATGGTGATTAAAGTTAAAAGAAAGGACGGATAGGAACTTCAATCTCGGCTGAGGACTGGGCTTTTTCTATTTTTCTCAAACTATATCTTTTTATTTTTTCGCTCTCGTCCTGGCTTTGAGTTCGACAGAGAAAGAGATAATTACCTTTTTTATTTTTCTTTTTTAAATAAATTCAGGTAGCCGACAGGACGATGTCGTTTTCATCGCCAGTCTGGCCGGGACCACCTGATTTTTTAATAAGGATAAAGTACACCAATGGCCACCGAATTTTTAGGGCGCATTTATTTTTATCACCGAATTTTTAAAAATTTTATTGGGGTCACTCAACTTTTATTTCACTTTCATTTTGGTCCCTCAACTTTTATTTTGCTTTCATTTTAGTCCCTCCCGTTACCTTCCATTAGAAAATGTTGACGTGGCCCATTAGTTTTTATTTTCTTCAAGGGTAAACTATATAAATGGTCACTGAACTTTTAAAATGCTTTCATTTTGATCACCGAAATTTTAAAACTTTCATTGGAGACACCAACTTTTACTTTAAAGCAACCCCATTGGTTTAAGAAAAACTATTTCAATGTATTAAACAAAAGTAAGAAGTAGATTTTACCTTATGATTATTATGGGTGTTAAAAAAATACTCGACCCGGTTGACCCGGCCTGCCGACCCGAACCTTTAAAAATCGGGTAACTCTTTTCAAAAATGCCCCGACCTAAGATTTTTTTGGGTAGTTGGGTCGGGTATGGGCCAAAAATTTTGTGTAGCCGGATACCCGACCCAGTACTGTTAATATATTTATTTTTTTAGTTTTAAATTATATGTTTATTTTAGGTTCCTTAAAATTTTTACCCTCGAACTAAATTTAAATATCTAAATTTTTTCTAAGTTTGAATTATGTATTATGAATTTTTTTTTAATTTTGTGTTTGGTAATTGGTTTAAAATATAATAAATCAAGTTGTAAGAAAATATAGTTAAAATTATTGAATAATAAGGATGGCGTTTTATTGGTTTCTCTACTGAAATTAATACAATAAGCAATTATCAAAAGCATTTAAATTCAAACCAATGAGGTTGGTCCAAGTGGTAAGCAGTTTGGTTCCTCTTAAGTAGGTCTTGAGTTTGAGGCGTAGTGTCTGTAGAAAGTTCTCGTTGGGAGACTCACCCACCAAAATCAGGTGTGCAACACGGGTCAATCCGATTAGTCAAGGTGAAGCCTAGAAACCGGAAGGGCAACAAAAACACATTTAAATCCACTTGTGTAGGAAACAAAAATTAAAGCAGTTCGATTACAAAACTAGTTATATTTTTAAAAAAAATGTCAATCTAAGCATTAATTTATGTACCAGGTAAAATTTTAGATAATTTAAATTTAGTTTGAGGGTAAAAATATTAAGGAACTTAAAATAAAAATATAATTTAAAACTAAAAAATAAATATATTAAAAATACCGAGTTGGGCCGGGTACCCGACTACACAAAATTTTTGGCCTAGACCCGACCAAACTACTTGAAAAAAATATCGAGTCGAGTAATTTTTAAAAGAATTATCCGGTTTTTTAAAGGTTTGGGTCGATGGGTCGGGTCAACCGAGTCAAGTATTTTTTTTAATCATAGGGTAAAATCTACTTCTTACTTTTGTTTTTAATACATTGAAAGAGTTTTTTCTTAAACCAATGGGGTTGCTTTAAAGCAAAACAAAAGTTGGGTGACTCCAGTGAAAGTTTTAAAATTTCGAGAACCAAAATGAAAGCATTTTAAAAGTTCGGTGACCATTTATATAGTTTACCCTTGAAGAAAATGAAAACTAACGGGCCACGTCAGTATTTTCTAACGGAAGGTAACATGAGGGACCAAAATGAAAGCGAAGTAAAAGTTGAGGGACCAAAATGAAAGCAAAATAAAAATTGAGTGACCCTAATGAAATTTTTAAAAGTTCGGTGACCAAAATGAACGCACCCTAAAAGTTCGGTAACCATTGGTGTACTTTACCCTTTTAATAAAATGCTATGTGCTCGAGACGAGTACTTCGTTGAACCTATATTAAATATTAATCACAACTATTTGCTACCTCTGAATTTTATTAGAAATCAAAATAGAGAAACATTTCGAAAGAAACAAAATTGTAGCAGAAAAAATAATAAAATACAAAAATATTAAATTGAAAAAAAAATTAAAAACGAAACATTAGACCAACAAAACATGTCTAGTGGGCAACAAAATAGTGATAAAGATGAAACGCTAGAGAAATAGAAGCATGAAGCAAGACTTCTTGACTCTATCTACCTACACGTTGGAGCAAGACTTCTTATCTCTATTCACCTACACGCTTCAGAATTGAAGTAGAAGTGCTGAGCAAAACCAACAATCTTAAGGTTGCTTCATGAAAAAGACCTGACTACATCGGTAAACGAATTACAAAAGGAGAACAAACTACTAAAAATCATCAACAAACCATAAATCAGAGTCGAACGTTGTGGAAAATATATCCACGAACATAGATATACCACAACGGTCAGAGACGGAGCTATTAAGGATTGCCCCTCCCCACCCGGAGAATTTTTTTCACCTTTGTACCACTATTTAAATTTCTTTAAAAATTAGTTTATTTATGAATTTGCCCCCCACTTTCAAACATTTTTATAGTTTGCCCCCTACCCCAAAATCCCGGCTTCATCCCTGACAACGGTAGACGATAACGTGCTATAAGACAGAAACGTTCCACAAAGACAGAAAAACTAAAAGAAAAAAAAAACACTAAAGAAAACAAGAACTAAATATATAAAAACAAAGGAGAATGAAATATCGGCGGTGATGACTAGCACTAAAGTTGACGTCACCGCTGACCAACTAAGAAAATAAAAAGAGAAGAGCGGCCCAGTAGTGCACTTGAGGGGAAAACCCTTACAAATTATAATAGGATTTTTTTTGATAAAACCTTCTAATCTTAATCTTACTTAGTGGGTACAGAATCATGACTTAAGAGAATATGGGGAACAAAGATGAGCAACTTGACCAACCGGCCAAATATACTTACTTAAGAAACTTTTTAAATATATTTGTCTTTTTAATGCTTGATCAGTAATCACAAACTTCTAATTTAAATTTGATTGGAGTAAGGTTGTAAATACGAATAAATAAGTGTCAAGTTTTAAATAACATAATATTTTATTGCACAAATATTAAAATTATGTAAATTACCAAAATGGCTCAACTTTAAATTAGGTATAATGTATATTTTAACCTTTGTACTAAGTAAAAGTGTTAAGTGTGTAAAATTCCTATATTTATGCCCTAGTTTAGCTCAATTATTGTTGTTCTTAAGTATAGTTTAGTTGCATTTATTAGGAAAACATACACAAAACTACATAGATTAGATAATCTGTCTTGTTTGATGAACTTAATTCTTTTTATATAAAAGATACTGCTCAGGTGCGTTTTCTCTCTATGCGCAGGTATTCGCCCAAGCAGATGTCGTCGAGGCAGCAGAGAGGGCAGAAGAGGAGAAGCTTGAAATTGATGGAGGAAGCTATTGGACCATCTAGAGAGCTGATCGAGAACTGACAAAGAGAAGAGGCCATGAATGAAGAGTTGTGCCAACCCCTGCACACCAACCCAGAACTCTGCCGAGGTAGACAACAATATACCGCCGAGGAAACAACTTGAGGAAAGGTGGAAATATGCAAAGTGGTATGCGACTGAAAGAGCTCATCAAGCCTGATTTTTGGAGACCACTTGCACGTGCATTGGAACCCAGCAGACAAAGAAAAGCCATGGTCAAAGTCAAGGTGGAAAAAGTCAAACGAGAATCTAGGAATATTTAATGTTAGATTTGTTCTTTTAATAAGTTGTAATTAGATTCTAACTAGGATTCCTGCCCTAAACCGACTTAGACCTAGGCTCCTCCCCTATAAATGTAAATCAACTTGAAGGAGAAAAATACAATTGAGATTAGAGAGAAACCCTCATTCTTGTCGAAAAAACCCTTGTGCCACCATCTCCATTATGTTCTAAACCTTCTCTAGGGCTAAGGGTTGGTTGCCTAGTAGTTGTGAGAGTTTTGCTTGTATTTGTTTAGGTTTCAGTTTTTGCAATAAAATTCAAGGCTTGTTTACTCTTGGTTCTTTATTGTGTGCAATCTTTATCGGGAGAGAAGAGAGCATCAATCTATTTGTTCAATATCGGGAGAGTTGGACTCACGAAAAGAGTAAACACGGTTTTATCCAACCATGGGATAAAGCTACTTCGGTTTAGGGATAAGTTAGAAGTTCAGCGGCTAAGAGAGGCTTCATAATCGGTTGGTGTTCATCATTAGATTCATGTCGGGAGGTATTATCCAAGACGTGTTCGGCAATAGTACTTCAAGCTTAGGGATAAGAGGAAGTCATTGAAGGGAGCCTTGCCGAACCTTGAATGATCGCTTAACTGCCCAGGCAGTCACATTGGTCTCTGCCAAGGCGGGCATCTGCCGAGGCATACTCGTGGGCGGCTACCAGAAGTTGTTAAGTCGATCTGCAAAACTGTACTGAGATAGTGCATCCAATCTCCACACTACGAAGCATTCCAATACTGGCCCATTCTCTCACTCTAATTTCACAATTTATTTTATTTGCTTTAATCTAAGTTTTAATCAAACCAACTTTCAGTATTTGTGTTTTTACTTTTTGTTTTTATCTTAATTAATATAACTTGGCACCGTGTATACTTGCACCCCCTGGTTTTCTTTGGTTTATGACCTGAGCGAACTAGAAATCACCCTTGCGAGATTACGATCCAGAACCTGAACGTACTGCACGCAGATTTAGACAAGCAAACAGAGAAGCCATGGGTGACCAAGAGAACATCCAGAACCAGAATCCACCAAAACCCAGAATCGACAATGTCGTGGCGGGCGATGGCAGACAACCTCCTGCCGCTCGGCGGCTAGTTCGTGATTACTTGGAGGAGGATCTTAGAAGGCTGAACTCTTGCGTGATTGATCTAGAAATAGAAGCTGACCACTTCAAACCCAAACCAGTCATGTTTAACATGATAATTACACTTGGACAGTTTGGAGGATCCGCCACTAAAGACCCCGCCAGCACATGATATCCTTCTTGGATATCTGCAAATCCTTCAAAATCTATGGAGTCCACTCTGACGTGCCACGACTCAGATTATTTTCCTATTCACTGAGGGATAGGGCAAAAACTTGATTCAATAGTCTACCATCAGAGTCCATTGAATTGTGGACAAAACTATGCCGAGATTTCTTAGCTCGATTTAATCATGTCAATTTAACTAATAAATTGCAGACTGACATTACTATTTTTCAACAGGCAAATGATGAACCGATGTACGAGGCATGGGAGAGATATTGCGAACTACTAAATATATGGTCATCCTATGGATTTCCAGAGTGGACACAAGTATCCATATTCTACAATGGTGTAAACACACCAACGAGGATGATGTTGAACTCCTCTGCCAATGGTACATTACTCGATAAGGAGCCTGTCGAAGCAATTCAAATCTTGAACAGGATGGCCAAAAATGACTTCTAGTTCCCTAATGCCCGCCGTGGCGGCATAAGGAGGCAGGCCACAACAAACGAGCTAGGAGCATCAGACGCAGTCGTATCACAAATCGCTCAGTTGACAAAGATGGTAGAAGCTATGCAAAGGCAGAACAATACCCAGTAGATTAAAGCCGTTGATGCCTTTTGTGACCAATGTGGGGGAGACCATGACTCGTCCGAGTGCCAACAGGGAACCGAAACTAGAAGAGGCACCCTAATTTTTCATGGAGTAACCCCAACAACGCTTTGAATCCGACTAACCAGACAAACCAAACGCAAGGATTCCAATAAACTATGCCGCAACAGCAACATGTAGCACCCTATTATCTAGAGCAGACTCTAAACGTCTTCATGGCTCAGACAGGTACCTATATGTCCAACATGGATTTATTTGTTAAGAAAATCGATGCTTTCATGGATAGGACCGAGATGAGAATGCAAAATCATGAGGCAACTTTAAAGTCACTATAAACTCAGGTAGGGCAGTTTGCGCATCTACTGAATACTAGACACATTGGAGTACCACCCATCAATACTGAATTCGCAAGAAGACCCATTTATGAACATTCAAGGCAATCACAACCAGGAGTGGGAAATAACTCAAGGAAGCATGTGCCGATGAACCAAAGGAGACAGAGCCAGCTGTCGCGGCAGACCCTGATGCTACTGTCTCAACAGAATCAGAACCATTTATTCCGGCATCCAATTCTGCTGATATCCCAGACAAAACCAAAGAAAAAGTAGAAAAACCAGAACATATCACACTCCCTCAGATCAGATTCCAATGCAAGGAGAGTATTGAAAATATTCGTCCGCCTACCCCATTCCCTAAACGGTTGAAGCAGCAGAAGCAAGAGTACCAGTTTAGGAAATTCCTGGACATTCTTAAACAAGTACACATCAACATACCCTTTGTTGAGGCCATAGAACAAATGCCAAATTATGCAGAGTTCCTAAAGGACATGGTGTATGGCGAGCAAGGATAAGGGAATTCGAAACAGTATCCATGATAGAAGGTTGCATGGAAATGTACCAAAATCGAGCGACGCCCAAACTAAGAGACCCAGACAGCTTCCTCATTCCATGCGCCATTGGGAACCATTACGAGGGGAAAGCCTTATGTGATCTTGGGGCAAGCATTAACTTGATGCCCAAATTGGTGTTTGAAAAGCTGGGAATTGTGAAAGCTCAACCCACCACCGCCACGCTCCAGTTAGCCGACCGCTCTTACGTGCATCCGAAAGGAAAAATTGAAGATATCTTGGTAAGAGTAGATAAATTTATTTTTCCGGCTATTTTCTTTATTTTAGATTGTGAAGAAGATGAGCATGCGCCAATCATACTAGAAAGACCATTCTTGGCAACAGGCAGAACTCTAATTGATGTGGAGAAGGGAGAACTGACCATGAGGGTAAACGACTAGCACATAAAACTCAATGTACTTCAGACCCTCAAGAAAGCAGATAGAAAAGAAGAGTGCCAGCTAATCCAGACAAAAACGAAATTGCTTCTCGCATTGGAACCCTCTTGCCTTAGCAGTCACTGCATGGGCAGAGATTCTGAACACTGCCACGACAGCTATTCAAACGACTGCCTCGACATCTACCTCGACAGCCTACCTGACGACATCTTTGATGACACTGAAGAGGTAAACTGGACTGGTACTCGTCCAGGTAAGTACTTCAAACCTCTTAAATATACAGCGAATGAGAGTACCATTGAAAAGCCATCAATTGAACAACCACCTCAATTAGAAATGAAACCTTTGCCCGAATAGCTTAAATATGTTTACCTTAGACATAACGATACTTTTCCCATAATCATCTCTTCCAAGTTAACACATGAACATGAACGGTGGTTAGTTACGATGCTCAGGCGACATAAACAAGCCATTGGATGGACAATAGCTATCCTGAAAGGAATCAGTTCGCCAATTTGCATACATAAGATCCTCTTAGAGGATGATCATAAGCCGATAGTTGATGCCCAAAGGTGGCTAAATGAGGCCATGAAGGATGTGGTGAGAAAATAAATAATCAAGTGGCTCGATGCTGGTATCATTTACGCCATATCCGATAGCAAGTGGGTGAGCCTCGTCCAATGTGTGTCCAAGAAAGGAGGATTGACAGTCAATATAATGAAGACAACGAATTAATCCCAACCAGGACTATGACCGGTTGGAGGCTTTGTATGGACTATCGAAAGCTGAATAAAGCTACTCGAAAGGACCACTTTCCCGTACCTTTCTTAGACCAAATGTTAGATAGATTGGCTGGAAAACCTTACTACTGTTTTCTTGATGGTTACTCAGGTTACAACCAGATTGCTATTGCCCCGGAGGACCAAGAGAAAACCACCTTCACATGCCCATACGGAACATATGCCTTTAGAAGAATGTTGTTCGGACTTTGCAACGCACCAACAACCTTCCAACGGTGTATGATGGCCATCTTCTCAGACATGGTAGAAGATTCCTAGAAATCTTCATGGACGATTTTTCAGTCTTTGAGGAATGCTTCGACAGATGCCTCGGCAACCTGGAGTAAGTACTCGAAAGATGCAAAGAATCCCATCTGGTCTTAAACTGGAAAAAATGCCATTTCATGGTAGACGAGGGCATTGTCCTGGGCCATAAAATTTCCCGACGCGACATCGAAGTTGACATAGCCAAAATAGATGTTATCGAAAAACTACCGCCACCCACCAATGTTAAAGGGATCAGGAGTTTTCTGGGACACGCTGGTTTTTATCGACGCTTTATTGAAAATTTTTCGAAAATCACTAAACCATTGTGTTCTTTGCTTGAACAGGATAAACCCTTTAACTTCGATGATAAATGCACTGAGGCATTTGAGACATTAAAGAAGAAACTTGTAGCAGCTCCCATTGTAACACCCTCAGATTGGACTATGCCCTTTGAAATAATGTGTGATGCTAGTGACCAGACTGTCGAGGCAGTGCTCGGGCAGAGGAAAAACAAAGTCCTCCATGTCATATACTATGCTAGCAAGACGCTCAACAAGGTCCAAGTGAACTACACTACCACTAAAAAGGAGCTGTTGGCAGTAGTCTTTGCTTTTGATAAGTTCCAAGCATATCTCCTTGGGGAAAAGGTGATAGTGAACACAGATCACTCGGCCATCAAATATATCTTCTCAAAAAAAGATGCAAAACCAGGGTTGATACGATGGATCCTCCTCTTACAAGAGTTCAATTTAGAAATCAAAGACAGAAAAGGGACAGAGAACTAGGTGGCTGATCACTTGTCACGACTAGAGGGGAGACCTACAGATGCGACCGAAATCCAAGAAAACTTCTCGGATGAGCAAATCCTAGTAATGACAACAACAGACCTCACAGCTACTTGTTGAGTGTGTAAAATTTCTATATTTTACCCCCTATTTAACCCATATTTCTGCTGCATTCAAGCATAATTCATTGCATTTAGGTTAGATTTCTGTTATACATCACAAATATATCAATTGGCACAGTTTCTACTAAAATTGGTTACTTTTGTAGGTAGCTGCTGTAGCAGATGAAGGGCAGTAGAGAAGCAGACGATGGGCAGTGAAGAAGCAGAACTGGATGTGTAGACGTGAAGGACGATGCTGCCATGGCCGCTGTCGTGGCAGCCAAGGACGACAGCGATAGTGAAGGGAAGAAAGTGAAGTGGACCACGACAGAAAGAGAAAATTAAGCCCATCTGTCGTGGATCACCCTTATATTTTTCCAAGACCTAGATCAGAATGAAGGCCAAGCCCAAGGTTCAAGGAAGAAACTCCAAGCAAGAAAGAAGGACGAATTAAAGACTTATGCTTGAAGATTTAGTCTTTAATAGAGTTGTACTTTAATTTAAACTTGTATTCTTGCCATAATAGAAAACTTGAACCCAAGGCCTATATAAAGGCATGTAATTCGACCTAGGAAAGGACATCACCTTACTCTCTAACCTTCTTCACAAAACCTTAGCCGTTTTCCCTTCCTCAACATGTTCTAAACTTCCCTAGGGCTAAGGGTTGATTTGTAAATTAGTTGTAAGGATTGCATTTGTTTTAGAATTTTTCTGTTCAATAAAATTACTTCAAGTTTGCTTATTCTGGTTTTCAACATCTTGCAAGAGTATCGGGAGAGCATTGTGAGATTACACATTTGCTTAATATCGGGAGAGTTAAGTATACCAAAGGAATAAGTACGGGTTCTCCAGTTTATGGTTGAACTATCTCAGACCTAGGGATAGGACGAAGTTAAGTGGCTAAGGAAGAATTCAACAACATCGGTGTTCATCCTTCGATTCACACCGGGAGGTATCATCAAAGACGTGTTCATCGACAGACTTGGACCTAGGGATAGGCCAAGGCACAGCAGGGATTCTTGCCAAGCTTGAAGTACAGAGTTGAGTAATCGCTGCCGTGATAACCAACAGACCGTTGCCGCGACAGGTGCTGCCGCAGCTGGCGCGACGACAGAACATAGTTTCCTAGACTTTGCAACACCTACACTACTGAGCAATTTAATACCGGCCCATTCTCTCTATCTTGATTTCTTTACTTTTAATTTCCTGCACTCTTTATTATTTCGTGACAAACTTATTAAACTATTCTTTTCCTCTCGTGCAGTAATTCAAGGTGAAGCTATTAGCCCAGTCCTTGTGGAGACGATATCCGATACTTCCGTATCACTTTACTACTTGCGTCGTGTACACTTGCACTACATTGCGATAGACACTTTTACACGCAACAAGTTTTTGGCGCCGTTGCCGGGGACTGGCAACATATCTTTACCCTACCCTTTTACTGCATATTCTTTTTATTTTTCTGTTTGTACTTGGATTGTTCAACCTATACCTTTCACAAGGCCTTTTGTTTGCTTATGCGCAGATCTCAACGAGGAAAAGAACCTGAGCACCAGTTAGATCCTGAAATCGAACGTACGTGCAATCTCAGTAAAAGAGTTCGGTTCATTGTAGAGAGAAACGAATACCTAGAAGGATAGTTAGAAGCAATGGTGAACGGAAGGCACGAAGAAAGAAGGAACGACCAAGACAATCCCCAGTATAATAACAATCCCGTCGAGAATGGAGGGAACGGCCAACCTGTCGTTGCCGCACGCCGGTCATGCGGAGACTACATGCTCAATGATCATGTAGAACTAGAAACAACCCTGCCAGATGTAGACGTTGACAACTTTGAGCTAAAACATGTTATGTTCAGCATGAACAACAACGCTGGCCAATTTAGTGGTGCTGCTACAGAGGATGCTAGGGAGCATCTGAAAACGTTCCAGGAAATCTATGGTTCGTTTAGACTACTAGGAGTTAATCCGGAGATACTGAGGCTTCGGTTATTTCCTCATTCATTGAGGGACAGGGCGAAAACTTGGTGGAATAAACTAACGCCGGGTTCAATACGAACTTGGGCAGATTTAACTCGTGAATTTTTATCTCGTTTTAATCCTTCACACTTATCTGAGCGATTACATAACGAAATTGCTACTTTCCAACAGGAAGATGACGAGCCAATGCACGAGGCCTGAGATAGATTTACCACTCTCTTGAGGAACTGCCCGATGCATGGATTTCCCGTTTGGAACCAGGTAACTAAGTTTTATAATGCTGCCAATTTACAGACTCGTATGAGAATTGATTCAGCAGCAAATGAACTGTTGTTGGACAAAGTTCCTGAAGATGCAATGGCAGTTTTGAAAAATCTGGCAAAGAATGAGGAACAGCTTCCTACAGCAAGAAGAGGGGGTAAACGAGTTCTAGCTGTAAAAGATTATGAGGCCGACATTTCTTTAAAATCCCAGGTGGCATATCTCACTAAGGCAATGAAAAAGCTCTTGAAAGAAGATTCACAGCCTGTCTACTCTACTGAAGAGGTATGCGAGACTTGCGATGGAAATCACAGTTCGGAAGATTGTCCGATACAGTTAGAAGAAGGGATGTATGTTGGGAACTACAACAAACAGAACTATAATTCCAACAACTACAATCCCAACTGGCGAAAGGATCCCAAGTTCTCTTGGAGCAACCCTAATAATGCCCTGAATCCTCAAGCACATAACACTCAGAATCAGGGGGGACCGAGATTACTGACTCGGCAGCAACCGTAGCAGCAGCAACAACAGCCACCACCTGCCACGACTAGTATACTGGAGCAGACCTTGGCTAAGTATATGTCTCAAACAGGAACTTACATCGAGAACATGAATCACTTCATCAAGAAGACTGAGACATTCATGGATAAAACAGAGATGCGGATGACTAACCATGAAGCTACTCTGAAATCACTGGAGACACAAATGGGTCAGGTTTCCCAGCATATCAAACCGGGGCAGAATGGAGGATTTCCTAGCGATACTGAAAACGCTAGACAACCCACGCATGAGCAGTGTAAAGCCATCACGACCAGGAGTGGGAAGAAATTACCAGGGCCAGAGAAGCAAGCTGAACCAATTAAAGAACCATCCCTGGAGTCGACTACCGAGAACGCTGCCCCAGCAGGAAACAAACAACTTGCTGCTGATGAACCTGTCACGACAGCAGAAGGAACTGAGGAAAAAGATGAAGAACCTAAGCCTCCTCAGATCCGAATGCAGTGGGAAGTACGTATTGCTGATTATCGTCCCCCACCTTCTTTTCCTCAGCGGTTACAGAAATTGAAACAGGAATCCCAGCTTAAGAAAATCTACGATATTTTTAAGCAGGTTCACATCAACATACCACTGTTAGATGCCGTTAGGGAAATGCACGGTTATGCCAAATTCCTCAAGGAGGCCATGTCGAAGAAATCCAGGCTTGTGGAATTTGAGACGGTCAAAATGACAGAAGGATGCATGACTATTCTGCACAAGCATCCACCCCAGAAAAAGAAGGATCCTGAGAGCTTCATAATACCGTGCATAATCGGAGATAAATTTGTGGGTAAGGCACTTTGTGATCTTGGTGCTAGTATAAATTTAATGCCAAATCTGTTTTTCAGAAATTAGGTATTGGAAAAGCTCGGCCCACAACAGTAGTACTGCAGCTGGCAGACCGCTCTTACGTTCAATCAGAAGGAAAAATTGAAGATATTCTGGTAAGAGTGGATAAATTTATATTTCTTGCTGACTTTCTTGTCTTAGATTGTGAAGCAGATGAGAATGCACTAATCATCCTGGGGTGACCCTTCTTAGCCACAGGAAGATCACTGATTGATGTGGAAAAAGGAGAACTCAATATGAGAGTAAACGATCAAGAGATCAAGCTGAATGTTCTTCAGGCAATAAAACATGCTGATGTAGAAGAAGAGTGCAAGGCCATCACTGCAATTACCTTTGACCAACCCTGCATCACGTCGGGCTGCCATGACATCACAATTGGCGACTGCCTCAGCGGCCATTTAGAAGACTGTCACGACAGCGAAGACGACATCGACTCCTCAGAATCTGATATATCTGATACTGAAGATCAAGAGGAGGTAAACTGGATAGGAAATCGTCCAGGTAAGTTATTCGAGCCCTTAAACTACACCTTGAATGAACATATAGTCCAAAAGCCATCAACTGTAGAGCCACCTATTCTAGATCTTAAGCCGCTTCCAGGGCAGCTAAAATATGTTTTCCTTGGTTTAAATGATACGTTGCCCGTAATCATCTCTTCCAAGTTGATGCAGGAACATGAACAACAGCTGATAGGGATGCTGCAGCAGCACAAAAGGGCTATTGGATGGACGATAGCTGATATCCAAGGCATCAGTTCGGCATTATGTATGCATAAAATCCTTCTTGAGGATGATCATAAGTCGACCATTGATGCACAAGGACGTCTGAACGATGCTATGCGAGAGGTGGTTCGTAAAGAAATCATAAAATGGCTATATGTTGGAATAATCTATGCCATCTCGGATAGCAAGTGGGTGAGCCCGGTGCAGTGCGTTCCCAAGAAAGGAGGAATAACCGTGGTAACCAATGAAGAAAACGAGCTAATCCCAACCAGGACTGTGACCGGTTGGAGGGTTTGTATGGACTATCGGAAGCTTAACAAAGCTACCCGGAAGGACCACTTTCCCATGCCTTTTATTGATCAAATGCTTGATAGATTAGCGAGAAAACCTTACTATTGTTTTCTTGATGGTTACTCAGGTTATAATCAAATAGCCATCGCACCGGAAGATCAAGAGAAAACGACGTTCACATGCCCATACGGTATGTATGCTTTTCGAAGGATGCCATTTGGACTTTGTAATGCACCAGCAACTTTCCAAAGGTGCATGATGGCAATATTCTCCGATATGGTGGAGGATTTCCTAGAGATATTCATGGATGATTTCTCGGTCTTTGGAGACAATTTCGAAAGCTGCCTTGGCAAACTACAGAAAGTGCTTGAAAGATGTGAGAAAGCAAACCTGATATTAAACTGGGAAAAATGTCACTTCATGGTAGATGAAGGGATAGTCCTAGGCTATAAAGTGAGCTGTCGCGGCATAGAAGTCGTCAGAGCCAAGATCGAGGTAATCGAAAAGCTGCCACCACCCACCACAGTCAAGGGAATCAGAAGTTTCTTAGGGCATGCTGGTTTTTATCGGAGATTCATCGCAAAATTTTCAAAGATCACCAAACCCTTATGCCATCTTCTGGAGCAGAACCGTCCCTTCGACTTCAACGCTGAATGTACTGAGGCATTCAAGGTTCTGAAAGAAAAGTTGGTAACAGCCCCAATAGTACAGCCACCAGATTGGAAACTGCCATTCGAGATCATGTGTGATGCTAGTGACTATGCTGTTGGGGCAGCACTTGGGCAGAGGAAAGACAAGCTCTTTCATGTCATATACTATGCCAGCAAAACACTGAATGACGCCTAAGTAAACTACACCACAACAGAGAAGAAACTGTTAGTTATGGTGTTCTCTATTGACAAGTTTCGTTCCTATATACTTGGAACAAAGGTCATAGTCCACACAGACCACTATGCATTGAAGTATCTGTTCGCTAAAAAAGATGCAAAGCCTAGAATGATACGTTGGATTCTGCTACTGCAAGAGTTTGACCTTGAGATCAAGGACAAAAAGGGACAGAGAATCAAGTTGCAGATCACTTGTCAAGATCAGTTGTTCGCTGCCACAATCACTGCCGCGACAGCCATGGCGGCAGGTAAG
The DNA here is from genome assembly GCA_030270665.1 of Hibiscus trionum. Taxonomy (NCBI): domain Eukaryota; kingdom Viridiplantae; phylum Streptophyta; class Magnoliopsida; order Malvales; family Malvaceae; genus Hibiscus; species Hibiscus trionum. The sequence continues at coordinate 45,092,324 of BSYR01000027.1, read as the reverse complement.
TTTTCTGAACTCCCCTGGTATGCTGATTTCGTTAATTATTTAGTTAGCGGAATAACTCCTCCTGACCTTAACTATCAAGCTAGGAAGAGGTTCCAAAATGATGTTAAGCATTATTATTGGGACAAACCTCTTCTTATCAAATACTGTGCAGATCAGGTTATTAGGAGATGTGTACCACAGGATGAACAGGAAGCTATACTACATCACTGTCATGCTTCACAGTATGGAGGACACTTAGGTGGTAACAAAACTGCTGCCAAAGTTTTGCAGTCTGGATTTTACTGGCCGTCACTGTTTAAGGATGCCCAAACATTCTACAAGAATTGTGACAAGTGTCAACGGACTGGAAACATCTCGAGAAGACATGAGATGCCGCTGCAAAACATACTTGAAGTCGAGATCTTCGATGTTTGGGGGATAGATTTTATGGGACCATTCCCAACTTCATGTGGGAACTTATACATCCTCCTGGCAGTAGATTATGTGTCCAAATGGGTTGAAGAGATCACTACTCAGAAGAACGATGCCAAGATAGTTCAAAGGTTTTTACATAAAAACATTTTTTTCCTGATTTGGCATCCCCAAGGCGATCATCAGTGATGAAGGGAGGCATTTCAACAATAGGGTTATAGCTGCTGCCTTGAAAAAGTATGGTGTCAAACATCGGATCGCAACAGCATACCACCCTCAGACCAATGGACAGGCTGAAATATCCAACAGAGAGGTAAAGAACATCCTTGAAAAGATGGTTAAACCAACTCGGAAGGACTGGTCTCTACACCTCAATGATGCATTATGGGCCTACAGAACAACGTTCAAAACTCCATTGGGAATGTCACCCTACCGGCTGATCTATGGGAAAACCTGCCATCTACCTGTTGAGATTGAGCACAGAGCATACTGGGCCATCAAGGCAGTGAATATGGACTTGGAAAAAGCAGGACAGAAAAGGCTGCTTGACTTGAACGAGATAGAAGAAATTCGAGCAATGGCCTATAAAAACGCAAGGATTTACAAAGACAAAACAAAGAAGTGGCATGATAAGAAGTTGCTGCCACGACAGTTCTGCCCAGGGCAGCTTGTGTTGTTGTTCAACTCTAGGTTAAAGCTTTTCCCAGGAAAGCTAAAATCTAGATGGTCTGGCCCATTCCAAGTGGTGCAAGTTTTTCCCCATGGTGCCATTACAATCAGATCCTTACAAGACGGGCACCAATTCAAAGTCAATGGACAAAGATTGAAGCATTATCAGGGACTGAAGCCCCAAGAATGCAGGAAGTGGTTACTTTAGGAGATGCCCCTCCTGGCATCCCTAATTTAACCTAAGTTTTATTTTTATTTATTTTTATTTCTTATTTATATATTAGGTAATTAGAACTATTTTATTTTTTTAGGAACTAAAGTTTATTTTTATTATTTTTAGGAAATAAAGGAGACAAGGAGAAGAAGAGAAGTGAATTCAGCCCACCATCTTTCCATCAGCCCAAAAAGCCCAACTTTGGAGCCCGCCGTTACAGCTGCCGCGACAGACGCGGAAAATCCAGCCTGTCAACACACTGTCGCGACAGACGCGCAGCAGACACGAAAACGCGTAACAGCTGGCCCCGTTATTCGCGCCTGCCGTTACAGTTTCAACGGGCAACAAACTCTCCCCTTATATAAACCCCATTTTACTATTCATTTTTCACTCACTTCTACTCTTTCTACTTGCTTTCTCTAGAATTTTTATTTGCTTTCATTTTCTTCCACAGTCCTTGCAACATGTCTTCTAGAAACACCGCCGAAGTGCTGCCTTAGGATCTGCTCCGGCAGCATCAACTCCACGATCCTTCCAGATCCGTGATATGTGGGAGGAGTAAGGTTTTATTTACACTTCCAAAACAGGGAACCTGGGGCTGCAGCCGTTCATAGCCAGTAAAATCAGAGCCCTGAAGTGGCAGATATTCGCGGAGCAGCCAGAGGAGATGAATGTGACTCTTGTCCGAGACTTTTATGCTGCCATCGGCAGCAGGAACGCGACAACAATCACCGTACGAAGAAAAGAGGTACCGATCGAGCCCGAGTATATCAACACTCTCTTCGGATTCTATGTGGGCAGAAACGACGATGGCCACCAACATTTTCTCGAGAGTCTAGAGCCTGCCGACTACGACACTGTGATGGCAGAACTCATAGACGAGGGTACCGAGTGGAACACAGATCCGAAAAACCCAAGGATGGTGAAGAGAGTCCAACTAACCCCGGAGGCAAAGCTTTGGAACGCTTTCGTCAAAAAGCGAATTATGCCCTCCTCTCACAATACAACAGTCGACCAACCCAAGTTAGCCCTCATCCATTCCATATTGCATGAGAGGCCGATTAATGTTGGCAGATATGTCCGAGAGGGCATCTTGGATTGCGCATACCGACCGACCGGACCACTCTTCTACCCATATCTCATCACTGCCCTCTGCCGCGACCACAACTTACCGGAGGTAGACAATGATTTACGAGTTCAAGGGAAAGGCTGGACAGACAAAAACATTCTTAGCCTGATGGAACTCACTACTGCCACGCCCCTGTCGTCTTTCGACCCTACTGCCACAGCAGTAGAGCCGACAGAACCCACCGACACCGAGCCTGCTGCCACAGACCCTAGGCAGCCTACAGCAGCAGCACCTCCAACTGACACCTCTTCCCAGATCCTTGCTGCCATACAAAAATTGGAGGAGAGACAGCTCGGCCTCATGAGCTTCATCCGAGACTTCACCACTGCCACGGTACATTTCATCCACACTTCTTTAAATTATCCAGATGCTCTGTTCCCTACCTTCCCCAATCAATATTTTGCTGCCACCACCCATGCCCATACCCCTACACATGCTGCCACACCAAAAACGCCATCTGCTGCGTCCACACCGACCCCTACCACAACCGCTGCAGGCAGCAGCCGCACAGCCGACACTTCTGCCAGGGGAACTAAGAGAAAGATGCCTTCGACTGAACTCGACACCTATATAGCAGGTTTCTCCTCTTCCTCAATCTGGGCGGAATCTGACAATGAGCCCTCTGTCAAGAGGAACTTGTCCAAGGAGTTCACACCAGAGAAGCGGCAGAAAACAATCGCAGACAAAGAAAAATCTGACAGCGGCAGTAGCAGCAGCAGTAGCGGCAGCAGCAGTAAGAGTAGCAGCAGCTTCGAGGTTCAGGCAGTGGAGAAACCACCTCATATCTCTCCTACCCGTTTCCAACCACCAAGGGAGGCCAAAACAAAGAATACTTCTGCCTCTCCCATCCGTTTGCCAACACCAGCAAAGAAAGTCACTGCCCGTCGGCAGATCCAGCTCAGCAGCAGCAGCAGTGGCGATGATAGCGCCTAAATTTTAAGTTTCTTCTCTTATATTGTTGTCTGCCTTTTTATATTTTGTGATGTACTTTTATTTTTCTTTTACCTGTCATTTGCATTGAGGGCAATACAACCCTCGAGTTTGGGGGTGACATTCCTCTATTAATGAAGTCTTTTAAGTTTAAAATTTGTGTCTTTTACTTAGTTTATTTTTTCTTAAAAAAATGAAAATGAAAATTTGGCTTAAGTCTTTGAACTGAACTTACCTGCCGTGACAGCCTCTGTCGTGGCAGTGCCTTTAGGATAGTTTTAGGAGTAGTTTAGAGCCTTACTATAGTTCTGAAACTTAAAACACCATTTGTGACTTTTATACTATCTAGAACTTTACTGGTAAACTAGAATAGGGAAAAGCTTAATACTTGAATAGTCCCTAGAGGTGCCTAACACTTGCTCTAGGAAAAGAAGTTAAGAAAAATAGACTCTTACACCTAGAGGTGCCCGAAACCGGCTCTAGGAAGTTAGCTAGAGGTGCCCGAAACCGGCTCTAGTCAAACTTAAGCTTGAGAAATAGAATCGAGTCTGCATAAAAACTAAAGGAGCCTAAGAATTGCCTCCAAAAAGATGAAAATTGGCATAAAAATTCAAGTTAGAAGTTTCATCTATTCTAGAAAGCTAAGTGAGTCTAGGCATATAATTGTTCACAAAGCATGCACACACTACACGAGAACTATAGCATGGTTCCAAATGAATTCTGAATTATCCGACAAGGTGTTGCTTACAATAGGGAATGAAATGGTAGGAAAGGGAAGATTCATTGTTTTAAGCCAAACAAATTTTTTTTATTTGTCTTTGTTAGGTCTGAATTGCTTGAGGGCAAGCAAAAACTTGAGTTTGGGGGTGTGTTGAGTGTGTAAAAGTTCTATATTTTACCCCCTATTTAACCCATATTTCTGCTGCATTCAAGCATAATTCATTACATTTAGGTTCGATTTCTGTTATACATCACAAATATATCAATTGGCACAGTTTCTACTGAAATTGCTTACTTTTGCAGGTAGCTGCTGTAGCAGATGGAGGGCAGTAAAGAAGCAGACGATGGGCAGTGAAGAAGCAGAACTGGAACTGGATGTGCAGACGTGAAGGACGATGCTGCCATGGCCGCTGCCGTGGCAGCCAAGGACGACAACGATAGTGAAGGGAAGAAAGTGAAGTGGACCTCGACAAAAAGAGAAAATTAAGCCCATCTGTCGTGGATCACCCTTATATTTTTCCAAGCCCTAGATCAGAATGAAAGCCAAGCCCAAGGTTCAAGGAAGAAACTCCAAGCAAGAAAGAAGGACGGATTAAAGACTTATGCTCTGAAGATTTAGTCTTTAATAGAGTTTTACTTTAATTTAAACTTGTATTCTTGCCATATTAGAAAACTTGAACCCAAGGCCTATATAAAGGCATATAATTCGACCTAGGAAAGGACATCACCATACTCTCTAGCCTTCTTCCCAAAACCCTAGCCGTTTTCCCTTCCTCAACATGTTCTAAACTTCCCCTAGGGCTAAGGGTTGATTTGTAAAGTAGTTGCAAGGATTGCATTTGTTTTAGGAATTTTTCTGCTCAATAAAATTACTTCAAGTTTTCTTATTCTGGTTTTCAACATCTTGCAAGAGTATCGGGAGAGCATTGTGAGATTACACATTTACTTAATATCGGGAGAGTTAAGTATACGAAAGGAATAAGTACGGGTTCTCCAGTTTATGGTTGAACTATCTCGGACCTAGGGATAGGACGAGGTTAAGTGGCTAAGGAAGAATTCAACAACATCGGTGTTCATCCTTCGATTCACGCCGGGAGGTATCATCAAAGACGTGTTCATCGACAGACTTGGACCTAGGGATAGGCCAAGGCACAACAGGGATTCTTGCCAAGCTTGAAGTACAGAGTTGAGTAATCGCTGCCGTGATAACCAACAGGCCGCTGCCGCGACATGTGCTGCCGCAGCAGGCGCGACGATAGAATAGAGTTTCCTAGACTTTGCAACACCTACACTACTGAGCAATTCAATACCGGCCCATTTTCTATATCTTGATTTCTTTACTTTTAATTTCCAGCACACTTTATTATTTCATGACAAACTTATTAAACTTTTATTTTCCTCTCGTGTAGTAATTCAAGGTGAAGCTATTAGCCCATTCCCTGTGGAGACGATATCCGATACTTCCGTATCACTTTACTACTTGCGTCGTGTACACTTGCACTACATTGCGATAGACACTTTACGATATCCTAGTAACGACAACAACAGACCTCACAGCTACCCAGGCAACATACGCCATAGCCGCCACGGAAGACTCTCTGGCAGCCAAGATAGACTCCACCACACCCTAGTTGTAACCCCCGTAGCCCGGCCTAGACGGTTGACCCGAACTACGAAGATTACACGGGGAAAACCAAAGTCAACCCGAAAGTCAACCTTGATTAACGACCCATTTTGTTCTTTTTAAACTTGTCTAGATGCACATTTAACCTAGGCATACTCTTGAGATAAGCATACTCAAAAATCACAGCAATCGGAAAACGATAAGGGACCCAATTGCACAAAATACGAAATTAGGGACCAAATTGTAAATTCTGAAAATTAAGAGGACTTTACCAATTTTTAAGTTACCATTATGAAATTAGTCATGTTTCATGCCTCTCTGCAAAATTTCATCTCAAACGAAAGCAATTGCACAATCAAGAATCAGGACCAAAACGTAAAGCTTGCAAACCTCAAAACCATTCAAATTTTATGCCCAACGGTCAGGTGTTCCGAAACGGGTCTAGGCCGTTCAGGAACACCCCTTGGCAGTAGCCAAAGTGTTCAGAAATGGGCTAGGCCGTTCAGGAACACCCTAGCCAAAACAAGGGCCTGTTTCGAAACACGCAAGGGTGTTTCGAAACACCCTGCCCAGAAACAGCAGTTTGGCCTGTTTTAACACCTTTAAACCCCATCAAACATGCTCCAAACCATTCCACAATAAATCAACAACATGCCAAACATCAAACCTACCAATTTGCATCAAAATCTAGATACAAAACCACCCCTAGATGCACCAACTCATTCAACACATCCAACACTCAATCATGCTTTTCAAACAAGAAGCATAGCATAACAACTTAAGCATAAGAAGATTCAAACGTTGCAAGCTTACACCACATAGTTCAAAATCATAAACCAAACTTGTCCAACATACAAATCCTCTTTAAACAACAATATAAGAGATTCTTCCCCCATTGCCTTTATTATCTATAGCTATTAACCGAGACATACATCTCAAGTGGAGTTCCCCCTTGAATCCCTTGCTTCTCGCTGCTCCAACTTCAAATGTCTGCATTGATGGACAAAAAGGAGCGTAAGCACATAATGCTTAGTGAGGAATGCTCAAAACCAAAACACCATCAATGCAGCGAGTCATAAAACCACTTTTAAAAGCAAACTCGATTCAATAAACCAAAGCAAGTTTGAAAACCCTTTTCAACAACATGCATAACATCATGCATTGCTCAAACATGAAAAACAAACCCTTAGCTTAGAAGAGCTAAGAAAACCCTTTCAAAGCACAACTTGCAAAATCAACAATTTAACCAATCCAAGCATAAACATCACATGCAAGGTTAAATTCAAAACTTTGGAAAACACTTCCACTTCACATCATACCTTGCTCATATTTGAATATCATTTTAAAGCAAGAAACCCTTAAAACCACTTACTCATTCAATTTACCATATGCATTAAACAAATGCAACATATGAACCACATCACCAACCTTTGCATCACATGCCTTAAAAACAAGTCTTCACAAGACTTCAATGCACTAAAGAGATTTCATGCACACATGCACCATTCTCAATAGATAACCAACACTTGTTCAAACTAACAAGTAAGCATGCATTCATAATACATTATACATGTCTCATGCAACCATGCATCATTTCAAGCATCTCATGCTTCATTATATTCAAGAACATATATTGGCTTCCATGTGATAAACCAAATCCACTTTTCAACTCAACATCCAATCGGATACGCGGATCACAAGCGTTGTCCCCTACGCTTCATACACACTACCAACCCAAGGTCCCCAAATGGAATTTTAACCACCATTTGACCTTACCACACACAAGGTCCTCATATGGAATTTTAACCACCATATGACCTCAACATTCACAAGGTTCCCATATATGGAATTTTAACCACCATATAACCTTAACATTCACAAGGTTCCCATATATGGAATTTTAACCACCATATAACCTTAACATTCCCAAGGTTCCCATATATGGAATTTTAACCACCATATAACCTTGACATTCCCAAGGTTCCCATATATGGAATTTTAACCACCATATAACCTTGACATATTCCGTTGGTAGTTGTATAACATCACTAACGAGATCCGGGACACCCTACACAAGATCCACACATGGACTTTACACCACCATTGTGATCTTAACAAGCACAAGGTCCTCAAATGGAATTTTAACCACCATTATTACCTTTGCTTACACAAGACCCACCCATGGAATTTCAACCACCATGGTGTTCTTGACCATCTCGTTAGGATACTTGGATGGAGTTACCGGTTCACTCATAACCACTCCACATCCAAGGCGACTTTATTCACGGTGCACCTAACCCTATAGCCGGCTAACTATATCCGATTAAAGTAACCAAGAACCACTTTCATCACTTGCCAATATAACCATCTTACCACATAAATCCATTGATTTACAAGCATAAACATAATGCAAAAACCATCATTTACCATCATCAATCCACTGTTTTTGAAGCATTAAACAAAGCCATTAAACAACATGCAACACCATGCATCAATTCCACAATTTCAATGTACAAAACCAAGGATCTCTTACCTTGAGCATCCTTCTCTCACGGCTTTCAAAACCAGCATAAAACCATGCTAAAATATGCTTTCAAAACAGAATTTAAGACATGCAAACCACATGCATTGCATCCAACAATCACAAATACTTTAAAAGCCAATTCACAACACAAACCAAGAGAGAAATCCATTTACTTACTCTTGAGCTTAGCAAAGTTGTTTAGACTTAAACTAAGCTCCCAAAACCATCAAACCCTGGTTTAAAAGCTGAAAACCCAATTTCACTCACCGATACACAAAACAAGGCTAGCCAACAAGCCTTCCAAGCATCCGAAACCTTCCACACCACCTCTAATGCTCACGGATCTTCCTCCCCTGTTTCAAGCACATAACATCAGAGGATTAATGCATCATAATGCACTAAAAACACCAGCAACACAACTAAACTCGCTGCTCATCACAAATCCAACATTTCGGCTACCAAACACAACCGAAATCACCACCAAACACTTCCGAAACTTAACCCAGCCAAGATCCATCACTTCTAACCATTTTTAATCATCAATTAACATCCAAAATGATCACAAACACGTCCTTATACCTCCAGCTATAACAGATCACCAAGATCACTCCAAAAACAACCAAAAACTCAAGCAAAACTTAGGAAATTCAACCTATTCGGGATTGCATTGATAAAACCTCAATTTCTCGTCAATTTAACATTCATTTAACATCAATTTGACACCTCAAAACACAGCCCAATCAGATCATACGAAATTTCAACAAAATCAAGCAAATCTTGCATTTAAAAGCCAAGATCAAGAACAAATCAATAAATCCTTTTATAAAACACAAATTAAGGATTGAGAACTTGGGAATTTCAATAAATAACCTAAAGTTCAGAGGAGAAGGACGTTCTTACCTCCAAACTTGAGTTTTCTCCCTTTTTGGAACCAAAATCTTGAAAATCCAAATAGCAAATGGTGAGGTTTTGTTGAAGAGATGATTAGAGATCAAAAGAGAATTGAAATGTGATATTTAGGGGACAAAATCAGAGAAAAAGCTCTGGAGAAAAATGTGTTTGGTTTGAGAGAAAAGATGAGAGAAAAAGGAAAATGGAAAATGGAAAATGGAAAAGTTAGTTGGAAATGGCAAAATATCTTCCCTCCACTTTTCTTTTATTTAAAAACCTTTAATAAATCATTTAATATTTTAGAAAAAATCTGGAGAAACTCCCATTGGGTAAATAGCTCCTTAAAGATTCAAAGTTTCAATCCTTTTTAAAACAGTCATACAGTTTTCAAAAATTACATTTTGGTCACTAACCTAAAATGTCACTCTTCCAAACCTCATTTTGCAAAATTGATTTCACCTTTCTCTTATATATAATAAAAGAGGATTTTAGAACATTTTTCCATATTTTTAATGCAACCCGAACTAGGCTTTCCTAAAAATCACCTTTTATATTCGAACCGCAACCCGACCGGTCCGGTCCAAAACCCAAAACTTCTAAGCCCAAAACCGGGGCGTTACACTAGTACGCTGATATCGTAAACTTTTTAGTTAGTGGCATTTTTCCTCCTGACATGAATTACTAAGGGAAAAAGAGGTTCCAAAATGATGCAAAACGTTATTATTGGGATGAACCTCTCCTTTTTTAAACAATGTGCGGACTAGGTAATTCGGAGATGCATACCAAAGGAAGAATAACATGAAATCATCCAACATTGCCACAACTCACCATATGGAGGACATTTTAGAGGAACCAGAACCACCGCCAAGGTTCTCCAATTAGGATTCTACTGGCCGACATTGTACAAGGATGCCTAGGCATACTACAAACAGTGTGATAGATGTCAGCGAACAAGCAATATCTAAAGGAGAAACGAGATGCCATTACAGAATATCCTGGAAGTCGAACTGTTTGATGTGTGGGGAATTGACTTCATGGGCCCGTTCCCATCATCCTGTGGGAATTTATACATATTACTGGCAGTAGATTATGTGTCCAAGTGGCTGGAGGCCATTGTTACACTAAAGGATGACACCAAGACCCTGCTGAATTTTCTCCAAAAACACATCTTTACAAGGTTTGGAGTCCCCATAGCCATAATAAGTGACAAGGGAAAACACTTTGACAATAAACTGATTGCCAAGGCATTGAAGAAATATGGTGTCACACATAAGCTTGCCACGACATACCACCCAAAAACCAACGGGCAGGCCGAAATTTCAAACAAGGAACTGAAGAGCATTATTGAAAAGGTGATTAACCCATTTAGGAACGATTGGGCCCTTTGGATCCATGATGCATTATGGGCATATCGAACAACCTTCAAAACCCCATTGGGCATGTCACCCTATAGGCTCGTATATGGAAAAAGCTACGACTTACCTATCGAGATTGAACACAAGGTGTACTGGGCCATCAAGACAGTAAACTTAAATTGGGAAAAAGCCGGGCAGAAAAGACTCCTGGACCTAAATGAAATTGAAGAATTTAGAGCTGCAGTGTACTGCAACGTGAGGATATATAAGGAGAAAACTAAGAAATGACACGACAAAAAGTTACTGCCATGGTAGTTAATGCTTGGGTAGCAAGTTCTCCTTTTTAATTCTCGATTAAAACTATTTCCAGGAAAATTGAAATCAAGATGGTCTGGAACTTTCGAGGTGGTTAAAGCATTCCCACATGGTGCAGTCACCATAAAATCCAACAAAGATGGCCATGAATTCACAGTGAATGGGCAGCGGCTAAAGCACTATATAGGAACCCACACTACTAAAGACATGGAAGTGGTTATGTTAGGAGATGCATACCAATGCACTCCTAACATAGCCTAAATCATTTTTCTTTTTAGTTGTTAATTTTATGATTTAGGAATTAGATTTATCTTTCTTTAATTTTCTGTTATTAGGATGCAGATTTCCATTCAGAATTTATCCCAGTTTATTATTCTTTTATTTTTCAGGTTTGTTTTCAAGACTGTTGAGTGTGTAAAAGTTCTATTATTTACCCCCTATCTAACCCATATTTCTGCTGCATTCAAGCATTATTTATTGCATTTAGGTCAGTTTACAGTTAAACATCACAATTATATTAAAAGACACAGTTTCTACTAAAATTGGCTGTTTTTGCAGGTTGCTGCTGTAGCAGACAGAAAGGGCAGGAGCTGGGCAGTGAAGCAGAAGAGCTGGAACTGGACGAGCAGTCAAGGAGGACGATGCTGCCATGGTTGCCGCCGTGACAGCAGAGGACGACAACAGTTTTATGGAAAAGATGCAAAGTGGACCTCGACAGATAGAGAAAATTCAGCCCGTCTGTCGTGTGAAATCACCATATTTTTCCAAGCCCTAGATCAGAAGATATTCCAAGCCCAAAGTTCAAGGAGAGATAATCCCAAGAAAGAAGGAGGACGACTTAAAGAGAGATTCTCTAAAGATTTAGTCTTTATTAGAGTTGTACTTTAATTTAAAGTTGTAATCCTTGCTAAATTAGATAACTTGAGCCCAAAGCTTATATAAGGGCATATATCTTAACCTAGAGGGCATACCCGATTACCCTAGCTTCCTTCCCAAAACTCTAGCCGTTTTCCTTCCCACAACATGTTCTAAATTCCCCCTAGGGCCACAGGTTGATTTGTAAAGTAGTTGCAAGGGTTGTTTTGTTTTAGGAATTTTCAGTTCAATAAAATAAACTTCAAGTTCTCTTATTTTGGTTATTAATATCTTGCAAGAGCATCGGGAGAGCATTGTGAGGTTATCTATTTACTTAGCATCGGGAGAGTTAAGTATACGAAAGAAATAAGAGCAAGTTCTCTAGTTTATAGTTGAACTATTTCGGACCTAGGGATAGGACGAGGTTAAGTGGCTAAAGAAGAATTCATCCACATCGGTGTTCATCCTTCGATTCACGCCGGGAGGTATCATCAAAGACGTGATCATCGACAGACTTGGACCTAGGGATAGGCCAAGGCACATCTGGGATTCTTGCCAAACTTAAAGTACTGAGTTGATTGTTCGCTGCCGCGACAAGCAACGGACTGCTGCCGCGACAGGTGCTGCCGCGACAGGGACGACGACAGCACTGGATTTCCTAGACTCAATAATACCTGCACTATTGAGCAATTCAACACCAGCCCATTCTCTCTATCTTGATTTCTCTACTCTTTTATTTACGTTTACTTGATTACTTTCGTGACAACTTCTCAAATATTCTCTTTACTTTCGTGCAGTGAATTAAGGTGAAGCTATTAGCCCAATCCCTGTGGAGACGATATTCGATACTTCGTATCACTTTACTACTTGCGTCGTGTATACTTGCACTACAATTGCGATAGACTATTTTACACGCAACAAGTTTTTGGCGCCGTTGCCGGGGATTGGCAACATAACTCTACCTTTTCTTTTACTGCACTTTTCGTTTTTGTTTTTATTCTTATTTTTCTAGTTTACTTGGATTGTCCAACCTATACCTTTCACAAGGTCTTTTGTTTTCGTATGCGCAGATCTCAACGAGGGAAGGAACCGAAATACTAGTTAGATCCTGAACCAGAACGAACGTTCAATCTCAAGAAAAGAGTCCGCTACCTCGTTGAAAGGAACGATTACCTAGAGCAACAACTCGAAGCTATGGGAAACGAAAGACAAGAAGAGAGAAGGGACGACCCAAGAAATCCCCAGGATGCTGTAGATCCTACCGGGAATGGAGGAAACGGTCGTGCTGCCGACTTTCCTGCCGATGCCGCACGCCGGTCCTGTCGAGACTACATGCTGAATGACCATGTAGAACTAGAAACCACGCTGCCGGATATTGAAGTTGACAACTTTGAGCTGAAACCTGTCATGTTTAGCATGATCAAAAACGCCGGTCAATTCAGTGGTGCTGTTACAGAGGATGCTAGTTAGCATCTCAAAACATTCCAGGAAATCTGTGGTTCGTTTAGACTACCAGGAGTTAATCCGGAGATACTGAGGCTTCGGTTATTTCCCCATTCATTGAGGGACAGGGTAAAGACTTGGTGGAATAAACTTACGCCGGGATCAATTAGAACTTGGGCAGATTTGTCTCGTGAATTTTTATCTCGTTTTAATCCTTCACATTTATCTGAGCGATTACGTAACGAAATTGCTACTTTTCAACAGGAAGATGACGAGCCGATGTACGAGGCCTGGGACAGATTCACCACTCTTCTACGGAACTGCCCCATGCATGGATTCCCCGTCTGGAACCAGGTAACCAAGTTTTATAATGCTGCCAACTTACAAACTCGTATTCGAATTGATTCAGCAGCAAACGGATTACTATTGGACAAAGACCCGGATGAGGCAATGCAAGTATTGAAGAATCTAGCTAAGAATGAAGAGCAGTTTCCGACAGCAAGAAGAGGGGGTAAACGGGTCCTAGCTGTTAAGGATTATGAGGCCGACAACACGATGAAATCACAAGTGGCATACCTTACTAAGGCAATGAAAAAGCTCTTGAACGAGGATGCACAACATGGATTTGCTGTCGAGGAGGTATGTGACATTTGTGAGGGAAATTACAGTTCGGAGGAATGTCCAATACAGTTAGAAGAGGGAAAGTATGTTGGAAATTACAATAAGCCGAATTACAACTCCAACAACTATAATCCCAACTGGAGAAAGGATCCCAAGTTTTCTTGGAGTAATCCTAACAATGCCCTGAATCCTCAAGCACACAACAATCAGAATCAGGGAGGACCTAGATTGTTGACTAAACAACAGCCGCAACAGCAGCAGCAGCAGCCACCAGCTGCCACGAACAGTATATTGGAACAGACTCTGGCTACGTTTATGTCTCAGACAGGTACTTATATGGAGAATATGAATCAGTTTGTCAAGAAAACAGAGACATTCATGGATAAAACATAGATGCGGATGACGAATCATGAAGCTACTCTGAAATCTTTAGAGACACAAATGGGTCAGGTTTCCCAGCATATCAAGCCAAGGCAGACTGAAGGATTCCCTAGCAATACTGAAAATGCTAGACAGCCCACACATGAGCAGTGTAAAGCCATTACTACTAGGAGTGGGAAGAAACTACCAGGGCCAGAGAAAGAAGTTGAAACAGTTAAAAAACCAGCCTTGGACAGACCTGCCGAGGAAGCTGCCCCGACAAGTAACAACCAGCCTGCTGCCGATGAGCCTGTCACGACAGCAAAAGCGACAGAGGAGAAAAATGATGAACCCAAACCTCCTCAGATTCGTATGCAGTGGGAAGGACGGATTGCTGATTATCGTCCCCCACCTCCTTTTCCTCAACGACTACAGCAAGCGAAGCAAGAATCTCAGCTCAAAAAGATTTATGATATTTTTAAGCAGGTTCATATTAACATTCCGCTGTTAGATGCCGTTAGGGAGATGCCCGGTTACTCAAAATTTCTCAAGGATGTCATGTCAAAGAAATCTAAACTTGGGGAATTTGAAACGGTTAAGATGACGGAAGGATGTATGAGTATTCTTCATAGGCAGCCACCCCAGAAAAAGAAGGATCCGGGGAGCTTCATCATACCTTGTGTAATCGGAGATAAATATGTGGGTAAGGCACTGTGTGATCTTGGTGCTAGTATTAATTTAATACCAAAATCTGTTTTTCAGAAATTAGGTATTGGAAAAGCTCAGCCCACGACAGTAATTCTGCAGCTGGCAGACCGCTCTTATGTTCATCTGGAAGGAAAAATCGAAGATATTCTGGTAAGAGTGGATAAATTTATTTTTCCTGCTGACTTTCTTGTTTTAGATTGTGAAGCAGATGAAAACGCACCAATCATCCTGGGGCGACCCTTCTTAGCCACAGGAAGATCACTGATTGATGTGGAAAAAGGAGAACTCACCATGAGAGTGAACGATCAAGAGATTAAGTTGAATGTTCTCCAAGCTATGAAACATGCTGATGCAGACGAGGAATGCAAAGCTATCACTGAAGTTACCTTTGATCAACCCTGCATCAGGACGGGCTGTCACGACATCAAAATTGGTCACTGCCTCGGCAGCCACTTACAGGACTGTCATGACAGCACCGACGACAGCAACTCCTCAGAATCTGAAACATCAGATACTGAAGATCAGGAGGAGGTAAACTGGATAGACGATCGTCCAGGTAAGTTATTCGAACCTTTAAATTATACTTCGGATAACCATGCAATCCAAAAGCCATCAACTGTTGAGCCCCCTGTTTTAGAACTGAAGCCCCTGCCAGGGCAGCTAAAATATGCTTTTCTTGGTTCAAATGATACGTTGCCCGTAACCATCTCTTCCAAGTTGATGCAGGAACAGGAACAACAGTTAGTAGGGATGCTGCAGCAGCACAAAAAGGCAATTGGATGGACGATAGCTGATATTCAAGGCATTAGTCCGGCATTATGCACGCATAAAATCCTCTTAGAGGAAGATCATAAGCCGACTATAGATGCTCAAAGGCGGCTAAACCATGCGATGAAAGAGGTGGTGCGTAAAGAGATAATCAAATGGTTAGATGCTGGTATTATTTACGCCATCTCCGACAGCAAATGGATGAGCCCGGTGCAATGTGTTCCCAAGAAAGGAGGAATGACCGTGGTAACCAACGAAAACAATGAGTTAATCCCAACCAGGACTGTGACCGGTTGGAGGGTTTGTATGGACTATCGGAAGCTTAACAAAGCTACCCGAAAGGACCACTTTCCTTTACCCTTTATTGATCAAATGCTTGATAGATTAGCGGGTAAACCTTACTATTGTTTTCTTGATGGTTATTCAGGTTACAATCAAATCGCTATCGCACCGGAAAATCAAGAAAAGACGACATTCACATGCCCCTACGGCACTTATGCTTTTAGGAGAATGCCATTCGGACTATGCAATGCACCCGCCACCTTCCAAAGGTGCATGATGGCCATATTCTCTGATATGGTGGAGGACTTCCTAGAAATTTTTATGGATGATTTTTCAGTTTTTGGGGACGATTTTGAGAGCTGCTTAGGCAATCTACAAAAGGTACTTGAAAGATGTGAAAAAGCAAACCTAGTCTTGAATTGGAAAAAATGCCACTTCATGGTGGATGAAGGGATAATCCTTGGCCATAAGATTAGCTGCCGTGGCATAGAAGTCGACAGGGCCAAAATAGAAGTGATCGAAAAGCTGCCGCCGCCGACCACAGTCAAGGGTATTAGAAGTTTCTTGGGACATGCTGGTTTTTATCGGAGATTCATTGCAAATTTCTCAAAAATCACCAAGCCCCTATGCCATCTCTTGGAGCAGAACCGACCCTTTGACTTTAATGATGAATGTACTAAAGCATTCAAGGTTCTGAAGGAAAAACTGGTAATAGCCCCAGTAGTACAGCCACCAGACTGGACACAGCCGTTTGAGATCATGTGTGATGCTAGTGACTATGCTGTCGTGGCAGCACTTGGGCATCAGAGAGACAAATTGTTTCATGTCATATACTATGCCAGCAAGACACTGAATGACGCCCAAGTGAACTACACCACCACATAAAAGGAGTTATTAGCTGTGGTATTCTCCATTGACAAGTTCTGTTCTTACATACTTGGAACGAAGGTCATAGTGCACACAGACCATTCTGCCCTCAAGTATCTGTTCGCGAAAAAGGATGCAAAGCCTCGATTGATACGGTGGATCCTACTCTTGCAAGAATTCGACCTTGAAATTAAAGACAAAAAAAGGGACAGAAAATCAGGTGGCAGATCACTTGTCAAGACTGGAGAAGGGAAAGAGTCTACCAATAGATGAGACAAACATACTGGAGACCTTCCCAGACGAGCAGCTCTTTGCTGCCGCAATCACTGCCGCGACAGCCATGGCGGCAGGTAAGTATTCTGAACTTCCTTGGTATGCAGATTTCGTTAATTTCTTAGTTAGCAGAATAATTCCTTCTGACCTTAATTATCAAGCCAGGAAGAGGTTCCAAAATGATGTTAAGCATTATTATTGGGATGAACCTCTTCTTTTCAAAATCTGTGCCGATCTGGTTATAAGGAGATGTGTACCACAGGAAGAGCAGAAAGACATACTGCATCACTGCCATGCTTCACAGTATGGAGGACACTTAGGTGGCAACAAAACTGCTGCCAAGGTGTTGCAGTCAGGGTTTTATTGGCCGTCACTATATAAAGATGCACAAATCTTCTACAAAAGCTGTGACAGGTGCAAAAGGATAGGAAACATCTCACGGAGAAACGAGATGCCATTGCAGAACATTCTAGAAGTTGAGATCTTCGACGTTTGGGGGATTGATTTTATGGGACCTTTTCCATCTTCATGTGGGAATCTATACATCCTCCTGGCAGTAGATTATGTCTCAAAGTGGGTTGAAGCTATCGCCACTCAAAAGAATGATGCCAAGACAGTTCAAAGATTTTTACACAAGAACATTTTTTCTAGGTTTGGCATCCCTAAGGCGATTATCAGTGATGAAGGGAGACATTTTGACAACAGGGTTATTGCTGCTGCCTTGAAGAAATACGGTGTCAAACATCGGATCGCGACAGCATGTCACTCACAGACCAATGGACAAGCTGAAATTTCTAACAGGGAAGTCAAGAACATTCTTGAGAAGATGGTTAAGCCAACTAGGAAAGACTGGTCTTTACTCCTCAATGATGCATTATGGGCTTATAGGACAACTTTTAAAACTCCATTAGGAATGTCTCCATACCGGTTGATTTATGGGAAAACATGTCATCTACCTGTCGAGATAGAGCACAGAGCATACTGGGCGATCAAGGCAGTGAATATGGACTTCGACAGGGCAGGGCAGAAAAGGCTGTTAGATCTGAACGAAATTGAAGAAATCCGAACAATGGCCTATGACAATGCAAGAATTTACAAGGATAAAACGAAGAAGTGGCATGACAAAAAGTTGCTGCCACGACAGTTTTGCCCATGGCAGCTTGTATTGCTATTCAATTCTAGACTGAAACTCTTCCCAGGGAAGTTAAAATCTAGATGGTCTGGCCCTTTCCAAGTCGTACAGGTTTTTCCCCATGGTGCCATCACAATCCGATAACTAAAAGACGGGCACCAATTCAAAGTCAACGGACAGCGTCTCAAGCATTATCAGGGGACTGAAGCCCCAGGAATACAGGAAGTGGTTACCTTAGGAGATGCCCCACCTGGCATCCCTAACTTAACCTAATTTTTATTTTATTATTATTATTATTATTATTTATTAGTTATTAGGAAATAAGATTTATTTTATTTAAATAATGTTTTTATTTTTATTGTTTTTAGGAAATAAAGGAGTCAAGAAGAACAGGAGAAGTGAACTCAGCCCACCATCCATCCATCAACCCAATAAAGCCCAAATATTGAAGCCTGTTGTTACAGCTGCCGCGACAGACGCGGAAAATACAGGCTGTCATTACGCTGTCGCGACAGACGCGGAAACACGTCACAGACGCGTAATAGACGCGGAAACGTGTGTCAGACGCGTCAGACACGCTAACGCATAACAGCTGGCCCCGTTATTCGCACCTGCCGTTACAGCTTCAACGAGCAATAAATTTTTCTCTATATAACCCCGTTTCATTTTCATTTTCACACACTTCTGCCTTTCTTACTTACTCTACCTCTTTAGTTTCTTTTACTTTCATTTGCTTTTCACAACCCTTGCACAAATATGTCTTCCAGAAAAACCCGACGCAGTGCTGCCTCTAGTTCCACACCAGCAGCAACTCCCCCTCGTTCCTCTGCTAACAGAGACATGTGGGAAGAGAGAGGCTTTATTTACACATCAACGGAGGAACATCTGGGCCTCAAACCATTCATAGCCTGGAAGATCAGAGCTTTAAAGTGGCAAATCTTTGCAGAGCAGCCGGAGGAAATGAATGTCACGCTGGTTCGAGAATTTTATGCTGCCATCAGCAGCAGGACAGCGACAGCGGTGTTCGTTCGAGGGAAAGAGGTGCCATTTGAAGCAGAATACATTAATACCCTATATGGCTTCTATATCGGTATCAATGACGATGCCCACCAGTAATTCCTGAATACATTAGACACTGCTGCCTACGACGCTGTCATGACAGAATTGACAGAGGAGGGAACTGAATGGAACACCAGCAAGAAGAATCCAAGGACAGTACGGAGGACCCAGCTGCTGCTGGAGGCAAAGTTGTGGAATGCCTTCATAAAAAAGAGGATCATGTCGTCATCCCACAACACCACCGTCGACCAGCCAAGGTTAGCGTTGATACACTCTATTCTACATGAACGGCCTATTAATGTGGGCAGCTTTATTTGAGAAAGTATTTTGGAGTGTGCGCATAGACCGACGGGTCCCCTCTACCTTCCATACCTCATCACCTCGCTCTGCCGCGGCCATAATGTCCCAAAAGTACGCACTGATTTGATAGAAGAAGGAAGAGGTTGGACTGAAAAGAACATCCTCAGTCTTATGGAGCTGACTGTTGCTACCCCCTGTCATCATTCGACCCCGCTGCCGCCACAGCCGAAACGACAGAGCAGCAACACACTGAACTAGCTGCCGCAGCAGCTGCCCCGACAGACTCTTCCGCACGGATATTAGCTGCCATTCAGAAGCTGGAGGAAAGACAGCTGGGCTTAATGACTTTCATCAGGGACTTTGCTGCCTCTACAGTAACTTTTATTCAAAATTCTTTAAATTTCCCTGATGCTGCATTCCCCACTTTTCCTGCCCATTATTTTACTGTACCCACACCTGCCCACACCCCTACACCCGCTGCCACCCCAAGGACACCTTCTGCCGCTTCAACGCCAACACCTGCCCCAACAGCAGCACCCATGCCGAACCATCTGCCCGAGGAACGAAACGTCGAATGGCATCGGAGGATCTTGATGCCTTTGTTGCTGGGTTATCCTTCTCTTCTGTTTGGGCCGCCAGTGACACTGAACCCTCGATCAAGAGGAATTTGTCAAAAGAGTTCTCACCAATGAAGAGGCAAAAGTGGATGGCAGACAAAGGTAACATGCAAAAAGGCAGCAGCAGCGGAGGTGACGGCAGCACCGGTGGTGACAGCAGCAGCAGTGGTGAGAGCAGCAGTAGCTCTAAAATCCAGGTTGTGGAGCAACCGCCTCACATCTCCCCGACCAGGATCCAGCCACCACGGGAGGCCAAAGCAAAGAACACATTTGCCTCCCCCGTGCCCCAACCAGCTTCGAAAGCCAGAGCTCGCCGCCAGATCAGACTCAGCAGCAGCAGCGAAGACATCGATTAAAATTTAAGTTTCTTATCTTATTATTGCTGCCTGCTATATATTTTGTGATGTACTGCCTTATTTTTTTTATCTGTCATTTTGCATTGAGGGCAATGCAACCCTTGAGTTTGGGGGTGGCATCCCTCCATTAATGGAGTGCATCTTAGTTTAAAACTTTGTGTCTTTACTTAGTTTTTTTTGTCAAAAAAATGAAAATATTGAAAACTTTGGCAGAAAACTGTGAACTGAACTTACATGTCGTGACAGCTCTGTCGTGGCAGTGCCTTTAGGATAGTCTTTAGGAGAAGTTTAGAGCCTTTCTATAGTTCTGAAAAACTTAAACACCATTGTGACCGTTATACTGCTTAGACTTCTTTTAGCCAAACTAGAATAGAAAGCTTAGCACTTAGAGTAGAAAAGAGACTAGAATCTCAGGAAACCTAGAGGTGCCTACCACTGGCTCTAGGCAGATAACCAGAGAAAAACTTCTAGAGGTGCCTATCACCGGCTCTAGACAGTTAACTAGAGGTGCCTGAAATACTGGCTCTAGTAGAAAAGGGAAGAAATTAGAAAAAAGGGGAATAACTAGAGGTGCCCGATTCTGGCTCTAGTAAAAGAAAGAAATGAGTCTCGTAAAAAAAACTCTAAACAAGCTAAAGTATAATATTCTAGTGAAACTAAGAGAGTCTTGGCATATAACTATTCACAAGCATGCACACACTGCACGAGGACTATAGAGAGTTTCCGGACAGATCCTAGATTATCCGACAGGGTGCTGCCGTCACAGGGAACGAACGACGGGTAAGGGAAAGTTCACTGTTTAAAAGCCAAAACAAAAATATTTAATTTTTCTTTTAGGTCTCAGTTGCTTAAGGGCAAGCAAAAACTTGACTTTGGGGGTGTGTTGAGTGTGTAAATGTTCTATTATTTACCCCCTATCTAACCCATATTTCTGCTGCATTCAAGCATTATTTATTGCATTTAGGTCAGTTTACAGTTAAACATCACATTATATTAAAAGGCACAGTTTCTACTAAAATTGGCTGTTTTTGCAGGTTGCTGCTGTAGCAGACGGAAAAGGCCGACGCTGGGCAGTGAAGCAGAAGAGCTGGAACTGGACGAGCAGTCAAGGAGGACGATGCTGCCATGGTTTCCGCCGTGACAGTAGAGGACGACAGCAGTTTTGTGGAGAAGATGCAAAGTGGACCTCGATAGATAGAGAAAATTCAGCCCGTCTGTCATGTGAAATCACCATATTTTTCCAAGCCCTAGATCAGAAGATATTCCAAGCCCAAAGTTCAAGGAGAGATAATCCCAAGAAAGAAGGAGGACGGCTTAAAGAGAGATTCTCTAAAGATTTAGTCTTTATTAGAGTTGTACTTTAATTTAAAGTTGTAATCCTTGATAAATTAGATAACTTGAGGCCAAAGCTTATATAAGGGCATATATCTTAACCTAGAGGGCATACCCGATTACCCTAGCTTCCTTCCCAAAACTCTAGCCGTTTTCCTTCCCACAACATGTTCTAAATCCCCCCTAGGGCCACGGGTTGATTTGTAAAGTAGTTGCAAGGGTTGTTTTGTTTTAGGAATTTTCAGTTCAATAAAATAAACTTCAAGTTCTCTTATTTTGGTTATTAATATCTTGCAAGAGCATCGGGAGAGCATTGTGAGGTTATCTATTTACTTAGCATCGGGAGAGTTAAGTATACGAAAGAAATAAGAGCAAGTTCTCTAGTTTATAGTTGAACTATTTCGGACCTAAGGATAGGACGAGGTTAAGTGGCTAAAGAAGAATTCATCCACATCGGTGTTCATCCTTCGATTCACGCCGGGAGGTATCATCAAAGACGTGATCATCGACAGACTTGGACCTAGGGATAGGCCAAGGCACATCTGGGATTCTTGCCAAACTTGAAGTACTGAGTTGATTGTTCGCTGCCGCGACAAGCAACGGACTGCTGCCGCGACAGGTGCTGCCGCGACAGGGACGACGACAGCACTGGATTTCCTAGACTCAACAATACCTGCACTACTGAGCAATTCAACACCATCCCATTCTCTCTATCTTGATTTCTCTACTCTTTTATTTACGTTTACTTGATTACTTTCGTGACAACTTCTCAAATATTCTCTTTACTTTCGTGCAGTGAATTAAGGTGAAGCTATTAGCCCAATCCCTGTGGAGACGATATCCGATACTTCGTATCACTTTACTACTTGCGTCGTGTATACTTGCACTACAATTGCGATAGACTATTTTACACGCAACAAAGACTCTCTCACAACTCCAGCTTCCCACCAGCAGCCGCTGAGGGCGGTAAAACGCTTTAAAGCAGGATCACAAAGGAGGATGATCCTAGACGATGAAGATGATGAAACCTCTTCTGAATCACCATCAATCTAAGCTTCTCTCTCCTTCTTCTATTTTATTTTTGTCTAATCTATTCTAAATTTTGTGTATGTAGGCATGCATTGAGGACAATGCTCCTCTCGAGTTTGGGGGGGGGGAATTAGTCCTCTAATTTTTTCTTTTATTTTTTTTTTCTGTTTTTCTTTTTTATGTTTTTATTTTATGTTTTGTTTTGTTTAGTAGTTGCATTTAGGTTCTAATGTAACATGCCTTTATTTAAAATTTAATGAATTCTTAGTTTGAGAAAAATTCTTGAGTAGTTTTTACCCGCCACGACAGATTACCCACCTGGGTGGCAACCTTACCATGACTCTAGATTTACGTAGAATCTTACTATGATCTGAACTTAAGAAACACTATTTGTGACTAGTTTGATTTTAGGACTTCTAGGAAACTTAGGTATTTCATCTAGTAAATTTGGGGTAGAACTTGAAGTAAAAATAAAATAAGAAAAAGAGAGAAAGAAAAAAATATGTCCTAGAGGTGCCCGAAACTGGCTTTAGAATAAGCTAGAGGTTTCTGAAACTGGCTCTAGCCAAAAAAGGTGCTAAATGAAATCATTAGAGGTGCCTATCACCGGTTCTAGTGGTTTAAATCCTTTATTGTTTATGGCAAAATATAACTTTGAGGAAACCCAAGGGAATTAAGGTGTTTATCGGAGTTTACTTAGAAGCCGAAGAATCATTCTTTTCACAAGGACCACACACACTTACGAGATATATAGTTTGGTTCCGGGTAAGCCCATTGTCATTGGAAATGTTGCTATTAAGCATAAATCTACACGGTATGTAAAGGTTGCTCAAGGTGCTTTCTCGACTAAGTTTACATATGATTTTAAGTTTTGGCATGTTATTGTTAGATTGCATTGCTTGAGGACAAGCAATAGTTCAAGTTTGGGGGTGTGTTAAGTGTGCAAAAGTCCTATATTTATGCCCTAGTTTAGCTCAATTATTGTTGTTCTTAAGTGTAATTTAGTTGCATTTATTAGGAAAACATACAAAAAACTGCATAGATTAGATAATCTGCCTTATTTGATGAACTGAATTGTTTTTTATATAAAAGATACTGCTCAGGTGCATTTTCTCTCTGTGCGCAGGTACTCGCCCAGGCAGATGCTGCTGAGGCAGCAAAGAGGGCAGAAGAGGAGAAGTTGGAAATTGATGGAGGAAGCTATTGGACCATTTGGAGAGCTGATCGAGAACTGATAAAGAGAAGAGGCCCAAAATGAAGTGCTGCGCCAACCCATGCAAACCAACCCAGACCTCTGCTGAGGCAGATAACAATATACCGCCGAGGCAGCAACTCGAGGAAAGGTGGAAATATGAAAAATGGTATGCGACTGAAAGAGCTCATCAAGCCCGATTTTTGGAGACCACTTGCACGCACATTGGAACCCAGCAGACAAAGAAAAGCTATGGTCAAAGTCAAGGTGGAAAGATTCAAACGAGAATCTAGGAAGATTTAATGTTAGATTTGTTTTTTTAATAAGTTAAAATTAGATTCTAACTAGGATTCATGCCCTAAACCAACTTAGACCTAGGCTCATCCCCTATAAATGTAAATCGACTTGAAGGAGAAAAACAAAATTGAGATTAGAGAGAAACCCTCATTCTTGTCGAAAAAACCCTTGTGCCGCCATCTCCATTATGTTCTAAACCTTCCATAGGGCTAAGGTTTGGTTGCCTAGTAGTTGTGAGAGTTTTGCTTGTCTTTGTTTAGGTTTTAGTTTTTGCAATAAAATTCAAGGCTTGTTTACTCTTGGTTATTTATTGTGTGCAATCTGTATCGGGAGAGAAGAGAGCATCAATCTATTTGTTCAATATCGGGAGAGTTGGACTCACGAAATGAGTAAACACGGTTTAATCAAACCATAGGATAAAGCTACTTCGGCTTAGAGATAAGTTAGAAGTTCAGCGGCTAAGAGAGGCTTCATAATTGGTTGGTGTTTATCCTTAGATTCACGCAGAGAGGTATTATCCAAGACGTGTTCGCCAATAGTACTTCAAGCTTAGGGATAAGAGGAAGTCATTGAAGGGAGCCTTGCTGAACCTTGAATGACCGCTTAACTACCCAGGCAGTCACATTGGTATATACCAAGGCGGGCTTCAGCCGAGGCATACTCGTGGGCGGCTACCAAAAGTTGTTAAGTCGATATGCAAAACTACACCGAGACAGTGCATCTCTTCACACTACGAAGCATTCCAATACAGGCCCATTCTCTCACCCAGATTTCTCAATTTATTTTATTTGCTTTAATCTTAGTTTTAATCAAACCAACTCTCAGTATTTGTGTTTTTACTTTTATCTTGTGCAGAAAAGTGAATTCTGAAGGTTGTCACAATCCTTGTGGAGACGATATCTTAAATACTATAACTTGACACCGTGTATACTTGCACGCAATTTGCGCATCACTTTTGCACACAACAAAAAGTATCACTTCTACTCTTTTATTATTATTTCATCACTTTAGCCTCTTAATTTTCATTTCGACGTCACTTTTAATCCACGTCATTTAATCATTCAAAAAGTAAGTGTGGAATCCATCAAGGGGTCTAGTGATAATGGATAGTGTGTTCCTCTTAAGTGACTCGGATTAAAGCGCATAGCCTACATGTGTATGTGAGTTTATTCAAATATAAAATCAGACTAAAATATTTTTATCTTGTAATTAAGTTAGAATGCTCAAAAAAAATTAAGTGTGACACAACAACTTTTGTCACGTGTCAAAATAACTTTAAAGCATTAAAATTTTAAAAATGAACATAGCATCCTAAATATTCTAAAAATATCATATATCTCAAAAGTTCATAATTAATTTTGAAATTATATTTTTGTAAAAATTATAATTCTTTTTATTTTCTTTTGAAAATTTTATAAAATCATTAAAATATAACAAAAATATTTAATATTCTAAAGCTCGGAAAATCCTGAAAATTTTCAGAAATTTCTGTTTTTTTTTTATATTTTAAGGGTAAATATCACCATTGGTCACTAAACTATTGTCGTTTTCCTGTTTTGGTCATCAAACTATTATTTATGGAAAAATAGTCACTAATGCTACATTTCCCCTATTTTGGTCACCCATTGTTAAAGAACATATGGAAAAACAAGAAAGCAAGAACATTTTAGTGACCAAAATAGGAAGGAAGCAATAAATTTGTGACCAAAACAGGAAAAAATAACATTTGTGACAAAAATAGGAAAAACGTAATGTTACTAATGATTTTGCACAAAAAAATAGTTTGATGACCAAAACAAGAAAACATGAATAGTTTAGTGACTAATAGTGATGTTTACCCTATTTTTAAAGCTTCATTTTACAAGTTTACGAATTTTTAATTATTTTTAAAAAACTAGGTACAATTATATTTATAAAAAAATTATAGCTTGACAAATGTTATGATATGAAAAGCTAAAGATTGATATTAGAAAGAGTAAATTACACAGTTCATCACTCAACTATCTTCTCACTTCTATTTTGGTCACTCAACTTTCAAAATTTTCAATTTACCATCTGAACTTTCGAATTGCTCCTATTTTAGTCACTCTAATTTATTTATTATTATTTTCCTATGACATTTATTATTATTATTATTATTAAATATAAAATAATTTAAAATAAAAGAAATCTAAAATAATTTTAGTCACTCAACTATCATCTCGTCAATGATCATCTTTTCCATGTCGACCACCGTTATCATCATTGGACGCCACTGCTGACGATCGTAGATGGTGGTCGTTCAGTCTCAAACTGTACCAGTCGCTTCCTCTCGATCCTATGAGTCTGAATCCAACCAATATTTTGCCGGAAAGTGCTCCAAAGTCCATGAATAGGATAAAAACCTTCTAGTTTCTTGCTTGCTAATCTTCCTCCTCCGCCGTTAGATGAAGCTCATTTCCCTGTATGTTACTTCCCTCGTGCCGATTAAATTTCCCACTATTTGGATCTTCGAGAAATTTCTCCGTTCGCTGGCAAATGGTCATGCCGTCGAAGGGGTTGTAACTCCTTGTTTGGGTAAAAAATTAATATTTTTTATTTTCAATATTTTAAATTTAATAATAAAAATATATTTTATTTTAATTTAAAATTATTTTTATATTTAACAATAAAAAATTACATGTCATGCCAAAATAATAATAAAATAATTCAAAGTGACTAAAACTAAAGCAATCCGAAAGTTCAGTTATTAAATCGGTTTTTTTTGAAAATTGAGTTATATCAATTTTTTTTGAAATAAATTTTTTAATTTAAGTTAATTTTGTGATTTTTAGGGCTCTTTTAATATTTAAAAAATATTTTTTAGAAATTATTTTGATATACGACAAAATTTTATTGAGTTATATCAAATTTTTAACAATTAATAATGGGAAATTAAAAATAACGAAAGAATAAAACTAAAATGACCAAAATGACAGAAAAAATAACAAAAGGATTTAAATGGCAATTCGAAATAGTACTGAGCCCAAAACTTATAGTAACCCTTAATTCTAATCCAATTATTTTTTTAACAATTCGTATCTTGAGGGAAGAGAAAATTTACTCATAATGAGTATTGAACACACAACCAAGAGAAGAGGGAAGGTGTCAATGCCAACACTTTTAAAAATTATGTTAACTCCGTAAAGGTTAATGTCGATCAAACGGTGAAATTGATTCAATTAAATGAGTTTGAGGGTAAAATTGATGTAGTTAAAATGTATGAGCATTTTTTTAATCGGCGAAGAAGTATGATATTATTAAAGGGTAAATCATATAAGTCATCACTATCAAGTGCCTCATTAAAAACTTCTCTAGTCTTAAATGGAGGAAAAGAGTACAACATGATAGTGTAAAAGAAACCACACTAAAAAAACACCAAACAAATAACTTCAATAACTATAGAAACACTCAACTCGAAAATCATCCTATGCACACAAAATAGTCACCACATGTAAGGACCATATATCATCCAAAGGACACAAATTCTAACCTGACCTAAGCCATTATATAGAACCACGATGGTCCATCCACCGTTTTAGCCAACGCATCCGCCATAGTACTCATCTTGCGATACACATTATGAAAGCACACACAATCTAACTCCGAACTAGCACGATCGCCCGCTTAGAAATACTGCCAAGGATACCAAGACCGTTTCTACTTATGAAGAATCTATGCTACCACCACACGAGAATCCGATTCAATCACCAATGAATAACCATCTCACCACCGCAAAAGGATAGATCAAGTAGTTATTCAAGATATCAAGTTTTGATAGCTTTATCTCTGGCATTACCCTGATAACCACATCGTTCCTTGACAACATTAAAATCGCCACCTAAACACCACGAGACAACAATGGAGCTAAACGTCTCAAAATGCCGCATAATCCTCATGATCCCCCGTTCAATCAACTTCTCTATATCTTTCACAGTTGACTCCCCATTCCCTATTGTCAAAGCACCTAACAATTTACCCAATTCCACCATCCCATGGGCCTCTTTTAAAATCGCCTATTGTTTACTTTCAAAATCTGACCTCACCTTATTAGCTTTTTGCGTTGCGGCCTTATGTCGCATGATGACTGTGTAAAGAATTTATATTTTGAAACCTTATACTTGGCATATTTCATGTGTTTTAGTACATATAGTTGTATTTAGCGTAGTTTGCATATAGTTTGCATGAAGTTATATTGGTTGCGCTTTATTGAATATATTTGGATGCTTTTAATGGGAAAGGTAGTGCTTTTTAATGGTGCTTGTGCAACAAGTTGTAACACCCCCGACCCGGATGTCACAATTTGGGTCTCAAGCCCAAACTGAAACCATTTAAAATTCTCAAACTAGGTTTAACCCAAACAAGTTATTTCTCAAAAGTATTTAAAGTTAATAGTTGAAAATATAAGTAAATAATCGAAACAGTACAAAGGAGCTCCAATTTAATTTAAAACATTTAAATAATTGATTTGATTTATACAATTCCAAAATAAGAAATACATACTCAACCACGTAAGACCCTATGAATACATAGCCCAATAAACACAAGTATCGGGCTTTGAAAGCCTCCACATACTGGAATCCCAAACCGGTAGTGCTCCTCGGACCCACGATCCAACAATCAACCTACGCACGGAAACAACGATTCCGAGCGCTGAGCTTACAAAGCTCAGTGGCACACATCCACTCTACTATACTTCACGCTAATCATAAACATAAGCATGCAAGCTAGTACGGGCAATAAAGAGATAAATAAACATGTGGCGCTACAACTAGTCGCCTAAACACATGGATCATTAGAGGAGAAGGATGAAGCTTTACCTCTAATGGCTGATTTCTCCTTGAATTGGGCAAGTTTTCTTGAAAATCCAATGTAAAAACAAGAGGATTTGATGAGGAAAAGATTAGGAATCAAAAGGAGATTGAAATCTCTTCAAAAGGAATGGAAATCAAAGGATAATTGCTGGAGGAAATGTGTTTGGCTGAAAAGAAATTGAGAGAAAATGAAATGAGAGAAAATTGATGAAAGGTAGTTATGAAAAGTCAAAGATAGTTTTCCTTTTAATTAATCTTTATTTCCTTTAATTAAAACAAAATCACCCAAATTAAGAAGAAATCTGATTAAAACATTTTGGTAAAATTAGCTCCTTAAAGATTCAAAGTTTCAATCATTTACAAAACAATCACTATTTAACTTTTGCAAAAACTGTGATTTGGTCACTACACCGAAATGTAGTATTTCCAAACCTTATTTTGTAAAATTGATTTCACCATAATCATACATATAATAAATGAGGATTTTTAGATATTTTTCCATATTTTTAAAGCATCCCGAACTAGGTGTTTCCTAATCCTCCCTTTAAGATTCGAACCGTTCCCGACCGGTCCGATTCGGACTCTAAAACATCTAGGCCCAAATTTGGGGTGTTACCAGAGGTTTGTGGATGGATTTTCTAAGATTGCTGCCCCTTTGATGAAGCTGTTGCAAAAGGATGTTAAGTATGAGTGGACGGAAGCGAGACAACAAGCTTTCGAGAAGCTAAAAGCAGCTTTGACGCACAATCTCAGCGATGTACAACTCTGCAACAACCCCGAAGGAAACTGATGCTCAGCCTTAACCCGCTGACAAACCATAAACTTGATCACACACTCAATGACATCTTTCTTCAAACCCGCCCAATAGTACTCATCCTTCAGATCACGATACATCTTTGTACTACCAGGGTGAATAGCAAACGAACTACTATGAGCTTCGGTCAGAATAGTGCGCCTCAACTCAACATCATTCAGCACCACTATCCGATTCCCAAAACATAGAACACCATCATCATTAAAATAGAAATCCGATGGCCTATCCTCAACGATATCCTTAACATGTGGCACCAAAGAATCATCCAATAGTTGTTTATCCTTTATCAACTGGATTAGAGATGGTTTCACTTGCAATTCAGCAACAAGACCACCATCTCGCGATATGCTGAAACTAGCAAACATCTCTCTTAACTCCACCACCACTTTCCTGCTCAAAGCATCAGCCACAACATTGGCCATCCCCGGATGATACTCGATCGTTAGATCGTAATCCTTAAGCAACTCCACCCATCATCGTTGCCTAAGATTCAACTCTTTCTGAGACATTAGATACTTCAAACTTTTGTGATCCGTGTACACAATACACTTCTCACCATAAAGATAATGTCTCCAGATCTTTAGAGCAAAAACCACTGCAGCCAACTCAATATCATGCGTAGGATAATTGCGCTCATGGACTTTCAGCTGTCGCGATGCATAAGCCACCACCTTACCCTCTTGCATTAACACACACCCCAAACCAACATAGGATGCGTCACTATACACCACAAACTCTTTCCCTAATTCATGTTGAACCAAGATAAGAGCTTGCGTCAAAGCTGCTTTTAGCTTCTCGAAAGCTTGTTGTCTCGCTTCCGTCCACTCATACTTAACATCCTTTTGCAACAACTTTGTCAAAGGGGGCAGCAATCTTAGAAAATCCATCCACAAACCTCCGGTAATATCCTTTTGTAACACCCCAAATTTGGGCCTAGATGTTTTAGAGTCTGAATCGGACCGGTCGGGAACGGTTCGAATCTTAAAGGGAGGATTAGGAAACACCTAGTTCGGGATGCTTTAAAAATATGGAAAAATATCTAAAAATCTTCATTTATTATATGTATGATTATGGTGAAATCAATTTTACAAAATAGGGTTTGGAAATACTACATTTCGGTGTAGTGACCAAATCACAGTTTTTGCAAAAGTTAAATAGTGACTGTTTTGTAAAGGAGTGAAACTTTGAATCTTTAAGGAGCTAATTTTACCAAAATGTTTTAATCAGATTTCTTCTTAATTTGGGTGATTTTGTTAATGTTTTCATTAAAGGGAATAAAGATTAATTAAAATGAAAACTATCTTTGACTTTTCATAACTACCTTTCATCAATTTTCTCTCGTTTCATTTTCTCTCAATTTCTTTTCAGCCAAACACATTTCCTCCAGAAATTATCCTTTGATTTCCATTCCTTTTGATGAAATTTCAATCTCCTTTTGATTCGTAATCTTTTCCTCATCAAATCCTCTTGTTTTTACATTGGATTTTCAAGAAAACTAGCCCAATTCAAGGAGAAATCAACCATTAGAGGTAAGCTTCATCTTTCTCCTCTAATGATCAGTTCTTTACTGAAATTCCCAAGTTATCAATCCTTTGTTAATGATTTTTGAGTTGCTTTAATGTTAGAAACAAGAAATTGTATTAAAACTCAAGGTTTTTGGAGAGATCTTGATGATTTTCGTGGTTGATGGTTAAACTATGTTTTGAGGTTGTTTTCTAATGTATTTTGGATGTTAATTGATGTTATAAATGAGGTTTTATCAAACAAATCCCGAATAGGCTTGGTGTTGAGTGCCTAAAAGTTCTATATTTTACCCCTCATTTATCCTTATTTTTGCTGCACTCAAGCATGTTTAACTGCAATTTAGGTTAAGTTTTGCATTTACATCACAAATAGATAAAATTGCACAGATGCTGCTGATTTCGGTCACTTTTTGCAGATATCTGTCATGGCAGCATCCAGGGCAGCAGAGGAACAGATGCTACCTACCATGGGAGCATCCAGGGCAGCAGAGGAACAGAAGCTACCTGCCATGGCAGCAGAGGAACAGAAGCTACCTTCCATGGCAGCAGAGGAACAGAAGCTACCTTCCATGGCAGCATCCAGGGCAGCAGAGGAACAGAAGCTACCTGCCATGGCAGCATCCAGGGCAGTGGAGAAGCAGAGCTGGAACACTGGACTACAGCTGAGAAGAAGTATGCTGCCATGGCCGCTGCCGTGGCAGCTAAGGATGACAATAATGGTGAAGGGAAAAAGTGAAGTGGACCTCGACAGAAAGAGGAAATTAAGCCGGTCTGTCGTGGCATACTCTTATATTTTTTTGAGCCCTAGATCAGAATGAAGGCCAAGCCCAAAGTTCAAGGAAGAAACTCCAAGCAAGAAGGAAGGACGAATTAAAGATACAAACTCTGAAGATTTAGTCTTTAATGAATTGTACTTTAATTCAAACTAGTATTCTTGGCCATTAAGAAAACTTGTACCCAAGGCCTATATATATGTTTGTAATTCGACCTAGAGAAACATCACCATTCTCTAGCCTTCTTCCCAAAACCCTAGCCGTTTTCCCCTTCTCAACATGTTCTAAACTTCCCCTAGGGCTAAGGGTTGCTTTGTAAAGTAGTTGCAAGGATTGCATTGTTTTAGGATTTTCTTTGTTCAATAAAATTACTTCAAGTTCGCTTATTCTGGTTTTCAACATCTTGCAAGAGTATCGCGGGAGCATTGTGAGATTATCTATTTACTTAATATAGGGAGAGTTAAGTATACGAAAGGAATAAGTACGGGTTCTCCAGTTTATGGTTGAACTATCTCGGGCCTAGGGATAGGACGAGGTTAAGTGACTAAGGAAGAATTCAACAACTTCGATGTTCATCCTTCGGTTCACGCCTGGAGGTATCATCAAAGACGTGTTCATCGACAGACTTGGACCTAGGGATAGGCCAAGGCACAGCAGGGATTCTTGCCAAGCTTGAAGTACATAGTGGAGTAATCGTTGCCGCGATAACCAACAGACTGCTTCCGCGACATGTGCTACCGTGACAGGGACGACGACAGAACAGATTTTCCTAGACTTCGCAACACCTACACTACCGAGCAATTCAATACCGGCCCATTCTCTTTATCTTGATTTCTTTAATCTTAAATTCCAGTTCTCTTTATTATTTTCGTGACAATAATTTAAACTATTCTTTTTCATCTTGTGCAGTAATTCAAGGTGAAGCTATTAGCCCAGTCCCTGTGGAGACGATATCCGATACTTACGTATCACTTTACTACTTGCATCGTGTACACTTGCACTGCATTGCGATAGACACTTTTACACGCGACAAGTTTTTGGCGCCGTTTCCGGGGACTGACAACATACCTCTACCTTTAATTACTGCACTTTTTATTTATTTTATTTTATTTTATTTTTATTTTCTATTTCTGGTTGTTATATCTCAGGCACAATACATGTTCAAGGGCATCAACATGTCAGAAAATATTGTCCCTATTTTTTTGGTGAATATATGGACAACCAACGATGGAACCAACAAGAACAACATATGTCGTTGCCGCAGCAGCAAAATTTTTTATGGTATGATCAAAACCCGCAAAATTTTTTGTACCATAACAATTTTGCTGCAGAACCCGACATGACCTGGCAATGTCATCATCCTCAAGAGCAGTCAAAATCCTTAGAAGACACACTACAAGCCTTCATGACACCCACTCAAAAACTGTCGGCTTCTATGGACGCAAGTATCGCCAAGATGGATGAACTCTTGAGCAGACCGATCCTCATTCATGCCACGGATGAACCTGAAATCCTGAGGCAAGATGACTAGGATGCCCATGTGAAGGAATACCCAACACATGTCAATGACCGAGGAGCCAGAATAGAGCAACACCGCAACAACACTGAGTGAAATTCAAGAGAATATCACTGCTGCAACCACATCCGAGGAAAACTCTCAACCCACTACCTCGATTATGTCCAACCAAGATTGCACACATCCATCCCTGTCATGGCACTCTCACTACCACCTAGAAGAGCAACCCGATGACAATGCCTCACTAATGGAATATGAGCAGGTAATCAACGAACCTTTTGAATTCTTTGAAAACTCACCAATTCCATTACAGGTATTTGAGGAACCAACGCCGGTGGATTTAGAATCATCGAGATCTCTACTGATGAAGACCTTCGAGTGGCCAACAGAATTTTATATGGAAAGTTATGGTACTTCCAATGTCCCCTTGACCTGCAAAGCAACCTGAAAAAGGACTGTCAAAATAACTGGCTGCCGCAGCAGCAGACACGACAACAAAGGCTACTTTCCACCATTACGAACTTCGACGAGAATAAGGACTTTATGGACTACAAAGGGAAGAGAAAGAAAGGAGCATCCACCATGAGAATAATCACCAGATGGAGGGTACGGATGGACTTCAAGAAGTACCGGAAACGACCCCTCAAGAATCAATAGAACAGGGAGCAGTTACTTTAGGAGATGCCCCTCAAGGCACTCCTAATTTAACTTAATTTATTTTATTTTTATTTTTATCTTATTTTATCTTTAATATTTTAGGAATTAGAAATTTGATATTAGTTTTTAGTTTGTTATTAGGTAAACAGAGAAAACCCTTGGAATGACGATACAAGCAACCCGAGGAAGCTCTGCCTCCACCCCTGCCGCGGCAGCAATCATACTCCCTGAGATGAATTCCAAAGTGACTGCCGCTAACATCAGTGAAGATAGTGACGCAAGGAAGAAGGCAGCCTCCGCATCTTCAACTCCCAGGGCAGCACCCACAGCTCCTCCGACAAAGTCCAAGGAGACTGCCCGCCGACAGCTCCTCATCCAAAGCTCCAGCAGCAACGACGACAGCCACACAACTTAAGTTTTCTTTTTCTCCGTCGCCTGCTGTATATATTATCTTTTTGTGATGTTTCACTTTTCTGTCATTTATTATTATTATTATTATTATTGTGTCATGCATTGAGGACAATGCAACCCTTGAGTTTGGGGGTAGGCAGTCCTCCTAATTATTAATATAACATTGCATTTAGTTTTCATTGTGTCGCATTTATTTTTTATGCAAAAAAATTGGCTTAATTTAGTGAACTTTTATTATCTGCTGCTGCCATCTCTGTCGTGACAGCCCCTTAAAAATATTTTAGGAAGTAAGTAGAGCCTTAGTATAGTTCTGAAAAACTGAAACACGTTGTGACTTACTTGATAACAGACTTTCTCTAGCATACTTAGAATAGAAAACTTAGCCACTAGAGTAGAAAGAGACTAGAAACTCAGGAAACCTAGAGGTGCCTATCAATGGCTCTAGGAAAATAACCAGAGAAAAACTTCTAGAGGTGCTTATCACCGGCTCTAGATAGTTAACTAGAGGTGCCTGAAATACTGGCTCTAGTAGAAAAGACAAAAATCCAGAAAAAGAAGGAAAACAACTAGAGGTGCCCGATACTAGCTCTAGCAAGAAAAAAAAGAATTAAGTCTCGAAGAAAAACTCTAAACAAGCTAAGTATAATATTCTAGTTGCTAGGGAAGTCTATATTCATGTATGTTCACAATAAATACACACACCTGCACGAGAACTATACTTTTGCTCTAAGTAGATCCTTAAATATTTGAACAGGTGCTAAACATGATGGGGATGGTGTTGTGGGTAAGGATTGTTCACTGACTTAAGCCAAGAAAAAAATATATAAATATATACATATGTATGCATGCATGTTAGTTAGGTTGCATTTGCTTGAGGACAAGCAAGGATTCGAGTTTGGGGGTGTGTTGAGTGCCTAAAAGTTCTATATTTTACCCCTCATTTATCCTTATTTTTGCTGCACTCAAGCATGTGTAACTGCATTTTAGGTTAAGTTTTGCATTTACATCACAAATAGATAAAATTGCACAGATCCTGCTGATTTCGGTCACTTTTTGCAGATATTTGTCATGGCAGCATCCAGGGCAACAGAGGAACAGAAGCTACCTGCCATGGCAGCATCCAGGGAATCAGAGGAACAGAAGCTACCTGCCATGGCAGCATCCAGGGCAGCAGAGGAACAGAAGCTACCTGCCATGGCAGCAGAGGAACATAAGCTACCTTCCATGGCAGCATCTAGGGCAGTAGAGGAACAGAAGCTACCTGCCATGGCAGCATCCAGGGCAGTGGAGAAGCAGAGCTGGAACACTGGACAACAGCTGAGAAGAAGTATGCTGCCATGGCCACTACCGTGGCAGCTAAGGACGACAACAATGGTGAAGGGAAAAAGTGAAGTGGACCTCGACAAAAAGAGGAAATTAAGTCGGTCTGTTGTGGCATACTCTTATATTTTTTTGAGCCCTAGATCAGAATGAAGGCCAAGCCCAAAATTCAAGGAAGAAACTCCAAGCAAGAAGGAAGGACGAATTAAAGATACAAACCCTGAAGATTTAGTCTTTAATGAATTGTACTTTAATTCAACCTAGTATTCTTGGCCATTAAGAAAACTTGTACCTAAGGCCTATATATATGTTTGTAATCCGACCTAGAGAAACATCACCATTCTCAAGCTTTCTTCCCAAAACCCTAGCCGTTTTCCCCTTCTCAACATGTTCTAAACTTCCCCTAGGGCTAAGGGTTGCTTTGTAAAGTAGTTGCAAGGATTGCATTGTTTTAGGATTTTCTTTGTTCAATAAAATTACTTCAAGTTCGCTTATCCTGGTTTTCAACATCTTGCAAGAGTATCGGGAGAGCATTGTGAGATTATCTATTTACTTAATATCGGGAGAGTTAAGTATACGAAAGGAATAAGTACGGGTTCTCCAGTTTATGGTTGAACTATCTCGGGCCTAGGGATAGGACGAGGTTAAGTGGCTAAGGAAGAATTCAACAACTTCGGTGTTCATCCTTTTATTCACGCCGGGAGGTATCATCAAAGACGTGTTCATCGACAGACTTGGACCTAGGGATAGGCAAAGGCACAGCAGGGATTCTTGCCAAACTTGAAGTACAGAGTTGAGTAATCGCTGCCGCGACAGGGATGACGACAGAACAGATTTTCCTAGACTTCGCAACACCTACACTACCGAGCAATTCAATACCGGCCCATTTTCTCTATCTTGATTTCTTTAATCTTAAATTCCAGTTCTCTTTATTATTTTCGTGACAATAATTTAAACTATTCTTTTTCATCTCGTTCAGTAATTCAAGGTGAAGCTATTAGCCCAGTCCCCGTGGAGACGATATCCGATACTTACGTATCACTTTACTACTTGCGTCGTGTACACTTGCACTATATTGCGATAGACACTTTTACACGCAACACTTGGATTCCTAAGTTTTGTATGCTAGAATGGTGGTTTTTGGGGTGGTTTTGGTGTTCTGTCATAGCTGGAGGTATAAGGACGAGTTTGTGGTGGCTTTTGATGATGATTGATGTTTAGAAATGATTAGAAGTGGTAGATCTTGGCTGGGCTTTGTTTTGGAAGAATTTGGAGATGATTTCGGTTGTGTTTGGTAGCCGAAATGAGGTTCTTGAGTAGAGCAGCGAGTTTAGGTGTGTGGCTGATGATTTCAATGCATGACGATGCATTAATCCTCTGCTATTATATGTTATAAACAGGGGAGACATCTTCGGACGCCTTTGGTGTTGATCCGGGAGCCTAGATAGCGTTTCGGCGAGCAAGCGAAACGTAATCATGAGTGCAAATGGTTTAGAAGTCCTTGAGGGACAAGAAACAAGGTTGGGGGATTTAGGAAATGTTTAAAACACCTTCCTAAGTCCGGAAGTAAGTATTTGCTAGATTACTCTCTTAAATGTGGTGGTTGCCCCTAAAATGCTTTTACATGCTAATGGATTTAGATAGATAAATTCCTACTGTTTTTATGCATGATTTATAGCATGAGATGATGCTTGAGATGATTTCATTAAATAACATGTTGCATTGATGAGCTTTGAGCTCTTGTTTTAAAGCATGGCAAATGTTATGGTTTTGAAATGAGATGAGAATGATTTGAGAAATGTTGCATGAAAAACAGTAGGTGAGATGACGTTTTGACATAATATATTGGCATAGATGTTGAGATACTTACTAGATATAATTGATCGATCAATAGGATGAGAGTGCACTATAAACTAAAAATTCGCACGTGCTCTTTGGTTTAATCCAAAGGGAGAGAACCGATGATGGGCATTCGATCGGGTAGGACTTAGTGAAATACCCAAGCTTTGTGGCGATGAGAGATTCCGCCATGTGAGTACGGTGATGTGAGATTCCACCGGAAATTATGTTACTAGACAAGTGAGTACGGTGATGTGAGATTCCACCGGAAGCGTCTAGTGGTTAGAGAATGTTGTCCGCATATCCGAGTAATAATGAGATGTGAAATGCCAATATAATATATGAAAATGCTTTTGATTCAGATGTACCTTTGATGAGATGATTTATGCTATGAGAAATGCATATGAGATTTGTATATGAAATGCTTTGGTTTTACAAGCATGAGTATGGCTTTGCCATGAGATTTGCATTGGTTTAAATGCATGAGATAAAATTGAGGTACATGTGTTTTCAATGAGAAGTTGCTTTGAATGGTTTTCAAGCATGAGATAGAATGAGCATGTTGTAGAAAAAGGCTTTTGAGAAAGGGTTTTGAGTAATGCATTATTGTGTTGGTTTTCTTTAGAGAATGCCTCACTAAGCAAGCGTGCTTACGCTCTCTTTTACCAATAATGCAGATAATTGAAGTGTTTTTGGGCAGCGAGAAGGTTAAGAACATCCAAGGAAGTGCAAAGCTCATGTATGGTGATGTTTTTATACACTTTAGTTTTGATATTTGGCAATGGGACTTCAAGGTTGTGTTTGGGAGATGTGTTTGAACTCCCTAAACTTGTGGCATGTTTGTGTTGGCATTTATGGGTTGTAAATGGTTCTTTTGGTTGGTTTGAGGTTCGAGAGCTCATATTTGGGTTTGTGACTAGGAAGCATGCGTTTAGATTGTGTGTTTTGGTGTTTGATGCCATGCTCTAGTTAAAGGGTCTTAAATATGTTCCTCACTGTCAAAATGAGTTGCTGGTATGATTTGATACTCTTTGAGGCATGTTTGATTGGTTTAAAAAGTGAAAAACCAACAATTTCCGCTGTCACTGGGCAAAGTGTATCGAAACACCCTCCACTGTTTCGAAACGGGGGCCTGTAATGGCCGTAGTGTTTCGGAACGGCTGAAGGTGTTTTAGAACAGTTTGGCTACTAGTGAGACCTGTTTCAATACCGGTCTCAGAACACACCCGAGTACCGAAATGGTCAACACCGTTTCGATACGAGCGTTTCGGTACGAAGGGTGGGTGTTTCGATACAGTTGACCGTTGGATGTTGATTTGAATAGTTGATGTTTTCATGCTTTACATTTTAGTCCTAAATATTGTGGATGCAATTGTTTGAGCTTGTAATGCCTTTTTAAGTTGAAATTTGACAGATAGGCATGTATAATGATTAATTACATATTGGTAAACCTAAAATCAGCAAAGTCCTTATAATTTCTAAAAATTACATTTTGGTCCCTAAACACGTAATTTGTGCAATTGAGTCCCTAAATGTTTTTCGATCATTGTGCCTTTCTCTTCCATGATTCATGAGTATTCACATAGGCTTAATGTGCATCTAGACAAGATTAAAATAAAAGGGTCGTTAATCAAGGTTGACTTTGGTTTTCCCCGTGTAATCCTCGTAGTTTGGGTCTAGCGTCTAGGCCGGGCTAAGGGGGTTACATTTGTTGGTATCAGAGCCAGGTTATCGAATAATTGGGGCTTGGTATGTGCTTGTTGTATGTGATTATGCATGATGGTGACTTTTTGGTGAAAGTATGATGTATGAATAGTAATGTATGATTCAATTGAGATGAAATTGTGATGCTATGCTATGTTTGGAGTGTGGTTGGGGATCCCATTGCCATATCATTACTAATGAGAAGAAATGGTTTCAAAAATGATGTTGAGTACTTGGATTACTTACCTTATTATGCCTAATTGTGTTTGTTGCATTTTTGTCAGTGCATTGTTTTTATTATGGGGTCACGTAGAGAGCTGAGAATCAATACTCGTTCCATGGCTGAGAATGAGAACGCAAAGAATGCTGAGGATTTACCTCCTCCTCCCCCTGGTGGACCACCTGGTGGTGGTGGAGCTAGGGCTGGTGCTGTTGGAGTTGGTGCTGGGGTTGCTGGACCCGAGGGAGTTCAGGGGCAAGCTGCTCCTGATATGACCATGCTGATTCAGGCTATTGCAGGAGCTTTCAAGGCAGCAGTAGCTGGAGCTCATGGAGCTGCACCCCAGGATGGTGCTAATGTGAGATTGCCGTTGGAGCGTCTCCGCAGTCTAGAAAGGACTGAGTTTAGAGGTTTGTCGCCGGAAGGTTCTAAGTCTTGGTTGGAGAGCACCAAGAGGATTCTTCGATAGCTGAACTGTAATAATGTTAAGAAGCTGGGTTGTATTGTGTCACTACTGCATGGTGATGAATATACGTGGTGGACGACCAGTATTGCGGGTATGGAGGATGAGGAAGTGACTTGGACATTCTTCTTGAATGCGTTCAAGCAGAAATACTGGGAGTTCACTACCTCGATGAGAAGAAGAGGGAGTTTATGTCTCTTGTGCAAGGGAACATGTCTGTGGCTGAATATGAGATTCAGTTTGTTCGCCTTAGCCAATATGCGCCTGAGTTGATCCCTGGTGAGCAGGAAAGGTGCGAACAGTTCCGTTATGGGCTGGTAGCGGACGTGAAGACCTATATGCTTGTAGCTGATTACACCGATTTTGATGTCTTGGTCACTAGAGCCAAGGACATTGAATTGAATATTGGTTTCGCGAGCCGAGCAGAAGGTTCTAGCTCGGTAAAGCAAGCTGCAGAACGCGATTTTGGTAGAGATCGCAACAAGAGGCATAAGGATAGGAAGCTGCATTTTGATGCTAGGCGCGGGGGTGGTAACCCTAGTAGAGGTCAGCAAGGACCTAATGCTTTCTTGAGGACTCCTGAGTGTAACCGGTGTGGTAGAAGACACGCTAGTGAGTGTTGGGGTAACCTTGGGACATGCTGGAACTGTGGTAACCGAGGGCATATGAAGAAAGATTTTCCTCAGCCACTGAGAGAGGGACAGGCTCTGGTGAGAGCAGCTGAGCCATAGAGAGGTCGTGGGCGCGGCCGTGGTAATTTTCAGCGTAGGGATGATGGTGGAAGGAATATGGCGCATGTTGTGGCTGTCCAACCTGAGGGTGGTGGTCAGGCTCGAGTGTATGCCCATCGTGAGGGACGGAATGACACGGACGTGATCGCATGTACCTTTACATTGCAATCCTTGTCATTACTTTCTTTGATTGATTCTGGATCTACACACTAGTACATATTGCGTGAACATGCTCAAATGCTTGGTTTGCCTGTTGAGTCTTTGGATGTTGGTATGCGTGTGATTAGTTCCTTTGGTGAGACGGTTGTAACAAGGAAGTTGTATAGGAGATGTCCCTTGAAGGTGCAAGATCATGTGTTTCTTGTTGATCTTATGGAATTTCAATTCTATGGTTTTGATGTAATCCTTGGCATGGATTGGCTTGTTGAGCATAGAGCCGTGGTGGATTTTGAAAGCAAGCGAGTTTCGTTGAAACTTGCGGATGATTATGAGGTGGTGGTGGTGGGTGAGAATGTGAAGTTTCTAGCTAATGTGGTGTCGACGCTTGAAGCAATCTGGATGTTGCGTCAAGGATATGAGGCTTATCTAGCCTTTGATATGAATCCTAGTTCAAATGAGGTACGCGTTCAGGATATAAGGACCGTGTGTGAGTTCCCTGGAGTGTTTCCGGAGGAATTACCTGGTTTGCTGCCTAGTCGAGTGGTTGAGTTTGGAATTGAGTTGTATGAGAACACAACTCCGGTGTCCATTGCTCCCTATCGCATGGCACCCAAAGAGTTGAAGGAGTTGAAGACGCAAATTCAGGAGTTGCTTGACCGTGGCTTCATTCGGCCTAGTGTGTCACGTTGGGGTGCATCGGTCTTGTTTGTTAAAAAGAAAGATGGCACGATGAGAATGTGCATCGATTATCGTCAGTTGAACAAGTTGACCGTCAAGAACAAGTATCCTTTGCCGAGAATTGATGATCTTTTTGATCAGTTTCGGGGAGCAGCTGTGTTTTCATAGATTGATCTAAGGTCAGGGTACTATCTATTAAAGGTGAAGGATGTGGATGTGCCGAAAACAACCTTTCGAATGAGGTATGGGCATTATGAGTTCCTTGGGATGCTGTTTGGTTTGACGAATGCTCCTGCCGCTTTGATGGACATGATGAATAGGGTGTTCCATGAATTCTTGGACAAGTTCATTGTGGTGTTCATCAACGATATCCTTGTGTACTCTCGTACTGAGGAGGAGTATGAAGGTCATTTGAGAATTGTTTTGCAAGCACTGTTGGAAAATCAGCTTTATGCTAAGCTGAGCAAATTTGAGTTTTGGCTAAAGGAAGTTGTTTTCCTTGGTCATGTGGTTTCGACCGAAGGGATTCGAGTTGATCCCCAGAAGGTTGAGGCGGTGATGAATTGAAAGACTCCTAAGTCTGTTCATGAAGTCCGTAGTTTTCTTGGGTTGGTAGGATATTACCAGATGTTTGTGGATGGATTTTCTAAGGTTGCTACCCCTTTGACAAAGTTGTTGCAAAAGGATGTTAAGCATGAGTGGACGGAAGTGAGACAACAAGCTTTCGAGAAGCTAAAAGCAGCTTTGACGCAAGCTCCTATCTTGGTTCAACCTGAATCAGGGAAAGAGTTTGTGGTCTATAGTGACGCATCCTATGTTGGTTTGGGGTGTGTGTTAATGCAAGAGGGTAAGGTGGTGGCTTATGCATCGCGACATCTAAAAGTGCATGAGCGCAATTATCCTACGCATGATATTGAGTTGGCTGCAGTGGTTTTTGCTCTAAA
The DNA here is from genome assembly GCA_030270665.1 of Hibiscus trionum. NCBI lineage: Eukaryota > Viridiplantae > Streptophyta > Magnoliopsida > Malvales > Malvaceae > Hibiscus > Hibiscus trionum. Next base: position 45,049,467 of record BSYR01000027.1, on the reverse strand, counting down.
GATCTGGAGACATTATCTTTATGGTGAGAAGTGTACTGTGTACACGGATCACAAGAGTATCTGATGTCTCAGAAAGAGTTGAATCTTAGGCAACGACGATGGGTGGAGTTGCTTAAGGATTACGATCTAACGATCGAGTATCATCCGGGGAAGGCCAATGATGTGGCTGATGCTTTGAGCAGGAAAGTGGCGGTGGAGTTAAGAGCGATGTTTGCTAGTTCGAGCATATCGCGAGATGGTGGTCTTGTTGCTGAATTGCAAGTGAAACCATCTCTAATCCAGTTGATAAAGGATAAAGAACTGTTGGATGATTTTTTGGTGCCACATGTTCAGGATATCGCTGAGGATAGGCCATCAGATTTCTGTTTTAATGATGATGGTGTTCTATGTTTTGGGAGTCGGATAGTGGTGTCGAATGATGTTGAGTTGAGGCGCACTATTCTGACCGAAGCTCATAGTAGTCTGTTTGCTATGCACCCTGGTTGTACAAAGTTGTATCGTGATCTGAAGGATGAGTACTATTGGGTGGGTTTGAAGAAAGATGTCGCTGAGTGTGTGAGCAAGTGTATGGTTTGTCGGCGGGTTAAGGCTGAGCATCAGTTTCCTTCGGGGTTGTTGCAGCCGTTGAGGATCCCTGAATGGAAATGGGAGAGGATCACCATGGACTTTGTGTCTGGTTTGCCTCTAACGCCATCAAAGAAGAATTCTGTTTGGGTGATTGTGGATCGCCTTACGAAGTGTGCGCATTTCTTGCATGTGCATACTACGTACACCTTGGATAAGCTTGCAGAGTTGTACATCGCCGAGATTGTGCGTTTGCATGGTGTACAAAAATCTATCGTGTCGGATCGAGATCCGAGGTTGACTACAAGGTTTTGGGAGTGTTTGCATCAATCGTTGGGTACGCGGCTGAATTTAAGTACTTCTTATCATCCGCAGACGGATGGACAGTCGGAGCGTGTTATCCAAGTGCTTGAGGATATGTTGAGGTGCTGTGTTATTGAGTTTCAAGGCTCTTGGGAGAAGCACTTGCCTTTGGTGGAGTTTGCTTACAATAATAGTTACCAGGCGAGTATTCAAATGACACCTTATGAAGCTTTGTACGGGAGGAAGTGCAGAACTCCTCTTTGTTGGGCTGAAACGAGACAAAAGTTGGTCTCGATGCCGGCTCTGTTGAAAGGAACCACCAAGAAGGTGAAGCTCATTTGTGAGCGGTTGAAGGTAGCATCGGATCGGCAAAAGTCTTACGCGGATTTGAAGCGTAAGGAGATAGAATTTGCGGTGGGTGACCGTGTGTTCTTGAAAGTTTCACCTTGGAAGAAGGTGATGAGATTTGGCCGGAAGGGCAAGTTGAGCCCAAGATACATTGGACCATACGAGGTGATAGAACGTGTGGGTCCTGTTGCTTATAAGCTGAGGCTACCACAAGAGTTAGAAAAGATACATAATGTGTTTCATGTATCCATGCTTCGGAGGTATAAATCGGATCCTTCACATGTTATGCTTGTGGAGGAAGTTGAGTTGAATCCAGATTTTACATATGATGAGGAACTTGTTGAGATTTTTGATTCGGACAGTAAGGTTCTCCGTGGTAAGACAATTGAGCTGGTCAAGGTGTTGTGGAGACATCGTGGTGTTGAGGAAGCCACGTGGGAAAGGAAGGAAGACATGAAGAAGCAATTTCCTTACATTTTCCCTCCAGGTAAATTTCGAGGACGAAATTTCATAAGAAGGGGAGAGTTGTAACACCCCAAATTTGGGCCTAGATGTTTTAGAGTCCGAATCGGACCGGTCGGGAACGGTTTGAATCTTAAAGGGAGGATTAGGAAACACCTAGTTTGGGATGCTTTAAAAATATGGAAAAATATCTAAAAATCCTCATTTATTATATGTATGATTATGGTGAAATCAATTTTACAAAATAAGGTTTGAAAATACTACATTTCGGTGTAGTGACCAAATCGCAGTTTTTGCAAAAGTTAAATAGTGACTGTTTTGTAAAGGTTTGAAACTTTGAATCTTTAAGGAGCTAATTTTACCAAAATTTTTTAATCAGATTTCTTCTTAATTTGGGTGATTTTATTAATGTTTTAATTAAAGGAAATAAAGATTAATTAAAAGGAAAACTATCTTTGACGTTTCATAACTACCTTTCATCAATTTTCTCTCATTTCATTTTCACTCAATTTCTTTTCAGCCAAACACATTTCCTCCAGCAATTATCCTTTGATTTCCATTCCTTTTGATGAGATTTCAATCTCCTTTTGATTCCTAATCTTTTCCTCATCAAATTCTCTTGTTTTTTACATTGGATTTTCAAGAAAACTTGCCCAATTCAAGGAGAAATCAGCCATTAGAGGTAAGCTTCGTCCTTCTCCTCTAATGATCAGTTCTTTACTGAAATTCCCAAGTTATCAATCCTTTGTTAATGATTTTTTAGTTGCTTTAATGTTAGAAACAAGAAATTGTATTAAAACTCAAGGTTTTTGGAGAGATAAGTTTCAATCCTTTACAAAATAGTGAATATTTAACTTTTGCAAAAACTGCGATTTGGTCACTACACCGAAATGTAGAATTTCCAAACCTTATTTTGTAAAATTGATTTCACCATAATAATACATATAATAAATGAGGATTTTTAGATATTTTTCCATTTTTTTAAAGCATCCCGAACTAGGTGTTTCCTAATCCTCCCTTTAAGATTCGAACCGTTCCCGATCGGTCCGATTTGGACTCTAAAACATCTAGGCCCAAATTTGGGGTGTTACAAGCTTCAACCGTTCTGAAACACTATGGCCATTACATGCCCCCATTTCGAAACAATTGAGGGTGTTTTGATACACTTTGCATAGTGACAGAAGAAATTGCTGGTTTTTCACCTTTTAAACCAATCAAACATGCCTCAAAGAGCATCAAATCATACCAGCAACTTATTTTGATACTAAGGAACATATTTAAGACCCTTAAGCTAGAGCATGGTATCAAACACAAAAACATACAATCTAAAGGCATGCTTCCTAGTCACAGACCCAAATATGAACCCTCAAACCAACCAATAAGACCATTTACAACCCATAAAAGCCATCACAAACACGCCACCAACTTAGGGAGTTCAAAACACACCTCCCAAATACAACCTTGGTTTCCCATTGCCAAATATCAAAACTAAAGTTTATAAAAACATCACCATACATGAGCTTTGTACTTCCTTAGATGTTCTTAACCTTCTCGCTGCCCAAAAGCACTTCAATTATTTGTATTATTGGTAAAAGAGAGCGTAAGCACACTTGCTTAGTGAGGCATGCTATAAAGAAAACCAACACAATAATGCATTAATCAAAACACTTTCTCAAAAGCCTTTTCTACAACATGCCCATTCTATCTCATGCTTGAAAACCTTTTCAAAGAAACTCTTCATTGAAAACACATGTACCTCAATTCTATCTCATGCATTTAAACCAATGCAAATCTCATGGCAAGGCCATACACATGCTTGTAGAAGCCAAAGCATTTCATATACAAATCTCATATGCATTTCTCATAGCATAAATCATCTCATCAATAGGTACATGTGATTCAAAAGCATTTTCATATATTATATTGGCATTTCACATCTCATTACTACTCGGATATGCAGACATCATTCTCAAACCACTAGACGCTTCTGGTGGAATCTCACATCACCGTACTCACTTGTCTAGTAACATAATTTCCGGTGGAATCTCACATCACCGTACTCACATGACATAATCTCTCATCGCCACAAAGCTTGGGTATTTCACCAAGTCCTACCCGATGGAGTGCCCAACATCGGTTTCTCTCTTTGGATTAAACCAAAGAGCACGTACAACTTTTTAGTTTATAGTGCACTCTCATCCTATTGATCGATCAATTATATCCGGTAAGCATCTCATCTTCTATGCCAATATATTATGTTAAAACATCATCTCACCTACTGTTTTTCTTGCAACATTTCTCAAATCTTTCTCATCTCATTTCAAAACCATAACATTTGCCATGCTTTAAAACAAAAGCTCAAAACTCAACAATGCAACATGTTATTTCATGAAATCATTTCAAGCATCAACTCATGCTACAAATCATGCATAAAAACAATAGGAATTTATCTATCTCAAACAATGAGCATGTAAAAGCATTTTAGGGGCAACCACCACATATAAGAGAGCAATCTAGCCAATTCTTACTTCCGGACTTAGGAAGGTGTTTCAAACCTTTCGTAAATCCCCAAACCTTGTTTCTTTGTCCTTCAAGGACATTTAAAACCATTTGCACTCACCGATTACGTTTTGCTTGCTCGCCGAAACGCTATCTAAGCTCCCGGATCAACACCAAAGGCGTCCGAAGATGTCTCCCCTGTTTATAACACAAAAGAGCAAAGGATTAATGCATCATCATGCATTGAAATCATCAGCCACACACCTAAACTCGCTGCTCTACTCACAAACCTCATTTCAGCTACCAAACACAACCGAAATCATCTCCAAACTCTTCCAAAACAAAGCCCGGCCAAGATCTACCACTTAGAATCATTTCTAAACATCAGTCAACATCAAAAACCACCACAAACTCGTCCTTATACCTCCAGCTATGACAGAACACCAAAACCACCCAAAAACCACCATTCTAGCATACAAAACTTAGGAATCCGAGCTTATTCGGGATTTGTTTGATAAAACCTCATTTATAACATCAATTAACATCCAAAATACATTAGAAAACAACCTCAAAATAGAGCCTAACCATCAACCACGAAAATCATCAAGATCTCTCCAAAACCCTCGAGTTTTAATACAATTTATTGTTTCTAACATTAAAGCAACTAAAAAATCATTAACAAAGGATTGATAACTTGGGAATTTCAGTAAAGAACTGATCATTAGAGGAGAAGGACGAAGCTTACCTCGAATGAATGATTTCTCCTTGAATTGGGCAAGTTTTCTTAAAAATCCAATGTGAAAACAAGAGGATTTGATGAAGAAAAAGATTAGGAATCAAAAGGAGATTGAAATCTCATCAAAAGAAATGAAAATCAAAGGATAATTGATGGAGGAAATGTGTTTGGCTGAAAAGAAAATTGAGAGAAAATAAAATGAGAGAAAATTGATGAAAGGTAGTTATGAAAAGTCAAAGATAGTTTTCCTTTTAATTAATCTTTATTTCCTTTAATTAAGACATTATTAAAATCACCCAAAATAAGGAGAAATCTGATTAAAAACATTTTGGTAAAATTAGCTCCTTAAAGATTCAAAGTTTCAATCCTTTACAAAACAATCACTATTTAACTTTTGCAAAAACTGCGATTTGGTTACTACACCGAAATGTAGTATTTCCAAACCTTATTTTGTAAAATTCATTTCACCATAATCATTCATATAATAAATGAGGATTTTTAGGTATTTTTTCATATTTTAAAGCATCCCAAACTAGGTGTTCCCTAAATATCCCTTTAAGTTTCGAACCATTCTCGACCGATCCGATTCGAACCCTAAAACATCTAGACCCAAATTTGGGGCGTTATATGGGTACATGCTGGAATTGTGGTTCTCGTGGGCACATGAAACGAGATTGTCACTAGCTGGTGAAAGAGGGACAGCCTCCGGTGAGAGCAACTAAGCCACAGAGGGGCTGTGGGCGCAGCCGTGGCAACTTTCAGCGTAGAGATGATGGCCCGAGGAATGTAGCTCACGTGGTAGCAGTTCAGCCTAAGGGAGGTGGTCAAGCCAGAGTTTATGCGCACCGTGAGGGGAGGAATGACACTGACGTGATTGCTGGTACCTTTACTTTGCAGTCCTTGTCATTAGTTTCTCTGATTGATTCCGGGTCTACACATTTATACATATTGCGTGAACATGCTCAAATTCTTGGTTTGCTTGTTGAGTCTTTGGATGTGGGTGTCCGTGTGACTAGCTCTTTTGGTGAAACGATTGTAACAAGGAAGTTATATAAAAGATGTCCCTTAATGGTGCAAGAATATATGTTTATGGTTGATCTCATGGAATTGCCTTTCTATGGGTTTGATGTAATCCTTGGTATGGATTGGCTAGTTGAGCACAGGGATGTTGTGGATTTTAAGAATAAGCGAGTTTCGTTGAAACAAGTTGATTACTACGAAGTTGTGGTAGTGGGAGAGAATGTAAAGTTCTCATCTAATGTGGTTTTGACTCTTGTAGCGAGTCGGTTGTTGCGTCAAGGAGGTGAAACTTATTTAGCTTTTGTGATAAATCCTAGTACAAAGGATGTACATGTACAAGATATAAGAACTGTATGTGAATTCCCTGGGGTGTTTCCAGAGGAGTTACCTGGTTTGCCGCCTATTCGAGAGGTTGAGTTTGGAATTGAGTTGTATGAGAACACAACTCCGGTGTCCATCACTCTCTACCGAATGTCACCTAAGGAGTTAAAGGAACTGAAGACGCAACTTCAGGAGTTGCTTGACCGAGGCTTTATTCGACCTAGTGTGTCACCTTGGGGTGCACCGGTCTTGTTTGTAAAGAAGAAAGATGGCACGATGAGAATGTGTATTGATTATCGTCAACTGAATAAGTTGACTGTTAAGAATAAGTATCCTCTTCCAAGGATTGATGATATTTCTGATCAGTTTTATGGATCGGTGGTGTTCTCAAAGATTGATTTAAGGTCCGGGTATTATCAATTGAAGGTTAAGGACGTGGATGTGCCAAAAATTGCTTTTCAGACTAGGTATGGGCATTATGAATTCCTGATGATGCCTTTTGGTTTAACGAATGCTCCTGCTGCATTCATGAATATGATGAACAGGGTGTTTCATGAGTTATTGGATAAGTTTGTTGTGGTTTTCATCAATGACATCCTCGTGTACCCTCGTACAGAGAAGGAGCACGAGGAAATTTGAGGATTGTTTTGTAAGTATTGCTAGAGAATCGGCTTTATGCTAAGCTGAGTAAATGTGAGTTTTGGTTGAAGGAAGTTGTTTTCCTAAGCCTTGTGGTTTCGGCCGAGGGAATTCATGTTTTTAACTGCAACCCAGTGACATTCACCAGGGTTTACCTGATATCGACTCATCATGCTTAAGGCATACGATACGTCTGGTCGAGTACATATCATAACATACATGATGGAATCAATAGCCGAAACATATGGAATTTTATTCATCCTTTCTCTTTCTTGTGAAGTTGAATGGCACATATCCTTCAAAAGAGAAATACCATGTCTCATAGGCAAGAACCCTTTCTTAGTTTCTTCCATACTGAACCTTTTCAGCACTTTATCTATGTATGTACTTTGAATCATACCTAGTTGTAATCTTGATCTATCTCTATAGATCTTAACTCCTAAGATTTACGCTGCCTCACCCAAATCTTTCATAGAAAAACAACTACCTAACCAGGTCTTAATAGACTGTAGAGTAGGTATATCATTTCCTATGATGAGTATGTCATCTACATACAATAATAAGAAAGAAACAATGCTCCCACTAGCCCTTTTGTAAACACAAGGCTCATCTTCATTTCTTACAAAACCAAACTCTTTGATTGCATCGTTGAAACGAAGATTCCAGCTTTGAGATGCCTGCTTCAGTCCATAAATGGACCTTTGTAGCTTACAAACCTTTCCAGCATTTTCAGGAGCAACAAAACCTTCTGGTTGTGTCATATACACATCCTCTTCAAGTTTTCCATTAAGGAAAGCGATTTTGACGTCCATTTGCTAGATTTCATAATCATGGAATGCATCTATTGCAAGAAAGATCCAGATGGATTTAAACATAGCTACAGGGGAGAAGGTTTCGTCATAGTCTATACCATGAACTTGTCGAAAACCTTTAGCGACTAATCACCCCTTATATGTTTGTATATTACCATCCATGTCAATTTCCTTCTTGAAAACCCATTTACACCCTATTGGTTTGACCCCTTCAGGTGGTTCAACCAAAGTCCATACTTGATTTTCAGACATGAAATCCATTTCAGATCTCATGGCTTCAAGCCATTTCTTCGAGTCTGGGCTCGCCACCGCCTCTTGATAAGTCCTGGGCTCATCTTGATCCAACAGAAGAACGTCTCCATGTGTAGTAACGAGAAATCCATATCTCTCAGGTACATAGTGTTCTCTTGTGGATCTACGCAATGGCTGTGTTTCTAAATCTGTTGATTGTTCCTCAACAACTTGTGGAACATGCTCAACCTCTGGCTAGGGTTAAAGAAATATGTTGATCTTGAACTTCTCCAAGTTCAATATTTCTACTCTTCTCTTTCTTTGAGAGGAGTTCTCTTTCAAGAAAAACTATCGTTCGAGCAACAAACACTTTGTTCTCGTTAGGGTTAAAGAAATAATATCCCTTGGTTTCTTTAGGATATCCAACAAATATACATTTATGAGATTTAGGTTCAAGCTTTGTAGACATCTGATGTTTAACATAAGCCTCACAACCTCAAATCTTCATAAAAGACATACTAGGACGCTTCCTAGTCCATATCTCATATGGTGTCATTTGAACCGATTTGGTTTGAACATGATTTAGTGTGAAAGCAGTTGTTTCGAGTGTACGTCCCCAAAAAGAAGTCGAAAGATCACTATGACTCATCATGGATCGAATCCTGTCTAACAATGTTCGCCTCATTCTCTCGGAAACTCCATTCCATTGTGGTGTACCAAGTGGGGTAAGTTGTGAGACAATCCAACACTCTTTTCGGCGTTCATCAAACTCTATGCTTAAGTATTCTCCACCTCGATCTGATCGAAGTGCCTTAATACTCTTGTTGATTGATTTTGTACTTCATTTTTGAACTCCTTGAACTTTTCAAGTGCTTCAGATTTATGGCGCATAAGGTTGATATACCCATACCTACTAAAATCATCAGTGAATGTAATGAAGTACTGGAATCCTCCTCTAGCTTGCGTATTCATTCGCCCACATGCATCAATATGTATTAATCCCAATAAATCACTTTCTCTTTCACCTTTGCCGTTAAAGGGAGCCTTAGTCATTTTTCCCAATAAGCAAGATTCACATACATCATATTGTTCGAAAACAAATGAATCTAAAAGTCCATCTTTATGGAGTTTTGATATACGTTTCTCACTTATATGGCCTAAACGACAATGTCAAAGGTAGGTTTGATTTGAGTCATTTGTCTTTGATCTTTTCGTATTTATGTTTTAAATAGTATTATCTTATTCCAAAATGTAAAGACCGTTAATTAATTGTGCCGAACCATAAAAAAACATTATCGAGATGAAAAGAACAACAATTATTCTTAATAATAATCTCAAAACCTATCTTGTCCAAACAAGAAATAGAAATAATGTTCTTAGTTAAACTAGGCACAAAATAACAATCTCTAAATTTAAATCAAGTCCATTAGGCAAAGACAAAACATATGTTCCTATAGCTAATGCAACAACTCTTGCTCCATTTCCTACTCGTAGTAGGTCCACGTCTCCTTTAGCCAGATTTCTTCTCTTTTGTAATCCCTATAAAGAAGTACAAATATGATAACCACATCCGGTATCTAATACCCAAGAAGTAGATGTTGACAAATTAACATCTATGACATAAATACCTAAAGCAGACGCTCCGTTTGCTTTTGCCTTTTTGACTTCTTCAAGATAAGTAGGGCAGTTTCTCTTCCAATGTCTGGTCTTGCCGCAGTGGAAACATTTTCCTTCCTTTCTAACTCCCCCTTTAGGTTTCAATGCATCCTTTCCATTGGGCTTGGCCCTGCCATTACCCTTAGGCTTTGCTACAGTCTTTCCCTTCCTTTTGTCCTTGCGGACCATCAGAATGGGCTTAGGTCTAGCCTTTTTCAAGTTGTTTTCAGTAGTTCGTAACATGCCAAGTAACTGTGGTAAAGTCTTATTAATTTCATTCATGTTGAAATTAAGGACAAATTGGTTGAAACTCTCTGGCAACGATTGCATGATGACTCTCTAGCAACGATTGCAGGATGACATCTCATACCTCTCTTGACGCGCTTGCCCCTCATATATATCCTTGAGGTGTTGAATCATCTCATAGGCTACCATGTCATTATGTTGCTTCTAAAGCTCAGGGGTCATAGTGGCAAGCATAAGACATCTGACATCTAACATATCATCCATGTGTTTCTTAAACTTGTCTTTGTTAGCTCTAGGAGAATTAGCAACCGGTTCATCAGGAACAAGTTCTTCAATGACATATTCATTCTTTTCTTGTTTGAGAACAATTCTCAAATTTCGGAACCAGTCAAGGAAATTCAAGCCATTGAGTTTATCCTTCTCAAGGATCGATCGCAGTGAAAGTGTGTTGTTTGCCATTGAGTCTACAACAATGGAAATATGTAATGTAAGTTTATTTACTGAGTTTGAGATTTATAAATAGGTTTTTATTAATAAATTACGACCACCATTTTATTCAAAATTAAAAACCCTCAAGTTTTAATTTCGGAAAAACACATCGACAGTTTTTCTAGTGAGTGAGGATCCATATTCCATCTTCTTCCCAAATCAGCTTTGGCTTTTCTTTTAGGAAAAATGTTATTTAGGTAAGTAACACCTTACTAATTACATCCAATGTAACTCCTCCATTCGGTGAAAAACTCTTGTTCAAATAATTTGATGATTTATCCAAAAATTAACCTTTAGGTTTCTAATCATATTTGAATAACCTACCCAAGTTATCACCAATAATTCAACCGACGAATATCACTTACTTATTCTTCTCGTTTAACTAAGAGAGATTCATGTGATATTGCTTTGGAAAATCTCACATGATACCGATCGAAGCCTTAACGAGGGTAAATATTAGACGGTTAAATTAACTTAGATTGTAGTGAGGGGTTTTCATAATTATCGCATAATTGTTCATTATTGATCTCATCAAAGTGTATAATAATAAAATTTGCGGACACAACATTCATGGCATCACATACATGATAGATATAAGCAGTAAATAAGATTCAATGGTTATAGCCCAAAGAAAAATATTAAGGTGGCCCATCCCAAGACAATGGGAGAACCAAGAACCCTAGAAGAAAAAGAACTCTCAAGCATATTCTCGTCTTTAACCGGTCCATTCGTCTGCTCCTTCAAATCTTCATATGATTACAATTTTCAAAAACTCGTTTTACATACGAGGGAGTAAGATGAGAAGAGAAATACAACAGAAGAGTAGAGAGACACGACGCGAAGGCCGTATTTTAAATTACAACTATTTTAAAACAAAAAGGGCTATAACCATGCATGTCAAACACCATACAAAACAAACATATCATATATATACATTGTTACGCGTTTGTTAAAGAAATTAATATGGGCCTACGATCTATATTGCTTACGAAGGGGTCCGGCGGCCCCGCAGTATTTAACCCGAATCCAGATCGTTTTTGTGGACAAACCTCACGATTTGATAACTTTTATCAACAAAATCGTTTTTTTGGGATTTGCAGTCCTGTAGGTTTTTCCATATCAGAACAACCATTGTTCCTCCGCCGAATGTGATCTACTATCGCATACCCATCAATCTATATGATAAAGATTAACATATAAACCCTTGTAGCAACATATTAATGATTAACTCTTAACCATTGATTGCAAAATTTATTAAAATAGATTAACATCTTAATCATACCAGTTATTGAATCGAACAAATATATCATACATATACGCCAAAAACGATAAAATAGAGCATACATCATAAGCATATCGCATCACCCCAGTATTTAACCCAAATCTGGATCGTACAAGTGGCTCTGATACCATTGTTAGATCATCGGTGCACCCCATGGCGCAGCAAAAAACAAACACAACGATCTCACCAACGATCCATATACGTTTAATCCGAATTCAAGAGGAAGAGATCTGTTTACTTACATTGAGTTCCTTGATAAACAGCAAGAACAACAACGTCTCACGATCTCACGAACGATAAGAATCATAGCCTCTACGAATAGATCGTCCCAGCCTCTACTCAGTTCACCCGGTTTAAAAGTCGAGAACAATTCTCTTTCTCACAAAACGTTTTTGAGAAAAATACGTTTCAAAAGGGTTAGACGACTGCTAGGCCATTAACCCCCTTTTATAGTATGTTACCCTAACTGCATATGATTTTTAATTAATTCCAAACTATAATTACTTTAATTATTTTAAATTCGTAATTCTATGTATAATAAAATACTTTAGCATATATATCAAATATATATGTCTCAATATTAATTATACATGTTATATACGTACAACTAAATTTTACATATGTAACTTTTTTATTAATTGCTCATTTCAACCCTGGGTGTGACCCTATAGGTTCAAGTAACATTAGTAGCAATTATCAGAACTATTCCAATATTACAAACAATGAGTGACATCTAGCAATGTATCAGTGTCACCTAAATTACTGGAAGTAAAGAATCAACATAATATCTTCGTGATCAACTATTCTAATGTATTATATCCATTTGTCCTTTATATTTAGAATAGGCAAAAGTCTTGAAATAGTCACACTTGTTTTGCCTATCTATTATTTCTTGATATCTAGAGTAGACAACAAACGAATAATATGTGATATCTCATATCAACTTATTCTAGCATGGCCATGTATTTCTAGTCTTACTCAATCAAGTGGCATGTCATATGTTTCCTATTATGTAGGAAGGACAAATCCTATCTTGACCATTCATACCCCACTACACATATCATGATATGCTCAATGTCAGTCTTTATAGTGTAACCATTTACGGTGCACGTTTAACTGCATCAAAACACACAACAATATATGTTAAGATGGTAATGATCTCAAGTCAAAGGATCATACATATAGTTATTATTATGAGCAATATCGTGACAATTACATAATAATCCAAGACATATGCTCATAGCGGGTCAATCCAATATGTTGTTATCTAACATCATATTCATGCTTTGATTTTGACATCACTATGTCAATGACAACACACTGTCATCAATCAACAACATGTTAGCTTTAAACTTATTATTATTAATCATGCCCATAATAATACTCAACTAAGGATCTTTTAATAATAATCATATTATTATATGGACATTATTGTTTTTTGTTAATTTGATGCATAGAAATATAACAGAAGAAAATAACGGCAATGCCTTTATTTGATAAAATCGATAAAGATAGTATGTCAATACAACCATCATATGATTGGTCTTTGGGCATACTCTAACATGATTAGGATGAGGATCGTACTTATCCCTTTCGTGAGTTCGACTCTCTCGATACCGAACAAATAGATAGTTAACAACTAATCTTTCGAACTTAATTGAAAACTATGAAGAGCGTGGAATAAGCAAACCATGAAGTTTTATTGCAACAACAAACTTAATTCCTAAACAATCATTCTCACACCAGTTTACAACATAACCCAAACCCAAGAGAAGATTTAGAACATAATGGCGGCAAGAAAACCTAGACTATGCCCAAAGGAAAACCTAAGATGTCTACAATTACAAAATATGTCAAGTATATATAGGCTTTAGCTAGGCCAAGTCCTCCTTGGAGTAGAAGTCTTCAAAGTAGGTTTTGCATTAAATGTAACCTTTAATTCTGACTTCTTTGAGTTGAATGTGGACTTCTACTCGTTGCCTTCCACCACAAGTTATCTTGATCTCCGCCTTCGGCGGCTCTGTTCGCTGCTCCAAGCGTCATAAAATTGAGTGGTTGGCATTGTTACAATAAGGATTTTATGCTCTACAGATTGCACTCCAATTCTCCAATTCTTCAGCTTGCTGCCCTGGGCAGCAGGTTCTCGGCATCGGCTTTCTCTGCTTCGAACTGCATCAGTACAACTCCCTAGTCTGCTGCCTCTGCATCCTCTTCTTTGGTCTGTCCTCCTCCTAACAACTTCTAGCCCTGAAATGTAAACTAAATAAAAACAACAACTTTTCCTTACCAAATAAAAGATAATTAATAAAATCATGGCAAAGTAAAGAATACTGTAAATATGCAATGCATGAACCGAAATATGTCTAAAATGTACTTAAGAACAAAAATAATATGAGATGGAATGCATATAAAATATAGGACTAACGAGCACTTTACACTCTCATCTCGGTCCCATTATCAAAAACAGTTTAAGTTAAATATGCAACATTAAAACCAATCAGACAAGCCGAAGCAAGAATCCAAGGTTCTCAAGTTTACTTTTAAAACCAAAATCCTCTTTATATTAGTAATAATACGGCAATGGGCACCCTTAACCTCTCCCCAAAAAGCATATAACAATAATGAATCATGTTATCACACGTCGTTCATCACACACAAACCAAAACAATGGTCACAACATAGCATATACAATCACCGTGCATAGCATTCATCAATAACTCAACCAAACAACAATATTACCTCAACCTTACCTCCAAATTCTTTTGAACATGGTTCAAATACCACCAAATGTAACCCCTTCGAGCCGGTCTGGGTGAAAGACCGAACTGAACGGTTCACACGGGGAATATTGAAGTAAACCGGGAAGTTTACTCCAATAAACAACCCTATTTTTTATTTTATCTTGTCTAGATGCTCATTATTATCCTAAGTGATAAACTTCGCAGCGGAACAACTTGTAACTCAATCAGACAATGATTAGGGACCCAATTGTATACAAACACATTTTAGGGACCATTTTGTAATTTTACCAAATTACATGGACTTATACCATTTTTATGTTACCAACCATTACTTAGTCACATTACATGCCTCTTAGTCAAATCTCAGCTCAAAAAATCATCCAAGCTCCTTTAATTGCATCAACAAGATTCAGGGACTAAAACGTAAAGAAACAAAACCTCAAAAGATTCTAATAACCAACTTAACTGCAGGGCGTTTCGGTACAAGTTGCCCTATATCGAAACACCCGTATCGAAAAATGGTCAAGTGACACGAAGCTCGGGCTCGTACTAAAACAGCCTCAAGGGTGTTTCGAAACGTGCAATTCTAGTAGCAAAACGCACCGAAACAACCTTTCCTCATTTCGATACCCCTAAGCCATTTCAGGCTCACCGATTCGGTACAGACTCGAGTGTACCAAAACACATGGGCCTGTAATGAAACTTTTTGTTGGTTTTTCACACTTTAATCCATACAAAACGATTCCAACATGCACACAACAGAATCAAGCATCAAACCTCAATCATACATGGCAATTCCAACATTATAGCATAACATTAAATACAAAGGAAATCTATAGGCATGCAACTTATGCAAAATATCCACTCAAGAGTCAAAACTCAAACCGAAGCAAATACCAACAAGTAAAGGCCATTTACAAGTCATTAAAGGCATCACAAACTTGCCCCAAAACAGGGGTTTTCAAAACACACACTCTCAAAACATGAAGGCATCCTCCCATTGCTAATTATTACTAATAAGAAAACATAAAACCATGCTTGAGCTAAGTCTCACTCCTTGGTTCCCTTCTTGCTTCTTCGCTGCCCCAAAGAGGCTAATTCTCTGCATTGTTGGAAAAGAGAGCGTAAGCAATAATGCCTAGTGAGGGATGCTCAAAACAATCCAACAACATCAATGTATTTCAAAACCATTTATCAAATAGAAATCTCTATCCCATCATGCTCAAACTATCTCATGATTGAAATCATTTTCAAAGCAAATCCACATCACTAAAAACACATATACCATCTATCTCATGCATTAACCCAAATGCATAATCTCAAAGCAAAACCACACATGCTTGTTTCTCAGAAGCATTTCTCAAATCACATTCTCATATGAAAAACACAATGTATAAAATCATTTAGAAACAAGGTACATGTGAATCTCATATATTGGCATTTAAGCAATATTACTCGGATATGCAGATAGCTTGACGGAATCTCACATCGTCAAGTCCTACCTAAGTGGAATCTCACATCACCGAACTCTCATGGCGGTATATCTCATCGCCACAAAGCTTGATGGAATCTCTCATCATCAAGACCTACCGTGGTGGAATCTCTCATCACCACACTCTCACTTTGGAACGGGATGACACTACCCCCATTGTCTGAACCAAAGAGCACGTATGAATTTTGTATATTATAGTGCATTTCTCATCCTATTGGACGCTCAATTATTTCCAGTAACAATAATCTCATCTTATGCTAATATTCTCAATTTAAACATCATTACCTACTGTTTTTCAATGCATCAACATAAATCATTGTCATCACATTTCAAAAGCATAATCAAGCATATCATTTTCTCAACAATTTCTATCTCTTCAAAATCATAATTGTATTTTCAAAACATGAGCATGATCATAAAAATCAATGGGATACAAACCGAGAAACGAGAGCGAAACATCTCAAACTTACTTATGGGCTTAGATTAGTGTTTCAAACTCAATCTAAACCCCAAACCTTGCTTTCAAGTCTTTGAAAGGCTTTTAAAACCAATTCCACTCACCGACAACGCCTCGCTTGCTTTGCCGAAGCATAATCAAGCTTCCAAAGTTCCCGAAACTTTACTGATTACTTCCGATGTATTATCCCCTATTTATACCACACAAGAACAGAGGATTAATGCATCCAATGCATTAAAATCACCAGAAACTATAGCCACCACGCTGCTCTGCCCAAAACACCAAAACACCTATCTGAAACAACCGAAAACTCTTTCGATTACTCTAAAAACTCAACCCAGCCAAAACCTAACACTTCCATTCAATTTTAAGCATCAATTAAAATCTAAAAAACAATCTAATTTCATCTTATACCTCCACCAACACCAGAACCACATCAGCTCCACAAAAACCCCAAATCTAATCATCTAACAACTAGAGGTCCAATCTATTTCGGGATTACTATGATAAAACATTTATTTCAACATCATTTAACATCCAAATCATGATTAAAATCAATCTCAAATCAATCAAAACATTATCATTACACAAATCTTAAGAAATCACTTTTTAAAGCTTGATCTCACCATTTTCATCAAATAAATTACAAAATATTTATCAGTAAACAAGATTAGAGAGCCATAGACATTTTCTATATTTCTAAAACATCCCGAACTAGGTTTTCCCTGAACCAACCTCAAGGATTCGAATCTCTAATTTGCGATCGATAAACCATTAAACTAATCCCAAAACCTTCTTGGCCCAAAACTAGGGCGTTACAACTCTCCCCCACTTAACAAATTTCATCCTCGAAATTTCAACACAAGAAGAAAGCGCAGAACACAACCTCCCAAAATCAATACAACATAAACACAAAAGGCGTAACTATAGCGGAAAACATCCTCAACCAAAACACAACGAAACCAACACACTCCTCAACCTCTCACGATCCAATAACCCTTGGATTAAACTTACCCTACGCCCAGACTTCAACATCACCACTCACGGTGAGACCTCCAGAACACACAATTACCAATCCCAACTTAGCTTCTTGCATCTCCAAATTGTGCAAGATTTCCAACAACCCAAACAACTCTCAACCCCTCGTAACATACTCTGCCTTCCCACATAATTCTTTCAACACAACACGCATGGTGACGCCAACCCATCCATTCTCAGGTCACCATGAGATCTACAACTCACTCTACTTTCCAAAACCTCCTACAAAACTGCTTAAACTCTAGCTCGAAGATCAACACGATACATAAGGTTTTTCCCAGGTAACAACTGCTTTATTCACGCTCCCCGGGTATTAACAAACATTCCTACCCATCCTCTACAACTTGAACCATACGTTCAACCATCAAGATACAAAGCCCAGAGCACCATCACAGGTCTTAACAGATCACCAAAATCCGCCTACTCATCATTCGAAAATCCTCATCACGAGACTCTAACCTCATATCCAACAGTTGCTTCACTTACATAAACTGTCTCAAGAAAGGTTTACTTACACTCAGTCAACAAATCACCCTCTCACAAAGACCCAACCAAACCAACATGGCCTTTGAACTTACATTACTTTTCCCCATTCGAGCTTCAGCTATGACACTAATCTTACCTGGATGCTACTCAACGAAAAATCTTAATCCTCACACAAGAACAACTGTAACAAGCCACGCATAAAGCTCATTTTTACAAGCACTTACAACTGTCCGAAAGCATACACTACAACTTTTCCAACCTGCCTAGCCACCCATCCTATCAACATACGATACATACTAGAACCATGAATCCTCTACACATCTCAAGCTAAACCTCGATTAGAGCTCTCGTCATAACTTCCTTCCAACTCCTCTAAGGTCACTACTGAACCGTCATCCACTTAGAACAACCATTTTATTGTAACCATTTAAGCTAGGATGCATCAACACTTCGAAAGCACATATGCAAGCCTACAAAAACCGTCCAACTCAGAGAAACAACAAAACCTAACTACTATTTCAAAATTCTTTTAACTACACATCAAACAACCTTGACCGATTCTAACCCAAAATGGTTACCTCTTCACCACCACGCCGCCAAAGGCTCTAAAAATACCTAAAACACCTTTCTTCCTGCCAACCACGCTAGATCATCCTCATTCCTATCGACAAACTTGTTTTGCTTCTTACCCTCACATCCATCTTTCGACTTGCACCAAGACAACACTTTAAACCCACAACTACCCTAATCATAACACATCACTATCAGATCCAATTAGCTCTTCGTAAGTGTGAACATTTGTATGCATGGTCACCTACATGCCCTTATCAATGCCTGTGCACATGTATGCAAACTTCTAATGTCATGCCATATGTATGAATGTACCAATATATTTAACATATGTATACAAATGATTTTAACTATCCATGTATGTCTGTTCACACTTATTAATAACGTCCTCAAAATCCGCCCAAGAACAACCTCTTATCCCATTTCCAACTTTTTTAGCCCCACCATTCTAATAACTCACTAACAGCAAACTACTCCAACTATTTCTCTTTCGCCACCAATGTTGTTCTTAAATACAACACCGATTACTACCCAAACTCACTAACTATAGGACTTTATCTACTACACAAGAATGTGCAAAACCAGAACTAAACAAAGATAACAATGACATAGATTGCATAGTAAAGATACCTGCAATCACATCATTGTCCTGGAGCTCCAAGCGACGAGCACTCTCTCCTGCAGAACCACCATTCTCCGTCTGCACCACCACAACATCGACAAACACCCTAAGGTCTTCATCGTCTCCTTGCTATAAAGAAACCTGACTGCACTCGCAATCACAAGGAGCTTCAATAGACATCCCACCTTGACCACCCCGAGCTAACTCTGGACAATCTCGCCTCAAATGTCCAGCATACCCAAAATTCCAACAAGATTCAACCATCGTACACCTCGTGCCTCTCTGCCTTTCTTGCCACTTCTGAACCCTATCTCGGCAGCGCTCACAGCCCCTTTGAGACTCATTTGCACGCGCTGGATCTGGTCTCACTATTTGAGGACAATTACACTTCACATGCTCCATTGCACCACAGTTCCAACAAGCTCCAACACCCTAGCAAACCACAATGTGTCGCATTCCACAACGGCTGCACTCCGGTAGACGAACCACTACTCTCTGGTCTTGATGCACTTGACCGACGTTACCACCACCACCAAAACTCTGGTTCAGGCGAATCCTTCTATCACGAAGTCTCTTACGCTGCCCACTCTCGAGGCCAGAACTCGTAGCTCTTTTGCTCTCATTCTGCTCACCAACATAAACTAAAGCCGTACTCTCGCTCTTCTGTTCATCCGAAGACTTATCTCCAAGATATGTCCTTCTAAAGGCTACTTGAAAGAACTCCCAATCCACTTCACTAATATTTAACGCTGCCGACACAATTGTCCACCAACTACAATCATCATTCAACATTAACGAGACAACACTTCCCAGCTTACTGGCGTTGTCACACCCTTCCTGATACAAGATTGGGATCGTACTAGCTAACCAAGCCTTGAACGCCTCTAGCGTCAACCCATGATACTCAACAGCTCCCAAATCATACAGACGCTGCTTTGACAAACTAGTTTGTCTGACAGCCAGCACATGCGCAGGCCCTTCATTCACCACGGCCTGAGATGCTCCTGACATCTCCTGAACCACGGACGACAAATCTTTCATCACAGGGCCAACCCCCTCACGATGCCATATCGCCTCAACTCCAGGCAGTAACGACTGAAAAGACACATTCTCACCAGATGGTGACTTCCACTCTCCAACAACCTGCTCTAAAGCAGCAACAATCGTACCCGACTACAATTCTCTCTTCGATTCCATTGTGCTATTATTAACAAGGCAATGATAACAAAACAACTAAAACGATCAGGCCAGCTTCAAGCAAGGAATAAAGACTCCAACTTCAAGTTAAAACATTTTCTATAGTAATAAGGTAATGGGTATCCCAAATTTCCCCCTCTTATATGTCATAATAATCAATATTAACATTGATATCACAAACAGCGGGCATATCAAACAGCAAAATTCAATCATCAACAATAATCAGGCTCTCATCAAGCAACATTCATGTTTAGCATCATAATAGAAACATATCACACTCATCATACTTTTCATCATTCAAATTCAGCTCACCACGTCATCATATCATCAATACATGTTCACATAAACTCACATATGATTCATAACAATTAAGCATGATATAAACATCAACATTTCACTAAAAAGCATATTTTTCAACCAACTTGCCATCATTCACCAAGATAGATATCCAAACTTACCATAACGACTTACAACAAACTTACCATCACCCCAAATTTTTGCAAACCTGGCTCTGATACCAATAAATGTAACTCCCTTAGCCCGGTCTAGACGGTTGACTCGAACCAAGGTGATTACACGGGGAAAATCGAAGTCAACTCGTTAAAGCCAACTCCGATTAATGATCTTTTTTTCTTTTTATCTTTCCTAGATGCGAATTAGATCCTATGTGATCAACAATGAATTAAGGAGAAAACGACACAACGATCAGATGTCGTTTAGGGGTTCAATTGCATAATTTAAGCTTTTAGGGACCAAAACGTAATTGGCAGAAATTACAGAGATCTTTACAATTTTTAAAATTACCAGTATGCAATTAATCATATTTCATGCTTCTCTGCAAAATTTCATCTCAAACGGATCATCCAAACTCATTCAATTGCATACACAACATTCATGGACCAAAATGTAACATTTCAAACTTGTAAATGCTCCATTTAACTAAATTAACGGTCATGTATCGATACCCTGCTACCTCATATCGATACGCGGGGAGGCAGTATCCAAAGTTGAGCAAGGGTATCGATACCCTTCCCGAGTATCGGAACAGATGTATGATTATGTACAGGGGTATCGATACATTTTCCCTGTGTATCGATACACCCTACAAAGTTTGCACATGCGTATCAATACTCCTGATGCCCGTATCAATACACCTGCACCATTTTAGCTAAAGGGTATCGATACACTTCCCCCGTGTATCGATACTCCCTTCAATGTTTTCACAGGCGTATCAATACACCTGATGCCCGTATCAATACACCTGATGCCCGTATCATTACACCTGCGGCATTTTAGCTTAAGGGTGTCGATACACTTCCCCCGTGTATCGATACACCCTTCAAAGTTTGCAAAGGTGTATCAATACACATGCACCATTTTAGCTTGAGGGTATCAATACACTTGACCAAGTATCGATACCCATACTAAAAATGCTCAAGAAATAGCCCCATAAATGCATCATACATCATCCAATCACACCCAAAACTCATAGACATGCTTATATCATCATGTCCAACATATTTGCATAAAAAACTAACCACATTGCACGCATTAGGCACAACATCTCATATAGCATATGCAACTAGAATGAACATGCTTTTAACCATAAGCCATAGCAAAACTAAAATGCAAAATGAGGATCCAAAGACCACATAATGGTCATTTACAAGTCCCAAACCATAAACCAAACGTATCTAAAACATTGCCCTTATTATCTATAGCTAGTATCTAAAACATACTTTCCAAGTGGAGTTCTTCTTGAATCCACAAATATAACATCTTAAAATTAGAGACCCAAGCGTATTCGAGATTTATTTATTAAAACCTCATTCTGAACATCAAATAACATCCAAAATATGTAGAAAACCAACCTCAACTCAGATCATAACATAGAAATACGAAAATCTTCAAGATCTCATCTTAAATCTTGAATTTAACAACTCTTTCTTGTTATAACATTAAAACAACTCAAAAACCATTAACAAAGGATTGATAACTTGGTAATTTCAGTAAAGAACTTATCATTAGAGGAGAAGAACAAAGCTTACCTCTAATGATTGATCTCTCTTCAATTTGGGCAAGTTTTCTTGAAAATTCGGAGGTAAATCAATGTGATTTGAAGAAGCAAAGATAGAAAATCTTTTGGAAGATGAAATGTCAGCAATCAAGATGAAAATCAAAGGTTCTTTGATGAGGAAAAAGTGTTTTGCTGAAGAGAAGTTGAGAGAAAATGAGAATAAGCAAAACTAACGTGAATTTAGCTATGAAAAGTCAACTTTTAAGTTTCCTTTTTAATTTCCTTTATTTTATATAAAATCATTAATTAAAAGCTTCCAAATTAAAGAGAAATATGATGGAAATAATTGGTAAAAATAGCTCCTTAAAGATTCAAAGTTTCAATCTTTTACAAAACATTCACTAGCCAACTTTTTTAAAAACTTCATTTTGGTCACTATGTATAAATGTAATATTTCCAAAACTCATTTTGTAAAATTGTTTTTACCATCATCATTTACATAATAAATAATTATTTTTAGACATTTTTCCATATTTTTAAAACATCTCGAACTAGGTTTTCCCTGAACCGACCTCAAGGATTCAAATCTCTAATTTGCGATCGGTAAACCATTAAGCTGATCTCAAAACCTTCTAGGCCCAAAATCAGGGCGTTACATTTCCTTCCTATCCTGCATGGGATAACAAAGTTGCCCGGGTCTGTCTGCTTGGGAGGCAATTTGTTGTGCAGCATTGACATGCATTCTTTTGTGACAGCCACTGTCTCGAACTCCCCAATCCTCTTCTTTTTAGAAACCATGTCCCTGAGATGTTTGGAAAAGTTGGGCATACTTTGAATGGCTTCTATTAGAGGTATGTTGATGTGCACCTACTTTAGAATGTCCAGGAACCTTCTGAACAAGTGCTCTTGCTTTTGTTGCTTAAGCCTTTGGGGGAAAGGTGCTGGTAGGCGGATGTCCTCTATGCATTCCTTGCATTGGAATTTAATCTGGGGAGGATCATCTGTTTCAGGGCCGCTGTCCCGTTTAGCTGCTGGGGCGGCTGGTGGTGGTGCTACCACGGCAGGATGTTCATTCTGGTCTGGCTGAGTCTCTGGCTGTTTCTCTACACGGGTTCATCCAACTGCTTCCCACTTCTTGTAGATATGGCCTTCCATTGTTCGTAAGTGGGTTTAGGTGCTGCCTCTTAGCTGCTGGATGTTGCTCCCATTGTCCGGCTGTTATAGATTTCTGTGGACTACCCAAATTGGGTCTCCAGGTTTTTTATACCAGTCTCATGGTTGTTAATCCTCATCTTTGTCCTATCTATAAAAGACTCAGTTTTATCAATGAATTTATTAGTACAAACAATAAAATCACTAGTTATAATCATAAAAGTGTGAAGGGTTGCTTCCAGTGAATTATTGTTTGTGGCTGTTGAGTCTGTTGTCTGGACTGGTTCTGTTGGTAGCCTCCCTATAGCTGTTGTAGGTTTGTAGCAGTCTTTGGGTTGCTCTAGGAGAAATTAGGATGGTTCTTCCATCCTGGGTTGTAAGTGTTTTGTGCAGGTCTATTGTTTCTCTCATATCCTCCCATATAATTGTTAGATGTGTGCAGGCAGAGGAATCATGGTTGCCCCCATACTCACCACAGAACGGTTCTACAGCCTTTACCTCATGGACTTTCCCACCAGGTTGCACAATTTTCATGACCATCTCTGTCAGCGTGTCAAGCGGGCATTAATAGAGTTTGAGGCTTCTACCTCGTTCATAGTGGTTGGCCGCCTACTACCGCCTCGACGGGCGGTTGTATACTTGTAGTCATTTTTAGCGGCTTGATTCAGCAGTCGTAGTGCCTCCTTTGGTGGTTTGTCGAGGATGATTCCATTGGCAGATGCATCAATCATCATCCGCGTTGGGTAGTTCACCCTATTGTAGAATATTGATACTTATGTCCAAGCCGGAAGACCATGTAGCAGGCAATTATTCTGCATATGTTCTAGGGAGTCTCTAGTGGTTCGAACTGGTTGGTGCTGCCTGGGCAGAATAGGGGGATCTTGCCTTGATGGATCTTGCGGATCTCTAGGCGGCAAGTCTTGCTGCCATCCCTGCCGTTTGCGATAACATTGGGTGGGTCCTCGTTTCCCGTGTTTACCTTTGTTTTTACTTTTCTTCTTTGTTTTTCGCTAGGACTACCCTGATCTCATTCTTAAGTTCTCTTGCTTGATTCTCGATATCGTCATAAAAGAGGAGTTCTCCATTTGGGTTTGCCCTGGTCATACACTAGCAAAGGCAACTGTAAAATTCTCTTTTTTCGAATAATAATAGAAATACAAAGTAAAGTCAAAGTGCAGAAATTGAAAACGAAATTCGCTGTTACCAATCCCCGGCAACGGCGCCAAAAACTTGTAGGGCATGTAGGTGTTTCCCTTTTGTAAGAGTGGAAGTGCACGCTCTTGTCAAGTTATAATATAAAAGATGTCGAATCCCATGAGGATTGGACAGCTAGGTTATAATTTTCGTTCCTGCACAAGGAAAAGTAAATTGTACAAGTAAGAATGATTGTTGAGAAGAAAATTGAAATAAAATACAGGTAAAAGAGGAAGTAATCAGGTTGATAGAGAGGGCAGGGTTATGTTGTTGCTTAGTGTGAAACTGCGTTGAAAAGGCCAAGTTGTTTTGCGCTACCACGATATGCTGCCTCGGTGGGTAAAGGAGAATTGAGGCTGTAACCCTTCCGCTGCCGTAGTGGATCTCTGCTCTTGCAACTTTCTTTGTCTCGGCAGGTGGAATGGAGAGAAGTCCTGGTAGCAAGTCTGGCAGATACTCCAAGTTCGGCAGAGCAACTCTGAAGTGATCATTCCTATGTCTAGGTAAGGATTCTGTCACCACGTGATGTATGCAATACCTAGCAATCACAGCGTAAACCTAACACAAGCAGTCGACGTTTGGTTGCTCCTTTTAGCCGCTGAAACTCGAACTTATGTCTAAGCCGAATTAGTCGACACCCGACATGATGAAACCATACTTAATTCTTTCGTGAGTTTGACACTCTCGTGCCCGAAAAATGGATTTCTTCAACTAGACTTTTGGAACTAATTGAAGAAGTGAAGAACATGAATTAAGCAAACTTGGAATATTTATTGAAAATAATCTTGAATCCTAAATGACCGTTCTCACAGCTAATTTACAACATAACCCCAAACCCAAGTGAAGTTTAGAACATGACGGCATCAAAGAACACCTAAGCTATGTCTATTAAAAACCTAAGATGATTTGAACTAGGAGTACAATGAGTATTTATAGACAAATAGCTAGGTCTAGTCCTTCTTGAAGTAGAAGTCCTCAAAATTAGCTTTCCACATTTAATGTGACTTTAAACTCTGACTTCTTTGAGTTGAATGTGAACTTTATCACTTTGCCTTAGCCCACAAGCAATCTTGAGATTTCACTTCGGCGGCTCTGCCCGCTGTAACAACATTCGGAAAATCAAGTGGTCGGAATCGATGGAATCATGTTTTTTGGCTCTACAAATCACACTATGATTCTCCAACTCCATAGTCTGCTGTCGTGGGTAGCAAGGTCGGCGGCGGCAGCAATTAGCAGCTACTTGGTAGGCTACTGCTTCCGTCTAGAACTACATAAGTACAGCTCCCTGGCTCACTGCCTCAGCATTACATCTTCAGCTCCTCTTTCCCTTTGTCAGTCGTTAGTACCTAAAATCAAAAGTACACTAAAACATTATCTCTTCTTCACCAAATAAAAGATAATCTATAAAAACAAGGTAAAGCGTAGAAACACTTTAAAATGCAATGTGTGATCCTAATTATGCCTAAATGAACTCAAAAACAACAATACTATGAGATGGTATGTGTATGAAATATAGAACTTCTGGAAACTTTACAGTAAGCAAGGGGACCAATTCGTTCAAATATCTCATACAGACCAATAAACCTCGGACTCAGTTTACCTTTCCTACCGAATCTCATCACTTTCTTCCAAGGTAAAACTTTCAGAAAAACTTTCTCACACACCTCATACTCTATCTCTTGGCGTTTTAAATCTGCATAATACTTTTGACAATCTGTAGCTGCTTTCAGGCAATCACAAATCAATTTTACCTTCTCCGTAGTACCCTTAAGCATATCCAACAATGATAGTAAATTTTGTCCCGCTTCAGCCCAACAGACATGTGTTCTACACTTTTTACCATACAAAGATTTGTAGGGAGCCATCTGAATGCTTGCCTGATAACTGTTATTATACGCAAACTCTACTAACGGTAGATGTTTCTCCCATGAACCCTAAAAATCAATAATGCAGCACCGCAACATATCCTCTAACACCTGAATTACTCTTTCTGACTTAACATATGTCTATGGATGATAAGATGTGCCAAAATTCAATCGAGTACCCAAAGCATCATACAGACATTCCCAAAATCGAGCTGTGAACCTCGGATCTCTATCTGACACAATCGATTTTGGTACACCATACATTCTCACTATTTTCTTGATGTACAACTCAACCAACTTATCTAATGTGTACGTAGTATGAACAGCTATGAAGTGTGCGCATTTTGTGAGACGATCAAAAATTACCCAAACTGAATTCTTCCTAGAAGGTGTCAAAGGAAAACTTGATAAAAAATCCATGGTAATCATTTGCCACTTCCCTTCCATGATTCTCAACGATTGCAACAAACCTGAAGGAAGCTGATGTTTATCCTTCAGACGCTAACAAACCATGCATTTACTCACATACTCAGCCACATCTTTCTTCAACCCAATCCAATAGTATCATCTCTTAAACCACGATACATCTTTGTACTACCCGAATGCATAGCAAACCGACTACTATGTGCTTCGGTCAAAATGGTACGTCTCAACTCAATGTCATCTGGTACCACTATTCTATTTTTGAAACATAGAACACCATCGTTACTAAAATTAAAATAAGTCGGTCTATTTCCCGCAATATCCTGAACATGAGATGCTAACGTTCTATCCTGTAACTGTTTCTCTCGAATCATCTGAACAAACGAAGGTTTCACTTGTAGTTCAGCCACTAAACCACCATCGTGAGACAGACTCAGTCTAGCAAAAATTTCTCGCAACTCGACCGCCACCTTCTAGTCAAAGCATCAACCACCACATTTGCTTTCCCTGGATGGTATTCAATCGTAAGGTCGTAGTCTTTCAACAACTCTGGCCATCTTTGTTGTATGAGATTCAATTCTTTATGTGTCATACAATACTTCAAACTCTTGAGATCCGTATATACTGTACATTTCTCACCATAAAGGTAATGTCTCCAAACCTTCAAGGCAAATTCAACCGCGACCAAGTCTATATCATGTGTAGGATAATTGCGCTCATGCGTCTTCAACTGTCTCGATTCATACGCCACTACTCTTCCTTCTTGCATCAGAACACAACCTAGACCAACATAAGATGCGTTACTGTTGATCACGTACTCCTTCCCTGTCACTGGTTGCACTAAAACATGAGCTTTCGTCAAAGCTTCTTTCAATTTCTCAAAGGCTTGTTGTCTAGCTTCTGTCCATTCCAAACGAACATCCTTTTCCAACAATTTGGTCAAAGGAGAAGCAACTTTAGAAAAGCCTTCTACGAAACATCGATAATATCCGGCCAAACCTAAGAAACTTTGGATTTCAGTTACGGATCTCGGTTGCTTCCAACTCATAATTGCTTCATTTTTCTTAGGATCCACTTTGATTCCCTCGGCTGACATAACATGTCCTAGGAAGACTACTTCCCTAATCCAGAACTCACATTTGCTCAAATTTGCATATAACTGGTTATCTAGCAAAGTTTGCAACACTAACCGCACATGCTTATCATGAACTTCCTCGGTGCAAGAATATATCAGAATATCATCAATGAACTCTACAACAAACAGATCTAAAATCTGTCTTAGAAAACATTGAAGCATATCGCAGCTGATCAAACAAACCGTCAATCCTCGGCAAAGGATACTTATTCTTCACTGTCAGTTTGTTTACTTGTCGATAGTCTATACACATTCTCATACTACCATCCTTCTTTTTAACAAACAAAACTGGTGCGCCCCACGGCAAAATACTCGGACGAATGAATCCTCGATCTAACAATTCCTGAAGCTATGTTTTCAACTCTTTCAATTCCTTCGGAGCCATTCGGTACGGAGCAATGGATACGAGAGCATAATCATCATATGTCTCAATAGCAAACTCAACCTCTCGATCGGGCGGTACACCTGGCAATTCTTCCGGAAATACATCGGGAAAATCAAAAACTGTTCTAATGTCTTTCGGTCGGGCTTCACTCATATTCAGATTCATTACATAAGCCAAATATGCCTGACAACCCTGGTCCAACAATTTCTAAGAATTTAACACTGAAACAACATTAGACGAGAACTTGATGTTCTCGTTAACTACCACCACTTCGTAATCGTCTGATAGCTTCAACGATACTCGTTTTGTCTCAAAATCTACCCTAGCCTTGTGCTCCACGAACCAATCCATACCAAAGATCACATCAAACCCATAGAATGGCAATTCCATCATATCCACCAGAAACACATGACCTTGAACCATTAGCGGACATCTTCGATATGCCTTTCTAACCACCAACTTCCAAGATTTCACATGGTATACCTAGCAATTTGGCGTGCTCACTCAAAATATAGGAATGCATAGAACCGAAATCAATCAAATAGAGCAATTTCAACGACTGTAACATAAAATTACATGCAATCACATCTTTTTCGTTCCTACCCTCACGGTGCGCATAAACTCTAGCTGGTTCACCTCCCTCAGGTTGTACCACGACAACATTCGCCGTGTTTCTCTGACCTTCGTTCCTAGGCTTAAATTTTATTCGGCCGCGCCCACGGCCTCTCTGATGCTCGACAGATCGTGTCGGGGCCTGACCATCCCTATTAGGGTGTGGAAAATCTTGCTTTAGATGTGCTCGTGATCCACAATTCCAACATGTACCATAAGCACCCCAACACTCTCCATAGTGTCGCCTCCCACATTTAACACACTCGAGGGAAAGATTAGCAGCTTCTTGGCCCTGAGGACCTTGTCCTGGGTTACCACCACCTCGCCTATGAACACCATGATGCCTCTTATCCTTGTGCCTCTTGTGTAACACCCCCTTCCCCATCTGGTAGAAAATCAGGTCAGAGCGTATTACCGAAGGACTAAACGATTATTTGTTAAATAAAATTTCATCATAATCACATTCTTAATCAATATTAGTCTTACAGACTGTTACTAATATGTTTATTAGTCCAATTCAATCGTAAGAAATCCACAATAACCATTTAGGATCAATTTATAATTTTTATAGGTTTAGGGACTAATCTGTAAAAAGTAACAATAACAGATCTTTCGAAGCAACATACAGAAGAAAAATGAAATTCAATGCATGAATAACTAGCCTACAAACTTTCATACAATTTAGAGCTCAATATCATAATCAATTTATCTTTAAGGAATTCAGTGGCTAATTTGTAACATTAACAATCTGTCCAAAAGCCTTTAACCAATTTACCTAACCCCGTATCGAAACACCCTAGGCTGTTTCAAAACAGGTGCACGAGAGTCAACTCTTGTTGACCCTACCCTTTAGACCGTTTTGATACATGCTTGACCAGTATCGGAACGGATTGACCACCTTTGACTTTGACTCGTTTCGGTACGATATGAACCCGTACCGAAACATTGGTCTCCAGTGTCAAAATATTCCGGAACGTCACTTTTCCGTTTCGGTATACCCATACTCTTAGGTTCAATATTGTACACCCCTACCGAAACGTCATCACCCATTTCGATACGGCCAGGCCTGTGATGACAGATTTTTGCTGGTTTTATTCGATTTGCCTTATTGAACGAAACTTTACAAGCAATATTTCAATGGTATAAACTACTAGCATGCCAATTTTCATGACTTCAATATAGATGACAACGATGAGATATCCATGGATAGTCGAAACCCTAGCTTAGATTACACTCAATATATCCATGGAATCCAATAACCGATTGAGGAATATAGCTTACCCGATCGATAGCAACGATTCGATATCGATAAAACGAAGAAATAGCAAAGCTTGAAACTCCTCCAATGGAGGTGCTTGCTTACTAAACAATTGGGTAGCTCTCTATTTTGTTTTTGTTTCAATATTTTAACATCAAGCGTTCCTTCAATTGAAGGAAAGTCATCAGATCACTCCACGTAAGTTGAGATTTAAACTAAAGAGGGCTAATCGCAAGGTTAGTCCCTCACTTTTCATTCAACTATTGTTTTGCCCTCCAACTTTTACTTCTTTCATTTTAGCCACTAAAAAGCTCGATATTATTTAATAGAGTTTAATTACGATGTTTTAAGCCTATTTAGGGTTTGATATCAATAAATAACTAGTCGATACAATATTTAGGCTTCATCAATGTATGATTTCCGATCATCGGAACCTAAATCCGACTATACCGGATTTTGGGGTGTTACAACTCTCCCCTCTTAAGAAAATTCGTCCTCAAATTTTTACCTGGATTGAAGAGATGTGGATATTGTTGTTTCATAGTTTCTTCAGGCTCCCAAGTGGCTTCCTAAACAGTGTAGCTCTTCCAGAGCACTTTAACTAACAGTATAATTTTGTTGTGAAGCCTCTTGACTTCGCTAGTAATAATCTGAAGCGGTTCTTCTTTGTAGGATATATTTGGTCGATGTTCTACCGATTCGGGTTTTACAATGTGTGAGGGGTCAGACCGATACTTCCGAAGCATTGATACATGAAAGACATCATGGATCTTACTCAATTCTGAGGGTAGCAATAGCCGATATGCCACTGGGCCAATCTTTTCAATGACTTCAAAGAGTCCAATGAACCGGGGACTCAATTTTCCCTTCTTGCCAAATCTCAAGAAATTCTTCCACGGTGGCACTTTGAGAAAGGCTTTTTCACCAACTTCATATTCAATGTCTCTCCTTTTAAGATCAGCGTAAGATTTTTGTCGATCAAAAGCAGCTTTTAAACGATCATGGATAATGGTGACTCATTCTTCAGTCTCACGAAGCAAGTCAGGGCCTAACATCTTGCCCTACCAAAGCTCCAACCAATACGATGGAGTTCAACATCGTCTGCCATACAATGCTTCATACGGGGCCATTTGGATGGATGCTTGGTAACTATTCTTATAGGCAAACTCGACAAGAGGAAGAGATCTCTCCCAAGTTTCGCCAAAATCGAAAATACATGCCCGAAGCATGTCTTCCAATATCTACATAGGGAGACTCAATAATAGAGCAAATTTCTAGGATTTCAATAGAAGGATTGTTCGATGATTTACCTGAATTACCCTTTATAACTGACCGTCAGATTGAGGATGAAAAGTTGTGCTAAGATTAACTATGGTGCCCAGAGCTCCCTGTAAGCTTCTCCAAAACCGGGATGCAAATTGAGGTTCTCGATCAGAGATGATAGACTTAGGTACTCCGTGGAGTCGAATTACTTCCTTGATGTACAAGTAAGCTAGCTTAGGAAGACTGTAGTCCATTCTAATTGGTATAAAATGAGCTGACTTTGTCAAACGATCTACAATAACCCATATAGCATCATGCTTTGCAGGAGTTAACAGTAGACCACTAACAAAGTCCATAGTTATCTTTTCCCATTTCCATTTTGGTGGATCAATAGGTTGCAATAATCCAGTAGGGGCGCTATGTTATGCTTTAACACGTTGACATGTGAGACACTTGGAAATGTAACCAACTATGGCCTACTTCATGCCTGGCCACCAATAAAGCTCACGTAGGTCTTTATACATTTTTACAGACCAAGGGTGAACAGAAAAAGAACTCAAATGAGCTTCAGAAAGAATGTCGGTGGGAAGAGTTTCATCGCTAGGTACACAAATTAGATCATGGAAACATAAGAGTCTTTCAGAATTAATTACGAAGTCATGGTTATCCGATAGCTTAGAGACAATGGCTTGGAGCTCATAATATTGCTCTTGCAAATCCTTGATTCGTGTAACAATGGTAGACTAAACTTGAAGTTCAGCTACAAGGCAATGATGCTTCCGAAGTCGGAAGTGAGCGTTAATTGCTCGAGGGGCTACAATATAGAAATATTACAATGAGTTAACGTAATTCACAATACATATAACTTCAAGTCTATTATCGATGCTTACTCGGCAAAGGTTTGCGGCTGAGCGCATTAGCTACAACATTGGCCTTGCCCGGATGGTAACCAATAACCAGATCATAATCTTTAAGGAGTTCCATCCATCTCCATTGATGAAGATTCAACTCCTTCTGAGTCAATACATATTTAAAACTTTTGTGATCGGTGAAAAGATAGCATTTCTCCCAGTATAGATAATGCATCTAGATTTTCAATGCAAAGACAATTGCAGCAAATTCAAGGTCGTGGGTGGGATAATTCATCTCGTGTGGCTTAAGTTGGCTCGAAGCATTAGCAATAACCTTACCTTCTTGCATCAATACGCACCTTAACCCAAGATGTGAGGCATCACTGTAAACTGTATAGTCATTTCCAGACTCAGGCTGGATCAAGACAGGTGCATGGGTCAGAACTTGTTTTAATTGATCGAAGCTTCGTTGTTGAACCTCGGTCCAAACAAAAGGAGCTTCCTTCCTCAATAATTTGGTTAAAGGTGCAGCTAACATAGAAAATCCCTTCACGAATCCGCGGTAATAGCCAGCAAGCCCAAGGAAGCTTATGACTTCACCAATATTCTTCGGTGGATGCCAATCTACAATAGCTTGGATTTTCTTTGGGTCTACCTGAATGCCCGAAGTTGATACGACATATCCCAAAAAGGCAACTTCGGTGAGCCAGAACTCACACTTGGAAAACTTTGCATACAATTGTTTCTCTCTAAGAGTCTGAAGTACAATACGAAGATGATCTCAATGCTCCGTTTAATTCTTGGATTAGATTATGATATCATCTATAAACACCACAACGAGTTTATCAAGATAGGGTCTAAATACTCGATTCATTAAGTCCATAAAAGCTTCCGGTGCATTAGTTAGCCCAAAAGACATCACCAAGATTTCATAGTGTCCATATCTTTTACGGAAGGCGGTCTTGGGCACATCACACTCCTTGAGTTTTGTTTGATAATAGCCCTACCTTAAATTGATCTTGGAAAACACAGAGGCATCTTTTAATTGATCAAACAGGTCGTCTATCCTGTGAAATGGATATTTATTCTTGATGGTTACTTTATTCAATTATCTATAGTCAATGCACAAACACATAGAACCATCCTTCTTCTTGACAAAAAGAACCGGTGCTCCCAAGATGAAGAGCTCGGTTGAATAAAACCCTTATTCATAAGATCCTGAATTTGAGTTTTTAATTCTTTCAACTCCACAGCCGCCATCCAGTATGGTGCAATGGAAACTAGAGCAGTCCTAGGTTGCACCTCAATACCAAATTCCACTTCAAGGGTTGGGGCAATCCCGGAAGTTCGTCAGGAAAAACATCAGGGAATTCACTTACTGTGCCAATATCATGGATCTGAGGTTCATTCATGGATTCCGTGGACAACGCACACGACATGGAGTTCCAAGATTCCATCAGCATTATTCTTTCCTTGACAAGGCCTCGAAGATACAATTTTCGCTTACTGCAGTCTACCCACGCTTGATGTTTACTAAGCCAATCCATTCCTATAATTGCATCAAACTCATGGATTGGTAAGACTAGGAAATATGCATGGAACATAATTCCTTGAATCAAGATCGGACAATTCTTGCATACATGGTTTCGAGCAACACAATCACCTAACGGATTTTTCATGGAGATTTTTGTTGTCATATCTTCTCTAGACATCCTATGTCTTTTAACCAATTCCATGCTTATAAAAAAATGCGTAGATCTAGGATCAATAAATACATACAATGAGTGTGCATATAACATAACGGTACCCGCTATAACAACAAGCTCGTCATCCTCCTCGCGGCCTCTCACATGATACATCTGGGTGGAGGCTTTCGATTCCTACTTGTTACCTTGCTTCCTGGATCCGCTTGGCCTGCCTGAGGTTCTCGGTGGTGCTTTTCTTGGCCCTTTTCCTCGGAAGGATTGGGCTGGTGAGGTGATGTCTCTATGCACAACCACTGACTTAGAGGGATTCTGAGGATAGTCCCTGATAAAATGTCCTTGTTCCCCACAAAAGAAACATGCCCCCGTCTGCTTACGACATTGGCCTACTGGGTGCTGTTTCTGACAAAAATTACAAACTGGATGTTGAACACTCCGGTTCGAACCTCCAGTACTCTCAACTGAAGTTGCTTTAGACCAAGAGTGGGTGATAATATGTGGTCTCTCAATGTTCCCGGTACGGGAAGGCTGTGAATATGAAGCCTCCCATAAAATTTGCAGATGTAGTACATTCAGAGGAATCGTGGTTGACCCACACTCGTCACAAAATGGCTCTACAACCTTGGCCTCCTAGCCTTTCCCAGAGGGTTTCACTATGTTCATAAGCAGCTCTGTCAGCTTGTCGAGGCAGGTATTGACAGATTCTGAGGCTTCCACTTCGTTCATAATTACTGGCTGCCTAATGCCGCATTGGTGGGCTGTTAAGTACTTATAATAATTCTTGGCGGCTTGGTTCAGGATCCGCAGTGCCTTTTCATGTGGTTTATCAAGGATTATTTTGTTGGCTAATACATCAATCATCATCCGAGGTGGGTAGTTCACCCTGTTGTAGAACATTGACACATGTGTCCAAGCCGGGAAACCATGGAGCGGGCAGTTGTTAAGAATCTATTGATACCGCTCCCATGCTTCATACATTGGCTCATCATCCCCTTGTCGGAAGGCTGTGATCTCGTTTCTCAATCTGTCTATGACATTGGATGGGCTGAAACGATCAAGGAAATCCTTGCACAATTTTGTCCATGTGTTAATGACCCTGCAGGCTGGTTGTTCAACCACTACTTTGCCATATCCCTCAGAGAATAGGGGAATAATCTCATATGTTCAGGAATCCTCTTAAGTGTTGCCGAGCATCTTCTGTGGCAGTGCCTCCAAATTTCCCCAATGTGTTGATCATGTTGAATATCACGGGCTTCAGCTAAAAGTGATCTGCCTCAATCTCAGGTTCTGTCAATGTCGGATTGAACCCTCTAAAGTCATGTTCCAAGTAATCCCTAGTTTTTCGAATGTACTGTGGTTGCCTGGGCGGAATAAGGGCGGCTGCGTTGGTGGAACCTGTTGTTCTCTGAGCGGTGGATCTTGCTGTCCGTCCCTGCCGTTCAGAGCATTGTTGGCAGGGTTGTCGTTTTCCATGTTTACCTCTTCTTTTCTTTCTTCTTTTGCTTTCCTTAGGGTTGCTCTGAGTTCCTTTTCAAGCTCTCTTGCTCTTCGTTCTATATCGTCGTAATAAGTGATTTCTCCTTTTGGATTTGCCATGGTCATGCACTAGCAAAGGAAACTGTAAAATTCTTTTTTTTCGATTAAAAATAAAAATAAAATAAAATGAAGAAATTAAAGAATGAATTTCGCTGTTACCAATCCCCGACAATGACGCCAAAACTTGTAGAGCGTTTGGGTGTTCTCTAAATATGAGTGCAAGTGCACACTCCTGTCAAGTTATAATATAAAATATATCGTCTCCCACAAGGATTGGATAGCTTGATTCGATTCGTAGTTCCTACGCAAGAAAAGTAAATGCACAATTAGGTTGGTTGTTTGAGAAGAAAATAAAAACACAAGTAAATAAAAGAGAATAGATCAAGTTGATAGAATGGGCAGGGTTATGCTGATGTTTAGTGTGAAACTGCATTGAATAGGAGAAGTTGTTTTGCGCTGTCAGACTCTACTTCCTCGGCGGGGGATGGCATATAGGCTGCTAAGACGCTCTCGCTGCCTCGGCGGCAAACTCAGCAAAACTACAAGGCTCTGCAGAACGCTTCGACAGTGATCTCGTTTATGTCTATGTCAGAAATTTGTTGATCCCCACTGTAGATAGTACCAGTTGCAGCGTGAATCATGCAAAGACAGCAATGTTGATTCGTCCTCTTTTAGACGCATTAAACCCTAACCTTTTTCTAGGCTGGATTGATCACACCGTCTACAGATGAAATAGTACTTACTCCTTTCGTGAGTTTGACTCTCTCGATACCGAACAAATGGATAGTAACCAACTAATCTTTTGCCTTAATTGAAAACTATGAAGAACATGGAATAAGCAAACCTTGAAGTTTTATTGCAAAAACAAACTTAAAATCCTAAACAATCGTTCTCACACTAATTACAACATAACCCAAACCCAAGGAGAAGTTTAGAACATAATGGTGGCAAGAAAAGCTAAACTATGCCTAAGGGAAAACCTAAGCTGTTTTGAAGTAATATTACAATGAGTACATATATGCATTAGCTAGGTCTAGTCCTTCTTGGAGTAGAAGTCTTCAAAGTAACTTTTGCATTAAATGCAACTTTAAACTCTAAGTTTTTGAGTTGAATGTGGACTTCATCACGTTGCCTTGCTCCGCAAGTAATCTCGTGCTCCTCTTTCAGCGACTCTGCCTGCTGCTACAATTGAGTGGACAACATTGATGGAATCATGATTTTTTTCTCTACAGATCGCAATCTAGTTCTCCAATTCCATAGTTTGCTGTCTCAAGCGGCAAGTAGGCAACATCGGCAGCTGTTGTCTCTGTCTGGAACTGCATCAGTACAACTCCTTGGTCTACTGCCTCAGCATTATGTCCTCAGCTCCTCTTTCCCTTTGTCAGCCACTAGTACATGAAACTAAAACTAAGCTAAAACAATACCTTTTCTTCACCAAATAAAAGATAATCAATACAAATCATGGCAAAGTAAAGAATACTGTAAAATGCAGTGCATAAACCTAATTATGCCTAAAATGTACTTAAAACAGCAATAATATAAGATAGAATGTGCATGAAATATATAAATTATGGACAATTTACAGTAGTTGTGCAGCTAGAGGGAGGTGATCTTGCGAGGGTGTACGCACATTGCGAGAGACGCAACGACACCGACGTGATTGCAAGTACATTCACCTTGCAATATGTGTCGTTGTTAGCATTGATTGATTCTGGATTTACGCATTCATACATCTTGAGTGAGTATGCACCTTGGCTTGGTATTCCTGTTGAGATGTTAGATGTATGAATGCAAGTAACAAGGTCTTTTGGCGAGACTGTTGTTACAATGAAATTGTATAGGAGATGCCCATTATTTGTTTAGGATCATGTGTTTTAAGTTGATTTGATGGAAATTACTTTTTATGGTTTTCATGTGATTCTTGGAATGGATTGGTTGGTTGAGCGCCGAGCTGTGGTAGTTTTTGATGTTAAGCGAGTTACCCTGAAGCTTGCGGATGACTACGAGGTAGTAATCGTGGGCAAGAACGTGAAGTTCTTGTCTAATGCAATTTTAGCCCTTGAAGCTAGTCGGGTGATGGAGTTGGGTTGTGAAGCTTTCTTGGCATATGTGATGAATCCTGGTACGAAGGAAGTGCGTGTGCAAGACATACGAACAATATGTGAGTTTCCAGAATAATTGTCTGGGTTGCCACCTAATAGGGAAGTTGAGTTTAGCGTTGAGTTGTATGAGAATACGACTCCGGTGTCCATTGCTCCTTATCACATGGAACCTAAGGAGTTGAAGGAGCTGAAGACGAAACTTCAGGAGTTGCTCGACCGAGGATTCATAAGGTCGAGTATTTCACCTTGGGGTGCGCCGGTCTTGTTTGTGAAGAAGAAGGATGGTACAATGCGTATGTGCATTGATTACCGGCAGTTGAACAAGTTAACGATTATGAACAAGTACCCTCTTCCGAGGATCAATGATTTGTTTTACAAGTTTCGTGGTGCTTCAGTGTTTTCGAAGATAGATTTGAGGTCGGGCACTACCAGCTAAAGGTTAAGGATGTAGATGTACCCAAAACAGCTTTTCAGACCATGTATGGCCATTATGAGTTCTTGGGAATGATGTTCGAGCTGACAAATGCATCAGATGCATTCATGGATAAAATGAATATGGTGTTCCACGAGTTTTTGGATCAGTTCATGGTGGTGTTTATCGATGATATTCTTGTGTACTCGCATACCTAATAGGATCATGATAAGCACTTGAGAATTGTGTTACAATTGTTTTTGGAGAATCAGCTTTATGCTAAGCTAAGCAAGTGTTAGTTTTGGCTCAAGAAAGTGGTTTTCCTCGGACACGTAGTGT
Organism: Hibiscus trionum; assembly: GCA_030270665.1. Lineage (NCBI taxonomy): Eukaryota > Viridiplantae > Streptophyta > Magnoliopsida > Malvales > Malvaceae > Hibiscus > Hibiscus trionum. Next base: position 45,011,009 of record BSYR01000027.1, on the reverse strand, counting down.
CAGCCGAAGGTATCTGGGTTGATCGACACCAAGTGGAGGCGGTGATGAGATTGAAGACGCCTAAATCAGTGACAGAGGTGCGTAGTTTCCTTGGAGTGGTTGGTTACTACCGAAGGTTTGTCGAGGGTTTCTCTAAGGTTGTTGCACCTTTGACCAAGCTGTTGCAAAAGAATGTTCGCTTTGAGTGGATGGATGTCAGGGAACAAGCTTTCGAGAGGTTGAAGGAGGCTTTGATGCAAGCTCCTATCTTGATTCAACTAGAATCGGGTAAGGGGTTTGTAGTCTATAATGATGCATCATATGTTGGTTTGGGTTGCGTACTGATGCAAGGTGGAAAGGTTGTGGCTTATGCGTCTAGGAAATTGAAGGTTCATGAGCGCAACTATCCTATGCATGATCTTGAGCTCGCTGCAGTGGTGTTTACTTTGAAGATTTGGAGACACTACCTTTATGGTGAAAGGTGTGTGGTTTACACCAACCATAAGAGTTTGAAGTATCTTATGTCGTACAAGGAGCTGAATCTTAGGCAGTGAAGATGGTTGGAGTTGCTTAAGGATTATGATCTAACAATTGAGTATCATCCCGGGAAGGCCGATGTTGTGGTCGATGCTTTGAGTAGGAAGGTACTTGTTGAGATGAGAGCTATGTTTGCTCGATTGAGTGTATCGCGTGATGGTGGCTTGATAGCCGAGTTGCAAGTGAAACCTTCCTTGATTCAATTGATTAAGGAGAAATAGTTGTTGGATGATTCGTTGGTGTAACACCTCAATTTTGGGCTTGGAAGTTTAGGGTCTAAACCGGATCGGTCTGGGAAACGGTTCGAATATAAAAGGTAGTTTTAAGGAAAGCCTAGTTCGGGATGCTTTAAAAATATAGAAAAATATCTAAAAATCCTTATTTAATATATATAGGTGAATGGTGAAATCAATTTTACAAAATAGGGTTTGGAAATACTACATTTTGCTGTAGTGACCAAATTGCGATTTTTGCAAAGTTTAGTAGTGACTATTTTGTAAAGGATTGAAACTTTGAATCTTTAAGGAGCTAATTTACCAAAAATGTTTTCACCAGATTTTTCCTTAATTTGGGTGATTTAATTAATGATTTAATTAAATAAAAGAAAGATGATAAACTACCTTTGACTTTTATAACCACTTTTCTCTAATTTTCTCTCATTTCATTTTCTCTCAAAATCCTATCAACCAAACACTTTTTGTCCAGCAAATTTCACTTTGATTTTTACTTCAATTGATGAGATTTCCATCACTCATTGATTCCTAATCAATCTCTCAACCAATTCACTTGATTTCTACATTGTATTTTCATGGAAACTTGCCCAAATCAAGGAGAAATCATCTTTTAGAGGTAAGATTGTTCTTCTCCTCTAAATATTCAGTTCTTTACTGAAATTCTCAAGTTGTCAATCCTTTATTAAAGATTTATGAATGGTTTTAATGTTAGAAACAAGATTTTGGCTTAAAACTCAAGATTTTGGAAGAGATCTTGAAGATTTTCGTGGTATATGATTGGGCTCTGTTTTGAGATGGTTTTCTAATTTATTTTGGATGTTAAATGATGTTAGAAATGAGGTTTTATCAATCCAATCCCGAATAGGTTGTTTTTCCTAAGTTTTTGCTTGTGATAATGGTGGTTTTTGGGGTGATTTTAGTGTTCTGTTATAGCTGGAGGTATAAGGACGAGTTTAGAGTTGTTTTTTATGTTAATTGATGTTTAGAAATGATTAGAAGTGATGGATCTTGGCTGGGTTATGTTTTGGAAGAGTTTGGAGATGATTTCGGTAGTGTTTGGTAGCCGAAATGTTGGGTTTAGGTAGAGCAGCGAGTTTGGGAGTGTTGGCTGAAGATTTCAATGCATGATGATGCATTAATCCTCTGCTTTTATGTGTATAAAACAGGGGAGACATCTTCAGACATTTTTGGAGTTGATCCGAGAGCTTAATTGGCGTTTCGACAAGTAAGCGAAACGAAATTGGTGAGTGCGTATGGCTTTAGAAGTTTTTGAGGGACAAAGAACCAAGGTTTGGGGGTTTAGGAAAGATTTGAAACACCTTCCTAAGTCCGGAAGTAAGTATTGGCTAGATTGCTCTCTAGGATGTGGTGTTTGCCCTTAAATTGCTTTACATGCTCATGGTTTTAGATTGGTAAATTCCTACTGTTTTTATGCATGAATTATGGCATGAGATGATGCTTGAAATGATTTCAACAAGTAACTTTTTGTATAGTTTAGATTTGAGCTTATTTGTTGAAGTGTAGCAAATGTTATGGTTTTGAAAAGAGATGAGAATGATGAGTTTTAATGTATGAAAAATAGTAGGTGAGATGTTGTTTTGACATAATATATTGGCATAGATGTGAGAAACTTATCGGATATAATTGATTGATCAATAGGATTAGAGTGCACTATAAACTAAAAATTCGTACGTGCTCTTTGGTTAAGCCAAAGGGAGATATTCCGATGATGGGCATTCCATCGGGTAGGACTTGGGAAATACCCAAGCTTGATGGTGATGAGAGATTCCGCCATGTGAGTACGGTGACGAGAGATTCCACCGGAAACTAAGTTGCTAGACGAGTGAGTACGGTGATGAGAGATGCCACCGGAAGTGTCTAGTGAGATATCCGCATATCCGAGTAATAAATAGATGTGAAATGCCAATATAAAATATGTTATGGTTTGATTCACATGTACCTTGATATAATGATTTATGCTATGAGAAATGCATATATAGTTTGTTAATGAAATGCTTTAGAGTACAAGCATGATTTTGTCCTTGCCATGGGTTTTGCATTGGTTTTAATGCATGAGATAGAATGAAGGTACATGTGGTTTCAATAAGTATTGCTTTGAAGGTTTTCCAAGCATGAGAAAGAGATGAGCATGTGGTTTAAAAGCTTTTAATGAAAGTCTTTCAAATGTGCATTATTGTGTTGGTTTTCTTTAGAGCATGCCTCACTAAGTATTTGTTGTTGCGTGTAAAAGTGTCTATCGCAATGTAGTGCAAGTGTACACGACGCAAGTAGTAAAGTGATACGCAAGTATCGGATATCGTCTCCATATGGACTGGGCTAATAGCTTCACCTTGGATTACTGCATGAGAGAGGAAAATAAAGAGTTTAAATGTTTGTCACGAAAAAATAAAGAATACTGAAAATAAAAGAGTATTGAAATCAAGATAGAGAGAATGAGCCGGTATTGAATTGCTCAGTAGTGTAGGTGTTGCAAAGTCTAGGAATATATGTTATGTCGTCGCGCCTGCTGCGGCAGCACCTGTCGCGGCAGCAGTCTGTTGGTTATCGCGGCAGCGATTACTCAACTCTGTACTTCAAGCTTGGCAAGAATCCCTGCTGTGCCTTGGCCTATCCCTAGGTCCAAGTCTGTCGATGAACACGTCTTTGATGATACCTCCCGGCGTGAATCAAAGAATGAACATCAATGTTGTTGAATTCTTCCTTAGCCACATAACCTCGTCCTATCCCTAGGTCCGAGATAGTTGAATCATAAACTGGAGAACCCGTACTTATTCCTTTCGTATACTTAACTCTCCCGATATTAAGTAAATGGATAATCTCACAATGCTCTCCCGATACTCTTGCAAGATGTTGAAAACCAGAATAAGCAAACTTGAAGTAATTTTATTGAACAGAAAAATTCCTAAAACAAATGCAATCCTTGCAACTACTTTACAAAGCAACCCTTAGCCATAGGGGAAGTTTAGAACATGTTGAGGAAGGGAAAACGGCTAGGGTTTTGGGAAGAAGGCTAGAGAATAGGATGATGTCCTCTCCTAGGTCGAATTACATGCCTTTATATATAGGCCTTGGGTTCAAGTTTTCTAATATGGCAAGAATACAACTTTAAATTAAAGTACAACTCTATTAAAGACTAGATCTTCAGAGCATAAGTCTTTAATTCGTCCTTCCTTCTTGCTTGGAATTTCCTCCTTGAACTTTGGGCTTGACCTTCATTCTGATCTAGGGCTTGGAAAAATGTAAGGGTGCTCCGCGACATATGGGCTTAATTTTCTCTTTCTGTCGAGGCCCACTTCACTTCTTCCCTTCACTATCGCTGTCGTCCTTCGCTGCCACGGCAGCGGCCATGGCAGCATCGTCCTTCATGGATGCTCATCCAGTTCCAGCTCTGTTTCTTCACTGCCCAGCGTCTGCTTCTCTACTACCCTCCATCCGCTATAGCAGCTACCTGCAAAAAGCAACCAATTTCACTAGAAACTGTGCCAATTGATATATTTGTGATGTATAACTGAAATCTAACCTAAATGCAATGAATTATGCTTGAATGCAGCAGAAATATGGGTTAAATAGGGGGTAAAATATAGAACTTTTACACACTTAACACACCCCCAAACTCAAGTTTTTGCTTGCCCTCAAGCAATTCAGACCTAAAAAAGAAAAACAAAAAATTTTTGTTTGGCTTAAAACAATGAACCTTCCCTTACCTACCATTCATTCCCTATTATGAGCAACACCTTGTTGGATAATTCAGGATTTATTCGGAACCATGCTATAATTCTCGTGTAGTGTGTCCATGCTTTGTGACAATTATATGCCTAGACTCACTTAGCTTACTAGAATAGTTGAAACTTCTAACTTGAATTTTTATGCCAATTTTCATCTTTTTGGAGGCAATTCTTAGGCTCCTTTAGTTTTTATGCAGACTCGATTCTTTTTCTCAAGCTTATGTTTGACTAGAGCCAGTTTTGGGCACCTAAAGCTAACTTCCTAGAGCCGGTTTCGGGCACCTCTAGGTGTAAGAGTCTATTTTTCTTAACTTCTTTTCCTAGAGCCAGTGTTAGGCACCTCTAGGGGCTATTCAAGTATTAAGCTTTTCCCTATTCTGGTTTACCAGTAAAGTTCTAGACAGTATAAGAGTCACAAATGGTGTTTAAGTTTCAGAACTATTGCAAGGCTCTAAATTGCTCCTAAGACTATCCTAAAGGCACTGCCACGACAGAGGTTGTCACGGCAGGTAAGTTCAGTTCAAAGACTTAAGCCAAAATTTCATTTTTTATGCAAAAATAAACTAAGTAAAAGACACAAATTTTAAACTTAAAAGACTCCATTAATGGAGGGATGCCACCCCCAAACTCGAGGGTTGCATTGCCCTCAATGCAAATGACAGATAAAAGAAAATAAAAAGTACATCACAAAATATATAAAAAGGCAGACAACAATATAAGATAAGAAACTTAAAATTTAGGCGCTGTCGTCGCCGCTGCTGCTGCTGCCGAGCTGGATCTGCTGGCGGGCAGTGACTTTCTTTGCTGGTGCTGGCAGACGGATGGGAGAGGCAGAAGTATTCTTTGTTTTGGTCTCCCTTGGTGGTTGGATACGGGTAGGAGATATATGACGTGGTTTCTCCACTACCAGAACCTCGGAGCTGCTACTACTCTCGCTGCCGGTACTACTACTGCTACTGCCGCTGTCAGATTTTTCTTTGCCTGCGACTGTTTTCTGTTGCTTCTCTGATGTGAACTCCTTGGACAAGTTCCTCTTGACAGAGGGCTCGTTGTCAGATTCCGCCCAGATTGAGGAAGAGGAGAACCCTGCTATATAGGCGTCAAGTTCAGCCGAAAGTATCTTTCTCTTGGTTCTCCTGGCAGAGTTGTCGGCTGTGCGGCTGCCGCCTGCAGCTGTTGTGGCAGGGGTTGGTGTGGACGCAGCATATGGCGTTTTGGGCGTTGCAGCAGGTGTAGGGGTATGGGCAAGGGTGGGGCAGCAAAATATTGATTGGGAAAGGTAGGGAACAGAGCATCTGGATAATTTAAAGAAGTGTGGATGAAATGTACCGTGGCAGTGGTGAAGTCTCGGATGAAGCTCATGAGGCCGAGCTGTCTCTCCTCCAATTTTTGTATGGCAGCAAGGATCTGGGAGGAGGTGTCAGCTAGAGGGGCTGCTGCGGTAGGCTGCCTGGGTTCTGTTGCAGCAGGCTCGGTGTCGGTGGGTTCTTTCGGCTCTGCTGCTGTGTCAGTAGGGTCGAAAGACAACATGGGCGTGGCAACTTTAAGTTCCATCAGGCTGAGGATGTTACGGTCGGTCCAGCCTTTCCCTTGAACTCGTAGATCGTCGGCTGCCTCCGGTACTTTGTGGCCGCGGCAGAGGGCAGTGATGAGATATGGGTAGAAGAGTGGTCCGATCGGTCGGTATGCGCAATCCAAGATGCCCTCTCGGACATATTTGCCAACGTTAATCGGCCTCTCATGCAATATGGAATGGATGAGGGTTAACCTGGGTTGGTCGAATGTTGTATTGTGAGAGGATGGCATAATTCGCTTTTTGATGAAAGCGTTCCAAAGCTTTGCCTCCGGGGTTAGTTGGACTCTCTTCACCGTCCTTGGGTTTTTCGGATCTGTGTTCCACTCGGTACCCTCATCCGTGAGTTCTGCCATCACAGCGTCGTAGTCGGCAGGCTCTAGACTCTCGAGAAAATGTTGGTGGCCATCGTCGTTTCTGCCCACATAGAATCCGAAGAGAGTGTTGATATACTCGGGCTCGATCGGTACCTCTTTTCCTCGTACGGTGACTGCTGCCGTGTTCATGCTGCCGATGGCAGTATAAAAATCTCAGACAAACGTCACATTCATCTCCTCTGGCTACTCCGCAAATATTTGCCACTGCAGGGCTCTGATTTTACTGGTTATGAACGGCTGCAGCCCCAGGTTCCATGTTTTGGAAGTGTAGATAAAACCCTTCTCCTCCCAGATATCACGGATCTGGAAGGATCGTGGAGTTGATGCTGTCGGAACAGATCCTGAGGCAGCACTTCGGCGGGTGTTTCTAGAAGACATGTCGCAAGGACTGTGGAAGAAAATGGAAGCAAATTTTTATACTAGAGAAAGCAAGTAGAAAGAGTAGAAGTGAGTGAAAAATGAATAGTAAAATGGGGTTTATATAGGGGGAGAGTTTGCTGCCCGTTGGAGCTGTAACGGCAGGCGCAAATAACGGGGCCAGCTGTTACGCGATTTCTGACGCGTCTATCACGTGTTTCCGTATCTGATGCGCGTCTGTTACGCGTTTGCGTGTTTTCCGTGACAGCGTGTTGACAGGCTGGATTTTTCGCGTCTATTGCGGCAGCTGTAACGGCAGGCTCCAAAAGTTGGGCTTTTTGGGCTGATGGAAAATGGTGGGCTGGATTCACTTCTCCTCTTCTCATTGTCTCCTTTATTTTATAAAATAATAAAAATAAAAACTTTAATTCCTAAAAAATAACTCTAATTATCTTATATATATATAAATAATAATAATAATAATAATAATAATAAAATTAGGTTAAATTAGGGATGCCAGGAAGGGCATCTCCTAAAGTAACCACTTCTTGCATTCTTGGGGCTTCAGTCCCCTGATAGTGTTTCAGTCTTTGTCCGTTGACTATAATTGGTGCCCGTCTTTTAAAGATATGATTGTTATGGCACCATGGGGAAAAACTTGCACCACTTGAAATGGGCCGGACCACCTAGACTTTAGCTTGCCTGGGAAAAGCTTTAACCTAGAGTTGAATAACAACACAAACTGCACTAGGCAGAACTGTCGTGGCACCAACTTCTTATCATGCCACTTCTTTGTCTTGTCTTTGTAAATCCCTGCGTTGTCATAAGCCATTGCTCGAATTTCCTCTATCTCGTTCAAGTCAAGTAGCCTTTTCTGTCCTGCCTTTTCCAAGTCCATATTCACTGCCTTGATGGCCCAGTATGCTCTGTGCTCAATCTCAACAAGTAGATGGCAGGTTTTCCCATAGATCAACCGGTAGGGTGACATTCCCAATGGAGTTTTGAACGCTGTTCTGTAGGCCCATAATGCATCGTTGAGGTGTAAAGACCAGTCCTTCCGAGTTGGCTTAACCATCTTTTCAAGGATGTTCTTAACCTCTCTGTTTGATATTTCAGCCTGTCCATTGGTCCGAGGGTGGTATGCTATTGCAATCCGATGTTTGACACCATACTTTTTCAAGGCAGCAGCTATAACCCTATTGTTGAAGTGCCTCCCTTCATCACTGATGATCGCCTTGGGGATGCCAAATCTGGAAAAAATGTTTTTATGTAAAAACCTTTGAACTGTCTTGGCATCGTTCTTCTGAGTAGCGATCGCTTCAACCCATTTGGACACATAATCTACTGCCAGGAGGATGTATAAATTCCCACATGAAGTTGGGAATGGTCCCATAAAATCTATCCCCCAAACATCAAAGATCTCGACTTCAAGAATGTTTTACAGCGGCATCTCATGTCTTCTCGAGATGTTTCCAGTCCGTTGACACTTGTCACAATTTTTGTAGAATGTTTGGGCATCCTTAAACAGTGACGGCCAGTAAAATCCAGACTGCAAAACTTTGGCAGCAGTTTTGTTACCACCTAAGTGTCCTCCATACCGTGAAGCATGACAGTGATGTAGTATAGCTTCTTGTTCATCATGTGGTACACATCTCCTAATAACCTGATCTGCACAGTATTTGAAAAGAAGCGGTTCGTCCCAATAATAATGCTTAACATCATTTTGGAACCTCTTCCTAGCTTGATAGTTAAGGTCAGGAGGAGTTATTCCGCTAACTAAATAATTAACGAAATCGACATATCAGGGGAGTTCAGAAAACTTACCTGCCACCATGGCTGTCGCGGCAGTGATTGTGGCAGCGAACAACTGCTCATCAGGGAAAGTCTTCAGTATAAGTGTCCCGTCGTCTGGAAGACTTTTTCCCTTCTCTAATATTGACAAGTGATCTGCAACTTGATTCTCTGTCCCCTTTTTGTCCTTGATCTCAAGGTCAAACTCTTGTAGTAGCAGAATCCAACGTATCAGTTTAGGTTTTGCATCTTTTTTAGCGAACATATACTTCAATGCAGAGTGGTGTGTGTGGACTATGACCTTCGTTCCAAGTATATATGAACGAAACTTGTCAATAGAGAACACCACAGCTAACAGTTCCTTCTCTGTTGTGGTATAGTTTACTTGGGCGTCATTCAGTGTTTTGTTGGCATAGTATATGACGTGAAAGAGCTTGTCTTTCCTCTGCCCAAGTGCTGCCCCAACAGCATAGTCACTAGCATCACACATAATCTCGAATGGCAGTTTCCAATATGGTGGATGTACTATTGGGGTTGTTACCAGCTTTTCTTTCAGAACCTTGAATGCCTCAGTACATTCAGCGTTGAAGTCGAAGGGACGGTTCTGCTCCAGAAGATGGAATAAGGGTTTGGTGATCTTCGAAAAATTTGCGATGAATCTCCGATAAAAATTAGCATGCCCTAAGAAACTTCTGATTCCCTTGACTGTGGTGGGTGGTGGCAGCTTTTCGATTACCTCGATCTTGGCTCTGTCGACTTCTATGCCATGGCAGCTCACTTTATGGCCTAGGACTATCCCTTCATCTACCATAAAGTGAAATTTTTCCCAGTTTAATACCAGGTTTGCTTTCTCACATCTTTCAAGCACTTTCTGTAGGTTGCCAAGGCAGCTTTCGAAATTGTCTCCAAAGACCGAAAAATCAAACATGAATATCTCTAGGAAATCCTCCACCATATTGGAGAATATTGCCATCATGCACCTTTGGAAAGTTGTTGGTGCATAACAAAGTCCAAATGGCATCCTCCGAAAGGCATATGTGCCGTATGGGCATGTGAACGTCGTTTTCTCTTGATCTTCCGGTGCGATGGCTATTTGATTATAACCTAAGTAACCATCAAGAAAACAATAGTAAGGCTTTCCCGCTAATCTATCAAGCATTTGATCAATAAAAGGCAGGGGAAAGTGGTCCTTCCGGGTAGCTTTGTTAAGCTTCCGATAGTCCATACAAACCCTCCAACCGGTCACAGTCCTGGTTGGGATTAGCTCGTTTTCTTCGTTGGTCACCACGGTTATTCCTCCTTTCTTGGGAACGCACTGCACCGGGCTCACCCACTTGCTATCCGGGATGGCATAGATTATTCCAGCATCTAGCCATTTTATGATCTCTTTACGAACCACCTCTCGCATAGCATCGTTCAGACGTCTCTGTGCATCAATGGTCGGCTTATTATCATCCTCAATAAGGATTTTATGCATGCATAATGTCGGACTGATGCATTGGATATCAGCTATCGTCCATCCAATAGCCCTTTTGTGCTGCTGCAGCATCCCTATCAGTTGTTGTTCCTGCATCAACTTGGAAGAGATGATTACGGGCAACGTATCATTTAAACCAAGGAAAACATATTTTAGCTGCCCTGGCAGCGGTTTAAGATCTAGAACAGGTGGCTCTACAGTTGATGGCTTTTGGACTATATGTTAAGTCGAGGTGTAATTTATGGGCTCGAATAACTTACCTGGACGATTGCCTATCCAGTTTACCTCCTCTTGATCTTCAGTATCAGACATATCGGATTCTGAGGAGTCGCTGTCGCCGTCGCTGTCGTGACAGTCTTCTAAATGGCTGCTGAGGCAGTGGCCAATTGCGATGTCATGGCAGCCCGACCTGATGCAGGGTTGGTCAAAGGTAATTGCAGTGATGGCCTTGCACTCTTCTTCTGCATCAGCATGTTTTATTGCCTGGAGAACATTCAGCTTGATCTCTTGATCGTTTACTCTCATAGCGAGTTCTCCTTTTTCCACATCAATCAGTGATCTTCCTGTGGCTAAGAAGGGTCGCCCCAGGATGATTGGTGCGTTTTCATCTGCTTCACAATCTAAGACAAGAAAGTCAGCAGGAAATATAAATTTATCCACTCTTACCAGAATATCTTCAATTTTTCCTTCTGGATGAACGTAAGAGCGGCCTGCCAGCTGTAGTACTACTGTTGTGGGCCGAGCTTTTCCAATACATAATTTCTGAAAAACAGATTTGGGCATTAAATTTATACTAGCACCAAGATCACAAAGTGCCTTACCCATAAATTTGTCTCCGATTATGCACGGTATGATGAAGCTTCCAGGATCCTTCTGTTTTTGGGGTGGATGCTTGTGCAGAATACTCATGCACCCTTCTGTCATTTTAACCGTTTCAAATTCCCCAAGTATGAATTTCTTCGACATGGCTTCCTTGAGAAATTTGGCATAACCAGGTATTTCCCTAACGGCATCTAACAGTGGAATATTGATATGGACCTGCTTAAAAATATCGTAGATCTTCTTAAGCTGGGATTCCTGCTTCAATTTCTGTAACCGCTGAGGAAAATGAGGTGGGGGACAATAATCAGCAATGCGTCCTTCCCACTGCATTCGGATCTGAAGAGGCTTAGATTCTTCGTTTTTCACCTCTGTCCCTTCTGCTGTCGTGACAGGTTCATCGGCAGCAGGCTGCTTGTCATCTGTCGGGGCAGCGTTCTCGGCAGTTGACTCCAAGGCTGGTGTCTTAACTGTTTCAGCTTCCTTCTCTGGCCCTGGTAATTTCTTCCCACTCCTAGTAGTGACGGCTTTACACTGCTCATGTGTGGGTTGTCTAGCGTTTTCAGTATCGCTAGGAAATCCACCATTCTACCGCAGTTTAATATGCTGGGAAACCTGACCCATCTGTGTCTCCAATGATTTCAGAGTAGCTTCATGGTTGGTCATCCGCATCTCTGTTTTATCCATGAATGTCTCAGTCTTCTTGACGAAGTGATTCATGTTCTCAATGTAAGTTCCTGTTTGAGAAATAAATGTAGCCAAGGTCTGCTCCAGTATACTAGTCGTGGCAGGTGGTGGCTGTTGCTGCTGCTGCTGCGGTTGCTGTCGAGTCAGTAATCTCAGTCCTCCCTGATTCTGAGTGTTCTGTGCTTGAGGAGTCAGGGCATTATTAGGGTTGCTCCAAGAGAACTTGGGATCCTTTCGCCAGTTGGAATTATAGTTCTGTTTGTTGTAGTTCCCAACATACATCCCTTCTTCTAACTGTATTGGACAATCTTCCGAACTGTGATTTCCATCGCAAGTCTCGCATACCTCTTCAGCAGAGTAGACAGGCTGTGAATCTTCTTTCAAAAGCTTTTTCATTGCCTTAGTGAGATATGCACTTGTGATTTTAAAGAGTTGTCGGCCTCATAATCTTTTACAGCTAGAACTCGTTTACCCCCTCTTCTTGCTGTAGGAAACTGTTCCTCATTCTTCGCCAGATTTTTCAAAACTGCCATTGCATCTTCTGGATCTTTGTCCAACAGCAGTCCATTTGCTGCTGAATCAATTCTCATACGAGTCTGTAAATTGGCAGCATTATAAAACTTAGTTACCTGGTTCCAAACGGGAAATCCATGCATCGGGCAGTTCCGTAGAAGAGTGGTAAATCTGTCCTAGGCCTCGTGCATTGGCTCGTCATCTTCCTGTTGAAAAGTAGCAATTTCGTTACGTAATCGCTCAGATAAGTGTGGAGGATTAAAACGAGATAAAAATTCAGGAGTTAAATCTGCCCAAGTTCGTATTGAACCCGGTGTTAGTTTATTCTACTAAGTTTTACCTCTGTCCCTCAATGAATGAGGAAATAACCGAAGCCTCAGTATCTCCGGATTAACTCCTGGTAGTCTAAACGAACCACAGATTTCCTGGAACATTTTCAGATGCTCCCTAGCATCCTATGCAGCAGCACCACTAAATTGTCCAGCGTTGTTAATCATGCTGAACATAATAGGTTTCAGCTCAAAGTTGTAAACGTCTACATCTGGCAGGGTTGTTTCTAGTTCTACATGATCATTGAGCATGTAGTCTCGGCATGACCGGCATGCGGCAGCGACAGGAGGATCAGCAGGTTGGCCATTCACTCTATTCCTGGCAGGATTATTATTATCCTGGGGATTGTCTTGGTTGTTCCTTCTTTCTTCGTGCCTTCTGTTCACCATTGCTTCTAACTGTCCTTCTAAGTATTTGTTTCTCTCTACAAGGTACCGAACTCTTTTTCTGAGATTGCACGTACGTTCGATTTCAGGATCTAACTGGTGCTCAGGTTCTTTTCCTCGTTGAGATCTGTGCATAAGCAAACAAAAGACCTTGTGAAAGGTATAGGTTGAACGATCCAAGTAAAAACAGAAAAGTAAAGAAAGTGCAGTAAAAGATAGGGTAAAGTTATGTTGCCAGTCCCCGGCAACGGCGCCAAAAACTTGTTGCGTGTAAAAGTGTCTATCGCAATGTAGTGCAAGTGTACACGACGCAAGTAGTAAAGTGATACGCAAGTATCGGATATCGTCTCCACAGGGACTGGGCTAATAGCTTCACCTTGGATTACTGCACGAGAGAGGAAAATAAAGAGTTTAAATGTTTGTCACAAAAATATAAAGAATACTGAAAATAAAAAAGTATTGAAATCAAGATAAGGAGAATGGGCCGGTATTGAATTGCTCAGTAGTGTAGGTGTTGCAAAGTCTAGGAATATCTGTTCTGTCATCGCGCCTGCTGCGGCAGCAGCTGTCGCGACAGCGGTCTGTTGGTTATTGCGGAAGCTATTACTCAACTCTGTACTTCAAGCTTGGGAAGAATCTCTGCTGTGCCTTGGCCTAACCCTAGGTCCAAGTCTGTCGATGAATACGTCTTTGATGATACCTCCCGGCGTGAATCGAAGAATGAACACCGATGTTGTTGAATTCTTCCTTAACCACTTAACCTCGTCCTATCCCTAGGTCCGAGATAGTTCAAACATAAACTGGAGAACCCGTACTTATTCCTTTCGTATACTTAACTCTCCCGATATTAAGTAAATGGATAATCTTACAATGCTCTCCCTATACTCTTGCAAGATGTTGAAAACCAGAATAAGCAAACTTGAAGTAATTTTCTTGAACAGAAAAATTCCTAAAACAAATGCAATCATTGCAACTACTTTACAAAGCAACCCTTAGCCTTAGGGGAAGTTTAGAACATGTTGAGGAAGGGAAAACGGCTAGGGTTTTGGGAAGAAGGCTAGAGAATAGGATGATGTCCTCTCCTAGGTCGAATTACATGCCTTTATATATAGGCCTTGGGTTCAAGTTTTCTAATATGGCAAGAATACAACTTTAAATTAAAGTACAACTCTATTAAAGACTAAATCTTCAGAGCATAAGTCTTTAATTCGTCCTTCCTTCTTGCTTGGAATTTCCTCCTTGAACTTTGGACTTGACCTTCATTCTGATCTAGGGCTTGGAAAAATATAAGGGTGCTCCACGACAGATGGGCTTAATTTTCTCTTTCTGTCGAGGCCCACTTCACTTCTTCCCTTAACTATTGCTGTCGTCCTTGGCTGCCTCGGCAGCGGCCATGGCAGTATCGTCCTTCACGCCTGCTCATCCAGTTCCAGCTCGGTTTCTTCACTGCCCAGCGTCTGCTTCTCTACTGCCCTCCATCTGCTATAGCAGCTACCTGCAAAAAGCAACCAATTTCAGTAGAAACTGTGCCAATTGATATATTTGTGATGTATAACTGAAATCTAACCTAAATGCAATGAATTATGCTTGAATGCAGCAGAAATATGGGTTAAATAGGGGTAAATATAGAACTTTTACACACTCAACATTTGTGCTTACGCTCTCTTTCTTACCAATAATGCAGATAATTGAGGTGTTTTGGGGCATCAAGGAAGCTAAGTCCATCCAAGGAAATCCAAGCTCACGTATGGTGAAGTTTTCATACACTTTAGTTTTGATAAATTGGCAATGGGAAACCAAATCTTGTATTTGGGAGATATATTAAACTCCCTAAGGTTGTGACATGTTTGTTTTGGGTCTTGTTAGATTGTAAATGGTTTTGATTGCTTGTTTTGAGGTAGGATTGCCTTTTTGTGTTTGATATTATGATGCATGCCTCTAGACTAATAAGATTTCATGTTTGAGGTTATAATTGTGTTTGAGTGTTCCAAATGGGTACCTTATATGTATGTGGACTTGTTGGTAAGGTTAGGGAGTCATTGGAATGTGTTAAGCTAGGTCTTTGAGTGAAAAACCAGTCCTTTCTGCTGTTTCTGGGCAAACCGTATCGAAACACCCTCTAGTGTTTCGAAACAGGGGCCTGTAATGGCCTACGTGTTTCGAAATGGTAGAGGCTATTCCGAAACGTTTTGGGTACTGTAATGCCGTGTTTTGGAACGAGTATCGAAACAGGTGTGTTATTCGATCTAGCATTTCGATACGGCAGGTAGGTGTATCGAAACAGGTGACTGTTGGGCACAATTTTGAATTGTTCTGATGTTTGCATGTTTTACTTTTTAGTCCTAAATGTTGAAATTGCAATTGCCTGAGCTTGAGATGTCCAATTAAGATGAAATTTGGCAGGGAAGCATGTAACATGACTAATTTCATATTGGTAACCTTAAAATCAACAAAGACATTCAAATTTACAGAAATTACATTTTGGTCCCTAAACTCGTATAAAATGCAATTGAGTCCCTATTTGTTATCCGATCGCTGTGCCTTTCTGAATCGTATATTATGAGTCCTCACCTAGGGTTAACGTGTATCTAGACAAGATTAAAATAAAAAAAAGGGTCGTGAATCAAGGTTGACTTTCGGGTTGACTTTGGTTTTCCCCGTGTAACCTTCGTAGTTTGGGTCAACCGTCTAGGCTGGGCTAAGAGGGTTACAATTGGTGGTATCAGAGCCAGGTTCTCGAATAATTGGGGTTTGATAGGTGTGTGATGTATGTATAATTGCATGATGTGTCTTTTGGGTGAAAGAATATTGTGTGAATAGTGATGTTTGGTTCAGGTGTGATAATGTGATGCTATGGTTAGAGTGTAATAGGGGATCCCATTGCCAAATCAAAACTAATGAAGAGAAGTTGTTTTCGAAAATGAGCTTGAGTACTTGGATTACTTACCTTATATAATGGGACCACGTAGAGAGCTAAGAATCAATACTAGATCGATCGTTGCTAATGTGAATGAGGAGAATACTGAGAATCTACCTCCTCCTCCCCCTGGTGGTGGACCACCCGGTGGTGGTGGTGCTGGCGCTGGGGTTGTTGGACCCGAGGGTGTACTGGGGCAAGCTGCTCCTGACATGACCTTGTTGATTCAGGCTATTGATGGAGCTTTCTAGGCAGCAGTAGCTGGAGCTCAAGGAGCCGCGCATCATGTAACCCCCTTAACCCGGCCTAGACGGTTGACCCGAATTAAGAAGATTACACGGGGAAAACCAAAGTCAACCCGAAAGTCAACCTTGATTAACGACCCTTTTTTTTTCTTTTTAAACTTGTCTAGATGCACATTAACCCTAGTTGTGATCACACAAACAACATACTTAAAGAATATAAACATCAGAGATCAAACAGGGACCCAATTGAACAAATTACTACTTTAGGGACCAATTTGTAAATTCTGATAATTACAAGGACTTAACCCAAATTAAAGTTACCAACTTGAAATTAATCATGTTTCATGCACCACTGTCAAATTTCAGCTCAAACAGACATCCCAAACTCATACAATTGCACAAACAAGTTTCGGGACCAAAATGCAAACATTTTGAAACATATAACTGCCAATGTCAGTCCCCAACGGTCAGGTGTTCCGAAACAGGGAGAGCCTGTTTCGAAACGCAGGGTCGTTCCGCAACGCGTACCGAAATGGGGGTTGGCAGTGGCCTATCCGTTTCGGAACGGTGTCTCCCGTTTCGGACGCCTGGGTTGCTACAAGGCACCCGTTCCGAAACGGTGGCTACTGTTCCGGTACGGCCTGCACAGATTGCAGAAAATTTCATGCTTAAACACACAATTGACCAACCAATCATGCTCCAAATGCAACCAAACTTTACCAGCAACTCATACAACACACAAGAGACATATTTGCATCAACCAATTATCATTATATCATCATATATGAAAAGCCCCAATCTAAAGGCATGCTTCCTACTCAAGCAAACCACTCATGCACTAAACCTCCAAACCAACACATAATGGCCAATTACATGTACCCACATTAACAACAACATAAATCCAAAATAGGGAGTCCAAAACATCTCCCAAAACAACAACATAGGTCCCCCATTGCCAAAAACCAATAGCTAAAGGTGTTTAAGAAAACCTTCCCATACATGAGCTTATCTTTCACTTGATTGCTTGCCTTCCTTGCTGCCCTCAATGCACCTTAATGTTCTGCATTATTGGTTTAAGAAAAGAGAGAGAGCGTAAGCAAAAGCTTAGTGAGGAAAGCTCAATTAAAACCATTCAATAATGCATTTATAAAACACTTTTATAAATCAAACTTCAAGCAACATGTCATATTGGCCACAAGTGATAATTACATCTTTTAACAAGATCAACATAAGACTCACACATGGACTTTAAAACACCATTGTGATCTTATCCCCATGGACTTTTAAACACCATGGCCCATGGACTTTTAAACACCATGGCAAGGACCACACAAGGACTTTTAAACACCTTTGTGTCCTTAACAAGTTTCACCTCAAGGACTTTTAAACACCTTGACCCCAAGGACTTTTAAACACCTTGGCTCATGGACTTTTAAACACCATGACATGAATCACCCCAAGGACTTTTAAACACCTTGGCCCCAAGGACTTTTAAACACCTTGGAAAGGACCACACAAGGACTTTTAAACACCTTTGTGTCCGTAACAAGAACCATCCAAGGAGTTTTAAACACCTTGATGTTCTTAAGTAAACAAGGCTCACTCAAGGACTTTTAACCACCTTGGTGACCTTAACCTTTTCAAAACATCACTTGCCAATATACATCATTTATCATCAATAATCCACTGTTTTAAAGCATTTAACCAAGCCATAAACATCATGCATCTTTAAGCATTAAACCACATTTAAACAATGTTCAAAAACAAGGAACTCTAACCTTGAGCTTCCTTAAACACATTGCTTATAATCTCAGCAAACATACATGCTAGATATGCTTTAAAAACAGAATTAAAACATGCAACAAACACTTTGCACCCAACCATCACATGGTTCCTCATCAAGAGAGTTTTTCCGAAAACTTACTCTTGAGCTTAGCAAAGTTGTTTAGACTTAGACTAAGCTCCCAAACCTCCAAAACATTGGTTTCAAAGCCGAAAACCAAAATCCACTCACCGATTCCGTTTCGCTTCTTGCCGAAACACCAAATCAAGCTTCCGGATCACCACCACTTGGATCCAAAGATGACTCCCCTGTTTTAACACATCAAAACAGTAGATTAATGCATCATCATGCATTAATAGCTTCAATGAAAGCACCTAAACTCACTGCTCTCATCCACACTCCATTTTCGGCCACCAAACACAACCGAAAATGCATCCAAACAACTCCTCAACAAAGCCCAGCCATAACCCATCAAAACTAAGCATCCTTAAACATCATTCAACATCTAAAAAGGACCTAACAACATCCTTATACCTCCAGCAACAACAGATCCACAAGATCACCCAAAAACAACCCTAGAATCACAAGCTAAACTTAGGAAATTCAACCTATCCGGGATTGCATTAGTTAAAACTCAATTTCCAATCAATTTAACATTCATTTATCATCAATTATACACCTCAAATCACTGCTTTAACAGATCCAACGAAAATTCATCAAAAATCATCAAATCTTGCATTTTAAGCCAAGATCCATTACACAACTTTAAAACCACTTATAAATCATCAATTAAGGATTGAAAACTTGGGAATTTCAGTAAAGAACTTGAAGTTCAGAGGAGAAGGACGTTCTTACCTCCAAACTTGAGTTTCTCCTCTTTTAGAACCAAAAAGCTTGAAGAATCAAATGGCAATTGGTGAGGTTTTGTTGATGAGATGATTAGCAATCAAAAGAGGATTGAAAAGAGAGATTTAAGTGACAAAATCAGAAGGAAAGTCTCTGGAGAAAGATGTTTGGTTTGAGAGAAAATGAGAGAAAAGAAAAATGAGATTTTAGGAAAATTAGTTAGAAAATAACTTCCCTCCCTTTTCCTTTTGTTTAAAATCAGAATTAAAACATTAAATATCTCAGAAAAATCTGGAGAAACTCCCTTTGGGTAAATAGCTCCTTAAAGATTCAAAGTTTCAATCCTTTCTAAAACAGTCACGCAGTTTTCAAAAATTACATTTTGGTCACTAGCCAAAATGTCACCCTTCCAAACCTCATTTTGTAAAATTGATTTCACAGTTCACTTATATATATTAAAAGAGGATTTTAGAACATTTTTCCATATTTTTAATGCAACCCGAACTAGGTTTTCCTAATTTCAGCTTTTTAGATTCGAACAGCACTTTGACCGAACCGGTCAACGCCCAAAACTTCTAAGCCCAAAACCGGGGCGTTACAACTCTCCCCCCTTAAGAAATTTCGTCCTCGAAATTTACCTGAAGGAAAGAGATAAGGAAACTGCTTCAGCATGTCATCCCTTCGCTCCCACGTGGCTTCCTCAACACCATGATGCTTCCACAGCACCTTTACCAACTCAATGGTCTTGCCACGAAGAACCTTGCTATCCGAATCCAGAACCCTCACCGGTTCCTCGTCATAGGTCAAATCCGGATTCAATTCCACCTCTTCCACAGGCATCACATGCGAAGGATCATATCTATACTTCCAGAGCATAGAAACGTGAAACACATCATGAATCTTCTCCAACTCTTGAGGTAACATCAACCTGTACGCAACAAGACCCACACGCTCAACCACCTCGTATGGTCCAATGTACCTAGGGCTCAACTTACCCTTCCGGACAAACCTCATCACCTTCTTCCAAGGCGAAACCTTCAGAAACACACGGTCACCCACCGCATACTCAATCTCCTTACGCTTCAAATCCGCGTAAGACTTCTGCCGATCAGAAGCTGCCTTCAAACGCTCACAAATGAGCTTCACCTTCTCGGTGGTTCCCTTCAACAAAGCCAGCATCGAAACCAACTTCTGACCCGTTTCAGCCCAACAAAGAGGAGTCCTACACTTCCTTCCGTACAAAGCCTCATAAGGTGCCATTTGAATGCTTGCCTGATAACTATTGTTATAAGCAAACTCAACCAAAGGCAAATGCTTCTCCCAAGAGCCCTGAAACTCAATCACACAGCACCTCAACATATCCTCCAAAATCTGGATAACACGCTCAGACTGACCATCCGACTGAGGATGATAGGATGTACTGAAATTCAACCTCGTACCCAGAGCTTGATGCAAACACTGCCAGAACCGCGATGTGAACCTCGGATCCCTATCCGACACAATCGACTTAGGCACACCATGCAGCCGCACAATCTCAGCAATGTACAGCTCCGCAAGCTTATCCAAAGAAAACGTAGTATGCACAGGCAAGAAATGCGCACACTTCGTCAGGCGATCCACAATCACCCACACTGAATTCTTCTTCGATGGTGACAAAGGTAAACCAGATACAAAATCCATGGTAACCCTTTCCCACTTCCACTCAGGGATTCTCAACGGTTGCAACAACCCTGAAGGAAACTGATGCTCAGCATTAACTCGCTGACACACCATACACTTGCTGACAAACTCCGCAACATCTTTCTTTAAACCCACCCAATAGTACTCATCACGAAGATCTCGATACATCTTAGTACTACCAGGGTGCATAGCAAAAGGACTACTATGACCTTCAGTCAGAATAGCACGCCTCAACTCAGCATTATTGGGCACTACTATCCGACTCCCAAAACACAACACTCCATCATCATTAAAGCAGAAATCCGAAGGTCTACCATCCGCGATATCATGTACATGAGACACCAAGGAATCATCCAGCAACTGCTTTTCCTTGATCAACTGAACCAAAGATGGTTTCACTTGCAACTCAGCCACAAGACCACCATCGCGCGAAATACTCAGACTGGCAAACATAGCCCTCAGCTCAACAGCTACCTTCCTACTCAAGGCATCCGCTACAACATTAGCCTTCCCAGGGTGATACTCAATCGTCAAATCATAGTCCTTGAGCAACTCCACCCAACGCCGCTGCCTGAGATTCAACTCCTTCTGAGACATCAGATACTTCAAACTCTTGTGATCCGTGTACACAGTACACTTCTCACCATACAGGTAATGTCTCCAGATCTTCAGAGCAAAAATCACTGCAGCCAACTCAATGTCATGCGTAGGATAATTACGCTCATGCACCTTCAACTGCCGCGATGCATAAGCTACCACCTTACCCTCTTGCATCAACACACATCCCAAACCAACATAGGACGCATCGCTATACACCACAAACTCTTTCCCTGATTCAGGTTGAACCAAGATAGAAGCTTGCGTTAAAGCCGCCTTAAGCTTCTCAAAAGCCTGTTGTCTCGCCTCCGTCCACTCATACTTAACATCCTTCTGCAACAACTTTGTCAAAGGTGCAGCAATCTTAGAAAACCCATCCACAAACCTTCGGTAGTATCCCGCCAAACCAAGGAAACTACGAACCTCGTGAACAGACTTAGGAACCTTCCAATTCATCACCGCCTCAATCTTCTGAGGATCAACCCGAATCCCCTTGGCAGAAACAACATGCCCAAGAAACACCACCTCCTTAAGCCAGAACGCACACTTGCTCAGCTTAGCGTAAAGCTGATTCTCCAGCAAAGCTTGCAAAACAATCCTCAAATGCTCTTCATGCTCCTCCTCAGTACGCGAGTACACGAGGATATCATCAATGAACACCACAACAAACTTGTCCAGGTATTCATGAAACACACGATTCATCATGTCCATGAAAGCAGCAGGAGCATTTGTCAAACCAAACGGCATCACAAGGAACTCATAATGCCCATACCTTGTCCTGAAAGCTGTCTTAGGCACATCCACATCCTTCACCTTCAACTGGTAATACCCTGACCTCAAGTCAAACTTAGAGAACACAGCAGCTCCCCGAAATTGATCAAAGAGATCATCAATTCTCGGCAAAGGATACCGATTCTTGATAGTCAACTTGTTCAGCTGACGATAATCAATGCACATTCTCATAGTGCCATCCTTCTTCTTCACGAACAAGACCGGTGCACCCCAAGGCGACACACTCGGCCGAATGAAACCACGCTCAAGCAACTCTTGCAACTGCGTCTTCAGCTCTTTCAGCTCCTTAGGTGCCATTCTATAGGGAGTAATGGACACAGGAGTTGTATTCTCATACAGCTCAATTCCAAACTCCACCTCACGATTAGGAGGTAAACCAGGCAACTCCTCAGGAAACACACCAGGAAACTCCTTCACAACCCTGATATCTTGCACACGCAACTCCTTAGAGCTAGGATTCATCACAAAAGCTAGGTAAGCTTCACAGCCTTGCCTCAGCATCCGGCTTGCCTCCAACGTAGACACCACATTGGCAAGAAACTTCACATTCTCACCAACCACAACAACTTCATAATCATTCGCAAGCTTCAGCGAAACTCGCTTACTTTCACAATCCACCACAGCACGATGCTCAGCAAGCCAATCCATACCAAGGATTACATCAAAACCATAGAAAGGTAACTCCATAAGGTCAGCATGAAAAACATGATCCTGAACAACCAAAGGACACCTTCTATACAGCTTTCGAGTCACAACAGTCTCACCAAAAGAACTAGTGACACGCATACCAACATCCAAAGACTCAACAGGCAAACCAAGCAATTCAGCATGCTCACGCAATATGTAAGAGTGCGTAGATCCAGAATCAATCAAGGAAAGTAATGACAAGGATTGCAGAGTAAAAGTACCTGCGATCACATCCGCGTCATTCCTCCCCTCACGCTGAGCAAACACTCTAGCCTGTCCGCCACCCTCTGGCTGTACAGCTACAACATGAGCTACACCTCGGCCACCTTCCTCTCTCCGCTGAAAATTACCACGACCGCACCCACGACCCCTCTGTACTGCTGCAACAACAGGAGCACGAACTTGGCCACCAGCCAACATAGGACAATCACGCCTCAAATGATCCATAGATCCACAGTTCCAGCAACCATTACCAGCTGCCGCAACAGGAGCTTGTACCTCCCTCACAGCGCGAGGACAATCACGTTTCATGTGGCCATGCGAACCACATATCCAACAAGCACTCGGATCAACTCTAGCGTTGCCTCCCCGAGCAGGTGCTCCACCACCTCGCTTAGCCGAGGACTGATACTTCTGATCACGTCCCCTCTTGTTCCGTCCACCACCGGAACTATATTCAGCTGTCCGCTTACCAGCACTTGCTCCAACACCTCTAGTAGATAAACCCAAGTTCATCTCAATATCCTTGGCTTGGCCCACCAACACATCAAAATCATCATACTCGGTGGCCAGCACATACATCTTCACCTCCGTCACTAAACCATAACGGAACCTTTCGCACCTTGCCCGCTCATCAGGTACCAGCTCAGGTGCATACTGACTGAGTCGCACAAACTGCACTTCATACTCAGCCACAGTCATGCTCCCTTGGGTAAGAGATATGAACTCACGCTTCTTTTCATCCAGGTACCTCACACCAAGATACCTTCTCTTGAGCACATTCTGAAAGAATATCCAAGTCACATCAGCTTCTGCCATCCCAGCAATAGTGGTTGTCCACCACGTATATGCATCCTTCTGCAGCAAGGACACAACACAGCCAAGCTTCTGCACATCAGTGCAACTCATCTGTCCCAAGATTCTCTTGGTACTCTCTAACCAAGCCTCAGAACCTTCAGGAGACATACCCCTGAACTCAGTCCCTCCTAGACTGCGCAACCGCTCCAAAGGTAGTCTAACTCCAGCATCTTCCTGATGCCCAGCTCCACGAGCTCCAGCTACCGCCGCTTGAAAAGCACCAGCTATAGCTTGAATTAACACCGTCATGTCAGGAACAGCTTGCCCCTGACCAGCCTCAGGTCCAGCAGCCTCAGCACCAGCTGCAGCTCCAGCTTCCTCAGCCCCAGCACCACCACCACCAGGTGGAGGAGGTAAAACCGCACTCTCAACATTCTCTTCATTTTCATTCTCATTTTGAGCCGTAGCTCGCACATTACTCCTCAACTCTCTACGAGGTGCCATACTCTAACTATGCAATCACAATGCAAATAAACAAAGTCAGGCCCAGCAAGGTAAGAAATCCAAGTACTCAAGCTCATTTCCAATTAAAATCAACATCATTTCATTAGCTTTGATTTTGCAATGGGTACCCACAACATGCTTCATCACAACATACATCTCAATTGCAACATACATGCAATTTACTCAACATGCTTTCACTCAACAAGCATACAAAGCATACATACTTCAAACATTCACATACACATTCCCAATTACTCGAGAACTCAGCTCTGATACCACCAAATGTAACCCCCTTGACCCGGCCTAGACGGTTGACCCGAATTAAGAAGATTACACGGGGAAAACCAAAGTCAACCCGAAAGTCAACCTTGATTAACGACCCTTTTTTTTTCTTTTTAAACTTGTCTAGATGCACATTAACCCTAGTTGTGATCACACAAACAACATACTCAAAGAACATAAACATCAGAGATCAAACAGGGACCCAATTAAACAAATTACTACTTTAGGGACTAATTTGTAAATTCTGATAATTACAAGGACTTAACCCAAATTAAAGTTACCAACTTGAAATTAATCATGTTTCATGCACCACTGTCAAATTTCAGCTCAAACAGACATCCCAAACTCATACAATTGCACAAACAAGTTTCGGGACCAAAATACAAACATTTTGAAACATATAACTGCCAATGTCAGCCCCCAACGGTCAGGTGTTCCGAAACAAGGAGAGCCTGTTTCGAAACGCGGGGCCGTTCCGCAACGCGTACCGAAACGGGGGTTGGCAGTGGCCTATCCGTTTCGGAATGGTGTCTCCCGTTTCGGACGCCTGGGTTGCTACAAGGCACCCGTTCCGAAACGGTGGCTACTGTTCCGGTACGGCCTGCACAGATTGCAGAAAATTTCATGCTTAAACACACAATTGACCAACCAATCATGCTCCAAATGCAACCAAACTTTACCAGCAACTCATACAACACACAAGAGACATATTTGCATCAACCAATTATCATTATATCATCATATATGAAAAGCCCCAATCTAAAGGCATGCTTCCTACTCAAGCAAACCACTCATGCACTAAACCTCCAAACCAACACATAATGGCCAATTACATGTACCAACATTAACAACAACATAAATCCAAAATAGGGAGTCCAAAACATCTCCCAAAACAACAACATAGGTCCCCCATTGCCAAAAACTAATAGCTAAAGGTGTTTAAGAAAACCTTCCCATACATGAGCTTATCTTTCACTTGATTGCTTGCCTTCCTTGCTGCTCTCAATGTACCTTAATGTTCTGCATTATTGGTTTAAGAAAAGAGAGAGAGCGTAAGCAAAAGCTTAGTGAGGAAAGCTCAATTAAAACCATTCAATAATGCATTTATAAAACACTTTTATAAATCAAACTTCAAGCAACATTTAATCATGCTCACAAACAATCTTAACCAAGCATCTCATGCTTCATATCATAACATGTCATATTGGCCACAAGTGATAATTACATCTTTTAACAAGATCAACATAAGACTCACACATGGACTTTAAAACACCATTCTGATCTTATCCCCATGGACTTTTAAACACCATGGCCCATGGACTTTTAAACACCATGGCAAGGACCACACAAGGACTTTTAAACACCTTTGTGTCCTTAACAAGTTTCACCTCAAGGACTTTTAAACACCTTGACCCCAAGGACTTTTAAACACCTTGGCCCATGGACTTTTAAACACCATGACATGAATCACCCCAAGGACTTTTAAACACCTTGGCCCCAAGGACTTTTAAACACCTTGGAAAGGACCACACAAGGACTTTTAAACACCTTTGTGTCCGTAACAAGAACCATCCAAGGACTTTTAAACACCTTGATGTTCTTAAGTAAACAAGGCTCACTCAAGGACTTTTAACCACCTTGGGGACCTTAACCTTTTCAAAACATCACTTGCCAATATACATCATTTATCATCAATAATCCACTGTTTTAAAGCATTTAACCAAGCCATAAACATCATGCATCTTTAAGCATTAAACCACATTTAAACAATGTTCAAAAACAAGGAACTCTAACCTTGAGCTTCCTTAAACACATGGCTTATAATCTCAGCAAACATACATGCTAGATATGCTTTAAAAACAGAATTAAAACATGCAACAAACACTTTGCACCCAACCATCACATGGTTCCTCATCAAGAGAGTTTTTCCGAAAACTTACTCTTGAGCTTAGCAAAGTTGTTTAGACTTAGACTAAGCTCCCAAACCTCCAAAACATTGGTTTCAAAGCCGAAAACCAAAATCCACTCACCGATTCCGTTTTGCTTCTTGCCGAAACACCAAATCAAGCTTCCGGATCACCACCACTTGGATCCAAAGATGACTCCCCTGTTTTAACACATCAAAATAGTAGATTAATGCATCATCATGCATTAATAGCTTCAATGAAAGCACCTAAACTCGCTGCTCTCATCCACACTCCATTTTCGGCCACCAAACACAACCGAAAATGCATCCAAACAACTCCTCAACAAAGCCCAGCCATAACCCATCAAAACTAAGCATCCTTAAACATCATTCAACATCTAAAAAGGACCTAACAACATCCTTATACCTCCAGCAACAACAGATCCACAAGATCACCCAAAAACAACCAAGAATCACAAGCTAAACTTAGGAAATTCAACCTATCCGGGATTGCCTTAGTTAAAACTCAATTTCCAATCAATTTAACATTCATTTATCATCAATTATACACCTCAAATCACTGCTTTAACAGATCCAACGAAAATTCATCAAAAATCATAAAATCTTGCATTTTAAGCCAAGATCCATTACACAACTTTAAAACCACTTATAAATCATCAATTAAGGATTGAAAACTTGGGAATTTCAGTAAAGAACTTGAAGTTCAGAGGAGAAGGACGTTCTTACCTCCAAACTTGAGTTTCTCCTCTTTTAGAACCAAAAAGCTTGAAGAATCAAATGGCAATTGGTGAGGTTTTGTTGATGAGATGATTAGCAATCAAAAGAGGATTGAAAAGAGAGATTTAAGTGACAAAATCAGAAGGAAAGTCTCTGGAGAAAGATGTTTGGTTTGAGAGAAAATGAGAGAAAAGAAAAATGAGATTTTAGGAAAATTAGTTAGAAAATAACTTCCCTCCCTTTTCCTTTTGTTTAAAATCAGAATTAAAACATTAAATATCTTAGAAAAATCTGGAGAAACTCCCTTTGGGTAAATAGCTCCTTAAAGATTCAAAGTTTCAATCCTTTCTAAAACAGTCACGCAGTTTTCAAAAATTACATTTTGGTCACTAGCCAAAATGTCACCCTTCCAAACCTCATTTTGTAAAATTGATTTCACAGTTCACTTATATATATATTAAAAGAGGATTTTAGAACATTTTTCCATATTTTTAATGTAACCCGAACTAGGTTTTCCTAATTTCACCTTTTTAGATTCGAACAGCACTTTGACCGAACCGGTCAACGCCCAAAACTTCTAAGCCCAAAACCGGGGCGTTACACATCAGGATGATGCCAATGTGAGGTTTCCTTTGGAACGTCTTAGCAGTCTAGGAGGGATTCAGTTCAGGGGTTTATCTCCAGAAGGTTCTGAGTCTTGGTTGGAGAGCACCAAGCGAATCTTGGGACATATGAACCGCAACAATGTGCAGAAGCTGGGTTGTGTAGTATCACTGCTGCATGGTGATGCTTATACATGGTGGATAACCACTATCTCTAGAATGGAGGACAATGAGGTGACTTGGACGTTCTTCTTGAATGCGTTCAAGCGGAAGTATTTGGGTGTACGTTACTAAGACGAGAAGAAAAGAGAGTTTATGTCTCTTTTGTAAGGTAACATGTCCGTAGCTGAGTACGAGATTCAGTTTGTTCGCCTCAATCAGTATGCACCTGATCTAATCCCTAATAAACGAGCGAGGTGCGAATGATTTCGTTATGGTTTGGTAACGAATGTGAAGGCCTTTATGCTTGCGGCTGACTACTCAGATTTCGATGTCTTGGTGTCTAGAGCCAAGGACATTGAGTCAAATGTTGGTCTGACTAGTCGAGCAGGTGGATCTAGCTCTGGGAAGGGAGCGGCTGAACGCGATTATGGTAGAGATCGCAACAAGAGGCATAAGGATAGGAGGCCACACTATGATGCTAGGCGTGGGGGTGGTAACCCTGGTAGAGGTCAGCAATGACCTAATGCTGTTCCGAGGACTCCTGAGTGTAACCGTTGTGGTAGATGGCATGGTGGTGAGTGTTGGGGTAATCTTGGCACATGCTGGAATTGTGGGAACCGTGGAAATTTGAAGAAAGATTGTCCTCAGCCTTTGAAGAAGGGACAAGCTCCGGTGAGAGCAGCTGAGCCACAGAGAGGCCGTGGGCACGGTCGTGGTAATTTTCAGCGCAGAGAGGATGGTGGCAGGAATGTAGCACATGTTGTGGCCGTTCAACCTGAGGGTGGTGGGCAGGCTCGAGTGTATGCTCAACGTGAGGGAAGGAATGATACATATGTGATAGCAGGTACTTTTACTTTGCAATCTTTGTCATTACTTTCTTTGATTGATTCTTGATCTAAACACTCATACATATTGCGTGAACATTCTCAAATGCTTGGTTTACCTGTTGAGTCTTTGGATGTTGATATGCGTGTGACTAGTTCCTTTGGTGAAACGGTTGTGACGCGGAAGTTGTATGGGAGATGTCCCTTGAAAGTGCAAAATCATGTCTTCCTTGTTGATCTCATGGAATTGCCATTCTATGGATTTGATGTAATCCTTGGTATGGATTGGCTTGTTGAACATCGAGCTGTAGTGGATTTTGAAAGCAAGCGAGTTTCGTTGAAACTTGCGGATGATTAAGAAGTGGTAGTTGTGGGTGAGAATGTGAAGTTCCTGGCCAATGTGGTGTCTACATTGGAAGCGAGTCGAATGCTGAGGCAAGGTTGCGAGGCTTACCTAGCCTTTGTGATGAATCCTAGTTCAAAGGAGTTGCACGTTCAGGATATCAGAACTGTACGTGAGTTTCCTGAAGTGTTTCCGGAGGAGTTACCTGGATTACCACCTAGTCGAGAAGTGGAGTTTGGAATTCAGCTGTACGAAAACACAACTCTGGTGTCCATTGCTCCCTATCGCATGACACCTAAGGAGCTAAAGGAGTTGAAGACACAAGTTCAGGAGTTGCTTGACCGTGGCTTCATTCGGTCTAGTGTGTCACCTTGGGGTGCACCGGTCTTATTTGTGAAGAAGAAGGATGGCACTATGAGAATGTGCATCGATTATCGTCAGCTGAATAAGTTGACCATCAAGAATCGGTATCCTTTGCCGAGGATTGATGATCTTTTTGATCAGTTTCGGGGAGCAGCTGTGTTTTCCAAGATTGACTTAAGGTCAGGATACTATCAGCTTAAGGTGAAAGATGTGGATGTGCCGAAAACAACCTTTAGAATGAGGTATGGGCATTATGAGTTCCTTGTAATTCCGTTTGGCTTGACGAATGCTCCTGCTGCTTTCATGAACATGATGAATAGGGTGTTCCATGAATTATTGGACAAGTTTGTTGTGGTGTTTATCGACGATATCCTTGTGTACTCTCGTATTGAGGAGTAGCACGAAGGTCATTTGAGGATTGTCTTGCAAGCGCTTCTAGAAAATCAGCTTTATGCTAAGCTGAGCAAGTGTGAGTTTTGGCTAAAGGAGGTTGTGTTCCTTGGTCATGTGGTTTCGGCGGAGGGGATTCGTGTTGATCCTCAGAAGATTGAAGCGGTGATGAATTGGAAGCCTCCTAAGTCCGTTCATGAAGTCCGTAGTTTCCTTGGGTTGGCAGGGTATTATCGAAGGTTTGTGGATGGGTTTTTAAAGATTGCCGCCCCTTTGACAAAGTTTTTGCAAAACGATGTCAAGTATGAGTGGACGGAAGCAAGATAGCAAGCTTTTGAGAAGCTTAAGGCAGCTTTGACGCAAGTTCCTATTTTGGTTCAACCTGAATCAGGAAAAGAGTATGTGGTGTACAGTGACGCATCCTACGTTGGTTTGGGGTGTGTGCTAATGCAAGAGGGTAAGGTGGTGGCTTATACATCGCGACAGTTGAAGGTGCATGAGCGCAATTATCCTACGCATGATATTGAGTTAGCTGCGGTGGTGTTTGCTTTGAAGATCTGGAGACATTATCTATATGGTGGGAAGTGTAATGTGTACACAGATCACAAGAGTTTGAAGTATTTAATGTCTCAGAAAGAGTTGAATCTTAGGCAAAGACGTTGGGTGGAGTTGCTTAAAGATTACGATTTAACGATCGAGTACCATCTAGGAAAAGCTAATGTTGTGGCGGATGCCTTGAGCAGGAAAGTGGCGGTAGAGTTAAGGGCTATGTTTGCTAGCTTGAGCATTTCGCGAGATGGAGGTCTTGTGGCTGAGTTTCAGGTGAAACCATCCTTGGTTCAGTTGATAAAGGATAGGCAGTTGTTGGATAATTCCTTGGTGCCACATGTTCAGGATATTGCTGAGGATAGGCCATCGGATTTTTGTTTTAATGATGATGGAGTATTATGTTTCGGAAGACGGATAGTAGTGCCGGATGATGTAGAGTTGAGGCGTACTATTATGACCGAAGCTCATAGTAGTCCTTTTGCTATGCACCCTGGTAGTACAAAGATGTATCGTGGTCTGAAGGATGAGTACTATTGGGTGGGATTGAAGAAAGATGTTGCGGAGAATGTGAGTAAGTGTATGGTTTGTCAGCGGGTTAAAGCTGAGCATCAGTTTCCTTCAAGGTTGTTGCAACCGTTGAGGATTCCTGAATGGAAGTGGGAAAGAATCACCATGGACTTTGTGTCCGGTTTACCTTTGTCGACATCGAAGAAGAATTCGGTGTGGGTGATTGTGGATCGTGTAGAACTAACGTTTTGATATAATAATTGAAAAATGTTTTGGACTGATTTAAAAAGTATTTAAAACAATTTCCAAAGTCCAAATAACTTGAAACTATGTTTAGGGATGTTTTTAAAAGGTTTTACATGTTTTTCAAAGCCAAACTTTACAAAATTGTCCAGGCGTTTCGAAACACCTTAGGGCGTTTCGATACGGTGCATTCCAGTGGCTAAAACGTTTCGATACTTGTATCGAAACGAGCTTTCCCTGGATAAGGATTTTGCCTAGTGTTTCGAAATGGGCTCTGCCGTTTCGATACGCCTACGTGGCATTGACCACAACGGTCATAAACCCCAACGGCTATTTCCCAACTAACTTTTAAATGCAAGTCGTTTCGATACGGGGACAGGCATTTCAAAACGGGTGTTTCGAAACGGACTAAAGCATTTTGATACGGGTCCACGTCAGACTGCAACGACTCTTTCTACTTAAAGGCTGTTTCGAAACGGGTTCGAGCGTTTCGAAACGAAGAGCTGCAGAACTGCATTTATGGTGGGAATTAAAGTCCTCAACGACTCCAAATCAATCCCAACGGCTATAAACTCATTAAGGAGTATAAAAGGGACCTCCAAGCACCAAGTAAAGTCCAATGCTCATAATGTCAATCAAAAAATGATCAAGAATTGTCTTAAAACTTAAATTGTCATTCATTGTATAGACAAACACTAGTGAGCCAAAATTGTCAAATTTGCTCAAGTGTTTTAGATTTTGGGTGAGTTCTTTAATTGTAAAAACAAACACCTATTAGAGGAATTTGTGTTTGCTATTTGTTTTCTCTTGTAAAGAGGGTTTGATCAAGGCTTTGGGTAGAAAGCTTGATCGGTGTAAAGGGTTTCCTCCTAAGCCTAGAAAAGGGGAAGAGCAATTAGTGGAATTGTTGCAAATCCTTAGTGGGGAGCTAAGGTAGTGGATGTAGGCCTTGGTTAGAAGGTTGAACCACTATAAATCATTGTGTCTATTATATCTTTAGCTTCCACAACCCTTCCACCCAAAAATCCACCTCTCCACCACTTGGTGAGCCACATCGGTTGAACGAATCGAGCCCCACACAACTCAACAATTGGTATCAGAGCTTGGCTCAATTGAGGAGGATTAACATCCTATTGAGAAGATCCGGCAAGCTTGATCACTATTTCATCAACCGGCTCAAATGACACAATCAATCGACAAACCGCTTTTCTTTGACGGAACCCATTATTCCCATTGGAAGACAAAGATGAAGTTCTTCATCAAATCTAGAGATTACAAGCTATGGGATATAGTTGAAGATGGTCCGTTCGTGCCTCAAAGAAGCAAAGCGGAGTGGAGTGCCGACGATCGCAAGAAGATGGAGCTTAATTGCAAAACCTTGCACATCTTGTTTTGTGCTTTTTGCCCAACCATCTATGAGAAGATGTCTTCTTGTGAGAGTGCCAAGGAGGTATGGGACAAGCTTGAAGTCACATACGAGGGAACCGATGAAGTCAAGGAGACCAAGATTGGGCTCCTAACCATAGAGTATGAGAACTTCAAAATGGATCCAGAAGAGAACATCGAGAAGATGTTTGATAGGTTCTCCACTATCACCAATGGTCTCAAAGGGTATGGAGAAGCCATCCCAGAGGAAAAGCTTGTTCGAAAGCTCATCTACTCACTTCCCGAGTCTTGGGACTCAAAGAGGACCGCCATCATCGAAGCCAAAAATTTGAAGACCTTGAAGCTTGATGAACTCATGGGGTCACTCCTTACTCATCAAATTATGAAGAAGAACAAGGAAGATGAGAAGAAGAGGGAAGAAATTAGAGCTATGGGAGAGAAGAAAATCAAAGGGCTAGGCATCAATGCAAGTGCCATGGCTCTCAAGTCCTCCACTTGCCATCATGTCTATTCAAGTGAAGAAGAGGATGAAGATGAAGAGATATTTCATCTCTTCAAGAAGTGTGCCCCATTCATGAAGAAAGCTTTGAGAGAGCTTGAACGAGATTCCAAGAAAAAGGAGAGGGCAAGCACTTCAAGCCATAAGAAGAAGGCACATGTGGCTACTTGGAGTGATGAGGACTCCACCGACGTTGAACAAGCCAACCTTTTCCTTATGGCCTTCGAAGAAGATTCAAGGGTAAATTCTAATTCATCTACTTCATGTTCTTACTCTTTTGATGAATTACAAGATGCCTATGATGATTTGGTTTTAGACTTTAAAAATCACATTTTGAAAAACAATAAATTGATTTCAAAGTTAAAAATTCGAAATGATTTGATTTCTAAAACCAAACTTGAACTTGAAGCAAAACTCGAGGAGTTTGAATTAAAATGTTTTAATTTACAAAATTTGCTTCAAAAAGTTCAAGAGGAAAAGGATTTGATTTCCAAAGAGCTTGAAAGGAAAAACAATTTTGGAAAATCAAATTTTTATGTTAGACAATCTAGTGCCCCTAGATTTGTTAAAGGAAAATGTTTTAGAAGTATTTGAGTCCCAAAAGGACTTAGTACTTCAATTAAAAAGGATGACATTGAAAAATGGATTCCTAAGGGGACTAAAATTTGTGCTACTAACGTTCATGGATCGAAAGCAATTTGGATACCAAAAGTCACTTGATTGTCTTTTGTTAGGTGTGATGGAGATGTTCAACAAGTCAAACATTGAGGGGGAGCTCCATGCACACAAGGAAGAAAACTTGAAGAAGGAAGGTTTCACATCCTCCCTTGAGTTCAAGTGTTGGTAAAAATCTAGTTGCTTTTGATTTTATTTGATTTATTTTTATTTATGTCAACTAGATGATCATTTATGTTGGACTAACACTCTTAATGATGCTTTGAGTAAGGGGGAGCCATTTTAAAACCAAATTCTTATTTTATCAAAATTTTACCTCTATTGTTATTTTTAAACTTAATGTTTTAAATTCTTTTTGATATAACAAAAAGGGGGAGAAATTGTTTGAAAAATTGAATTTTCAAACGAATAAGGGGGAGCTTTATTTGATTTCATATCTTAAATCTCTTATTCACATTTATAAAGTTTAAGTGGGAGAATACCAAACAATTTTTCAAGATAGTTTTATTATATCAAAAAGGGGGAGATTGTAGAACTAACATTTTGATATAATAATTGAAACATGTTTTGGACTGATTTAAAAAGTATTTAAAACAATTTCCAAAGTTCAAATAACTTGAAACTATGTTTAGGGATGTTTTTAAAAGGTTTTACATGTTTTTCAAAGCCAAACTTTACAAAACTGTCCAGGCGTTTCGAAACACCTTAGGGCGTTTCGATACGGTGCATTCTAGTAGCTAAAACATTTCGATACTTGTATCGAAACGGGCTTTCCCTGGATAAGGATTCTGCCCAGCGTTTCGAAATGGGCTATGCCGTTTCGATACGCCTACGTGGCATTGACCAAAACGGTCATAAACCCCAACGGCTATTTCCCAACTAACTTTTAAATGTAGGTCGTTTCGATACGGGGACAGGCGTTTCGAAACGGGTGTTTCGAAACGGACTAAAGCGTTTCGATACGGGTCCACGTCAGACTGCAACGGCTCTTTCTACTTAAAGGCTGTTTCGAAACGGGTTCGAGCGTTTCGAAATGGAGAGCTACAGAACTGCATTTATGGTGGGAATTAAAGTCCTCAACGGCTCAAAATCAATCCCAACGGCTAGAAACGGCTATAAACTCATCAAGGAGTATAAAAGGGACCTCCAAGCATCAAGTAAAGGCTAATGCTCATATTAACAATCAACAAATGATCAAGAATTGTCTTAAAACTTAAATTGTCATTCATTGTATAGACAAACACTAGTGAGCCAAAATTGTCAAATTTGCTCAAGTGTTTTAGGTTTTGGGTGAGTGCTTTAATTGTGCAAACAAACACCTATTAGAGGGATTTGTGTTTTCTATTTGTTTTCTCTTGTAAAGAGGGTTTGATCAAGGCTTTGGGTCGAAAGTGATCAGTGCTTAAAAGTTCTATATTTTACCCATCATTTATCCTTATTTTTGCTGCACTCAAGCATGTTTAACTGCATTTTAGGTTAAGTTTTGCATAAATATCACATTTAGATAAAACTGCGCAGATACTGCTAAATTTGGCTGTTTTTGCAGGTATCTGCCATAGCTGACGGTGAGGGCAGGCGCAGGGCAGAGAAGCAGAAGAGCTGAACTGGACAAGCAGACGATGAGGACGATGCTGCCATGGATCTGCCGTGACAGCAGAGGACGACAACAAGTTAGTGGAGGAAAAGCAAAGTGGACCTCGGTAGATAGAGAAAATTATGCTCGTCTGTCGTGTGAAAACCATATATTTTTCCAAGCCCCGGATCAAAAGATATGTCAAGCCAAAGATCGAGGAGAGGAAATCCCATGAAACAAGGAGGCGGCTGAAAAGTAGGATACTTGAAGAGTAAGTCTTTGTTAGAATCTTACTTTTAATTAAAGTTGTAATCCTTGTTATCTTAGAATTCTTGAGCCCAAAGCTTATATAAGGGCATAGATTTTAACCTAGCATACATCATACCCCATAACCGATAACCAAACCCCTCCGCCGTTTACCCGTCGTCGACATGTTCTAAAAACCCCCTAGGGCCACGGGTTGATTTGTAAAGTAGTTGCAAGGGTTGTTTTGTTTTAGGATTTTCCAAGTTCAATAAAATAAACTTCAAGTTCTCTTATTTTGGTTATTAATATCTTGCAAGAGCATCGGGAGAGCATTGTGAGGTTATCCATTTACTTAGCATCGGGAGAGTTAAGTATACGAAAGAAATAAGAGCGAGTTCTCTAGTTTATAGTTGAACTATCTTGTGCCTAGGGATAGGGCAAGGTTAAGTGGCTAAGGAAGAATTCATACACATCGGTGTTCATCCTTCGATTCACGCCGGGAGGTATCATCAAAGACGTGATCATCGACAGACTTGGACCTAGGGATAGGCCAGGGCAGATCTGGGATTCTTGCCAAACTTGAAAGTACTGAGTTGGTGTGTTTGCTGCCGCGACGACCAACGGACAGCTGCCGCGACAGGTGCTGCCAGCGACAGAAGCGACGACAGAACTGGAGTTCCTAAGCAATACAATACCTGCACTACTGAGCAATTCAATACCAGCCCATTCTCTCTATCTTGATTACTTTACTTCTATTTTCCAGTACTCTTTATATTTTTCGTGACAATATCTTAATCTATTCTTTTCCCCTTGTGCAGATAGCGAAGGAAAGGGTTAGCCCAGTCCCTGTGGAGACGATATCTGATACTCTAGTATCACTTTATTACTTGCAACGTGTACACTTGCACTCAATTGCGATAGACTCTTTTACACGCAACAAGTTTTTGGCGCCGTTGTCGGGGACTGGCAACACACTCTTACCCTAGCTTCTGCACTTTTCTTTTATTTTTTTTTTATTATTTTTTAACAAAAAAAAAACTCAGGTGAAAATACAGGTTCAAGGGCATCAACATGCCAGGAAAAACAATTCGAGAGTTGATGTGGGAAAGTTCTTGCAATTACCGTAAAGATATGCTGCCAGGGCAGCAGCCGTGGCAGCAACAGGGGCAATGCCGAAGCCGCAGCATCAAAATTTTTTATGGTACGATCAAAACCCACAAAATTTTTTATACCATAACAGTTTTGCTACAGAACCCGACCTGCCCTGGCAATGTCATCTTCCTCAAGAGCAGTCAAAATCTTTAGAAGACACTCTGCAAGCCTTCTTGGCACTAACTCAAGAAGTGTCGGTTTCTATGGACGCAAGTATCGCCAAGATGGATGCACTCTTGAGCAGACCGGTCCTCATTCATGCCACGACTGAACCTGAAATCCCGAGGCAAGATGACGAGGACGCCCATGTGAAGGAATACCAAACATATGATGAGTCTGAGCAACAACTTGCCATGGCAATGATCAAGGAGCCGGAATGGAGCAACACCGCGACAACGCTAAGTGAAATTCAAGAGAATGTCACGACAGCAACCACTTCTGAGGCAGAAACCCTAGTCAAAGCAGAAACTGCCGCCTCGGCAGAAACTGCCACCTCGGTAGCAACTGCCGCCACAGCAGCAACTGCCGCCTCGGCAGCAAGTGTCGCCTCGGCAGCAACTGCCGCCTCAGCAGCAACTGATGCTGAAGCAACAACCACATCAAAGGTATTTGAGGAACCAACGCCGGTGGACACAGAATCATCAAAGTCTCTACTGATGGAGATCTACGAGTTGTCAACAGAATTTGGTATAGAGAGTGATGGCACTTACCAATGTCCCAATGACCTGCAAAGTAACCTGACAACGGACTGTCAAAATAACTGGCTGCCGCAGCAGCAGACACGACAGCAAGGGCTACATTCAACCACAACAACATTCAACGAAAACAAGGTAAGTTTGTGGCCGAATGTCAATTTGATTTTTTCTAATCATATATTCATGCCCTCAGAAACATTACCAAAAAGGGAGGACTTCATGGACTACAAAGG
The DNA here is from genome assembly GCA_030270665.1 of Hibiscus trionum. Classification (NCBI taxonomy): domain Eukaryota; kingdom Viridiplantae; phylum Streptophyta; class Magnoliopsida; order Malvales; family Malvaceae; genus Hibiscus; species Hibiscus trionum. Next base: position 44,973,768 of record BSYR01000027.1, on the reverse strand, counting down.
GAAGAGAAAGAAAGAAGCCCCCACCATGAGAATAATCACCAGATGGAGGGTACGGATGGACTTCAAGAATTACCGGAAACGACCCCTCAAGCATCAATAGAACAGGGAGTAGTTACTTTAGGAGATGCCCCTCAAGGCACTCCTAATTTAACTCATTTTATTTTTATTTTATCTTTATTATTTTAGGAATTAGAAATTTGATATTGGTTTTAGTTTGTTTTTGTTATTAGGTAAACAAAGAAAAACCCTTGCAATGACGATACAAGCAACCCGAGGAAGCTCTGCCTCCACCCCTGCCGCGGCAGCACTCATACTCTCAGGGCAGCACTCATACTCTCAGGGCAGCATTCATACTCTCAGGGCAGCACCCACAGCTCCTCCGACAAAGTTCAAAGAGACTGCCCGCCGACAGCTCCTCATCCAAAACTCCAGCAGCAGCGACGACAGCCACACAACTTAAGTTTTCTTTTTCTTTTTCTCTGTCGCCTGCTATATATATTATCTTTTTGTGATGTTTAACTTTTTTTTCATTTTTTCCATCTTTTGTGTCATGCATTGAGGACAATGCAACCCTTGAGTTTGGGGGTAGGCAGTCCTCCTAACTATTAATATAACATTGCATTTAGTTTTCATCGTGTCGCATTTATTTTATGCAAAAAAATGAAAATATTGGAAATTTTGGCTGAAAACTGTGAACTGAACTTACCTGTCGTGACAGCTCTGTCGTGGCAGCAACTTTAGGATAGTTTTAGGAGAAGTTTAGAGCCTTTCTATAGTTCTGAAAACTTAAACACCATTGTGACTGTTATACTGCTTAGAACTCTTTTAGTCAACTATAATAGGAAGCTTAGCACTTGAATAGCCCCTAGAGGTGCCTAACACTGGCTCTAGGAAAGAAGTTCAGCAAAATAGACTCAACAGCCCTAGAGGTGCCCGAAACCGGCTCTAGGAAGTTAGCTAGAGGTGTCCGAAACCGGCTCTAGTGAAACTTTAGCTTAAAAAAATGAAATCGAGTCAAAACAGAAATAAAAAGGAGCATAAGAAGTGCCCTAAAAAAAGATAAACTTGGCAAAAAAATTCGAGTGAAGAGCTGAATTATTCTAGTGAAACTAAGAGAGTCTTGGCATATAACTGTTCACAAGCATGCACACACTACACGAGGACTATAGTGAGATTCCGGACAGATCCTAAATTATCCGACAGGTTGCTGCCGTCACAGGGAACGAACGACGAGTGAGGGAAAGTTCACTGTTTGAAAGCCAAAACAAAAATATTTCATTTTTTCTTTTAGGTCTGAATTGCTTGAGGACAAGCAAAGATTCGAGTTTGGGGGTGTGATCAGTGCTTAAAAGTTCTATATTTTACCCATCATTTATCCTTATTTTTGCTGCACTCAAGCATGTTTAACTGCATTTTAGGTTAAGTTTTGCATAAATATCACATTTAGATAAAACTGCGCAGATACTGCTAAATTTGGTTGTTTTTGCAGGTATCTGCCATAGCTGACGGTGAGGGCAGGGGCAGGGCAGAGAAGCAAAAGAGCTGAACTGGACAAGCAGACGATGAGGACGATGCTGCCATGGATCTGCCGTGACAGCAGAGGACGACAGCAAGTTAGTGGAGGAAAAGCAAAGTGGACCTCGGTAGATAGAGAAAATTATGCTCGTCTGTCGTGTGAAAACCATACATTTTTCCAAGCCCCGGATCAAAAGATATGTCAAGCCAAAGCTCGAGGAGAGGAAATCCCATGAAACAAGGAGGCGGCTGAAATGTAGGATACTTGAAGATTAAGTCTTTGTTAGAATCTTACTTTTAATTAAAGTTGTAATCCTTGTTATCTTAGAATTCTTGAGCCCAAAGCTTATATAAGGGCAAAGATTTTAACCTAGCATACATCATACCCTATAACCGATAACCAAACCCCTCCGCCGTTTACCCGTCATCGACATGTTCTAAAAACCCCCTAGGGCCACTGGTTGATTTGTAAAGTAGTTGCAAGGGTTGTTTTGTTTTAGGATTTTCCAAGTTCAATAAAATAAACTTCAAGTTCTCTTATTTTGGTTATTAATATCTTGCAAGAGCATCGGGAGAGCATTGTGAGGTTATCCATTTACTTAGCATCGGGAGAGTTAAGTATACGAAAGAAATAAGAGCGAGTTCTCTAGTTTATAGTTGAACTATCTTGTGCCTAGGGATAGGGCAAGGTTAAGTGGCTAAGGAAGAATTCATACACATCGGTGTTCATCCTTCGATTCACGCCGGGAGGTATCATCAAAGACGTGATCATCGACAGACTTGGACCTAGGGATAGGCCAGGGCAGATCTGGGATTCTTGCCAAACTTGAAAGTACTGAGTTGGTGTGTTTGCTGCCGCGACGACCAACGGACAGCTGCCGCGACAAGTGCTGCCAGCGACAGAAGCGACGACAGAACTGGAGTTCCTAAGCAATACAATACTTGCACTACTGAGCAATTCAATACCAGCCCATTCTCTCTATCTTGATTACTTTACTTCTATTTTCCAGTACTCTTTATATTTTTCGTGACAATATCTTAATCTATTCTTTTCCCCTTGTGCACATAGCGAAGGAAAGGGTTAGCCCAGTCCCTGTGGAGACGATATCCGATACTCTAGTATCACTTTATTACTTGCGACGTGTACACTTGCACTCAATTGCAATAGACTCTTTTATACGCAACAGAAAGCTTGATCGGTGTAAAGGGTTTCCTCCTAAGCCTAGAAAAGGGGAAGAGCAATTAGTGGAATTGTTGCAAATCCTTAGTGGGGAGCTAAGGTAGTGGATGTAGACCTTGCTTAGAAGGTTGAACCACTATAAATCATTGTGTCTATTATATCTTTAGCTTCCACAACCCTTCCACCCAAAAATCCACCTCTCCACCACTTGGTGAGCCACATCGGTTGAACGAATCGAGCCCCACACAACTCAACAGATCGCCTTACAAAGTGTGCGCATTTCTTACCTGTGCATACTACGTATACCTTGGATAAACTTGCAGAGTTATACGTTGCTGAAATTGTGCGTTTGCATGGTGTACCTAAATCTATAGTGTCGGATAGAGATCCGAGGTTTACATCGCGATTTTGGGAATGTTTGCATCAGGCTTTGGGTACGCGGTTGAATTTCAGTACTTCTTATCATCCACAGTCGGATTGACAGTCTGAGCGTGTTATCCAAGTGCTTGAGGATAAGTTAAGGTGCTGTGAGATTGAGTTTCAAGGTTCTTGGGAGAAGCATTTGCCTTTGGTGGAGTTTGCTTATAATAATAGCTATCAGGCAAGTATTCAAATGGCACCTTATGAGGCCTTGTATGGGAGGAAGTGCAGAACTCCTCTGTGCTGGGCAGAAACATGTCAGAAGTTGGTCTCGATGCCGGCTTTGTTGAAAGGAACCACCGAGAAGGTGAAGCTCATTTGTGAGCGGTTGAAGGCAGCTTCTGATCGACAGAAGTCTTATGCGGATTTGAAGCGTAAGGAGATTGAGTTTGCGGTGGGTGACCGTGTGTTCTTGAAGGTTTCGCCTTGGAAGAAGGTGATGATATTTGACCGGAAGGGTAAGTTGAGCCCTAGATATATTGGACCATATGAAGTGATAGAACGTGTGGGTCCTGTTACGTATAAGCTGAGGCTACCACAAGAGTTAGAGAAGAAACATGATGTGTTTCATGTCTCCATGCTACAGAGGTATAGATCGGATCCTTCGCATGTTATGCCTGAAGAGGAAATTGAGTTGAATCCAGATCTGATGTATGATGAGGAGCCGGTTGAGATTCTGGATTCGGACAATAAAGTTCTTCGTGGTAAGACCATTGAGTTGGTTAAGGTGTTGTGAAGGCATCGTGGTGTTGAGGAAGCCATATGGGAAAGAAAAGATGACATGAAGAAGCAGTTTCCTTACCTTTTTCCTCCAGGTAAATTTCGAGGACGAAATTTCTTAAGAGGGGGAGAGTTGTAACACACTAATTTTGGGCTTGGAATTTTAGGGTATGAACCGGACCGGTCTGAGAAACGGTTCGAATATAAAAGGGAGTTATAAGAAAAGCCTAGTTCGGGATGCTTTAAAAATATAGAAAAATATCTAAAAATCCTTATTTAATATATATAGGTGAATGGTGAAATCAATTTTACAAAATAGGGTTTGGAAATACTACATTTCGGTGTAGTGACCAAATTGCGATTTTTGCAAAGTTTAGTAGTGACTATTTTGTAAAGGATTGAAACTTTGAATCTTTAAGGAGCTAATTTAACGAAAATGTTTTCACCAGATTTTTCCTTAATTTGGGTGATTTAATTAAATAAAAGAAAGATGATAAACTACCTTTGACTTTTATAACCACTTTTCTCTAATTTTCTCTCATTTCATTTTCTCTCAAAATCCTATCAACCAAACACTTTTTCTCCAGCAAAATTCACTTTGATTTTCACTTCAATTGATGAGATTTCCATCACTCATTGATTCCTAATCAATCTCTCAACCAATTCACTTGATTTCTACATTGTATTTTCATGGAAACTTGCCCAAATCAAGGAGAAATCATCTTTTAGAGGTAAGATTGTTCTTCTCCTATAAATACTAAGTTATTTACTGAAATTCTCAAGTTGTCAATCCTTTATTAAAGATTTATGAATGGTTTTAATGTTAGAAACAAGATTTTGGCTTAAAACTCAAGATTTTGGAAGAGATCTTGAAGATTTTCGTGGTAAATGATTGGGCTATGTTTTGAGATGGTTTTATAATGTATTTTGGATGTTAAATGATGTTAGAAATAATGTTTTATCAATCCAATCCCGAATAGGTTGTTTTTCCTAAGTTTTTGCTTGTGATAGTGGTGGTTTTTGGGGTGATTTTAGTGTTCTGTTATAGCTGGAGGTATAAGGACGAGTTTAGAGTTGTTTTTGATGTTAATTGATGTTTAGAAATGATTAGAAGTGATGGATATTGGCTGGGTTATGTTTTGGAAGAGTTTGGAGGTGATTTTGGTAGTGTTTGGTAGCCGAAATGTTGGGTTTAGGTAGAGCAGCGAGTTTGGGAGTGTTGGCTGAAGATTTCAATGCATGATGATGCGTTAATCCTCAGCTTTTATGTGTATAAAATAGGGGAGACATCTTCGGACATTTTTAGAGTTGATCCGGGAACTTAATTGGCGTTTCGACAAGCAATCGAAACGAAATTGGTGAGTGCGTATGGCTTTAGAAGTCCTTGAGGGACAAAGAACCATGGTTTGGGGATTTAGGAAAGGTTTGAAACACCTTCCTAAGTCTGGAAGTAAGTATTGGCTAGATTGCTCTTTAGGATGTGGTGTTTGCCCTTAAATTGCTTTACATGCTCATGGTTTTAGATTGGTAAATTCCTATTGTTTTTATGCATGAATTATGGCATGAGATGATGCTTGAAATGATTTCAACAAGTAACTTTTTGCATAGTTGAGATTTGAGCTTATTTGTTGAAGTGTAGCAAATGTTATGGTTTCGAAAAGAGATGAGAATGATGAGTTTTAATGTATGAAAAACAGTAGGTGAGATGTTGTTTTGACATAATATATTGGCATAGATGTGAGAAACTTACCGGATATAATTGATCGATCAATAGGATGAGAGTGCACTATAAACTAAAAATTTGTACGTGCTATTTGGTTAAGCCAATGAGAGATATTCCGATTATGGGTATTCCATCGGGTAGGACTTGGGAAATACCCAAGCTTGGTGGCGATGAGAGATTCCGCCATGTGAGTACGGTGACGAGAGATTCCACCGGAAACTAAGTTGCTAGACGAGTGAGTACAGTGATGAGAGATGCCACCGGAAGTGTCTAGTGAGATGTCCGCATATCCGAGTAATAAATAGATGTGAAATGCCAATATAAAATATGTTATGGTTTGATTCGCATGTACCTTGATATAATGATTTATGCTATGAGAAATGCATATGTAGTTTGTTAATGAAATGCTTTAGAGTACAAGCATGATTTTGGCCTTGCCATGGGTTTTGCATTGGTTTTAATGCACGAGATGGAATGAAGGTACATGTGGTTTCAATAAGTATTGCTTTGAAGGTTTTCCAAGCATGAGAAAGAGATGAGCATGTGGTTTAAAAGCTTTTAATTAAAGTGTTTCAAATTTGCATTATTGTGTTGGTTTTCTTTAGAGCGTGCCTCACTAAGCATTTGTGCTTACGCTCTCTTTCTTACCAATAATGCAGATAATTGAGGTGTTTTGGGGCATCAAGGAAGCTAAGTCCATCCAAGCTCACGTATGGTGAAGTTTTCATACACTTTAGTTTTGATAAATTGGCAATGGGAAACCAAGTCTTGTATTTGGGAGATATGTTAAACTCCCTAAGGTTGTGGCATGTTTGTTTTGGGTCATGTTGGATTGTAAATGGTTTTGATTGCTTGTTTTGAGGTTGGATTGCCTTTTTGTGTTTGATATTAGGAAGCATGCCTCTAGACTAATGAGATTTCATGTTTGAGGTTATAATTGTGTTTGAGTGTTCCAAATGGGTACCTTATATGTATGTGGACTTGTTGGTAAGGTTAGGGAGTCATCGGAATGTGTTAAGCTAGGTCTTTGAGTGAAAAACCAGTCCTTGCTGCTGTTTCTGGGCAAACCGTATCGAAACACCCTCTAGTGTTTCGAAACGGGGAACTGTAATGGCCTTCGTGTTTCGAAACGGTGGAGGCTGTTCCGAAACGTTTTGGCTACTAGAATGCCGTGTTTCGGAACGGGTATCGAAACGGGTGTGTGTTTCGATCTAGCGTTTCGATACGGTAGGTAGGTGTATCGAAACGGGTGACCGTTGGGCACAATTTTGAATTGTTCTGATGTTTGCATGTTTTACTTTTTAGTCCTAAATGTTGAGATTGCAATTGCCTGATCTTGAGATGTCCAATTAAGATGAAATTTGGCATGGAAGCATCTAACATGACTAATTTCATATTGGTAACCTTAAAATCAACAAAGACCTTCAAATTTACAGAAATTACATTTTGGTCCCTAAACTCGTATAAAATACAATTGAGTCCCTATTTGTTATCCGATCGTTGTGCCTTTCTCAATCGTATATTATGAGTGCTCACCTAGGGTTAACATGTATCTAGACAAGATTAAAATAAAAAAAGGGTCGTGAATCAAGGTTGACTTTCGGGTTGACTTTGGTTTTCCCCGTGTAACCTTCGTAGTTTGGGTCAACCATCTAGGCCGGGCTAAGGGGGTTACAGTTGGTGCCTCATGTTCAGGATATAGCTGATGGTAAGGCAACAGACTTTTGCTTTAATTATGATGGAGTTATATGTTTCAAAGGTCGAATAGTGGTGCTGAAAGATGTCGAGTTGAGGCGCACTATTTTGACTGAAGCCCATAACAGTCCTTTTTCTATGCACCCTAGTAGTACTAAGATGTATTGTGTCTTGAAGGATGAGTATTATTGGGTGGGGTTGAAAAAGATGTTGCTGATTTTGTAAGCAAGTGCCTGGTTTGCCATCGTGTGAAGGCTGAGCATTAGTTTCCTTCTGGATTGTTACAACCTTTGAGGATACCTGAGTGGAAGTGGGAAAGGATTACGATAGATTTTGTGTTTGGTCTGCCTTTGACACTATCTAAGAAGAACTCTATGTGGGTGATTGTGGATCGTCTCATGAAGTGTGCACATTTCTTGGCCATGCATACTACGTATACATTGGATAAGAGAGCAGAGTTGTATATTGCTGAGGTTATGGGTGTGCTCAAGTCTATAGTTTCGGATAGGGATTTGAGGTTCACAACGTGGTTTTGGAAATGTTTACATCAAGCGTTGGGTACGTAGTTGAATTTCAGCACTTTGTATTATCCTCAGTCAGATGGACAGTCAGAACGAGTTATCCAGGTGCTAGAGGACATGTTGCGATGTTGTGTGATTGATTTCCATGGTTCTTGGGAAAAAACATCTGCCTTTGGTTGAGTTTACCTATAATAACAACTTTCAAGCGAGTATACAAATGGCTATGTATGAGGCCTTGTATGGGAGGAAGTGTAGAATGTTTCTTTGTTGGGCTGAGGGGGGGAAGTTGCTTTCCTTTCCAGATATGCTCAAGGGAACAACTGAGAAAGTGAACCTAATATATGAGCGGTTGAAGGCTACATCGGATCGTTAGAAATCTTATGCGAATTTAAAGCGTAGGAAGATTGAGTTTGCAGTTGGAGATCGTGTGTTCCTTAAGGTATTGCCTTGGAAGAAGGTGATGATGTTCGGATGTAAGGGAAAGCTTAGTTTGAGGTTTATTAGACTTTATGAGGTTGTGGAGCGAGTTGGTCCTGTGGCTTATCAGTTGAGGTTGCCTCCCGAGTTGGAAAAGATCCATGATGTGCTTCCTGTATCTATGTTACAGAGGTATAGATCGGACCCTTCACATGTGATGCCAGTTGAGGAAATTGAGTTGAATCCAGATTTATCCTATGATGAGGAACCATTGAGAATCCTAGATTTGAGTAGCAAAGTTCTTTGTGGCAAGACGATTGAGCTTGTTAAGATGTTGTGGCGACACCGAGGAGTTGAGGAGGCCATGTGGGAAAAAAAAGGCGGACATGCTGATGCAATTTCCGCATCTTTTTCTTAAAGGTAAAATTTCAAGGACGAAATTTCCTATGTGCGGGAGAGTTGTAATGCCCCAGTTTTGGGCCTAGGTGTTTTGCGAGTCGGGATGGGCCGGTGGAACCGATATCTGTTGTTCGAACCGTTAAAAAGAGGTTTAGGGAAATCAAGGTTCATAATGGGATAAAAATAGGATAAAAATTCCTAAAATATTCTAAAATTATATTTAAGGTGTTGGTTAAATCAATTTTGCAAAACAGGTTTCTGAAAGTATACATTTTTTGCAGTGACCAAAATATAAAGATTTAAAAGTTGGGAAAATGTGTTTTTTCAAGAAGAGTCAAAATCTTAGAATCTTTAGGGAGCTATTTGGCAATAAGGCATTTTCTCTAATTTAACATGTGTTTTAAATGTTTTATTAAAAATTAAAATGACTTTGATTAATTAAAATTAAAAACTTAGTTAATCGATTAAAAGATTTTTGACGATCTTTTCATTCTCTCTTCTTCACTTCAGACAAAACACTCTCCATTTTCTCTCAAATTTCTAGATTTTATTCACTCTCAAATTCTCTTTTGATTTCCAACTTTTCCTTGGTGATTTCTCTCATTTTCCTTCAAGTTCTTTCAAGCTAATCTTGCCAAATTAGAGGAGAAGCAAGGTTTGAGTTAAATTTCGTGCTAACCCTCTAATATAGGTTCTTTAATGAAATTCCAAAGATATTTTGCTCTTTATTAATGTTTTTATTGAGGTTTTGTTGTTAGTTTGATAAAATATTGAAATCTTGATTGGAAAGTGATTTAAAATGTGATTCTCAGAGTTTGGTTGATTTGGCTTGTTTAAGATGATTTCTAAATGAGTTTTGAAAGGTTTTTGGTACTGGAATAGAGTCTTAATCATAGAGATCCCGAAATCCTTGAGATCCTTGTTTTTTGAAGTGTTTTTGGTTGGATTTTTCGGATGTTTTTGTGGAATACGAGTTGCTGGAGGTATAAGGATGATTTTAGGTTGTTTTTGGATGTTGATTTATGCTTAAAATGTGTTGGAGGTGTTGGGTAATGGCTGGGCTGAGGTTACATGTCACTCGATTGAGTTTTCGGTTGTTTCGGATGGGTGTTTTGATGCTTTAGAGCAGGGCTGCGGGTTTTCTTTAGAGTGCTGGTGTTTTGGATGCATTTTAATGCATTGAACCTCTGTTTTAATGTGTTGAAAATAGGGTAGTAATCCGTAATCAAACAAAGTATTTTTAGAGGCCTTGAACAATCGATAGTTGTGTCGGCAAGTGTGTTTCCGCGAGTCGGTGAGTGGAACTTGGTTTTCCAGCACGTAAATGTTTTAGAAAAGGTTTTGGGAACTTAGAAAGAGCTTGAAACGCTTTACTAAGTTCGAAAGTAAGTAAAGTGAATTTCTCTCTCGGATTGTGCTAGTTTGAGCCTTTGGTTGCACTTGGTTTTAAATTGCATTTACCTATTGTTTTAAAGCATGCTCTTGAGTATATAAAATGTGTTTGATGATGCCATGTGGTTTAAGGATGCACTAGGTAAGTGATCCTTGTATGCACGTGTTGATGCATAAGATTTGAGGCATGGTTTAATGCTTGAGTTATGGCTTATCATGAATGCTTTGAAAAAACAGTGAGGTATACATGAAATGTGGATTATATTGGCAAGTGATGTTGTATAAAGTGTTTTGTAAATGAAATCGGATATAGTTAGCCGGCTATAGGATTGAGTGCACTATAAATAAGTTGCCTTGGATGTTGAGGGGTTGTGATTGTACCGAAAACTCCATCCAAGGGCCCTAATTATTAAGGATTGTTTAAGGTTGTAACGGTTGAGGTTAGCTCCCTGGTGCGAACTTTGTGTGTGTCCCGTCTCTTGTTAGTGGGCTATACATCTACCGATGAGTTGTGTTAAGGGGTTGTTATTGTGTCGAATACTCCACCACGGGTGTCACAACGATGGAGGGTTGCTCTCGTGTGTGAACCTTGAGATACCGGTAGAGTGTATGAAGGGTGTCGAACAACCCTTGGTAATCTGTGTATCCAATATGTTTTGAGAATGTTGTTATCACTTGTGAGCCAATATAATGAAATTGAATGTTATGGAAAGTGATGTTGATGCATATTTTGAAGAGTGCATGTTTTGGTTTAAGCTTAGCATAATGGTGTTTATGCTTGGAAGGCTTGATATATGTTTAACGATGGTATAGTTGCTGGAAATTGAATGGGACATGATGCATAATGATTAGCATTCTGATTTTGATGATAAAATGCATGGTTTATTAAAGAAGGCATGATGGTTTTGGAAAAAGTGAAAATGGTTTTGTGCATTGATGCTGTTAGATGTATAGTATAATGATGCCTTTGCTTCGTATGCATAGTGTTTGATGTATATTTGAAATGCAAACATGTTTGGGCATGTGACGGGATGGTTTTGGATGATTCAAACTGAGTTAAATCGGCTTTTAAAAGTGTTGCAGTCCCAGGTGTTTCGAAATACCCTTGCCTGTTTCTAAATAGTGGCTTGAAATTGCCTTGGTGTTTCGAAACGGGGAGGACTGTTTCGAAACATTTTGCCTCTGTGAAATCTCGTTCCGAAACGAGTCTTAAAGGGTTTCGAAACGAACCCATGTATCGATACGATCAGCTGTGTTTCGAAACGACTGTTCTGATATAGGGCTCGTTGTTCCGAAACGTTCAACCGTTAATTCAGTTTTTGAATTATCCTGAGTTTCTGTTTCTTACGTTTTGGTCCTATTTGCCTTGTATGCAATTGGATGGGTTCGAGAGGTTGTTTTGAGCTGATATTTTACCGAGAAGCATGTAATGAACTTAATCAAAGATTGGTAACCCGAATTTGGTAATAACCCTTACAATTTGCCAAATTTACAAAATGGTCCTTAATCCTTAAATTGGTTATAATCAATGGGCGATTGTGATGCTGTTTTATCCGCTACTTGTGTGTGTACACATAGGAATCTAAGTTGCATCGAGACAAGAAAAAAAGAAAAAAAGGTTCGTTTGTTGAATTAAACCTTCCCTGTTTACTTCAATATTCCCCATGTGATCCGTTCGGTTCGGTCTATCGGCTAGGCCGGGTCGAGGGGGTTACAATATTGCTAGATGTCACTCATTGTTTGTAATATTAGAACGGTTCTAATGATTACTATTAATGTTACAGGAACCTATAGGGTCACATCCCATGGTTGAAAAGAGCATTTTATAAATGAGATGCACATGTACAATTTTAATTGTGCATGTAAAAATGTATAATTCACAATAATATATATATATATATATATCTAGTTGTAATTTTAGTTATACATGGAATTCCGAATTTAATTAAAAGAATATAATTAGAGTAATTATACTCTCTTTTAAACTCTTGAAATTAAATCTCTAATGGTTAGGGTAACACAATATAAAATGATAATTTTGGTCTAGCAGCCGTTTTCATCCCTTGCTAAATGAATTTTATCAAGAACAAATTATAAGAAAAGAAAATTACTCTCAACTGCTTTACACACGGGTGAACTGAGTAGAGGCCGAGACGTTTTGTCGTGGAGGCTTGCGATTTGAACCGTTAATGATTTCTCTACCGCAACTGTAGTCTTGCCGTTTATCAAGAAACCCAATGTAAGTGATTGTATCCCTTCCTCTTGATTTCATTTTTATCGTAAATGTATCGCTGGAGAGACCGTTGAGTTTGTTTTTGTTGCGCCACGGGGTGCGCCGACGGTCCCAACAACTGTAACACCCCTCACCCGTGTGACGAGAAAACTAGATGAGCAAACGAGAAAACTACGAGCCTTTAAAATTTTTCTTTTCATTTAAAACTCATCTCTAATAGATGAGATGCTTATTTAGCAAGTTATCAATACGAATAATCTTGATTAAGTTTACATTCATTTTAGACTACTAGAATGATTTATTAGACTTAGTCTCCTAATTTGTTTCAATCAAATCATTCATACACAACATCAAGACTAGGATCTAATTCATTTTAGGTCCATTTTAAGCCTTACTATTCGAACTAGGGGCAACGATCATGTTCAATACTCTGTTCGAACAAGATAAACAAGCATAGTTCAAAGGTTTATTCAATTAGGCTTGGTTCGAACAAGGTTTATTCGAACTAGGGGCAACTTGAAGTGTGGTTCGAACAAGATAATCAAGTGATCTAGAATAAGTTCCATTCTCAAACATATCCAAAGTTCAATTAGTAAGCTTTTATACATTAGTCAAGATCTATCATTAACAAGACAAGATTATCAAGTTACTAGGCTTGGTTTCCTAGAGGGTTTCATTAGGACATGTACCTTTCTATGCTAACTAGGCAAAAGCACTATCGAGCTAAATTAATCAAGGCATGTTATTAAAAGGACTTACATCATTTTAGATTCATTACTAGCTATCAAGGTGATTAAATATGAATCAAGAGCAAGCATACACAAGACTATTCGAATATACTAATCAAGATAACCTAGCAATCCAGCCATATCAACTTTGAGTTTAAATGATCATATAATTTACATGCCTTGAACCTTTAAATTAAGCTTATATATAGACTTTTCAACCAAGTAAAATGCATGACAAGCTTTTCTAGATACATTCTAATTGCCACCAACTTGGAGAGTACAAAATAAATATAAAACCATACTTCAAGCCTTGCAAGTCTTGCTTCGATTCCATGTAACTAACTTCAGGTCCAAGGTACAGATCGGGATGGCTTTAACCTGAGGTTATGGAAGAATGCAAACGAGAGTGATAAGTATAAAATTCTACTTAGTTAGTTAGCATCTAATCTATCGAGTTATTAGATTTCAGGGGTCTTTAGTTCAATTGTAACTTAACTAGACCGTAAACATAAGATCAAGTCTTAACTTAAAGTTTCAATCATCATTCGAATGTACAAGCACACAATGACCAAGGAGTTTAACTCAAGGGTTTACATTGCACAAGTTAAGCAAACAATTCACATACAAGAACTAGGCAATCTAAGCAAGTTGACCATACATTTCATTCGAACAAGAGGACCCTTTACACTATACCATAAGCTTCAAAGAACAAGCAATTCAAGAAATCATGTTCACCCTTTTTACTTGAGGTTCCAATATTTTACAAGTTTAATAATCAATGGTCAAGATTTCATATCCTTCAATCAAGTTAAGTTTAACTTGTTACAAGCTTATTAGATCAACCATTTTAATTGCATAGAAGCGTAATTATTTCTATTTCTTTGCATGGGATTTTATGGTTTTATAAGACAACCAACTTATATAATATAGATGCTGATGTATATATAATATTCCGCCACATTACAATCTTGTTTCATGAAATTTAAGGCTATTTAAATCTCTTCCTTAAGACTCACTCTTAACGAATGAATTACTTGATTGACAAGAAAGTTCTATTATCACCTAGATCAAGTTTTTACATACATTAACAGATACTAGTTAAGCTAACCATTTAGTACTCATAATCAATTTAGTTTATTACTTAATCACATCATAATCTCTTAGGCTAATTCATGTTCATGAACTATGTTCTAATTCATGCTAAAAATCATTGCACTAATATGTTTATTACCTTCTAATTAAGTCAGACTCTTAAACAATTAGTCGAACTATACAAGTAAACTAGGACTCTTTTTCATTCGAATAGATTCTGAACTAGGGTAGTCTTTAAATGAGTACTTATATGTTCAATTTGGTTGTAACAAGCATACCATGTTTCCATTAATCCATTATCCTTGGCAAGATTGATTAACAAGTTACCATTTAATCCATTAATCTATTATCATTAGCATGATTGATTAGCAAGTTACCATAGTATCCATTAATCCATTATCATTAGCAAGATTAATCAGCAAGTTATTATATAATATATTTATTCATTTTCATTCTATCCCCAATTTATCTAAAGCAAGTTCAAGTACTCTCAAAATTCATGGTCACATTTGAATGTTACAAGCTTACACATAAAATTTGATTTCAAGCACTATCAAGGCATCAACAAGAAAAGATCAAGCCATTATCTTAAGATCGTAACCTTATATACTTTCAAGGTATACCATTAAGTCAATTTCGTTTCATGCCTTTTTAATCAATTAAGTCAAGTAATCCGAGTAGCATACTCAAGTATTGTGAATTAAGTCCACTCATTTCTTTCAGGTTTTAGGGTCCTTATTTCAATTATAGCCAAACTAGGTCTTAAAACAAATTAAATTGAGTCTTGGCTTAGTTTATCAAGGACTATTCGAGCAAACAAACACACATTGGTCAAGCAATTCATTTCAAAGATTTACATATACAAGCCAAGCAAGCAATATAATTACATGGATTAAACAAGCCAAGCAAGCAATACAATTACAAGGATTAAACAAGTCAAGCAAGCAATACAATTACAAGGATTAAACAAGCCAATGAAGGTAATTATTCACTTTCATTCAAACAAGAAGCATTTTCATTATATTTTATTTTATCCAGCTACAAACAAGATCAAGTTATCATAATTGTTATATCATCCAGGTAGGTTCATTATTCGCAAGCTTATTAACAAGAGTTGAGATTACACGTGTTTCATTCAAGCTTAGCTGATCATATTCAGGCTTATTTAACATTGTTTTGCCTTGGAAATTAGTTATGTCTTGGTAATCGAGTCACCAACCAACTGTCGCCATAGATGCACTGTAGTGCTGGTCAACCCTCCTACTGTCGCCAAAGACCACACATACGTACCCTCCAACTGTAGCCAAATAGGGGCCTTAGCCCTGGACCGTAGTCCGCCAAAAACAGAATGAGCTCTAAACTCTAAGGCATGCCTTCCTACCTAAGACCAACTATCACCAAGGGCTCGATGATTCTTTTACATTCAATCAATCAAGCATGAAGTGTTTGAGTCAAGATTATTCAAGCATCAAGCTTTCAAGTTCTGGTGTCCAAGTATCAAGCATATGAAGATCATGATCATGTTAAGCCCTTAAGCCATTTGAACTTTAGTTCATCTATCAAATAAGCAAGTGTAAAGGATTCAAGTCAAGGTTATTCAAGATCAAGTATTGAAGATTCAAGCACATTCAAGTTCAAGCCTTATTTATAAGGATTATGATTGCCCTTAGGCTTATTAGAGCCTTAGTTCGATTATCAACCTTTTATTTATTTCAAGAATAAATTCATTTCAAGTCAAGTGTTTATTAGTCACAACATAGGTACAAGGTTAAGCGGCTAAAGAAGAATTCACAAACATCGGTGTTCATCCTTCGATTCACGCCGGGAGGTATCATCCAAGACGTGTTCGCCGACATAACTTGGACCTGGGGATAGGACAAGTCACAACAAGGGTTCTTGCCGAAATTGAAGTAACAGAGTTGTTGATCGCTGCTGCGACAATAACAGACCTCTACCGCGACAAGTGCTGTTGCGACGAGCTCAACGACATAAGCAATAGAAGTCCTCTGAACAGTGCAACACATGCACTGCTGAACAAATCAATATCAGCCTACTTTCTCAATCTAATTTTCTTCTCTATTTTAGTTTATATTCAAGAATTCTCAAAACACCTTATTAAATTTATCTCTTTTCTTGTGTAGAGTTTTAAAGTTAGAAGTATTTCCAGTCCCTATGAAGATGATATCTTGTAACACCCCACTTTTGGGCTTAGAAGTTTAGGGTCAGAACTGGACCGGTCTGATTTTCGGTTCGAATATAAAAGGAGGTTTTAGGGAAAGCCTAGTTCGGGATGCTTTAAAAATATGGAAAAATACTTAAAAATCCTCTTTTAATATATATAAGAGAGTGGTGAAATCAATTTTACAAAATAAGGTTTGGAAATATTACATTTCGGTGTAGTGACTAAAATGCGATTTTTGAAAAGTTTAGAGGTGACTGTTTTGTAAGGATTGAAACTTTGAATCTTTAAGGAGTTAATATACCTAAAAATGATTTCTCCAGATTTTTCCTTAATTTGAGTGAATTAATTAATGTTTTAGTTAACTAAATGAAAAGAGAAACTACTTTTTGGAATTTCATAACTACAACAAGAATATTCAGAATAAAGGCTACGACTCCAACAATTACAACTCGAATTGGAGGAAGAACCCTAAATTCTCCTGGAGTAACCCAAAAAATGCTATGAATCCTCCAGTCCAGAATATTCAGAATCAAGCAGTTCCCAGAATACTGTCACGACAGCAGCCGACATCATCCACAAGTACATTAGAACAAACCCTAGCAACTTTCATGTCTCAAACTTGAGCATATATGGCCAACATGGATCAATTTGTCAAGAAGACTGAAACATTTATGGATAAAACAGAGATGAGAATGACAAACCACGAGGCTACTTTAAAGTCTCTAGAGACACAGATGGGTCAGGTCGCCCAGTTCATCAACACCAGACAGAATGGAGGATTCCCTAGTGATATTGAGGTCACTAGAAAACCAACACATGAGCAATGTAAAGCTATAACAACGAGAAGTGGAAAACATATACAAGGGCCGAAAATTAAAGAGACATCTAGTGAGGAACCGACCCTACAGACACCTGCTGAAAACAGTGCCCCGGAAGACGTGAAACAACCTGCTGTCGCCAAACCTGCTACGACAGCAGAAGCATCTGAGGAGACGATAGAAGAAGTTGAAGAATGTGAGCCTTCTCAGATCTGAACCCCACGTGAAGGACATCTCGAAGATTTTTGTCATCCACCCCATTTTCCACATCGGTTGAAGAAACAGAAACATGAGTACCAACTTAAGAAGATCTACGATGTTTTTAAGCAAGTACATATAAATATTCCGTTGTTGGAGGTCATTAAGAAGATGCCTGGATGCAATGTTTAGGAGATCCATACTTGTGGAGTTCAAAACTATAGTCATGACAGAAGGTTGCATGGCAATCTTACAAAACCGTACACCCCCAAAGAAGAAGGATCCTGGGAGTTTCATTATACCATGCATAATCGGTGATCAGTATGTGGGTAAGGTACTTTGTGAACTTGGAGCTAGTATTAATCTAATGCCTAAATATGCCTTTCAGAAATTAGGTATTGGACAAGCAAGACCCACAACGATCATGCTTCAATTGGAAAACTGCACTTACGTATAGACGAAAAGAAAAATTGAAGACATCCTGGTAATAGTGGATAGATTCATATTTCCCGCTGACTTCCTTGTTCTAGACTGTGAAGTAGACGAGAATGCACCGATCATCCTAGGGCGACCCTTCCTAGCCACATGTAGAACAATGATGGATGTAGAGAAGGGAGAACTGACTATGAGAGTCAACGACCAACAGATAAAACTAAATATTCTCCATGCTATAAAACAAGATGATGTACATGAAGAATGTAAGTCAATATCATAGGCAATTGTATACCAACATTGCATCAGATCAACTTGTCACGACAGACAAATCGATCACTGTCGCCACAGTCACTTAGAAGACTGCCACGATAGTACTGGTGACAGTAACTCTTTAGACAATGACACATCTAACACTGAAGATCATGAGGAGGTAAATTGGATAGGCATGCATCCAGGTAAGTTCTTCGAACCTCTGAACTATACCTCTAACAAACATGTAATTCGAAACCTTCCATAGATCAGTCACCTGCTTTAGATCTTAAACCCCTACCAGGGCAACTTAAATATGTTTTTCTTTCTCTCAATGATACGTTGCTCATGATCATCTCCTCTAAGTTGATGCAGGAACAGGAACATCAGCTGATTGGTATGCTTCAAAAGCATAAGAAGGCAATTGGATGAACCATTGCCGATATTTAGGGCATCAGTCCAGCAATTTGCAAGCATAAGATCCTCTTGGAGGATGATCATAAGCTGACGATAGATGCTCAAAGACGATTAAAAGAAGCTATGCAAGAGGTGGTGTGAAAGGAAATTATCAAGTGGCTTGACGCTGGAATTATTTACGCCATCTCAGACAACAAGTGGGTGAGCCATGTGCAATGCGTACCCAAGATGGGAGGAAAAACAGTCATAACCAACAAGGATAATGAGCTAATCCCAACTAGGACGGTGACCAGTTGGAGGGTTTGTATGGACTACCAGAAGCTTAATAAAGCTACCCGTTATAATCAGATCTCCATTGCACCAGAGGACCAGGAGATGACAACCTTCACAGGCCCTATAGAACATACGCCTTTAGAAGAATGCCATTTGGATGGTGTAATGCACCAGCAACTTTTCAGCGGTGTATGATGGCTATATTCTCTGATATGGTGGAATATTTCTTGGAGATCTTCATGGATGACTTTTCTGTCTTTGGAGATAGCTTCAACAACTGCCTAGGCAATTTGAAGAAAGTGCTTGAAAGATGTGAAGAGGCAAATCTTGTACTTAACTGGGAAAAATTCCATTTTATGGTAGATGAGGGCATAGTG
This sequence comes from Hibiscus trionum, assembly GCA_030270665.1. Classification (NCBI taxonomy): domain Eukaryota; kingdom Viridiplantae; phylum Streptophyta; class Magnoliopsida; order Malvales; family Malvaceae; genus Hibiscus; species Hibiscus trionum. Next base: position 44,954,784 of record BSYR01000027.1, on the reverse strand, counting down.
TTGGGACACAAAGTCTCCTGTCGTGGCATAGAAGTGGACAGAGCTAAAATCGAAGTCATCAAAAAACTACCGCCACCCACCACAGTCAATGGCATTAGAAGTTTCTTATGACACGCAGGTTTTTATCGTAGGTTTATTGCTAATTTTTCTAAGATTACTAAACCTTTGTGTCTTTTGTTGGAATAGAATACGACCTTTGACTTCAATGCCGAATTTACTGAAGCATTCAAGACACTGTGTAACCCCCTTAACCCGGCCTAGACGGTTGACCCGAATTAAGAAAGTCACACGGGGAAAACCAAAGTCAACCCGAAAGTCAACCTTGATTAACGACCCTTTTTTTTCTTTTTAAAACTTGTCTAGATGCACATTAAGCCTAATTGTGATCACACAACATCATACCAAAAGATCACAAACATCAGAGATCAAACAGGGACTCAATTGAACAATTTACAACTTTAGGGACCAAATTGTAAATTCTGATAATTATAAGGACTTAATCCAAATTGAAGTTACCAACTTGAAATTAATCAGGTTTCATGCTTCTCTGTGAAATTTCAGCTCAAAAGGACTTCCCAAACTCATACAATTGCACAAACAAGATTCAGGACCAAAACGCAAACAATTCAAAACATATAACTGCCAATGTCAGCCCCCAACGGTCAACCGTTCCGAAACGGGAGACAGCCCGTTCCGAAACGCGGGGCCGTTCCGAAACAGGCATAGCCCGTTTCGAAACGGGGGTCTGGCAGAAGCCTTTCCGTTTCGGAACGGCCCCTCCCGTTTCGGACGCCTGGGCACAATTAAGGCACCTGTTCCGAAACGGTAGGTGCTGTTCTGAAACACCCTGCCCAGAATGCTCCAAAACTCCACTTTAAACATGCAATTACACAACCAATCATGCTCCAAATGTCACCAAACTTTGCCAACATGCAATTCAACATATAAGGAACATATTAGCACTAACAATTCAAGCAAACATCATCATATGCAAAAAGCCCCAATTCTAATGGCATGCTTCCTACACAAGCTAGCTACTCAAGCACCAAACTTACAAAACAAGCATAAGAAGACCAACCAGAAAACCAGCATTCTCAACAACATTCAACATACTTAGGGAGTACAAAACATCTCCCAAAACATACACATTGGTCCCCCATTGCCAAATCACCCAAAAGCTAAAATGTTTAACAAAAACCTTCCATACATTGAGCTTTACTTGCACTTGAATTCTTGCCCTTCTCGCTGCCCTCAAAGGTCTCTAATGCTCTACATTATTGAATTAAGAAAAACGAAGAGAGCGTAAGCAAAGCTTAGTGAGGAATGCTCATTTAAACCATTCAATAATACATTTATAAAACACTTTATAAAACATGCTTCAAACCATCATTTACACATGCTCAAAAGCATACTTAAACATGCATCTCATGCATCAAATCATAACATGTCATATTGGCCACAAGTGATAAATTCCATTTCTTTAAACACAAGTTCATCAACTTTCACCCCAAGGACTTTTAAACACCTTGGCCCCAAGGACTTTTAAACACCTTGGCCTATGGACTTTTAAACACCATAGAATGTATCTCATCAAGGACTTTTAAACACCTTGATCCCAAGGACTTTTAAACACCTTGGCCATGGACTTTTAAACACCATGAAACGTAACTCATCAAGGACTTTTAAACACCTTGATCCCAAGGACTTTTAAACACCTTGGCCTATGGACTTTTAAACACCATAGAAAAGGATCACCTAAGGACTTTTAACCACCTTAGTGTCCACAACATGAACCATCCAAGGACTTTTAACCACCTTGATGTTCATAAGTAACAAGGCTCACTCAAGGACTTTTAACCACCTTAGTGACCTTAACATTTTAAAAACATCACTTGCCAATATACATCATTTTCATCACTTACATCACTGTTTTAAAGCATAAAACCAAGCCATATTCATCATGCATTTAAAAGCATTAAACCACATCATTTCAATGTACAAAAGCAAGGAACTCCTACCTAGAGTTACCTTCAACATATGGCTTACATCATCAGCAAAAACCATGCTAAAACATGCTTCCAAAACAGTATGTAAAACATGCAAATTATCATTTCGCATCACAACAAAATCATGGCCACCACTAGAGAGAAATTCCGAAAACTTACGCTCGAGCTTAGCAAAGTTGTTTAGACTTAAACTAAGCTCCCAAGACATTGGTTTCAAAGCCGAAAACCCAATTTCACTCACCGATTCCACTTCGCCACTTGCCGAAGCACGAATTCAAGCTTCCGGATCAACAACTCTTGGATCCAAAGATGCCTCCCCTGATTAAACACATTAAAGCAGAGGTTTAATGCATCATCAAGCATCAAAAGCTTCAATGAAAGCACTCAAACTCGCTGCTCTCATTCCCACACCAATTTCGGCCACCAAACACAACCGAAATTGCACCAAAACCACTTCTCAACAAAGCCCAGCCATAAACCAGCAAAACCTAACATCCATCATCACCATAAAACATCTAAAAACAACCTACAAACATCCTTATACCTCCAGCAACAACAGATCCACAAGATCACCACAAAAACATCCAAGAAACTTAAGCTAAACTTAGGAAACACAACCTATCCGGGATTGCATCAATCAAAACTCATTTCCTTATCAATTTAGAGTTCATTTAACATCAAAAACACCTCTCAAATCACAGATCAATCAGATCTAACGAAAAATCATGAAAAACCATCAAATCTTGCATTATAAGCCAAGATACAATTCCAAACTCAAAAGCCTTTAATTAAACATCAATCAAGAGTTGATAACTTGGGAATTTCAGTAAAGAACTGATAGTTTAGAGGAGAAGGACGTTCTTACCTCCAAACTTGTGATTCTCCACTTTTTGGAATGAAAATCCTTGAAGAATCAAGAAGCAATTGAAGAGGTTTTGAAGATACAATGATTTGGAATCAAATGAGAGTTGAATGGAGGGATTTAGGTGAAGAAATCAGATCCAATTCTCTGGAAAAGTAGTGTTTGGTTTGAGAGAAAATGAGAGAAAGAAAGTTTAGCAAAGTTGGTTACAAAATCCAAAAATAGCCAAAATGGCTTCCCTCCAATTTTAATAACCTTTAAAATCAGATTTTAGACTTAAAATATCTTAGAAAAATCTGGAGAAATCATCTTTGGATTAATAGCTCCTTAAAGATTCAAAGTTTCAATTCTTTATAAAACAGTCACCAAACTTTCGAAATTTACATTTTGGTCACTAGCCAAAATGTCATACTTCCAAAACCCATTTTTCAAAATTGATTTCACAGTTCACTTAATTATATTAAAAGATGATTTTAGAACATTTTTCCATATTTTTAATGCAACCCGAACTAGGCTTTCCTAATTTCACCTCTTAAGATTAGAACAGGACTTTGACCAAACCGGTCAACGCCCAAAACTTCTAAGCCCAAAACCGGGGCGTTACAACTCTCCCCCCCTTAAGAAATTTCGTCCTCGAAATTTACCTGAAGGAAAGAGATAAGGAAATTGCTTCAGCATGTCTTCTTTCCGCTCCCACGTGGCTTCCTCAACACCGCGATGCTTCCACAGCACCTTCACCAACTCAATGGTCTTGCCACGAAGAACCTTGCTATCCGAATCCAGAACCTTCACCGGTTCCTCATCATAGGTCAAATCCGGATTCAAAACCACTTCCTCCACAGGCATCACATGCGAAGGATCAGATCTATACTTCCGGAGCATAGAAACATGAAACACATCATGAATCTTCTCCAACTCCTGAGGTAACCTCAACCGATACGCAACAGGACCCACACGCTCAACCACCTCATATGGTCCAATGTATCTAGGGCTCAACTTGCCCTTCCGGCCAAACCGCATCACCTTTTTCCAAGGCGAAACCTTCAAGAACACACGGTCACCCACCGCATACTCTATCTCCTTACGCTTCAAATCCGCGTAAGACTTCTGCCGATCAGAAGCAGCCTTTAACCGTTCACAAATGAGCTTCACCTTCTCTGTGGTCCCTTTCAACAAAGCCGGCATCGAAACCAACTTTTGACCAGTTTCAGCCCAACAAAGAGGAGTCCTACACTTCCTCCCGTACAAAGCCTCATAAGGTGCCATCTGTATGCTCGCCTGATAACTGTTGTTATAAGCAAACTCAACCAAAGGCAGATGCTTCTCCCAAGAACCTTGGAACTCAATCACGCAGCACCTCAACATATCCTCCAAAATCTAGATAACTCGCTCAAACTGACCATCCGACTGAGGATGATAGGATGTACTGAAATGCAACCTTGTACCTAGAGCTTGATGCAAACACTGCCAGAACCGCGATGTGAACCTCGGATCCCTATCCGATACAATCGACTTAGGCACACCATGCAGCCTCACAATCTCAGCAATGTACAGCTCTGCCAGCTTATCCAAAGAAAACGTGGTATGCACAGGCAAGAAATGTGCACACTTCGCCAGGCGATCCACAATCACCCAGACCGAATTCTTTTTCGATGGAGACAAAGGTAAACCAGATACAAAATCCATGGTAACCCTCTCCCACTTCCATTCAGGGATTTTCAACGGTTGCAACAAACCAGAAGGAAATTGATGCTCAGCCTTAACTCGCTGACACACCAAACACTTGCTCACGAATTCCGCAACATCCTTCTTCAAACCAACCCAATAGTACTCATCACGAAGATCACGGTACATCTTAGTACTACCAGGGTGCATAGCAAAAGGACTACTATGACCTTCAGTCAGAATAGCACGCCTCAACTCAGCATCATTGGGCACTACTATCCGACTCCCAAAACACAGCACACCATCATCATTGAAACAGAAATCCGAAGGTCTACCCTCCGCGATATCCTGAACATGAGACACCAAGGAATCATCCAACAACTGCTTATCCTTGATCAACTGAACCAAAGATGGCTTCACTTGTAACTCAGCAACAAGACCACCATCACGCGATATGCTCAAGCTAGCAAACATGGCTCTCAACTCAACAGCTACCTTCCTACTCAAGGCATCAGCAACAACATTAGCTTTTCCAGGATGATACTCAATCGTCAGATCATAATCCTTGAGCAACTCCAACCAACGCCGTTGCCTAAGATTCAACTCCTTCTGAGACATCAGATACCTCAAACTCTTGTGATCTGTGTACACAGTACACTTCTCACCATACAGATAATGCCTCCAGATCTTCAGAGCAAAAACCACTGCAGCCAGCTCAATATCGTGCGTAGGGTAATTGCGCTCATGCACTTTCAACTGCCGCGATGCATAAGCCACCACCTTACCCTCCTGCATTAGCACACACCCCAAACCAACATAGGATGCATCACTGTAAACCACAAACTCTTTCCCTGATTCAGGCTGAATCAAGATAGGAGCTTGCGTCAAAGCCGCCTTCAGCTTCTCAAAAGCCTGCTGTCTCGCTTCTGTCCACTCATACTTAACATCCTTCTGCAACAGCTTTGTCAAAGGAGCAGCAATCTTGGAAAACCCATCCACAAACCTTCGGTAGTATCCCGCCAAACCAAGGAAACTACGGACCTCATGAACAGACTTAGGAACCTTCCAACTCATCACCGCCTCAATCTTCTGAGGATCAACACGAATCCCCTCAGCTGAGACCACATGCCCAAGAAAAACCAGCTCCCTTAACCAGAACTCACACTTGCTCAGCTTAGCATAAAGCTGATTCTCCAACAAAGCTTGCAAAACAATCCTCAAATGCTCTTCATGCTCCTCCTCAGTACGTGAGTACACGAGGATATCATCAATGAACACCACAACAAACTTGTCCAGGTATTCATGAAACACACGATTTATCATGTCCATGAAAGCAGCAGGAGCATTTGTCAACCCAAACGGCATCACAAGAAACTCATAATGCCCATACCTTGTCCTGAAAGCTGTCTTAGGCACATCCACATCCTTCACCTTCAACTGATAATACCCTGACCTCAAGTCAATCTTAGAGAACACAGCAGCTCCCCGAAATTGATCAAAGAGATCATCAATCCTCGGTAAAGGATACCGATTCTTGATAGTCAACTTGTTCAGCTGACGGTAATCAATGCACATTCTCATAGTGCCATCCTTCTTCTTCACAAACAAGACCGGTGCTCCCCAAGGTGACACACTCGGCCGGATGAAACCACGATCAAGCAACTCTTGCAACTGCGTCTTCAGCTCCTTAGGTGCCATTCTATAGGGAGTAATGGACACAGGAGTTGTATTCTCATACAGCTCAATTCCAAACTCCACCTCGCGGTTAGGAGGTAAACCAGGCAACTCCTCAGGAAAAACACCAGGAAACTCCTTTACAACCCTGATATCTTGCACCCTCAACTCCTTAGAGCTAGGATTCATCACAAAAGCTAGATAAGCTTCACAACCTTGCCTCAGCATCCTGCTCGCCTCCAAAGAAGACACAACATTGGCAAGAAACTTCACATTCTCACCAACCACCACAACTTCATAATCATCCGCAAGCTTAAGCGAAACACGCTTATTCTCACAATCCACAACAGCACGATGCTCAGCAAGCCAATCCATACCAAGGATCACATCAAAACCATAGAAGGGCAACTCCATAAGATCAACATGAAAGACATGCTCTTGAACAACCAAAGGACACCTTCTATACAACTTTCGAGTCACAACAGTCTCACCAAAAGAACTAGTGACCCGAACACCAACATTCAAAGACTCAACAGGCAAACCAAGCAATTCAGCATGCTCACGAAGAATATATGAATGCGTAGATCCAGAATCAATCAAAGAAAGCAATGACAAGGACTGCAAAGTAAAGGTACCTGCAATCACATCTGCATCATTCCTGCCCTCTCTCTGAGCATACACCCTCGCTTGGCCTCCACCTTCAGGCTGAATAGCTACAACATGAGCTACCCCTCGGCCACCTTCCTCTCTCCTCTGAAAATTACCACGGCCGCGCCCACGACCTCTCTGTGGTGCAGCAACAACAGGAGCACGCACCTGCTCACCAGCCATCCTCGGACAATCTCGCCTTATGTGGTCTGCAGAACCACAATTCCAGCACCCGTTACCAGCAGCCGCAACAGGAGCTTGTGCCACTCTCTCAGCACGAGGACAGTCACGCTTCAAGTGACCACGGGAACCACAGATCCAACAAGCACTCGGATCAGCTCTAGCATTGCCTCCTCTAGCAGGCACACCACCACCTCTCCTGGCTGAGGACTGATACTTCTGATCTCGTCCCCTCTTGTTCCGTCCACCTCCAGAACTATACTCAGCAGCCCGCTTACCAGCACCCTTAGCAGACAAACTCAGATTCATCTCAACGTCCTTTGCTCGGCCCACCAACACATCAAAATCAACATACTCGGCGGCCAGCAAATACATCTTGACATCCGTCACAAGACCGTAACGAAACCTCTCGCACCTAGCCCTCTCATCAGGTATCAGCTCCGGTGCATACTGACTGAGCCGTACAAACTGTACCTCGTACTCAGCTACACTCATGCTCCCTTGGGTAAGAGACATGAATTCCTGCTTTTTCTCATCCAGATATCTCACTCCCAGATATCTTCTTTTAAGCACATTCTGAAAGAATGTCCAGGTAACATCAGCTTCAGCCATTCCAGCAATGGTAGTCGTCCACCATGTATAAGCATCGTCCTGCAGCAAGGACACAACACAACCCAGCTTTTGCACATCCGTGCAACTCATCTGACCCAAGATACGCTTGGTACTTTCCAGCCAAGCCTCAGAACTCTCAGCTGATAAACCTCTAAACTCAGTCCCTCCAAGACTGCGCAGACGCTCCAAAGGCAATCTGACTCCAGCATCTCCCTGATGCCCAGCTCCCTGAGCTCCAGCTACTGCTGCTCGAAAAGCACCCGCAATAGCTTGTACCAAAGCAGACATATCAGGCATAGCTTGCCCCTGACCAACCTCTGGTCCAGCAACTCCAGCACCAGCATCAGCTGCAGCTTCAGCTCTCCCACCTCCAGCACCACCACCAGGGGGAGGAGGGGGTAAAACAGCACTACCAGTGTGCTCTTCATTCTCATTCTCGTTAGGAGCCGTAGCTCTCGCATTACCTCTTAACTCTCTACGTGGTGCCATACTTTTACCATGCAATCATAACACAAATAAAACAAAATCAGGCCCAGCAAGGTAAGCAATCCAAGTATTCAAGCTCAATTTCATTTCAAAACAACATCTTTCCTTTAGCTTTTGTTTGGCAATGGGTACCCTCAACGTGCAACATCAGAGCATACAACTCAACTGCATCAACATTTCAAACCACTGAACATGCTTTCAAACAACAAGCATTCATAGCATACATACTTCAATCATGCATACAAACATTCCCAATTACTCGAGAACCTGGCTCTGATACCACCAAATGTAACCCCCTTAACCCGGCCTAGACGGTTGACCCGAATTAAGAAAGTCACACGGGGAAAACCAAAGTCAACCCGAAAGTCAACCTTGATTAACGACCCTTTTTTTTTCTTTTTAAAACTTGTCTAGATGCACATTAAGCCTAATTGTGATCACACAACATCATACCAAAAGATCACAAACATCAGAGATCAAACAGGGACTCAATTGAACAAATTACAACTTTAGGGACCAAATTGTAAATTCTGATAATTATAAGGACTTAATCCAAATTGAAGTTACCAACTTGAAATTAATCAGGTTTCATGCTTCTCTGTGAAATTTCAGCTCAAAAGGACTTCCCAAACTCATACAATTGCACAAACAAGATTCAGGACCAAAACGCAAACAATTCAAAACATATAACTGCCAATGTCAGCCCCCAACGGTCAACCGTTCCGAAACGGGAGACAGCCCGTTCCGAAACGCGGGGCCGTTCCGAAACAGGCATAGCCCGTTTCGAAACGGGGGTCTGGCAGAAGCCTTTCCGTTTCGGAACGGCCCCTCCCGTTTCGGACGCCTGGGCACAATTAAGGCACCCGTTCCGAAACGGTAGGTGCTGTTCCGATACACCCTGCCCAGAATGCTCCAAAACTCCACTTTAAACATGCAATTACACAACCAATCATGCTCCAAATGTCACCAAACTTTGCCAACATGCAATTCAACATATAAGGAACATATTAGCACTAACAATTCAAGCAAACATCATCATATGCAAAAAGCCCCAATTCTAATGGCATGCTTCCTACACAAGCTAGCTACTCAAGCACCAAACTTACAAAACAAGCATAAGAAGACCAACCAGAAAACCAGCATTCTCAACAACATTCAACATACTTAGGGAGTACAAAACATCTCCCAAAACATACACATTGGTCCCCCATTGCCAAATCACCCAAAAGCTAAAATGTTTAACAAAAACCTTCCATACATTGAGCTTTACTTGCACTTGAATTCTTGCCCTTCTCGCTGCCCTCAAAGGTCTCTAATGCTCTACATTATTGAATTAAGAAAAACGAAGAGAGCGTAAGCAAAGCTTAGTGAGGAATGCTCATTTAAACCATTCAATAATGCATTTATAAAACACTTTATAAAACATGCTTCAAACCATCATTTACACATGCTCAAAAGCATACTTAAACATGCATCTCATGCATCAAATCATAACATGTCATATTGGCCACAAGTGATAAATTCCATTTCTTTAAACACAAGTTCATCAACTTTCACCCCAAGGACTTTTAAACACCTTGGCCCCAAGGACTTTTAAACACCTTGGCCTATGGACTTTTAAACACCATAGAATGTATCTCATCAAGGACTTTTAAACACCTTGATCCCAAGGACTTTTAAACACCTTGGCCATGGACTTTTAAACACCATGAAACGTAACTCATCAAGGACTTTTAAACACCTTGATCCCAAGGACTTTTAAACACCTTGGCCTATGGACTTTTAAACACCATAGAAAAGGATCACCTAAGGACTTTTAACCACCTTAGTGTCCACAACATGAACCATCCAAGGACTTTTAACCACCTTGATGTTCATAAGTAACAAGGCTCACTCAAGGACTTTTAACCACCTTAGTGACCTTAACATTTTAAAAACATCACTTGCCAATATACATCATTTTCATCACTTACATCACTGTTTTAAAGCATAAAACCAAGCCATATTCATCATGCATTTAAAAGCATTAAACCACATCATTTCAATGTACAAAAGCAAGGAACTCCTACCTAGAGTTACCTTCAACATATGGCTTACATCATCAGCAAAAACCATGCTAAAACATGCTTCCAAAACAGTATGTAAAACATGCAAATTATCATTTCGCATCACAACAAAATCATGGCCACCACTAGAGAGAAATTCCGAAAACTTACGCTCGAGCTTAGCAAAGTTGTTTAGACTTAAACTAAGCTCCCAAGACATTGGTTTCAAAGCCGAAAACCCAATTTCACTCACCGATTCCACTTCGCCACTTGCCGAAGCACGAATTCAAGCTTCCGGATCAACAACTCTTGGATCCAAAGATGCCTCCCCTGATTAAACACATTAAAGCAGAGGTTTAATGCATCATCAAGCATCAAAAGCTTCAATGAAAGCACTCAAACTCGCTGCTCTCATTCCCACACCAATTTCGGCCACCAAACACAACCGAAATTGCACCAAAACCACTTCTCAACAAAGCCCAGCCATAAACCAGCAAAACCTAACATCCATCATCACCATAAAACATCTAAAAACAACCTACAAACATCCTTATACCTCCAGCAACAACAGATCCACAAGATCACCACAAAAACATCCAAGAAACTTAAGCTAAACTTAGGAAACACAACCTATCCGGGATTGCATCAATCAAAACTCATTTCCTTATCAATTTAGAGTTCATTTAACATCAAAAACACCTCTCAAATCACAGATCAATCAGATCTAACGAAAAATCATGAAAAACCATCAAATCTTGCATTATAAGCCAAGATACAATTCCAAACTCAAAAGCCTTTAATTAAACATCAATCAAGAGTTGATAACTTGGGAATTTCAGTAAAGAACTGATAGTTTAGAGGAGAAGGACGTTCTTACCTCCAAACTTGTGATTCTCCACTTTTTGGAATGAAAATCCTTGAAGAATCAAGAAGCAATTGAAGAGGTTTTGAAGATACAATGATTTGGAATCAAATGAGAGTTGAATGGAGGGATTTAGGTGAAGAAATCAGATCCAATTCTCTGGAAAAGTAGTGTTTGGTTTGAGAGAAAATGAGAGAAAGAAAGTTTAGCAAAGTTGGTTACAAAATCCAAAAATAGCCAAAATGGCTTCCCTCCAATTTTAATAACCTTTAAAATCAGATTTTAGACTTAAAATATCTTAGAAAAATCTGGAGAAATCATCTTTGGATTAATAGCTCCTTAAAGATTCAAAGTTTCAATTCTTTATAAAACAGTCACCAAACTTTCGAAATTTACATTTTGGTCACTAGCCAAAATGTCATACTTCCAAAACCCATTTTTCAAAATTGATTTCACAGTTCACTTAATTATATTAAAAGATGATTTTAGAACAATTTTCCATATTTTTAATGCAACCCGAACTAGGCTTTCCTAATTTCACCTCTTAAGATTCGAACAGGACTTTGACCAAACCGGTCAACGCCCAAAACTTCTAAGCCCAAAACCGGGGCGTTACACACTGAAAGAGAAGCTGGTAACAGCCCCAATAGTACAGCCACCGGACTGGAGTTTACCGTTCGAGATAATGTGTAATGCTACTGACTATGATGTGGGGCAGCGGAAAGAGAAACTTTTCCACGTAATATACTATGCCAGCAAGACCTTAAACGATGCCCAGTCAAACTACACCACGATAGAGAAGGAGTTGCTAGTTGTGGTATTCTCCTTTAACAAGTTCAGACCATACATACTTGGAACAAAAGTGGTGGTTCACATGGATCATTCAGCAATAAAATACTTGTTCACCAAGAAGGATGCATGACCACGATTAATACGTTGGATTTCGTTGTTACAAGAATTTGATATAGAAATCAAAGACATAAAGGGAACATAAAACCAAGTAGCAGATCACTTGTCAAGACTGGAGCTGGGAAAGGATCAGTTATTCACTGCCATGGAAGTACACACAAGTGCTGCAGCGACATCCACAACGATAGGTAAGTTTTCTGATGTTCCTTGGTATGCTGACATAGTAAACTATCTCGTTAGTGGTTTATTACCTCCTGAACTTAACTATCAAGCATGGAAGAGGTTCCAAAATGATGCAAAACATTATTATTGGGACGAACCTCTTCTATTCAAACATTGTGCAGATCATATTATCAAGAGATTCATACCGAAGGAAGAACATGAAGAAGTACTCCACCACTGCCATACTGCTCCTTATAGAGGACACTTTGGAGGAAACAATATTGTTGCCAAGGTTCTGCAGTCCGGTTTAAATTGTCCTACACTATCCAAATACGCACAAGCTTTTTCAAGCGTTGTGACAAGTGCCAAAGGACAGGAAACATCTCTAGAAGACATGAGATGCCCCTGTAGAACATTCTTGAAGTCAAAATTTTCGACGTTTGGGGAATCGACTTCATGGGACCATTCCAAGCTTCTAGTGGGAATCTATATATACTACTGGCAGTATATTATGTGTCCCCAAGTGGGTAGAAGCCATCGCCACACAAAAGAATGATGCCAAAACCGTCCAAAGATTTTTACACAAACACATCTTCATTAGGTTTGGCATCCCAAGGGCAATCATTAGTAATGAAGGTAGACATTTTGATAATAGGGTGATTGCTAACGCATTGAAGAAGTATGGAGTGACCCACATAATCGCAACAACATACCACCCTCAAACCAATGGGCAGGCCGAAATCTCAAATAGAGAAGTGAAGAACATTCTGGAAAAGATGGTTAAGCCATCTATGAAGGATTGGTCGCTCCAATTGAATGATGCATTATGGGATTACATGACTACTTTCAAAACACCACTGGAATGTCACCTTACCGACTCATCTATGGAAAAACTTGCCACCTACCTGTCGAGATAGAACATAAAGCATATTGGTCTTTTAAGACAGTTAACATGGATTGGGGTAGAGAAGGGTAGAAAAGGCTCTTGGATTTAAACGAAAATGAAGAAATTCGAGCTATGGCCTACGAAAATGCCAAAATGTACAAGGACAAGACAAAAAGGTTGCACGATAGAAAACTGCTGCCACGACAGTTCATAACAGGCCAAAAGGTGTTGTTGTTCAACTCTCGGCTGAAGCTCTTCCCAGGGAAGTTAAAGTCTAGATGGTCTGGACCCTTTCAGGTAGTTCAAGTTTTTCCCCATGGTGCCATCACAATAAGATCTATCAAGGACGATCATCAGTTCAAAGTCAATGAACAGAGACTTAAGCACTATCAGGGGACTGAAGCCCCAACAGAATAGGAAGTGGTTACTTTAGGAGATACCCCTCAAGGCATCCCTAATTTAACTTAATTTATTTTTATTTTCTTTTATTTCTTTTATTTTTATTGCTTTAGGTAGTATGGATTTAATATTAGTTTATTTTAGTTTTTAGAAAAATAAAAGAAACAGAGGAAAAAGAAGGAATGAACCAGCCCATCACACTCACCTCAGCCAAAGAAGCCAAAGAGAGAGCTCAACGGTAACAAGGCTGTCGTGACAGACTTGGTGACAGCCGTCACCAGCTGTCATGACAGACACACAATGACAGACTTTCACCAGCTGCCGTGGCAGACACGTAGCAGACACAAGAAAAACACAGAAACACGTAACAGACGCATCCAAAAACCGCGTGACAGCTGGCTCTGTTTTCCACGCCAACCGTTATAGCTTCAAAGGGCAGAAATCCCATTCTATATAAACCCTCACTCCAATTTCATTTTCACCTTCATTCTACTTTTTTTACTCTGTTTCAAAAATTTCATTAGCTTTTAGTTTTTCGTTCATTTATTTTTTCCACAGCACCCTTACAATGACGATATGATCAACCCGCAGAAGCTCTGCCTCCACCTCTGCCACAACAGTCTCCACTCCTACACACAGTAAAATCCGAAGAAGATTCAACTCTGCAAAAACAGAGAAACGATACTATGAATCTTTTGAGAAGAGAGAAATGTGGGAAGAGAGAGGTTTTACTTACCTGAAGAGAAGATGAGATCTAGGTTTAGAGGGGTTTATCGCAAAAAGAATCATCGGTCTGAAATGGCAGATGTTTGCTAAGCAACCAAAGGAAATGAATGTCACCCTCGTTCGAGAGTTCTATGTTGCAAATCCCACCAAAGACACATCTCAAGTCACAATCAGGGGTAAGACAATTGAGTTAGAACCAGCTTATATAAATTCCTTGTATGGAATTTACGTGGGCAGGCAAGAGGACGCACACAGAAGGTTCATAGAAAATCTATCACTGGCAGACTACGATAGCATCATGGCAGACCTCACCACAGAAGGCACTAGCTGGAATGACGATCCAAAAATCGATGGACTGTTCGAAGGACTTAACTCGCACCTGCTTCCAAGCTATAGAACCACTTCATGAAGAAACGCCTCATGCCCACATCACACAACACGACAGTGGATAGACAAAGGCTGGCCCTCGTTCATTGCATTATAAATGAATGATAGATCAACGTGGGGAAATACATTCTTGATGGAATTTTCGAGTGCGCACAGAAGGATAAAGGTCCCCTTTTTTCCCCTCACTTGATCACATCCCTATGTAGAGCAAAGAACGTCCCCGAGATTAAAGAAGATGTCAAGATTCAAGGCAAGTGTTGGGCACAACAAAACCTTTACAGCCTGATGGAGCTCAAGGCAGCCACACCAATGGCATACTTCGACCCTTCTGCCACAACAGAACCTGACTCAATAGAACCTGATCAGACACAACACACGAGAGAGCCAACTGACATACCAGAAGGCACTTCCTCCAGCCAAATCATCCACCTGCCGCAACGAATGGAGGCACGATAGCAAGGATTTATGGAATATATGAGGGATTTCCACACTGCAACGGTAAATTTTATTAAAGTTGGACCTAATTTTCCCAACGTGCAGTTTCCTCCTTTTCCAGAATATCTTGTCTCTGTCCCATTACCTGTCCCCTCCCCCAAGAAGGCCACACCGACAGCTCCTTCCACCTCGCCATCTACCGCGATAGGACCAGGCGACAAAAGGTCTGCATCACCCTTGGTTACTCCTACCTCTCCCAAGGAGAAAGACCAGCCCTCTCGAGGAGCCAAGAGGAAGGAACCAATGCCATAAATCGATCCAAAATATTTTGAGGACTTCTTCTCTTCTTGCGTCTGGCAAGATGATTCAGATTATGAACCCTCTATTGTAGGCCAAATAGCCAAGGACTTCCCTCCTATGAAGAAAAAGAAGGTTGATATAGATGTAAAGGGACCTTGCCGCGATAGTGGAGACGGTAGCAAAAGCAGCAACAAAAGTGACTGTGAGCTCGAGATTCTTGACAAACCTCCAAAAATTTCACCTACCAGAATCGAGCCACCTCGAGAGGCAATGAAAAAGGCACCCTCATCCTCTCCAACTACGAAGCCAGCCTCAGCCTCTAAAGTAACTGCCCGCCGACAGCTCCGAATAGACGACAGCAGTGATGACAACAATGTTGGCACTTCAACTTAAGTTTCTTTCTCTTGTTGTTTTATGAGTTTCTATTTTCTATTTTTGATGTTTTCATATTTCTATTTTTGTTTGCCATGCATTGAGGACAAGGCAACCCTCGAGTTTGGGGGTAGGCAGTCCTCCTATTATAAATGGACTAATTATATTTTGTGTTATAACTATTTATTTTTTTGTCTAAAAAAATTTGGCTTAATTTTTTGAACTTCTCTTACCCGTCGCGGTATACACTGTCGTGACAGTAGCTTTAGAATGTTTTAGGAAGTATTTAGAGCCTTACTATAGTTATGAACTCTTAAAACACCTTTGTGACTTATATGTTGTTAAGACTCTATTAGTAAACTTAGAATAGGAAGCTTAGCCAGTTGAGTTAGAAAAAAAATTAGACTCAAATTTACTCCTAGAGGTGCCTAAAATTGGCTCTAGGAAGAAAACTAGAGGTGCCCGAAATTGGCTCTAGGAGGACAACTAGAGGTGCCCGAAATTGGCTCTAGTTAAGAATTATTTTTGAAGTAAAACTCAAGTTAGTTGAGTAACTATTCTGGTTGCTAAAGAGTCTAGGCTCATATTTGTTCACAAAATATGCACACACTCACACGAGAATTATAGTATTGCTCCGGATAAGTCCGTAAACATCCGAAAAGGTATTAATCTTGATGGTGAAGATGCTTTATGTAATGGTTGTTCATTGAGTTAAGCCAAAGCCAAAAAAATTCATTCTTAGTTGGATTGCATTTGCTTGAGAACAAGCAATAATTTGAGTTTGGGGGTGTGTTGAGTGCATAAATGTTCTATATTTTAACCCTCATTTATCCATATTATTGATGCACTCAAGCATGTTTAGTTGGATTTTAGGATATAATTTGCATAAACATCATAGATAGATAATTTGGCACATATACTACTGATTTCGGTCAATTCTTGCAGGTACCTGTCGTGGAAGTATCCAGGGTAGCAGAGGAACGGAAGATAATCGTAGAGCTGAAGTGAAGGGTTGAAGAAAACTGCCTCATACCTCACTATCGTGACAGCTGTCGTGACAGAAGTGGCGACAGTGAAGACAACAGAAATGGTAAATACGAAGTGGAGTTCAACTGATAGAGGATTTCAAGCCTGCTTTTTGTAGACCACTCACATATTTTTTGGAGCCCAGAATCACAAGGAAGGACTTGCCCAAAGTTTGAGGAGAAAGTCAAAGCAAGAAGATAGGGTGAACTAAAGGATGTTTACTTAGAGATTTAGTCTTTAAATAAATTGTACTTTAATTCAAACTAGTATTATTGGCCAGTAAGAAAGCTTACACCCAAGGCCTATATATATGCTTGTATTTCGACAAGGGAAGAGAACCTAGCTCCTAGCCGTCTTCCATCAAAAACCCTAGCTTTTCTCTTCTTCAACATGTTCTAAATCTTTCCCATGGCTAAGGGTTGATCTTGTAAAGTAGTTGTAAGGGTTAAATTGTTTCTTAGGTTTTTCTGTTCAATCAATAAAAATTCAAGTTTATTTACTTTGGTTTTAACATCTCATAAGAGTATCAGGAGAGCATTGTGAGGTTATCTATTTACTTAATATCGGGAAAGTTAAGTATAAGAAAGGAGTAAATACAGTTTTCCAGTTTATAGTTAAACTATCTTGGCCTAGGGATACGTACAAGGTTAAGCGACTAAAGAAGAATTCATAAACATCGGTGTTCATCGTTCGATTCAGGCCGTGAGGTATCATCCAAGACGTGTTCACCGACAGAACTTGGACCTAGGGATAGGACAAGTCAGAACAGGGCTTCTTGCCGAACTTGAAGTAACAAAGTTGTTGATCGATGCCGCGACAACAACAAACCTCTACCGCGACAGGTGTTGTTGCGACAGGCTCAACGACATAAGCAACAGAAGTCCTCTGAACAGTGCAACACCTGCACTATTGAACAAATCAATACCAGCCTACTTTATCAATATGATTTTCTTTTCTATTTTAGTTTATTATCAAGAATTCTCAAAAGACCTTATTAAAGCTATATCTTTTCTTGTGCAGAGTTTTAAAGTTAGAAGCATTTCCAGTCTCTGTGGAGACGATATCTGATACTTCGTATCAGTATATTACTTGCGTCGTGTATACTTACACTCAATTGCGATAGTCTTATTTACACGTAACACACATTTCACTATCATTCGAACAGTCATCAAGAGATCACGGATTTGTTAATTTCAAACAAGGATTAATTTCAAGTAATATATACTTATCAAGCCAATATATTTCAAGCCATTCATTCATTCATTCGAATGGTTACAAGTCTTATTTTCATTATTGATTTATGTCTCAAGCAAGTGATCATTAGTGAGCAAGCAAGTTCATCCCATACACTCTAGTATTATTCGAAGGGTTATATCCAATCATAAAGATCAAACATCTCATTTCATGTTTCATTTTCCATTATTGAGTCATGTATTTATTACCAAGACAGGTCAAATTACATCACTAGACAGTTTGCACTGTCCAGGGGTTTCCATTTACTGTTTCCAGTATACAACTGAGAATTCAGCTAGGTTTGTTCCTAATGAAAATAGACATATAAAGGTTAAATCCATGTAAGTTCCAGCCTTAAATTCAATTTATGTGATTTATGGTGATTTTTCAAAGTTACTACCCAAAATAGAGTTTTTTGGGAAAATTACACTAGGTCATGTTTCTAGCTTTATAATTAATTTAAACAAGGTTCTTACATGAGAACATAACTTGAATACATTTTTCCTACATGTTTAATTCATTTCATTTTACATTCGAGCCCTTAGTTTTGTCCAGATTAGTCCCGAATTTACTGATTTTCTCAAAACAGCCCCTAAACCTATTCATGTGCACATATATATTACAAGAAATTTCATGGATTCAAGATCAAATTGAACATCACAACATTTCGATCATGCTATCAAAAAGGAATTGAGTTTGAATTTACTTAACTATCTTCTTTGTTATTGATCTATGTACAATCATTTAGCATGCAAGCTCAATTTTCATTCTAATGGTGTTTTCTCTAAGCTTTCTCTCTCTTTTTTCTCTAACTCAATTAGGCTGAAGTGAATTGAATAGAGCAGATGATATGGTTTATAATGATTAATGAAATGACTAATTTGTCCTTTGATTATCTACTAATTAAAGACTTAAACAAGGGTAGCAGAGGAACGGAAGATAATCGCATAGCTGGACTGAAGGGTTGAAGAAAACTGCCTCATACCTCACTGTCGTGACAGCTGTCGTGACAGAAGTGGCGACAGTGAAGACAACAGAAATGGTAAATACGAAGTGGAGTTCAACTGATAGAGGATTTCAAGCCTTATTTTTGTAGACCACTCACATATTTTTTGGAGCCCAGAATCACAAGGAAGGCCTTGCCCAAAGTTTGCGGAGAAAGTCAAAGCAATAAGATAGGGTGAACTAAAGGACGTTTACTTAGAGATTTAGTCTTTAAATAAATTGTACTTTAATTCAAACTAGTATTATTGGCCACTAAGAAAGCTTACACCCAAGGCCTATATATATGCTTGCATTTCGACAAGGGAAGAGAACCTAGCTCCTAGCCGTCTTCCATCAAAAACCCTAGCTTTTCTCTTCTTCAACATGTTCTAAATCTTTCCCAGGGCTAAGGGTTGATCTTGTAAAGTAGTTGTAAGGGTTAAACTGTTTCTTAGGTTTTTCTGTTCAATCAATAAAACTTCAAGTTTATTTACTTTGGTTTTAACATCTCATAAGAGTATGAGGAGAGCATTGTGAGGTTATCTATTTACTTAACATCGGGAAAGTTAACTATAAGAAAGGAGTAAATACAGTTTTCCAGTTTATAGTTAAACTATCTTGGCCTAGGGATAGGTACAAGGTTAAGCAGCTAAAGAAGAATTCATAAACATCGGTGTTCATCGTTCGATTCAGGCCGTGAGGTATCATCCAAGACCTGTTCACGGACAGAACTTGGACCTAGGGATAGGACAAGTCACAACAGGGGTTCTTGCTGAACTTGAAGTAACAAAGTTGTTGATCGATGTCGCGACAACAACAGACCTTTACCGCGACAGGTGTTGTTGCGACAGGCTCGACGACATAAGCAACAGAAGTCCTCTGAACAGTGCAACACCTGCACTACTGAACAAATCAATACCAGCCTACTTTATCAATATGATTTTCTTCTCTATATTAGTTTATATTCAAGAATTCTCAAAAGACCCAATTAAAGCTATATCTTTTCTTGTGCAGAGTTTTAAAGTTAGAAGTATTTCCTGTCCCTGTGGAGACGATATCTGATACTTCGTATCACTATATTACTTGTGTCGTGTATACTTGCACTCAATTGCGATAGTCTTATTTACACGCAACACACATTTCACGATCATTCGAACAGTTATCAAGAGATCAGGAATTAATTAATTTCAAACAAGGATTCATTTCAAGTAACATATACTTATCAAGCCAATATATTTCAAGCCATTCATTCATTCATTCGAATGGTTACAAGTCTCGTTTTCATTATTGATTTATGTCTCAAGCAAGTGATCATTAGTGAGCAAGCAAGCTCATCCCATACACTCTAGTATTATTCGAAGGGTTATATCCAATCATAAAGATCAAACATCTCATTTCATGTTTCATTGTCTATTATCAAGTCAAGTATTTATTACCAAGACAAGTCAAATTATATTACTGGACAGTTTGCACTGTCCAGGGGTTTCCATTTACAGTTTCCAGTATACAACTGAGAATTCAGCTATGTTTGTTCCTAATGAAAATAGACATATAAAGGTTAAATCCATATAAGTTCCAGCCTTAAATTCAGTTTATGTGATTTATGGTGATTTTTCAAAGTTACTGCACAAAATAGAGTTTTTTGTGAAAATTACACTAGCTCGTGTTTCTAGCTTTATAATTCATTTAAACAAGGTTCTTACATGAGAACATAACTTGAATACATTTTTCCTACATGTTTAATTCATTTCATTTTACATTCGAGCCCTTAATTATGTCCAGATTAGTCCCCAATTTACTGATTTTCTTAAAACAGCCCCTAAAACTATTCATGAGCACATATATATTACAAGAAATTTCATGGATTCAAGATCAAATAGAACATCACAACATTTTGATCATGCTATCAAAAATGAATTGAGTTTGAATTTACTTAACTATCTTCTTTGTTATTGATCTCTCTACGATCATTTAGCATGCAAGCTCAATTTTCATTCTAATGGTGTTTTCTCTAAGCTTTCTCTCTCTTTTCTCTCTAACTCAATTCGGCTGAAGTGAATTGAATAGAGCATATGATATGGTTTATAATGATTAATGAAATGACTAATTTGTCCTTTGATTTTCTACTAATTAAAAACTTAAGCAACGGTAGCAGAGGAACGAAAGATAATCGCAGAGCTGGAGTGAAGGGTTGAAGAAAACTGCCTCATACCTCACTGTCGTGACAGAAGTGGCGACAGTGAAGACAACATAAATGGTAAATACGAAGTGGAGTTCAACTGATAGAGGATTTCAAGCCTGATTTTTGTAGACCACTCACATATTTTTTGGAGCCCAGAATCACACGGAAGGCCTTGCCCAAAGTTTGAGGAGAAAGTCAAAGCAATAAGATAGGGTGAACTAAAGGACGTTTACTTAGAGATTTAGTCTTTAAATAAATTGTACTTTAATTCAAACTAGTATTATTGGCCATTAAGAAATCTTACACCCAAGGCCTATATATACGCTTGTATTTCGACAAGGGAAGAGAACCTAGCTCATAGTCGTCTTCCATCAAAAACCCTAGATTCTCTCTTCTTCAACATGTTCTAAATCTTTCCCAGGGCTAAGGGTTGATCTTGTAAAGTAGTTGTAAGGGTTAAATTGTTTCTTAGGTTTTTCTGTTCAGTCAATAAAACTTCAAGTTTATTTACTTTGGTTTTAACATCTCATAAGAGTATCAGGACAGCATTGTGAGGTTATCTATTTACTTAATATCGGGAAAGTTAACTATAAGAAAGGAGTAAATACAGTTTTCCAGTTTATAGTTAAACTATCTTGGCCTAGGGATCGTTACAAGGTTAAGCGGCTAAAGAAGAATTCATAAACATCGGTGTTCATCGTTCGATTCAGGCCGTGGGGTATCATCCAAGACGCGTTCACCAACAGAACTTGGACCTAGGGATAGGACAAGCCACAACAGGGGTTCTTGCTGAACTTGGAGTAACAAAGTTGTTGATCGATGCCGCGACAACAACAGACCTCTACCGCGACAGGTGATGTTGCGACAGGCTCGACGACATAAGCAACAAAAGTCCTCTAAACAGTGCAACACCTGCACTACTGAACAAATCAATACCAGCCTACTTTATCAATATGATTTCCTTCTCTATTTTAGTTTATATTCAAGAATTCTCAAAAGACCTTATTAAAGCTATATCTTTTCTTGTGCAGAGTTTTAAAGTTAGAAGTATTTCCAGTCCCTGTGGAGACGATATTTGATACTTCGTATCACTATATTACTTGTGTCGTGTATACTTGCACTCAATTGCGATAGTCTTATTTACACGCAACACACATTTCACTATCATTCAAACAGTCATCAAGAGATCACGAATTTGTTAATTTCAAACAAGGATTCATTTCAAGTAATATATACTTATCAAGCCAATATATTTCCAGCCATTCATTCATTCATTTGAATGGTTACAAGTCTCATTTTCATTATTGATTTATGTCTCAAGCAAGTGATCATTAGTGAGCAAGAAAGTTCATCCCATACACTTTAGTATTATTCGAAGGGTTATATCCAATCATAAAGATCAAACATCTCATTTCATGTTTCATTTTCCATTATCGAGTCATGTATTTATTACCAAGACAGGTCAAATTATATTACTAGACAGTTTGCACTGTCCAGGGGTTTCCATTTACAGTTTCCAGTATACAACTGAGAATTCAGCTATGTTTGTTCCTAATTAAAATAGACATATAAAGGTTAAATCCATATAAGTTACAGCCTTAAATTCAATTTATGTGATTTATGGTGATTTTTCAAAGTTATTGCCCATAATAGAGTTTTTTGGGAAAATTACACTAGGTCATGTTTCTAGCTTTATAATTCATTTAAACAAGGTTCTTACATGAGAACTTAACTTGAATACATTTTTCCTACATGTTTAATTCATTTCATTTTACATTCAAGCCCTTAATTTTGTCCAGATTAGTCCCGAATTTACTGATTTTCTCAAAAGAGCCCCTAAACCTATTCATGAGCACATATATATTACAAGAAATTTCATGGATTCAAGATCAAATTGAACATCACAACATTTCGATCATGCTATCAAAAAGGAATTGAGTTTGAATTTACTTATCTATCTTCTTTGTTATTGATCTCTCTACAATCATTTAGCATGCAAGCTCAATTTTTATTCTAATGGTGTTTGCTCTAAGCTTTCTCTCTCTTTTCTCTCTATCTCAATTCGGCTGAAGTGAATTGAATAGAGCAGATGAAATGGTTTATAATGATTAATGAAATGACTAATTTGTCTTTTGATTATCTACTAATTAAAGACTTAAGCAAGGGTATTTAGGAACTTAGGAAATTAGCATGCAATCGTTATTTTTCTTCATTTAATTCGGTTTTGTCATTTAAAATTGACCACTCATATCATTCAATCTTTCAATTAGGTCCTTAATTATCCTAGCTAACTTAGGATAAAACTTAATTGAATTAGAAATTTAGACTACTAATTCCAATAATTCCAGGCTATGGTTTAGGGTATTACAATACTCCCCCCTAAAAGAAATTCTCCATTGAATTTCTTCAAATATAATATACTATTAACTCAGAGTCTTCCACACGTTCTGAGTTTCAATCAAAATAATTAAAGTTGTATTGGTTACAAATTGCCAATACCAAACAAAAGTTAACTCTTATGTGGCACAATTTTCCTTATATGATACATGGTGGCCCGGTTTAGCCCGAGAATCGACTAAACCTAAGCTCTGATTCCAAACTGTAACACCCCTCACCCGGGTTAGAAGCGAGGAGTGTTAGACGAGAAAACTATGAGCCATTTATAAATTTTCTTATTATTTATAACTCATCTCTAATAGATGAGTTGCTTATTTAGCAAGTTATCAATACGAATAATCATGATTAAGTTTACATTCATTTTAGACTACCAGATTGATTTACTAGACATAGTCTCCTAATTTGTTTCAATCAAGTCATGCAACATTACAACTAATCTTAAACAAGCTTAACGTATATTACGTCATTCATACACAACATCAACACTAGGATCTAATTCATATCAGGTCCATTTTAAGTCTTTCTATTCGAACTAGAGGCAACAAACAAGTTCAATACTCTATTCGAACAAGATAAACAAGCATAGTTCAAAGGTTTATTCAATTAGGTTATCAAGTGATCTAGCATAAGTTCCATTCTCTTACATATCCAAGTTCAATTAGTAAGCTTTTATACATTAGTCAAGATCCATCATTAACAAGACATGATTATCAAGTTACTAGGCTTGGTTTCCTAGAGGGTTTCATTAGATCATGTACCTTTCTATGCTAACTAGGCAAATACACTACCGAGCTAATTAATCAAGGCATGTCATTAGCAGGACTTACATCATTTTAGATTCATTACTAGCTTTCAAGGTGATTAAATATGAATCAAGAACAAGCATACATAAGACTAGTCGAATAGACTAATCAAGATAACCTAGCAATCCAGCCATATCAACTTTGAGTTTAAATGATCATATAATTTACATGCCTTGAACATTTAAATTAAGTTTATATACAGACTTTTCAACGAAGAAAATGCATGACAAGCTTTTCCAGATACAATCTAAGTGCCACCAACTAGGAGAGTACAAAATTAGTCATATTACATGCTTCCCCGTCAAATTTCACTTTAATTGGACTTCTCGAGCTCAAACAATTGCAATTACAACTTTCGTGACTAAAACGTAAAGCTTGCAAACTTCAACACCATTCAAATCAGTGCCCAACGGTCACCTGTTTCGAAACGGCTTTGACCGTTCCGAAACACGGGTTCGTTCTGAGACTGGTTTCGAAAGATGGCTTGACAGTAGCAAAAATGTTTCGGAACAGCCCCCAGCCGTTTCGAAACACGAAGGCCATTACAGGCCCCCGTTTCGAAACACTAGTGCCCGTTCCGATACGATTTACCTAGAAACTGCAGATTTTGCTGGTTTTTCAATCATAAATCCATTCAAACACATCCTAGTGACTTCCTAATCATGCCAACAAGTCATCATACATATAAGGTACATGTTTGTAACTTCAAAACACATCCATAGCATCAAACAAGGAATTTCACAAGTCTATAGGCATGCACCCTATTATCCAAACCAAGCAATCAATCAATCTCCAAACCAAGCATTAAAAGGCCACTTACAAATCCAAACATCAAAAGCATAATGCCACAAACTAGGGAGTTCAAAACATCTCCTAAAACACACTTTAGGTTCCCATTGCCAAATTACCAAAACTAATAGTGTATGAAAACATCACCATACATGAGCTTGGTTTCCCTTGGACACTCTAGCCTCCTTGTTGCCTTAAAACACTTCAATTATCTGCATTATTGGTACAAGAGAGAGAGCGTAAGCACAATTGCTTAGTGAGGCATGCTCTAAAGAAAACATCACAATAATGCATTTTAGAAAAACACTTTCATCAAAGCTTTTTAAACCACATGCTCATCTCTTTCTCATGCTTGGAAAAAACCCTCAAAGCAAAACTCATTGAAACCACATGTACCTCTATTCTATCTCATGCATTAAAACCAATGCAAATCTCATGGCAAAACCATTCACATGCTTGTATTGACTAAGCATTTCTAACATAGCACATATGCATATCTCATAGCATAAATCATTTCGACAAGGTACATGTGTAACAAAAACCACTTCATCATTAATATTGGCATTTAGCATCTCATTAATACTCGGATATGCAGACACATTTCTACACTAGACTCTTCCGGTGGAATCTCGCATCACCGTACTCACTTGTCTAGCAACATAGCTTCCGGTGGAATCTCTCATCACCGTACTCACATGGCAAAATCTCTCATCGCCACAAAGCTTGGGTATTTCACCAAGTCCTACCCGATGGAATGCCCATCATCGGAATATCTCCCTTTGTGTTGAGTTGTGAGATGCTCGATTTGATCAACCAATGTTGCTCACCAAGTGGTGGAGAGGTGGATATTTGGGTGTTAGGGTTTAGGAAGCAAAAAAAGATTGACACAATGATTTTAGAGTGGTTCAACCTTCTAACCAAGGTCTACATCCACTACCTTAGCTCCCCACTAAGGATTTCCAACAATTCCACTAATTGCTCTTCCCCTTTTCTAGGCTTAGGAGGTAACCCTTATACACAATCAAGCTTTCTACCCAAAGCCATGATTGAAACCCTCTCTTACAAAGAGAAACAAGAAGCAAACTTAAAACCCTCTAATAGGTGTTTGTTTGCACAATTAAGCACTCACCCAAAACCTAAAACACTTGAGCAAATTTGACAATTTTGGCTCACTAGTGTTTGTCTATACAATAAATGATAATTTTAAGCTCTAAGACAATTCTTGATCATTTGATGTTTGACAATATTAGCATTAGCCTTTACTTGATGTTTGGAGGTCTCTTTTATACTCCTTGATGAGTTTATAGCCGTTATGTAACGCCCCGGTTTTGGGTTCAGAAGTTTTGGGCGTTGACCGGTTCGGTCAAAGTGCTGATCGAATATATAAGAGTGAATTTAGGAAAGCCTAGTTCGGGTTGCATTAAAAATATGGAAAAATGT